>OV651821.1:3322925-4522925 GCA_927349885.1 Psylliodes chrysocephalus | reverse complement strand
TTAAGAAAATGCAGGAAATTTCAAGAAGCGCTCTAAAAATGTTCTGAAACTATAAAAATATCAATGATTGCAAGAAAACATAAAAAAACGTTAAGAAACTGCAGGGAATATTAAGAAACCACAGGAAATATTAAGATAATGCAGGAAAGGTTAAAAAATAGAAGGAAATAGCAAGAAACGTTCTAAAAATGTTAAAAATCGTTCATATTAAGTCTGAGTGTTTCAATAATTGTCAGAAAATGTTAATAAATTGTATGAAATATCAAGACAAAATCCAAGAAAGCAAAGAACCGTAAAATGTTTTAAAAAATGCAGGAAATGTTAAGAAACTATAGGAAATATCAAGAGGCATCCTAAAAATGTCAAGAATTTTCATAATATCCACTTGAAACGCTAAAAATATCAATGATAGTCAGAAATAGTCAGAAATGGTCAGAAAATGTTAAGAAACTAGAGGAAATATCAAGTGTAATGAAATGTCGTTTTGAAACAATAAAAGTCAGAAAATATAAAAAAAATGTTAAAAAACCACAGGTAATGTTAATAAAATACAGGAAAGATTAAGAAATGACAGGAACTGTCAAGTAATGTTATAAAAATTAAGAGTCGTTTATATCAAGACTGTGCGTTTTGAAGCGCTGAAAATTACAATTATAATTGTCAGAAAACGTCAGTAAATGTTAAGAAACTGTAGGAAATATCAAGATACAATCCAAGAAAGCAAAGAACCGTTAATAATACTAAGACTATTTTTGTCTTGAAACGCTAAGATATCAATAATTGTCAAAAAAATTCAGTAAATGTTAAAAAACTACAGGAAATGTTAAGAAACTACAGGACATGTTAAGAAAATGCAGGAAATGTAAAGAAATGTCAAGAATCATTTTAAACATGTTAAGAATCGTTAATATCAAGACTGTTGGTCTTCAAACACTAATAATATCAATATTAGTCAATAAACACCAGGAACTATTAAGCTAAAGAAAATGCAGGAAATTTCAAGAAGCGCTCTAAAAATGTTCTGAAACGATAAAAATATCAAGAAAACAAAAAAAAAATGTTAAGAAACTGCAGGGAATGTTAAGAAACTACAGGGAATGTTAAGAAACTACAGGAAATGACAAGAAACATTCTAAAAATGTAAAAAATCGTTAATATCAAGATTGTGCGTTTTGAAATGCTGACAATTTCAATAATTGTCAAAAAAACTTCAATAAATGTTAAGAAACTACGGGACATGTTAAGAAAATGCAGGAAATATTAAGAAATGTCAAGAAGTATTCTAAAAATGTTAGGAATCGTTAATAATATCAGAAAAGAAATGGCAAAAAATGTCCAGACATGGGAGAAAATGTCAAGAAGGTTCTAAAAGTATTAAGAACTGTTCATATCAAGACTGCGTCAGTAAATGTTAAGAAATTGCATGAAATATTAAGACACAATCCAAGAATGTAAAGAATCATTCTTGAAACGCTAACAAAACCAAAAATTGTCAGAAAACTTAAGTAAATGTTAAGCAGCTGTAGGAAATGTTAATAAAATGTAGAAATGTTAAGAAATGGCAAGTTATGTTAAGAAACGCTCTAAAAATGTCAAGAATCGTTCATAATATCAAGACTGTTCTATCTTGAAACGCTAAAAATATCAATAATTGTCAGAAAACGACAACAAATGTCAAGAAACTGCATACCCAATTAATAAACAATATATTTAGTACTAAAAAGTAAAGTAAAAATAATACACACCTGTGAGTATAATTTCAGGCAAACTCGTAGGAGTGTTTGGTGTCGTCCTTAATCCAGGCGAAGTAGAGGGATACACGTGCGGCGACGTACTGTAATAACCAGCGTCCGTGCTCATTTCGAGACTGTTGATGGGACTCGCGTTCGGTATATTCGACGATTGATGGGGTTGTTTTATTTGCTGAGCACCCGTCGATTGATCCACGTAGGACATACTGTTCGGAGGGTCCAACTGTGAAGTTAAAAGTCGCGATCTATCATTTCCGTCTATTGCAAGAATACATCAGTTTTAGATTTAAGATATATACGTCAGATATTGACGCGGAAAAGATGTACTTGCAAAGCATGTCAGCACGTATCAAAGGGGAGTTTAAAAAAAAAATGTATAGCTTCATTCGTGGTAAAAATCCTGGACTGATTCCGAATTAATAGTGGCGTTGCGCTTGCGCAGTAGCTAAAATGGAACTCTTGGTTCTCTTCAGTTCAGGTTTATTTCCGAGAACAAAGCTATTAAATAGCTACGGCTGCCAAATAAACGATTTTTTTGAGTATACAGGCCAATATAATTAATCAAAAACTGGTTATATCTTGTGAAATACCATGAGTGCTTTCCGTAAATCGACCATAAAAAATACTGTCAACGGTTATTTTCATCGTTGGTTAGTTTGGTTAATCTAATTCAATATATAACGTCAATAAAAATCAGAAAGACCAACAAAAAAACAACGGCTGTTCTGGTTCTATTTAATGTAACTGAGTTTCACTAAAATATTTATTTTTCAGGATTTGTGTGTTTATGGAACGTATTTAACGTGTAAACAGGTTAATTAGGGAAAGCACTTCCTGTATGGCCGACATTACAGTGCTTTTGTGTCAATTTCGTGTCTAATACGTTGAAATACAATGTACACATTAAAACTGGTTAGGTTAATATTTTAACTTTCCTCTACAAAATATTTTAAATATTCTTATTAAGTGTTGAAAATCTATTTTAAAATGCCACATGCAACTGTCATTGTGTGCTGAGTACAGTTCAAAGCTCCCTAATGTGTTTATCATTGACAACGTAGCCAAGTGCTTTTGTTTTTTTTTTATATTTGTTTAAAATAAGCTTGAATTTTGGATATCATACCTTTTCTTTACCTGTTTTAATATGTACATATAAAAGCAGACAGACGTTGAACAGTACTTTGGTAGGTCTCCCACTTCATATACAGGATTTGTTCAGTTTTGCCATGGAACTAACCGAAGTGAACGTGATACATTAGCGTAGAAATTTATTTTATAGATTCTAATAACAATTTCGCGTATTATACTATAACACTCGTTTAAATAATTATTTTTAATCCACAAATCACCGCCAAAAAATAACACAATTCTAACCTAACTTATTCTACGATGCATCGGCGGTCAAACAATACGAAATTCTCGGGATCCACGTTTCTCCAACTAAAGTACTGTTCAACTTCTGTCTACTATTTATTTCAAACACCCTGTATAGCATGCTTTGTATCTTTACATCGTTCGTTTGACTGTGAGTAGTAACATAGTTTCTAATTCGTCTAATATAGCACTGGAAACTAAAGCAAAACTTGTTATAAAAACGTATTATGAGTTTAAAATGAAATCTTAGTAAAATTACACATGAAAATGAATGTATTTTGTAATGACATTTGAATGATTTCAAAGAGTCTATTTACATGACTATGAAAGAAAAAATGGTTTCTAAAGTAAGCAATGATTGACAAAGATATAGATACGTCATTTTCATAATAAGTACAAAATCCAAACTGACATTTAAAAAATAATTGTACGTTCCGAAATTCGTGATTTTTTCCATGGCCTACTCTAGAAACGTGTTTTACTCAATATTTATTTAATTCATTAATCCCGCCCACAATGAATAACCACGAGAGCAGTGGGGGTTTCGAGGTCAACGACCTGCTCGTTTGCACTCCCATGTTCCACCTACTACAAATCGATTTGTTTAAATTTCGATATTTTGCGGACAAATCGTCGTTACTGCGAACAACGCCATCTGTTTCAGTTGAAACCCGACTTAATGTTATAAAATAGCTATTTGAAAAAATGCAAAAAAATGTCTAACATGCAAACGTGTACAGAAAAATAAATAAAATATAACGACCAAGTACAAGATAATAATAGTAAGATTCCAAAGGAAGCATAAAGATAAATAACAGATGGTATAGGTGTCAAAGGCAATTCAAAAATCTAGCGTAATAAATAATCAAAGATCTAAATAAATAAAAAATGTACGTATACAATTATAAATTACAACATGCCAGTCGATAACTATTTTTTAGACAGTGAGTGTTGGAATAGTAGCCACTTTCTTCTTCCTAGCGTTTTAAATAGGGTACAATCAAAAACGCAGTTCCTGATTTTAGATGAGAGAATATTCTATTGAAAAAGATCATCCATACTCGAATGTGATAAGTTGTATATAAATACAAAAAAAAAATCTCAAAAAGTAGATAGGAAATGACGATACAAAATGAGCAAGATGGCGGCCATAGCCGCAAAGGGAAAAAAGCATCGGAAACCCTTTGTTACTGGGACTTTGATTCTAGTTTTATTATATCTAACATTTAGTTCCTCTCTATCTTCCCCCTCCCCTTGATTTTTTTCCCACATTCCGTCAGACCTTTAAAAACACTGAGGCAGGCCTATTATATCTGTGACTCCCATATTCAACTAACTCTTAACGTTTAATTTCCCAACCTGTCTTACCGCCCTTGATTTTTCAGATTACATGCTACAAGTTTATATATAACAAGCCTCGTGAAGTCTCTTCGCGCCTGAAACTAGTAACTTTGAGTTTCCATTGTATTTGTACGACTCGTATTCAAATTGGTGCCCAGTTTGCTATTTGAGAACTATGAGTGCACAGTTGAGACACCAACTGCCTCAATGTTCTTGAATGTCTTCTACAGGATCAGAAAAGGCTACAGTGTCAACAAAAGGACATTAAAGTCTAGAAAGGGTTATTGCTGAAAATTCAGATTTCTGTGAATCATAATCTAATTTGTTGTTGACAATACATTCGATGCTACTTAAAAGAGTAGAGTGTAACTGGTTTGACATTCAAAAATGACAATTGGAATAAATGATGAAGTATAGAGAAAACAACTTGTCGATTGGGCTTTCGATCGAGTTATCGTGTCGGCGCACAGGATGATAAAAAATAGGGAACAAGAAAAATGTCCTGTCGGCAAAAAAACAAGGTAGAGGGCATCAGTTATTAATTGAACTTACCATACATATACCTTCTTAAACGCGGCAATTAGACTATAAAAAATGTCTCAAAAACATTTAATATAAGTTGGATACCAAAATAAATCAAGTTAGTGTACTGATCAGAGGCATAGCTATTTAAAAGTCTAAATAATTCAATTTTGTATGACTGTCCCAATCTCCTATAATAAATATTACAACTCCGATGAAAAATAATGAAGCCGCATACAATCAAACAAAAAAAAACTCGACTAATACTCAGAAACAAATGAATATGCTACAGTCAACCCAAAACAATAACAGAATAAAATAAATAAAAAGTAAGAAGAAAATAAAGAAAAATATGATTTGTAATCTTGTTAGTCACCTGCAACTGCGCACTCCAGGTGCAGCCTGACTCCAAAAGGCTCGCCACCAGCTGTGCCCAGTCCTGACAACACATGCATACTAAATTACTACTGATGAAGTGATGATTCGATTTGGGATTACGGACAAATCAGACACGCCGTGACAATTTTATTTATTTCACCAATCGGGCGTTATGCAGCACTGTCTGGCATAGCCATACATTGAGAGCGACATAATGGCAACATCGCTATCCAGTTGAGCAGAGAGGCTCTCTTACCTGCAAATTATACACGAAGCACAGCCGATCGGATGCGCTGTTGCCAATTATATCCCTTTACATTATAACCGCATGCCAGATATGAAAAAATAAGTACTGTACTTTAATTGCAAATAACTTTAGATAATTAATGTAAAACTCATATATTTTTCGTTATTATTAAACGTTTTACAGATTACAACAGATATAATTTCGGCTTTTAACGTGCTATTTGAGAGATCAACATAGAATAGAAATAACAATTCAAAATGGAAAGATAGCATCCAGTCTGATAAACGTTTTTATTTGTGCAAATGTGCATATTTGTACGTATGCCACTGTCAAATGATTTTTTCAATTTTAAATAGAAAATATATTACTTTATTTTATTTCGTGATATAATCTAATAAATGCAACTCTTGTAAACGCGATTAATTATAAAAGAGAAAAGCTCTCATGTACCAGTCACGTTTAAAACCGAAATTTACTCCTGAGTTTTTTTAATATCAAGAGTAGAATATTTCTGAAATCCTTTTTCAATTCAATGCAACTTGCATAATGAATAAATTATTTTAGACAAATCCCGAGTCGAAAACTTTTTTTTTTCTTTTCGTTTACTAGAAATTACTTCTAGATTTAGAGTTTACGCTAAAAGTCTCAATTCTAAAATAACTGATTCAATTGCGTTAAATAAGTCTCCTATAGGTGTAGCGAGGCCAACATAAATAGCTTTTATTTCTGACGAGAATAACAGATAGCGTCATCCAATAACAACTTCTTAGACGAAACCACTTTTTTTCTGAAATATGCACGATGGACAAAATGGGCATAAGTCATAAATGCAATCGAGCCGATCTCGCCATCCCAATTTTCCCAGATTTTAATAATTATTGGATCCGAATATCACTAAAAACTATCTAAATAAAACAATTCGTGGGACAAAATTTGCGTAAAAAACTTTTGGACTATTATAAGCTGTTTTTGTTTAGTCGGACGGAGGATTAAACGTAATTTTTAGTCGAACGGAAGACTAAAAGATGATTTTAAGTAGTTTTTTAGTCGGACGGAAGACTAAATGATGATTTTAAGTAGTTTTTAGTCGGACGGAAGACTAAACGATAATTTTAAGTCGTTCTATGGTTCGATGAATCAGTTTACCCTTTGGACTCACCAAAGGCAGTACGTCGATTTTTGTTGCGCTCCTCGTAGTTCCGAATTGAGACACCAGGTTTTTAACCTCTAACCGCTACAATTTTTCATTTATTTATCGTTTGAGTTAGCAAGGAAGTATTAGTTAAAGTACTTTTAGACGGTCAGATCAGTTCTCCGTTCAGTCTCAGTTTCAGTACAGTTATCAGTTCAGTTTGAAAATTACATTCCTTTAACTGACAACTGATACGATAACTTAGTATACCCATCGAGCCTCAGCTCCGTATCAGTTTCAGTTTTTCTTACAGTTTTTTGTGTTTATACATACAGATAACTGACAATTCGACTGAAACTGAGACTGAACGGAGAACTGATCTGACCGTCTAAAAGTAACTTTATAACCCATTAGAAGGAGTCACAGCTCCATGGTAGAGCCCTCCGGGGCAAGCACCGACAATAATATCAGGGAATACCCTAGAATCTATTCCCAACGTCAGAGAAACAGATGGAAACACTCTGAAACACTCAAAAGCATCTCGAAAATACAGACTCCTGAAACTCTTAAGGCCAAAATCAACAAAAAAGGTTCAGTAAATCAACATTATTGGGTTTAACCACTATGACAACTAACCAAGTGGTCATCTGCCCAGTACAGGGGGAACCCCTGTTTAAAAATTCACCGAAACGACCTCTAAATGACCCTCAAAGCCTTCTAGAGGAAGTTTACGGGGATTTAGACAAATCCACTAGCTCCGAGGAGAGCATGGATGTTATTATCAAAAATGTTGAATTACCTCTACTAAACGACACCCAACTCCCATCAGTGCCATACTGAACACAAATACAGACCTTAAATCCGCAAAAAAACACCACCAATATCCAAAAAAAGTCAGGAGAACTTTGGGAAAGTATGGAGAATACTAAAGTCAAAAAAGTTCGGAGAACCCGCAAAAGTCAGGAAATCGAACAGAAAAGGTCAGGTAACACAGGAAACACTCCTAACTTTAGTCGCAGTGCCAGCGACGAAATTTCAGAGGATTTCATGGATTCGGATGACAACATACCTGAAGGAGAGCCCCCCTCGGAAATAAGTATTAACCCCATCCCCTTGGGAAACCTTTCATCTGACGCTACTCTCCCACCATCTAACTCCCAAAGCATCCCTACAGGGTCCACAGATCACTCTGAAACGTTCGAATCAGCCTATGTGACCCATTCTAACCACCCTACCAAGTTTACCATCAAAAGGATTGAAATGCCAACAGGGGTTAGGGCTAGAACCGTAAATTTTGGTACTGGAACCGATTTGCACCACCACGCACCCCATACAAGCATTACTGGAGCTGTACCTAAAAAATTTCCATCCACTTTCAAAACAAAAAGTATGGAGAAATACAAACACGATCGAGTATAGACAGAAGCCCGACAAAGAGATCGTCATTCCAGGAAATCAAACTCTTTTCCCAACAAGTCAGGAGAATTAACTGGAACTTAAAAGAAGCCCCAGTGAGGAAAAAGTTTGACGACTAAATGAACGCTGCAGATGATAACACAGGCAGGAAAGTGTAGATAAAAATAATATTGAAAGTATGGAGAAAACACATGCCGAAAGTAAAGCGGAAACAATCGAAGTACGTAACGGAACAGCTGGACTCTACCAAGTTAGTCATTAAAAGGCTCAAATTCCCGAAAGACACCCAAACCAGGATTTTGATACTGGATACTGGTGCGAATCTACCACCAACAATCAACATGTCAGTGAGTATTGAAGCAACACGTAAAAAATTGATTGCAATTGCGAAAGTGTGGAGAAAAATCGAAAAGGAGATGACCTGAGTAGATTCATCAAAACGGGGAAGAATATACAGCTATCCATCAATAGTGGCATACAAATCCACAAAAACGCTAATAACATCTCGAAGGAACTGCGAAAATCCATTGAGATTCAATATGACGGTTAAAATAACAATTTCTAAGACAAAGTCAGTCTTTCCCTGAAGGATGCCAAATATAATAAATCATAAGTGCAACGCAGCCAATCCGCCACCCTTACTTTTGCAGATTTTCGAATTATGGGATCCGAATGCTCCTAAAAACTATCTAAATAAAACAATTCGTTGGTTAAAACTCCAGTAGAAAATTTAAGGATTATTTTGAGCTGTTTATATTAGTCGGACGGATGATTAAACGTAGTTTTCAGTCGGACGGAGGATTAAACGATGATTTTAAGTCGTTTTTTAGTCGGACCGTAGACTAAACGATGGTTTTGTACTTTTTTAGTCGGACGGAAGATTAAACGATGATTTTAAGTAGTTTTTTTTTTTAATGAAACGGAAAATATTTTTATGCTGATGTGTATGACAAATATTTTTTTAAAAGGTTAATAAATGTTTTTTTATAAAAAAAAGAACGGAAACAATGGTTTTAAATCGATTTTTAGTCGAACGAAAGATTAAACGATGATTTTAAGTAGTTTTTAATCGAACAGAAGATTAAACAATGATTTTAAGTCAAAGCTATGATTATAAAGTCGATTTGTAAGTGAAGAGAATCAACAAACGTGCTAAAAAATGATTATTTACAAAAAACGATATAAAATTATGGTCAGCAATTGAATGAACAACTAATTAAATATGCGTATCAAAATTTTAAGCTTAATATTCATTTGAGCATTTAAAATTGGATGATCAATAGCGAGACAGAGTTTGATTAATGAATTTAGCCAAGGTTTTATTTGCATCTTATATTTTAACAAATTGTTATTATTTTCATAACCGACGTTGTCTGTCAATAAATATCCATCATAATTGTCACAATAACCGACAATTACCTATTAATCTTGTCATAATGATTGGGGTTATCTGTCATTCTTGTCACAATAAGTAACGCTATCTGTCGTTCTCGACTTAAAAGCGATTTATGTGGCATACACAGTACTTACGATTATTAATTAATAATTGTTGACTGGAATTAAAGTAATTAATTAATTGGCGAATATACGGGGGTTAATAGATACAAAGTGACAATTAAAAAGCAAAATGGGCGCTTACCATCGATAATTGTTCGAAATCCTGCTGGAACTGTTGACTTTGTTGATTGAGTAGATAATATTCATTGGGTAAGGGACTCTGAGCGCCCGGACTACAGGGCGCCGAATGCCTGCCGGGACTCGGCGAGGATTGAGGACTAGGTCTTGGACTTCTATAAGCACCAGATTGCTGTAACTGGAATCATTCGAAAATACTAATTATAAATGATACCAGTTTTGGCAGTTTAAATTATTAATTACCGTAGGCGAAGGCGACGTGGATGGTTGTTGTTGTTGCTGATGTTGTTGATGCTGATGTTGTTGTTGCTGCTGTTGTTGATGTTGTTGTTGCTGTTGTTGATGTTGTTGTTGATGGTGTTGTTGTTGGTGTTGTTGTTGCTGTTGTTGTTGCTGCTGCTGTTGTTGTTGGTGGTGATGGTGGTGATGGTGGTGATTGTAAATTCCAGTCAGACCAGGTAATTGTGTATAATTTGAAGAATCCACCATATTTACTATATTTTTATTATCTAAGCGCATATTCTGCAAAAGAATAGGGACAAAATTATTTCTATATGTGATCACGAAAAAAAGTAACTTACAGAACTATAAGGAGAGTTTTCATGTTCTTGATCGAGAGGTACATGAATTGGAGAAGAGAAATCGACATTTGTCAAATCAGGCAGAGAGCCGGTATTCGCGATCGGTAGTTGTATTAAACTAGGATCGTGGCCTGACGGATGGATGCTAAAAAAATAAGTTATTCATACATTTGTTTAAGAAAATATTTTCATTCGTGTACCTAAGTCCAGATACTCGAGTCGACGACGGTATGTCGCAACTAGACCGAGGTCTCCTATTATCCTGATGATTATTTCTGACGGGTCCGTTCATCATCGACATATTCCAACCTCTATTCGAACAATCGTTGTTTTTGTCCATCATCATCCCCTGAAAATTCCAAATTTCTGAATGCTTTTCACTATTTTTCTACTTTTTGGCCTAACTTTACCAGACTATTTCAATTTTTAATTAATTTCCTGTACTATTTAAACAGCATTTTCCAATTTTAAATTGTGGAAATTGGAATTTTTGAATTCTTTGTAAAATCCGAACACAATGAAATTAGAAAAAATATTTTTAACATATTTTTTTTTTGGTTGAATTTAGAATTATTGAAATTAACAATTTCATGTCTTGTGACATGTACTAATAAATCTAGAGAATTTAAATTTTGTTGCCAAATATATATGTACCTGTAACATGTGGAGGGTGGATTATCCCTATGGCACTTACGCCCATTATGCATTCTCCTAAGATGATAGGCACATCCTAGGTCGTGAGCCAGCCTTTAATATAGTTGACAACGTCGCCAAGAGGTGCTTCTCTTATATACTCGCCGAATACAAATCTTCTAATAAATGAGAGTGTCGAGCAATCATATAGGATATGCTCGATGGTCTCATCTTCTTGTTCGCACCCTCTGCAGAGTGCGGATTCTGACAGCCCCATGATATGGAGATGCTTCCGTGCTTGGCAATGACTAGTAAGAATACCAGTGACTAGGTGCAGATTCTGTCTAGTCATAGTCTGCCTCTTCTATTTGATATCCTCCTAGATATAGTACCCTTGGATTCTGGAGTGCTACACATTCAGTTAGAATGTGAATGGAGATTTCGTCCTCCTCCTCACAAAATCTGCACTCACTATCATCTACTACTCTCAGTTTACTGAGGTGTCCTTTTAGTCGGAAATGCCCGGTAAGTATCCCTGTTACAATACGTAGCCTGGTCTTGCTCACGCAGATGCAGGCTTCCGATCTTTTCTGGTTATATTCACTCAGAAGTATCTTAGCCTATATCAGCCCCAAGAGATTGTTCCAATTATCGGTTCTTCTACTGCCCAATTCTTTTTTATCCATCTGGATGTAATGTTATCTACTCCTCTGTATGCAAGTGCTCTTTTGACAGTGTAGTGCCTCGGTGTAGCTCTGCCAATCTCCGCTGTGCTTGGCCCTATTATAGAGCTTCCGCACTTCGGATCGTAAGTTTGACAGATGACGGTTCCTCCAAGGAGCAATGATGCAGCTTGATTCATATGCCTCAAGTATTGCCCCATTTAGTTCTTCGAGATCGCTTTCCAGAGCAAGTGGGTGACAGTTTAGTACTAACCCTGAGTAAATTCGTAGTCTGTTCAGGGTGAGTAGTGCTTGTCTGCTATCTGTATAGATGAGCATGTTCCTTCCAGTCATATTGTTTCTGGTGATTTCTTTTACTTGAGAATCCCCGTGAGCTCTGTTTGAACTACAGTGGCACTATTGCTCACAGCCCATTTTATGTTTAGGTTTAAGAATCTGTAGTATATTCCACATCCTGAGCCTTGTTTTGTTTAGAACCGTCAGTGTAGATATGAATCATATCTGCCACTTCTGGCTCTTCTATTTGTTCTGTTATAACTTTATAAGGCTTATGGAAGATATATCTCGCTTGAAGCAGTGGGAAATGTCTATTTTGATTCTCCTATTGATCCCATATGTGTGAGTGTATTTTAACAATTCTGTATAATTCATATATGGCATGGCAACTAAATAAAAATGGTATCGACAATTCAAATTTACTGATAATATAAAATATTCAAACTATTTGTAGCTGTCGATATTAATTTTAAATAAATAGTTAAATAAAATAAATAAAAATGTATAATCTATAATTATTTGTATAGGTGATAGTTGATTGGTTTTTATAAATTAAAAAGCAATTGAAAATATATACCTATAATAAATAAATGGTATTTAAACGTTAATTAAATATAATTAAAAATAAACTTTAAGTTTCAGATTTTAATCCTTTCTTTATTATTATTTTTTGTAAACAACTCATTTAAAATATAAACTTAAATGGGTTGGTGATTAGTAATTATTAGATACGATTAGTACAAGTAAATCAAAATATATACCTAGGTATAATAAATAAATGAATGAATGTTATTTAAATGTCAAAAGCTTCAGGTTTCATATTTTAATAAATTTTTTTTTAAATAAAAATTATGACTTTCAGTTCTGATTAAATAATATTGAAACCTAATTATTCGCATAAGTGTTGAATAAATTGTATTAGTCACGCACAAGCATAACAAACTAATTGTTAATACTTCAATGATTTAATTATGTTTATTTACTACCTATTTTATAAATATTGTTTTGTTGTAACTTATAATATTAGTTTGTCATAGATTAGCCATTTTGTCGAATATTTGTCATTTAATTTTTCTTATTCAACGTCAAAATTGTCATTTACGTAAACGATAAATACCTGCATGGTGCTCTGGTGTAACGCCGAATCGCTATTGGTTCGCCTCCAACCCGTGTCCGTCGGTGGACTGAGATAGTACGGAGACGTATCCAAACGTCTTTCGTGCGGCCTCCTCATCGGACCGCCTTGAGATCTCGCCCTGCTTCTTCCTTCCACTCTACTGGCCGGCAATCGTCCCGAAATTGACTGTTCGTCCTATAACAAAAATCATATGAGTACATTTGGATTGACTGTCGAAATTTGACCAATAAAAGTAAAATATTGCAAAAAAAATCTAAATAAAGCAATTCTTTGACCAGAATTTCTGTAGAAGACTTAAGGGTGATTTAAAACTCGTGTAAAAAAAACTCTAGATTATTATAAGCGTTATTTTTAGTTGGGCGGAAAATTAAACGTTGTTTTTAGTCTGACGGAAGACTAAACGCTGATTTAAGTCGATTAATAGTCGGACGGAAGACTAAACGATGATTTTAAATCGTTTTTTAGTCGGACGGAAGACTAACCGTTAATTACGTCGTTTTTTAGTCGCGTAGTGCACACGACATAAACAAAATTAAAACCACTCATTCAGTGTAAAAATCAAAACAAGCAAATAATGTCTCTAGATAGTTAAGTAATAATACCATTGGAGCAAACTTTAGCCAGGAATGCAGGTCCTTCCTGGAGGCAAAAATTTAAACTCTATTGTGTGTGAATGGCCGATCATTTGGTCAGCATGGTGGTGAAAATGATGAAGATTACACTGCTGCACACAGAAGTATGTTGGCTTTCTAAAGGTGTTTGTTTGAATTGTTTTTTCAATCTATTTGACTCAGTTCTTGACTTTCTTAAGGACAGAGGCGAAAAATTGGGAGATTCTATCAAAAAATGACATTGCATATTTGGCAGACCTGTTTAAAATATTTAATGAAGTTAATTTACAATTACAAGGTAATGAGTTGAACTTTTGCTTTTGTCGGAAAACTTTTTTCATTCAAACGATATCTAGGTAGAGGTGAATACAAATACCTTCCCAGATTATCAACAGATTTACTTATTTACTTCAAGCACTTGCAGGTTCTTCATGTTGATTATACGGAGCGTTTACAAAAGATATTTTAAACCTGAACGTACCGAGTAAGGTTTTAGATCCTTTCGCAAATGCAGGTACTAAAAATTCATCAAATTTGGTAGAGGAATTCTTAGAATTCGTAACTAACGAAAAACTCACATGGAGACCAAGAATTTTGGCTTCAAAAATCAATATCAGTTCTCTACCTTGGATTGTGAAAGTAGTACAGAAGTTTTTATTTGCAATTCATTCGTCCTATCTGGCTGAGCGTGCATTCAGTGCAGTAGGTAGCTAATTTACTGTCAACTTTGTTAGGCTAACATTAAAGACATCTATTTGGTCCTCGCTAAGAAACTCATTGGTAACTGCCATCAACTTGTTAAAAGGAGATATACTACTTGGATTTAAACTAAATAATATTTTGTTACTTGGGATTCTTAGATTAATCTTTGCCACATTAAAATGTATATAGTCAATCAAATCACAATCTTTGTACTTAACATATTTAAAATAGAGATCTTATAAAGGTACGAGTATTTTTTATGACATGAAGGTACCATAAAATATTTTTTGTAATTTTTCAATATGATCAATATATGTGGCTTCCAAGGGCATCCATATTTGTGAAACATACTCAAGATGGGGTCTCACTGAGGCATTATATAATCTGATTTTGGTGGTAATCTTAAAATGTTTTGTATTTCTGATTTAAAAATCCAAAGCTTTTATTGCTTTTTTAGTTATGTGTAAGAAATGGTTATTAAACTGAAAGACAACTCCCAAGTCCTTTACCTCATATTCACGATTTAATGTGACATCACAGGTCTTGTGTCCAATGTAAAAAATTAAGAGGCTACGAATCCTTACAACTTAACATATGCATATATGTTTGTAAGTGTTAAATAGACGGATAAAAAGTGTTGATTTTTATTTACAACTATAATAAGAACCTATTAAAAAGATTAAGAGCAATAGAACATATTTCAACAAATTTGTATAGGTACACATATTTTTGATACCTGATAGTCAATAAACAATATATTTTTTGGAGTAACAACAGGTTTATTAATACACAACTATTATTTTGTTACAAATATTTATATTATAATATTTATAATTAACATAATAATTGATATAAGCCCTTCAAAAATAATATTTTTTGATTTAATTGTTGCATTTATACAAGAGCAATTTTCCTTGTAGCATTGTTTACATTTTGCAAAGAAATATTGTATTCTGCTTTTAGCTGATAAATCATGTACATGTAAATGGGTTGAATGTAGACAATGCTAATGTTTTTGCTACTACTGCTGGGCTGGGACACCAACAAAAAAAAAAAAGGAAGCACAAAGCCTAGATCAGTTTCTATCACTTATACACTTACAATTTACAACCATTCAAGTAACTAGCATGTTGAAAATACTTCAAGAAAACATATTAAACATAAATCAGTTGAATGCAATGTATTTTCTTTTTATAACACACCTTTTTAGCTTGATTACTTCTAGTACTCTATTTATTCCAATGTCCTCAAATAAAACGAGCAATAATACGTAACAATAAGGATAAAACACACACTGAAGTGTATTTGGGGTTATTTTTGATCTAAATCAACTATCAAAATAACAATTTTTCCGTTTTTAAGCTGTGAATGTATTACAAAAACTACTTCGATAAAATGTAAACAAAAGTTTATAATTGTGTACGAAATTTGGGTTGCCTGCGAGTTTTTAACCGGATTTATGACAAGTGATAGATTATATCCCGAAAACGTCAGCGCAGTAAAAGCTGCGCATCTTTTTCCCGCCCAGAGAGTGTCATAGATCTGATATGGTATTCCTCTCTACTATATAAGCAATTTTTTGATAAAAATAGTGCGGGGTTATTTGGTTTTATTCAAAAAGCAATAGTTTGCCGAAAATCTACTTCTAAATAATAACGCAGCGGCGTAGATACGAAGCAGCAGTGCCGCATTGCGAAAAATTGTATTGCTACGCTACTGATTTTTAAAAATAATTTTTATTTTAATTAAATGTATTGTTATTATTAGACAAGCTTAATGTAGCGAAAACGATAACATCCTTGAATGCTGATAACCTCAAAGAATTCCAAGAAAGTCTTTAGTAAATGTGTTAGTGAACTTTTAGTGACCACCCTGTACTTAAAAGAATTTTCTTCGACATTATCGCAGTTTTTTTATTATAAACTTGAGAAAACCAAGTTTTTATTCAAAGAAAATGTTAATAATTCGGAAAATCGTCTATAAAACATTGATATTCATTAAAAACAGGAAATACCCATTAAACGACCTTGAAATCTTAATGTACGATTGTTATTTCATTGATTAGTTTAGTTTAAATGTTACCCTTAATTATGTTCGGATACGGGGTGTTATCCAAAACTTCTGACAAGACGTATCCGATGAATTATGAAATATTTTAATTGCAATAGTTCAAATGTACGTTTTTACATTTTTTATATGTAAACAAATATTTCTGGTTAATTAACAGAGAATCGTAGTATTATTAGCTATTTATGTAATTAATTTGTTCTAGTCTCTGACATGTAATTTATTTCATCTACCAATTTTACTTTAGATCGGCTTAAAAGTACATTTTCCATGAAATATAATTTTGAATCATTTTATATATTCATGACTTTATAAGTCTATTTTTATGTATGAGAGAGTAATAAAACAGCATTTCTAATGCAAAACTTAGTACGGTCATTTTAAATATTTTTACAGAATAATCTAAATATTTCCTAAAATTGTAATAAATGTACCTGAGCTATTACAAGTTTTGGGTCTTTTATTTGTCCTTTATAATCATAAGCTGTACAGAACAATAGAAAAAGGTTTGGACAGGCCGAAAGCCCTGTGTATTAAAGATTACATAGCCGTATCTTAAGATTATTTTCAATAAGTACCTATTTGCCAATTTTGTTTTATTTTAATTCCAAGAATTTCTTACAGTAATCGAATTATAAGTAGATAAATACCTTTCCAACAAATTTCACCGAAAATTCGATTATAGGTTTTCCATTTAGTAAGGAGGTCCAAGTTGTGTATTCTTGACAAAAAATCGGTCCTTTAAGGAGGTCCTTTCGCCACCAATGTTAAATAAAAAATATTAGATTATGACTAAAATTAATTTTTTTCTAATAGTTGAAGTCCTTATTTATCTAATAGTGAATTTTTAACTATACCTTACCGTGCAAATTTTTGAGAAAAAAAAATTTAAAAATGTGAGTATTTGTACAGTGTCTTACGAGAAATTAAGACTTCAACAACATTTTTTGAATTATAATTAAGTATACTATTATTTATTGATTAGACGGAGTAGAAAAAACTAAAAATAAGGTTTTTGAAATAATAAGGTTTTGTTTTTTACAATAAAATATGTAGGTTACCGTGGAATTTATTGAGAAATTAATATTAAAAAATCACAAAAAATTTTCAACTAGGTTACTTGAAATTTTTTTTTAATATTAATTTCTCAATAAATTCCACGGTAACCTATATATTTTATTGTAAAAAACAAAACCTAAATATTTCAAAAACCTTATTTTTAGTTTTTTTCTACTCCATCTAGTCAATAAATAATAGTATAATTCGAGAATTGTTGTTGAGGTCTTACTTTCTCGTAAGACACTGTACAAATACAAATTTAAAAAAAAAAAATTCTTAAAAATTTGCACGGTAAGGTATAGTTAAAAGTTCACTATTAGATAAATAAGGACTTTAACTATCAGAAAAAAAATAAATTTTAGTCATAATCTAATATTTTTTATTTAACATTGGTGGCGAAAGGGGTGGCGAAAGGACCTCCTTAACAGTTAATGAAAAAACATTAATATTTAATTGTTTTAAATCATTTACAGACAAACATTTATGTAAAAGTGTTGATGACACAGTGGAATTAGTTAGTAGTACGCTTGGTGTTGGGAAATCTACGATTTACAGAGTTGTTAAAGAAGAGAAATGTGGCGAGTTTCAAACAGCACGTAAAGCTCCAGTAAAACCCAAATTTCAATTAGAAAATCTTTTGAAAGAAAGACTTCGAAGGAAAGTGCATGCGTTCTTCTTTAGAAAAGAATTTCCGACAGTAGACAAAGTTCTTGCCACGGTTCGAGATAATATTGCTAGGTATAGAAATCAAACAATTAAAAAATGGAAAATATTGTTCTAAATATTTTTGTAAAATAATAGATAATTATAAAAATACTTTGCAGAATCTTGAATACAACAAATATGAGCTGAAAAATGAAACAAATTTTATTTTAAAAGGGGATCACCCTGTATATTGGAACTGAAAATATTATTTTGTATGTAAAGAAACTGAAAACGTAACTAGTTGTGAAAAAGTAACTAGTTTGTAACTGAATACATATGTAAACAAATATTTTTTTTTCAAGATACTACAAGGTGTTCGATAGGTTTTCTTACAGAACATGAAAAAGGATGGCTTTGTATAGAACATATTATTATGAATAAATAAAAGAAATTCCAATGACAGGTTTGTGGAAATACATTTTAAATATGTGATTTTTCTAAAGTTAGACAAATTATAATTAAACACTCTGTATACAAGTAAAAGACAATTTTGTAACAATAAGTATCACATATCCACAGGAATGTTATTGAATATTGATAATTGCAAAACAATCTTGGTCTTCTTCAACTGGACATAATACATAAAAAGGATTCGAGTCCAATATCAAAAAGTTAATATTCAACCTGTACCCATGCGGTTAGTGACAGGGCGTTACGGCAATGGTAACTTTTGAGGTCGATATCTACAACATATATATGAATTTCAACGGAATTTCATGAAAAACCATTTCGTATTTAGTAGTTTAATTATTTAACAATTTTTTTTTGTCAGGAAATTTTACTCAAAAACCCTGTATAATACACAACAAATATTGATTTAAAAAATAGATATAGACATTTACGAGCCAAAATAAGGAACAAAACAATAAAACCATTATTGTATAAGTTAATCTAGAGAAAACAATTATAATAAAATTTCTAGATTACTAAAATAAGTCAAATTAAATTAATTAAAAAGCCAACTTTGACTTTTAGACTATTAAACCATTAACAAAATTAGATTAAAATAAATATTACATTTCAGAGATCGGGGCAAAATTCACCTGATTTGTGGAGCAGTTACAACTAATATCTAATATAATATTTTAAAGGCCCTTGCATTTATTATAATTAATTAATGATTGTTACCTATAATACAAATTGATATTTATTGATTTAATCAATTTTGATATTTTCTTTAAATTACTTAGAAGATGTTTATTTTTTCTTTTTTCTTTCCTGTCTGTATAAAGCGGTGAATTGATTAGATTTTAGGCATAGCCGGAACATCTGATAGGGTAGGGGGTCGTTTTTCTATTTTATCGAATATATCTGTTATTTATACTAGAAGAAAATTCTTCAAATAAAAGATACTTGTGATAATGTTCTCTATAATTTTTGTCCTATACATAATTTTCCTAAAATGGTCCGTATTCGATAAATTTGATAAAACGTTCAAAAATAGAAATTTTAAGAAAAATATTTAAATAAAAGTTGTTTGAGATGTCATTCTCTATAATTCTTGTCCTATACATGATTTCCCTAAAATGGACCGTATTCGAGATATTTGAGGAAAAGTGCAAATTTCGAATTTTAAATATAACTCAAAAACGGGTAAAGAGAAAAACGCCAAATTTTAAACTTAAGCTTTAATCCATCCAGCAGTGAGCAGTAAGCATAATTGAAACATTTTGAGGGTACTTTATAGGGTGTCTGTTACTTATGATTGGAGAAGAAAATTCTGCAAATAAAAGTTGTTTGCGATATCATTCTCAATAATTTTTGTTGTATTCATGATTTCTCTAAAATTAACCACAATGGAAACATTTGAGGAAAAGTGTAGAATTAAATTTTTTAAGTATTTCCGTTGGCAATTTAAATATAAAAAATGTTTCGAGTAAGATGTGTATGGAAAATGTATGTATTTACTTTATCCTCTAAACATTTTCAGGAGTGATACAACAGACTGTACAAAATAACCGAAAAAGACCTACTCCGATCAATTTACACATAAAAATAGTGAACAAATAACAAAAATTCCGACAGTGTTAAATTTTGGTAGAGATCTTGGGTACACCAGTAGAAATAAAGTGCCAAAAGTCCCCATTGATCCTATGGGTTCTAAAAAAGTTATTTAAGGTCAACATTTTCGGGTTTTTTAGTTTTTTCTTGAAAACTGTAAGTTTTATCAAAAATGTAGCCCAGACAAAAATTGTAGATCATAAAATTATCTACCAAAATTTCCCTTATACTTTTTCCTAAGAATCACCATTGCTAAGATATCGTCATTCTAAAAGTTGAAGGAGTTACATTCTACATGATATGAACACAAATAGTACGTCAGGCACTTAAAATAAGTAAAAATACCTATTTGTATCTCTTATATGTTTAAACAATTCTGAGAATATACACTCCCCGCATGGCCTTGATCAACAACTGCTTACTCTATTGTCCACGTGGCGACGCTCATATACCTGCTTTTCTCAAGTGCAGCGTTGCCAGACGTACGATAATTATCGTATTTGTACGATAATTACAGGCAGGGTACAATGTACGATCAATGGTTAATTGTACGATAATTTCTTAATTTTGATAAATTGAAAAAATATATTGAATTCGTTGACCTCCCAAAAAAAAATGGAATTAACGCACGACGGCGACTGCTAAACCGTATTATTTCAAGTCGATACGACCTCCGAGCTCCCGAGTCATTTCAAAGATTCGAGATTCGATACTTTTCATATATTATGCTGACCTTGAGATTCTTACGATTGGCGCTGTAGCGCTGGTTGGAATTTCGTTGTAATTCCCCGATTTACAGAGGGCCGATTTTCAGCAAGAGGTAAGGAGGTTTAATGTTTCTGTTAATGCATTTATTTCTTTCATTTATATAATTTGTGTTTGGAGATTAGTTTTTTTGTGATTTTTCTATTAAAATGTCTTCGTCGTCCTCCAGCAGTGAAAAAGAGGAACGTTCGATAAGTAAAAGACTTAAATTAAGTGATAAAATAGTTGCAAAACATCATAGAGCACAGAAATATCTTAAAGCATGTGAGTGTATGGCAGATTTTAACGGCTGGTTGGCTAAATCTACAGGTAGAGGTTTTTTGATTGTACGAAAAGAAATATGGTGAAATATGATCATCCTAGTTTTGTACGATAATATCATGAAAAAAACGATAATTTCTACATTGTACAATAATTCGGTTTTGGTCAACTGGCAACGCTGCTCAAGTGGCTTGAGTGAAGTGAAAATAGTGAAATACTCTTAGTGTTGAATGTTCTTTTCGAGTGAATACATGTATTTATTGCTAGCGTCTACTATTACAGTTTGTAGCCATTATTATTTTTTAAAAAATGTCACATTTGTGCTATATTTGCAATAAACTTTTGACGGAAGGAGAAACTGTTACAGTTATTTGTGAAATGAAAACTTTGATCAATGCAAGTATCAAAAGAGGTGATGAGTTTGTTGATTATCTGAGAAGTGAAACGTCTGTAACAATTCACGTGGATTGCCGAAAATCATACACCCGGAAAAGTTCAATTGCTGCTATCAAAAGACAACATGAGGATGGACAAGCTAGTACATCAAAAGTAAGTCCACCTCGTATTAGAGCACGAGTAAGTGAATCCGACTTATGTCTTAAAAAAATGTTGTTTATTTTGTGGCGATGAAGCGAATGAGAAGGCTGAAAAAAAAATCGCTACATCGTCGACAAAAAATTTATAACGGTGCTACACTTTCATTGACAGTAGCTCAGGATCGTTAGGATGACGTATCAAAAGCTGTTACTGCACCACATACTTTGATTTTTACTGCACGCATTAATTTTGAGTATGATTTAATTGCTGCTAAGGCTAAGTCGTCGCCTTAATGCAGAATTATTGTATGTCGCAAAATATGAGTTTTACAGAACAATCTTTTGCCTTCAGAATAAATACAAGTATTAGAAATTAAAAATTTAAAAAACCGACTTCAAAAACGTGCAGATGCTGTCACCACATCTTAACCAAATTTATATGGGACCACCCCTGAGGTACCCACTTACTAACAAAAAAAGAATCGTATAAATCGGACAAGGTGGTAAAGCATTATCGCTAAACGTACATAAAAAATAAATAGTTTGAGGATTTTCTCATGGACCCAATTATTAAATTTTGACTAAATTTATATGGGACCACCCCTGAAGTACCCCCTTTCTAACAAAAAAAGAATTATTGAAATCGGACACCGTGTTAAAGAATAATCGCTAAACATACATTAAAAAAAAAAAAGTTACAATATAACTATATGGGATAAAAAAGGCATCATAGCTTCATTTGGTATTAAAAACAAAAATTAGCATTTTTGGACATATAATAGTTCTGCGTTAACGCGACGAAGTATCATTAAAATTGTTACAAATCTTTCCTGAGACCTAATTCTGGTGGTACAGTAGACCGTTTTCAACATGAGGCAACAATCTCTGCGGTGAAGGAAATTTATAAGTTTATAGAAAGTAGTGGTGATTGCCAGTTTATATTGGATGAACTAAAGAATGTTAGTAAAAAAGTAGCTTTAGATAAGAAAAGTATGGTAGTAGAATTATTATTACAGAAAAGCTAGGAAAATTAACATTTATTTGTTTCGTCGACAATTACAAAGACATTTTAAGTCAAGCCTGGTCTGATAAAAAAACTTGAATGAAAAAGAAGGATTTCATTTACTCATGTTGTTTTTTGGAGCAATAGGTTATATTATGCAAGGAAGTGGTATAAAAGAATTACTCTGAGATTTATGCACCTTAGTCATTAGAAAAATTGCTTGACCATGCTTACGCGAGGGCAGTTCGAGCTCACACATTACTTCAGCTCACTTTAGCAATATTAATATCTAAAGAACTAGTTCTTGATGACGTGATGGATGCAAATCTTATTATTACTGTTGAAAATATTATAAATAACACTCTTTCATACTATGATATTGTAGAAGATGACGAAACAGCTGGACAATTACTTCATCGGTTCAATCAGAAACTAAAGGAATATCAAAAACGAGGACCTACAGCACAATTGAGGATATATTTTCGGATGGTGTCCATTGCAAAGGGTGATTGGCAAGCTCATTTGAACAGCGTTAAAGAAATGCTTCCTTATTTCCATGCATCAGGGCATTTACCTTATGCTAAGTCAGCACACTTGTATTTGCAAGATATGCTTCAATTAGGGGAGGTTATTGATTCTAGTGTTTATCAAAGATTCACAGAAGGATTTTTTACAGTTCGATGTTCTGATAAATTAAGTTGTGGAACTTCGATGGACATGATAATCTATGATGAAATCGATGAAGACAGATGGATGTATTTCACGGGGCAGAAGCGCGAAAGAAAGTGTAATAAGCAAATGGATTTTTGGAATGCATGCTATGAATACTGTGTGTGAAGAATTGGAAGTTATTGCTAATGTTCGAATGGATACAACTGATCAGCATGTAGATGCAAGTGATTCTCGAGCAAAGAAAGATGCTAAAGATATTAAAAAACTTCTTGAGTGGTTTTTCATTCCGAAATTAACAAAATTTTATCTATTGCTAGTGGAATCGTCGGTGATAATAACATTAATTGCCATAAAGATCGTGAAGTTGGGATTGCTTCCATCTCCAAAATGATAGGTTAAACGTTCAATAATAATAAATTAAAACGCTCTGAAAAAGTAATCCCTCTTTTAGCCGTGAGTAGCACCGTTAAAGTTCATGAAAAGGAGGTACTATAGGTACTAGAAAAATGTTTCAATTTAATCCTCGAACGTCTTGGTAATACATGCGTTGAAACAATAAAACAGGGTCTATAGGATTTAGCTATAGTGAGTCGACAAAAAACATTAAAGCTGCAGAACAACGTCGTTGGACTACGAAAACATCTTCATGTTCCGACATCATCTTTGATCAATTTATGACAGTTCCAGCAAACCAACAACAATTTATTGCTAACATTCATAATAAATCTCGTTTCATTTTCATGCCAAGTGACAAGCTGACCACTGCAGTTAAACAAGCTCCAAATGACGCTGATGTCCTTATAATTATTGAAACAGTAATCGAACAACTCAATGCAACAAATACAACTGTTGTGGAGATGTTTATTTGTGAGTACTACTTACTGCACGGACTCCCAGGTAGACTATGCGTTGTACACGGAGGGCTCCAAAACTGAAAAAGGAGTAGGAGCGGGAGTTTTCGGCCAGAGGCCTAGAGTTGACATAAATACCCTTGAATGTCTTGGTGCTCAGAACAAAGTTACTTTGATCTGGGTTCGGGGGCACAGTGGTGTGTTCATAGGATCAGAACCATTCCTGGGCATTGCAAAGATCACTGCCAAAGGAATTATCTCAAAATGGACGGAGGGTGCAACACTCACGAAATGGAGAGATACCCCAGGGCTAACTCATTCGAAGGCGTTTATAACCAACACTTCTATGAACGTCTCTGCTCAGATCCGAGAATGGAGTAGGAAAGATCTACGCATTTTCACTGGACTGATGACAGGACACTGCCGTCTGGGCAACCACATAAGAAGGATAGGTCTGCAACAAACATCGCACTGTCGATTCTGCAGCGTGAAGGACGAGTCTGCAGAGCACATTCTATGTACCTACTCCACTCTGGAATGAACCAGGTTCGAGATCTTTGGATTTACACGACTGGAGCCTACCGACTTTAAACAAGTCTCACCCAATTCAACCATGGCCTTCATGAAAAGGTGTGGCTTGTACGGTGAACTATAAGTTAGTCATGAGCCATAAAAGACCCATCTGGGTCGCAGTGGAAGGTGATGAGATTATTCCACCCTTTTTGAACCTAACCACCTAACCTACTGCACGGACTCCAATTGGTAAAATTATCTACTTACTAAAACCCAGAAATATACTCTTTATTTTTACATGCGATAACCGGCTGCGATACTACGACAGGAATGTTCAGAAGGGGTAAAACATCAGTATTGAAATTATTTGAAAAAATGGATTTAATTGATTGCGCTAAAGTATTTGAAAAAATTGATTCTTCTCAAACATTAATCACAAAAGGAATTCGCTTTCTCCTTGCTGTTTATGGAGCTCCAAAGAAAATTAATTGTATAGACAGGTATAGATATTTAACTTTTGTAAAAAATACACGGAACAAGAAACAAGTACAACTATCTTGTCTTCCTCCAACATCGGCTCATCAATACTTGTATCGAGCATTTTATCGAGTTCAGACATGGCTAGGCAATCAACTAAACCCCGAAGACTGGGGTTGAAAATTAACAGACAATATTTTGGAACTGATTCAAACTATTCGGAAAAACTCCTAAACACTATTTTTTGCAATTGTAAAAAAGGTTGCCAAGGCCAGTCTTGCTCGAATGTTCAATTCGTGTGATATCGATGAAGAGACTGCTGATTCATCTTCAGTCAAGAAGAGGAAGAAGAAGACATGACTGTTAGGGTTGCCACTTGTCCTTTTTTAAGCAAAATGTCCTTGCGACTTTTTAAAGCTTAAAATGTCCTTTTTTTAGAAGCTCGAGTACTTTTTTTTGTGACACAGTCATCGCCCTTTCTGTGTTTTTTTTAGACGTTTAGTAGAAGGATTGAGGCCCTTTTGTATACTGGACCGCCTATTGGCATCATAGTCCTATTTGCACTTTTCAAAAAGGTGGCAACCCTAATGACTGTTGAAGTAGAATTTGAAGAGTATAAATCGGATTAAAATATTAACATAAATTAGAACTACAGTTTAAAATAATCACCTATATTAATATCATGCAGTAAATACAATATTTTCCCATAAAACTTCGTCATAACAAATCGTGGAATAGGCCTACCGGGGAAACCACGTTAAAAAAAAGCGTTAAGCACACTACCTCATAGGTGATTCTTAAAAAAAAGTATAAGGGAAATTTTTGTAGATAATTTTATGATTTACAATTTTTGCCTGAGCTATATTTTTGATAAAACTTACCGTTTTCGAGAAAAATCTACAAAAAAAAAAACGAAAATTTTGACTTTGACTAACTTTCAGCACTCATGGGATCAATGGGGACTTTTGGCACTTTATTTCTACTGGAGTACTCAAGGTCTCTACGAAAATTTGGTTTTGTCGGAATTTTTGTTATTTGAAATGTCTATATAGACCGGACTAGCCAGTAATAACTAGATAGGCAAGTCATGTGTTGGACACATCAGATTTTTGTGACTTAATAACCTAAAATCACCGTTTAATCTTTGATCAAATATATTTTATTTGCAACTCATTAATTACATCTATAATGTATATCAGTCTTTACGTTCGAGCTCACGGCTGTTGTTATATCTATTTACTACTTTCGTCCGACTAAAAAACGATTAAAATCATAATTTTTTATTCTTCTTTCAGACTAAAAAAATTGTGGAACAAATTCATCGCTGCATGTATGGTTTATAAATACCTAAACCTTTACAAAACTATTCTGCTATACATCAAAAAGAAAAATCAAAATCGGCACCTAGTGAGTTTAGAAAAGTTTAAAATCGATTATAAGGCTTTTCCAATAAAGATAAAATTCAAGAAACCATACAAATTTTAAATCTTTCAAAGCCAATGTTTAGAAAACTTCAATAATGATATAAATACCAGTAAAAAATCGTTTTTTACAAATAAATGAATACGTCAAACTAAGTCTTTATCAGCTTATAGCTTAGGTACTCAGCTTATATTTTTATAAACAACCCCTGATCTTTCTGCCGAGCTTCTTAAAAAAAACAAAGGTCCTCAGCTTACATTTTTATAAACCAGGTTCTTTTAAAGGACATGTGCTATAAAAAAAGGACACATAAAGTTTTAAAAAGTCACAAAGACAATTTGTTTGAAAAAAAGGACTGTACTTTTCAAAATAGAATCAGGTTAACTATAAAATTCACAATCTAACTCTTTAAAGATAATGTTAGGAATTGCAGAATAATTTTTTATAACAAAATAATTCTATTTTTTCGCGTTACTCCATGTAAATGTAAAGACATTTAATATTAAAATATATTTCCCTTCTTGCTGTTTTAAATAAATAATACCTACCTACATACAATCATTTTAAATAAAATTTGTTTCATGACCGCATATATACGAGCAATTTTGAAATAAAATATAAAATACAATGACATTAAACTTCATCACATAAAAATAATAATGCTATGCTACTACATGCCATAAAAGTTTATTGTTTTAAAGTCTGGATAACGTAAACTCAACACATGTTCCGATATGTACAAATATATACGGGGCAAGATAATGAAGTTCTAAATTAAAACACCAAACTGAGATAAGAGTACTTCATAGACTGATAATAAGGAGAAAATTTGCAATTGAAAATGTCAGAAGAAGGCGTAAGGGAGTAAACATAAGATAACAGATCGTCATATTATTTAAAGATAGCGGTAAAATAAGTATATAGGGTGTCCCAAATTTAATATATCGAAAATTAAAACAACTATTCTCTTTTAAATTTGGTAAATTGGAAATCGGTTCGTTTTGAATTTTTTTTTGTTAAAAAACGTCACTTTATACAGGATGGGCTACCGGCAACGCCTCGGTCTGTAGAGCCAAAACTATTTTTTCACACTCTCGCTGCCCATTACGTTCATTAACGTCATGATAGTTCACCCTTGTATAACAAATTTATTTGTTCTCACATCGTCAAACAATTTAAATAGACTTTACGTTTCTAAAAATGTTTTGACTTTCCATTCATTTGCTACGTATTATATAGGGTATGTCAAAACGCAAAATTATGATTTTCAAATTTTTTTTTTTTAATGAATTGCCCTGTATGTTACACCACAAATTTAATTAACTAATCATTTAGTTTCTTTATTTTTTATTTTGTTTGGCATTCTTGAGCCGAAACTGATTTTTAAATTTTATTTACAATGGTTACCAAAAATTACATTAGCATTTTATTTGCCCTAAATAAGTCCATATTTTCAAAAGCCAATTAAAAAAATGTGAAAAAATTATGTAAATTTTCATGATAAAACCGTCAAAATCTTGAGAAAAAATTCGTTTGGGAATAGAATGCCAAACAAAATAAAAGAAGTAAAGAAATTAATTTATAAATTGGGATATATTTGAAAAAATTAAGAATATTGTAACCTTAAGTTTAGACACATCCTGTATGCATCACAGCAAATAAATGAAAATGTTTAGTCTATTAAAATTATAAAACGATGTGAAAACAACCAAATCTGTAAGGCGTAACTACCTACAGGGTGTTTGGTTTAAAAAACTATCTGTTTGATTTTCCCCTCATTTATAGACTACCATGTATATTTAAGAATAATTGTAAAATATGGTCTTACAACTTTTATATTAAATATTTCTTCTTATCTCCAATAATAAAATATATATCGATCAATTACCCACTAATGGGACACCCTGTATATGTATAATTAAAACACTGTATAAAATGAACCAGTTTTTTCATCACAGCTTGGTCCTTATAAGTTGAAAAATATTCTAGTGAAATACAGTATTACCATGCCACTCTAAAACTGAAATAAAATACAGAGTGTTCCATTTAAAAACATGTTTTTACTTTCCAGGCAAAAGCGTAACACCCTGTATATCCAATAATGTTTTCGAATTATATTTTTTCAAATCCACATAATTTTTATTCAAAACATGTGTGTATAATACAAATTGAAATATCAAGCAATTATGCACAAATGGGACACCCTGTATAGAACTACGACGAGAGTTTACGTCTTTTTTCATCCTTTCAGACTTCCTTTTAAACTACTCTTGATTGTTTTTGACTCCCCGCCTTGAATAGTCCAGCCTTCCCTACAAGATTTTGACATGGTGGCTGCACCATTTGGATACCCTACTTCTTTCGATTTATTAATTCCTCATTTATACCTCTCCCTAGATAGGCTTCCGAGAACTTATAAGTCTCGGGTCAACCATTCATGAAGTGCTTGACTACCTTGATCGATAAATGAAATTATAGGTACAGCTGCCCGGTAATATACTTCTTTGACATCAGTACTAGACATCCTATTATAGAGGTCTATATTCTTTTCTCTTTTGGTCTTAACTTGTGTCCGTATTTATAATCCCCCTGTATATATAATACCTATTCTCCAGAATATATTTTTAAATTTTTATTGTGTGCGGCCCATGACGTTAATGAACGTCCAAACTTCTAAATGTACTTATACCGATGGGCCAGAGCATTGAAGCTTGGACAGCGAAAGCGTTAAATTCTTACCCAGAGTTGCAGAAATATTTAATTTTCATGTATTTTTTTTTAATTACTAGAAATTGCTTGTATTCCAACTAGATATATCTTGATAATACGAAAAGCATAACAATCTAAACAACATGCACTTCATCATATCGCAACACTATATAATATAAATGCACTTAAACAATCATAAACCACAATTTCTAAAAATAAATAAAAAAATAAAAGTATAATAATAACAACGAAGCTAATGAGTAACTACGACACATCTAGTACTTAATGGTTTGTAAAATCACCTTGACAGAATCGTTATCGTCAGTCAATTTAGCCGAACCAGAAGAACCTCCGGTAACATTGGGCAGTGAGCCCCCTCTGAAAGAGCCCAGCGCTTGTGTGTTGATACGCAGGGTGTTCTTTTTATCCGGCGCCACCTGTAAATGTACCTCATTGGTAATTTTTCTAACCATAAAATTACTAATTGAACGTTTTTTTAGGGCGATAAAATAACCATAAAATTAATAAAAATAACGGTTTTTTATTAATAGTTTTAAATTTTGTAGTTTATGATGATATAATTGAAAGGGTTAGAGCAAAAAGGGTACAAGAGACTTTTTTCATTTTAGAGATAAGTGTACAGATTCATCTAGTTAAATGAAATTTCTGTCACAGCATAAAGTTCTTTTGACGATCAGTAACGCCATCTTTTAGTGAAATCTAGAACCTTGTTAACCATTTCTACAAATTGGTTCCTGCAAAAGGGGTATGAGTGCACTTGTACCGTTTTTGCAGTAAACGAAATTTTAGTGCCTTGTATGCGTTGTAAATGCTCGCTTACGATTTAGTAATATCAGTGTAGTTTTTACTTATTAATTAAGTTTAGCTGTGGTTATAGAGTCTAAAAATAAATAGTTATAGTTTACAACATCTAAGAAACGACGAGTAATAAAAGTAAGACAACAAATAATTAAAAACATAGGTAATTTTGAGGTTATATTTTTATGTGTATTTTTAAGATGATTATCACTCAGAATCAGAACAAGACGACCCATATCATACCGAAGAAGATGAAGAATTTCTTCCAAGAAGTAGCTCATTACATGAAAACTCATCGGAAAACTCAGAACAATCGAAAACTGAAATTCAGTCTATTCAAAATATTTATGTTACACCCAAAAGAACAAGGAAAAGACACATATGCGATCCTGAATGGAAAATAAATAAAAAGACGAAGCTTAGAATTTAGGGAAAGCGTTACATAGGATACAGGGGGTAGAGCACCGAGAAAGGCAGTTGTTACAATTGCCCCCCCCCATGTTACCAAACTCATAGCATATAGTGATTCATGTGGGGGGCAAAATAAGAGTAAAAATATATGAACATTATTTATGTTTTTAACTAAAGCTACCCACCTATAAGACATTTATCATGTTTTTAGAACCGGGCCATACATAAATGGAATGTGACAGAAACTTCGCTTTAATTGAGAAAAATAAGAAAAAGAATCCACTAGTATTCATACCTGATCAGTGGAGGACAGTGATTGCTCGTTCCTCAAAGAAATTTATCGTGTGTAATATGACTCAAGAAATGTTTTACTCCTTTGAAAATTTAGACAACTTAATAAAGGATTTCAAAAAAGACACCGAAGGAAAACCATTGAAATTTAGGGAAGTCGCTTATTTGAAATATGACAAAGATATGAAAACATTTTCATTAGAGTTTAAACATACTCTATAGTCTATTTTTATGTATAAGAGAGTAATAAAACAGCATTTCTAATGCAAAACTTAGTACGGTCATTTTAAATATTTTTACAGAATAATCTAAATATTTCCTAAAATTGTAATAAATGTACCTGAGCTATTACAAGTTTTGGGTCTTTTATTGGTCCTTTATCGGGTCGATGGTGTAGCGGTCTAACGCGCTTGTATTCATTTATAGGCAAGTTTATGAGTCCGAGACTGCTGGGCTTCGAATCCCAGACCAGACCCTGTGGATTTTTAATTAAATTACATGGTTCGGTTTAGGATTTGATGTGTGGCGTATTAATAGAAAATTCAATTTCTATTGATATGACATGCAGATTATAAAATCGCCATACATTATCGTCTCGATGATGGTGGGTGAGGTTTTCCGGGTTTTCCTCACCTGTAAGTCAAATGGCACCATCAATCATCCTTAAGTCGCCCCGGAGCGCCACGGCAAATAATAATAATAATAATAGCCGTCCCTTCCCCTACACAAGTCGTTCAGTCGACTTCAAGGGTTGAAATTCACTTCTAAGGGGGTGAATTAGGGAGAGTATTATTATTATTATTATTATTTATAAACATAAGCTGTACAGAACAATAGAAAAAGGTTTGGACAGGCCAAAAGCCCTGTGTATTAAAGATTACATAGCCGTATCTTAAGATTATTTTCAATAAGTACCTATTTGCCAATTTTGTTTTATTTTAATTCCAAGAATTTCTTACAGTAATCGAATTATAAGTAGATAAATGCCTTCCCAACAAATTTCACCGAAAATGCGATTATAGGTTTTCCATTTAGTAAGGAGGTCCAAGTTGTGAACTCTTGACAGTTTACTAAATGTCATTTAGTTGCAACTTGCAAGGTGCAGTGTGAATTCTAGTGTGATCATGGAAAATTTGGAAGGGCCGCGTAAACGACAAAAAATCGGTCCTTTAACAGTTAATGAAAAAACATTAATATTTAATTGTTTTAAATCATTCACAGACAAACATTTATGTAAAAGTGTTTATGACACAGTGGAATTAGTTAGTAGTACGCTTGGTGTTGGGAAATCTACGATTTACAGAGTTGTTAAAGAAGAGAAATGTGGCGAGTTTCAAACAGCACGTAAAGCTCCAGGAAAACCAAAATTTCAATTAGAAAATCTTTTGAAAGAAAGACTTAGAAGGAAAGTGCATGCGTTCTTCTTTAGAAAAGAATTTCCGACAGTAGACAAAGTCCTTGCCACGGTTCGAGATGATAAGGATTACCCTGAAATGAGTCGAAGCACACTATGGAAACTTTTAAAAGAAATAGGTTTTCTATGGAAAAAGCATTCCAGAAAGTCTATTTTAATAGAAAGAAGTGATATTGTAGTATGGAGAAGAAATTACCTAAGGACTATAAAAGAAATGAGAAACCAAAGAAAAAATATATTTTATTTAGATAAAACATGGATCAACGAGGGACATAAACCAAATAAATTTTGGCAAGATGAAACTGTTACAAGTCGAAGACAGGCTTTTTTAAATAATTTATCTACTGGTTTAAATCCACCATCAGGAAATACGATTAAAGAAGAAGAGAAAATGTGGAAGTTGGACAATATTACTGATGAAATGATCGAGCCACTTATTGTAAATATTGGTTGCGACAGTTCATCTTCTGATTTCGATTCTGATTTGGATTTGTAGGTAAGAAGTAGTTTTTATATTAAAATTATTATTTATGAACGTAACGTTGTTTAAAAGTCAAAGTTTAAACCCTTATACCTACATAACCCGTTTGACACAATGTTCTTAACATACACAAGGTATATAAAATAAAACATTTTAGAAAAAAATGCACTTTTTTACCTTCAGCTGTTTAGAAGTTATAAGCAGGTTAATTAGGTGAAAATATAAGTGTATACTCGAGGAATAACTTCAAAAAATATTTTAACTATCTACTAAAAGAAGTCGTACGCCTATGGATTACGAACGCTTTATTATTTTAATACTCTCTCATACATAAAAATAGACTATAGATAGTTCGTATCCATTTTCAAAATGTGCTTGCGGATCAAGTTCGTCGGACGTCCATCGTTTTCCTAAGAATCAATACTGCAGCAATCTAACAAATCCCCAGTGCCTATTAAACTTGAAAAATGGAATAATCTCCAGAACCTTCTGGAGTGCATTCCACCTATTTATTATGATCCATCAAAAATCTAAAGGGCCAAAACAGCAACTACTAAAAATTCAGAACCAGGTCCCAGTAATTCTAACAATGGAGCCAATGTAGAATCGGATGGTGAAGAAGACTTGGATGATCATGACCTTGATTCGGATTATGAATCATAAGTTGTGTTTCCTTTAATAAACGTGCTTATATTAAAAAAGAATGTTTTATTTGACAACCTTTAACAAAATTACTATTTTCGTATGTGCAAAAAGGTACACGTACATGAAATTCAAAATTTTTGACTGAACTAATTTTTATTTTTAAAATTCACTTTATTCATAAGATTTTGCGTAACTTTTTTTAGCCACACACGTTAACACTACGACAATTTCTTTTTCATAGAATTAGCTTTAACTTTAAACTTTAACTTTAATATCTAATTACTCAAAACTATATAATCTGCACTTATTACCCTTTTTGCTCTAACCCCTTCAAATGGAAATTTACTCACAAGTGTGTGTAAAGGACCCCGCACTTTTGATTGTGGGTACTGACAGAATTTGTTCAACTTTAGTCATTAACGGCAACTTTCTTATGGACCTCAAGTTTGCAGTTCTACGGGGTGAGCTGTTAGTAGAAGTCAAAAGTATGAAATACAGAATTAATATTTTCATATATATCTTTACTACTCTTAAGTAATTCATGTTTTTTATATATACTTTTGAAAAGTAGAAAGACACAACACACTTCCTCTTCAAAGTTCTTTTTTATTTTTTGAATATTAAAATCAAAGTCATCCCAAGCAGATTCTGATTTTTCAAATTTCACCGCAAATTGCAATCCCTCAGACGCCTCGACAAACTCCAGCATGGTATCAGGGATGAAGAAAAGAGCGAACTACATAACATATCCCTAGCTGAAAGGTGTACAATGCCATTTGTGGCTTCTATGATTTTTTTTAATTTCACCCCCATTCCACCCCTTCAGACGGAGCAAAAGTTAATTGCGGGTATGTTTGTTATGTATTGAAACCTCCCCAATTGAAATCTGCAAATGTAAAGCCTCTACATGTCATTTGAACCAAATTATATAACTATTAAGGTCGATTCATAAACTCGACGTTTGCTTTTGCCGATGCCGATGCCGTTGGCCGTTACAGATTAAAAACATTGAAGTGCATAAGACCATTCATAGTTGCCGTTGACGGTGCCGTCTGCCGATGGGTCTACTTTTGGTGACGTTCAACATAAACGAATTTTATCTTTCGCCGACGGCCGTTCGTAGCGACGTTCGTAGCCTTAGCAAAGAGCCAATCAAATCACTTTTAGCTTGTCACGTGATTTTGACGCATGACATTGGAGCCGTTCTTTCTTTATTATTATTTGGCCTCCATCATATAGGGTACCACGACTACCACGCAGGGGATCGAATTTTTGTGCGCATGTCCACCGTAAGTGGAAATAGTGTCAAAACAAACAAACATCCATTCGTTATTCGTATGTCGTTCACATATATCAACACAAAAAGTAAAATTATAGGTTATATATTTTCCAAAACACCAAAAAAAGAAGAAGAGAACCGCATCAACGTCAAGTTTATGAATAGGATGAATTTAAGGCTACGAACAGCAGTCGGCAATCGTCACCGGCATCGGCGTCGGCAAAAGCAAACGTCGAGTTTATGAATCGACCTTTACGATAAAGCTATATTTTTCTCAGTGTACATTTGTAGATGTGGATAACTTCACACCCGTCAAAATTAAGGGAGTAACGGCCCATTGAAGACGACCCCCTGAAGATGATTTTCTGACTATATTTTCGAAACCGGTACAGATAAATGCTTCGAATTTTGGATTTCTCTTAAAATTGGTATTGTAAATGTCACAAAACTTTATCCTTTTAACTGGGATACCGCAACTAAAAAAGTACTTTTAATATTTTTGAGAACATACTCATAAAATGCAACCTTTTTTACTACAAAAAGATACTCTTGGTTCTTTTCGATACGATTGATAGGTTCCCAAGAATATAGTTTAAAATTTCAAGCTTTTTTTATAACACAATAAACTAAGTTAGCCGTGAAAACAAAAATGTATTCATCTATGTGTCATTTTAGTTATTTAGTTTGTGTGAACTGTCATGATGTTGAAAACACCGTCTCAATATTTTCGAAAAATGCAAAATTTTACAAAGAGAAAGCTTGTAGACATGTATTTTGTTTATGGGTTTTGTAACGGGCGATCATTAATTGCAAAATGTAAGTAGTATAGACAAAGATATCCGAATCGTCGGCCCGGAAGTAGAATGTTTTCTAATCTTCATACAAGATTAGTGAAAAATGGGAACTATCGAAATCATAGACGTCAAAGAAGACCACAAAATTCTCAGAATATCGAAAACGTTCTTAATTCCCAGGAAGCTACAGAGCACTTCGTTTTTTTTAAATTATCATAATATGAAAAATGGGGTCCGTATAAGATTAAGAGTGTCGAAATTAAAAAAAAATATTACAATAAAAAGTACTCATTTTAAATAGTAAGTCCCTAAAAAATAATTGCGGAAAATCTACAAAATTTTGAGAAAAATTAATCAAAAGTTGTTATAGGTTATTTTGGTTTTATCATACTATATGTAGGTGACAATTTCGAAGTTTTAATGATGGTGTAATTGAAGTAACTTACTTTTGTTACATTTTAACTGAAATTAGATATCTATGGAAAATTATAGGGTCTAAATTATACATATAATGATATTCTGAATTCAAAAAAATAAATTCCTATAATCTATTCAAAAATAAAATTAGTCACTGGATTTTACAAATACCCATCATCAAAGTAAAACAATTTTTAAATTCAAATATTGCTTGTTATAGTTTGAAAATCTTTTAAGTCTCTCAAAAAAAAAAAAATTCATAAATTTGTATTACTTACTTTACACATTTATTAATTACTGTCCCATGTTACTTTGTTTAAATTAATTTAAAATGAAATATTGCTGTCTTAAAGTAAACATTTGAATAATTACTGTTTACATGTATAATAAAAATTATTATTATTATTTGCTAATTTAATTTATATTAAAATTAAATGCATTGTATTGTCTGTTTAACCATTTACTTCCACAAAACAGAATGAAAAAAATAAATCATCCAATTACCTTTGTTGGCACATGACACATGGGGTACTTGAGTTTGCAACGTTGACATATTATCAAAGTTTCTCCAGGTTTTATGTGTTTAGACTTTATAGATATATGAGAGTTCAGAGCTAATTTGAAGCACTAAAAAGTACTCGTTTTATACAGGAAGTTATACATTTTTGGAAAATCACTAATTTTTAAGAAAAATTTAATCAAAAATTGTAATTTTATAGCTTATTTGCCTTATTATTGACATCGAACATGTATGTATTATTCACAAAACAATTATGGGACAAGAAATATAAGATATGAAAAGAGATATACGTATCTGTGATTTTTTACTTTTAAATTTTCGTCAGCCAGGCGCGCTCGCTTCGCTCGCTATCTTCTGCATATGCGTGTTCTAATAGTGTAGATGAAAAAAGTGGGAAAAAAGGGCACGCCCTGCTTATATCTCTGTTAACTCTGCCAGGCGCGCTCGCTTCGCTCGCTCTCTTCTGTAGAGGTGGATGGGACGAGCGTGCTCTTATGATATAGATGGAAAAAGGGCGCGCCCAGCCGACGTTAGGTTAGGCAAAGACGTTGTTTGCATCTAAATTGTGATTTCACTAACTTATTCCTACTCATTCATTCCAATAACTCTTCATCAGTTTTATTATAATCTCTCATAACATCTATTATGTAATTAAATTCCATTTTACATAAAGTCAGTAATTATTACTTAAAAGATTTAAATGCCACACCACGAAAATTTGAAAGTAAAAAATCACAAATATCTTATATTTCGTGTCCCATAGTTCTATGAATATAAAATACTACCATAAATGTTTTGTCGATGTCAATGATAAGGCAAATCTATATATATAAAATTGTTTGTCCTGACTGACTGACCTATCAGCGTACAGCCAAAACTACTGAGCCTAGAAAGCTGAAATTTGGAACATGGGTTTATTTTATAACGTAAGCATCCGCTAAGAAAGGATTTTTGGAAATTTTAACTTTAAAGGGGGGAAATGGGAGGAAATGGGGGGAGGGAGCTTTTAATGAAACTCTTTGTTCTTTAAAGTTAGAAACATAAAAATTTAAATTACAGCTACTGAGCATAAATAAATAATGAGGTGTTTCAGGGTTTTTCGATTTTTTACATTTTAAGGGGGGAAAACGGGGGGTGAAAGTTTGTAAGGGACTATCGATTTTTTTGTTCTCTATGAAGTTAGAAACATGAAAATTGGAATTGCAGCTACTGACTACAAATTATTAATGACGTGTTTCAGGGTTTTTGGATTTTCACGTATTAAGGGGGGAAATGGGGGGTGAACATTTATTTGGGAATATCCATGTTTTTAGTTCTCTTTAAAGTTAAAAACATGAACATTGGAATTGCAGCTAATGAGTACAAAATAATAATGACGTGTTTTAGGATTTTTGGATTTTCACATTTTAAGAGGGGAGAAACGGGGGGTGAAAGTTTATTGGGAAATATCGATTTTTTTAAAGGTAGGAAATTGAAAATTGGAATTGTAGGTTCTCATCATAAATAAATATTGAAGTGTTTTATGGTTTTTGGATTTTCACATTTTAAGGGGGGAAAACGGGGGTGAAAATTAATAAAAATTAATAAAAATTATTAAAAATTATTAAAAATTATTAAAAATTATTAAAAATTAATAAAAATAATTAAAAATTAATAAAAATCAATAAAAATTAATAAAAATTATTAAAAATTAATAAAAATAAAAATACTAAAAATTAATAAAAATTAATAAAAAATACTAAAAATTAATAAAAATTAATAAAATTAATAAAAATGAATAAAAATTAATAAAATTAATAAAAATTGTTTAAAATTAATAAAACTTAATAAAAATGAATAAAAATGAATAAAAATTAAAAATGAATAAACATGAGTAAAAATGAATACAAATGAATAAAAATTAAAAATTAAAAAAAAAAAATGAATAAATATGAATAAATATAAAAAAGTGAATGAAAATCAATAACACTAATAAAAATTAATAAAAAAAAGGAAGTCATGTATTTTTTTATATTTATAACACGACTATATGCGAGCAAAGTCGCGAGCAAAGCCGCGGGCAATAGCTAGTAAGCTATAAAATTACAATTTTTGATTACATTTTCTTAAAAATTCGTGATTTTCCATAAATTTTTAACTTACTGTATAAAACAAGTACTTTTTAGTGCTTCAAATTAGCTCTGAACTCTCATCTATCTAGACACATAAAATCTGAAGAAACTTTGATAATATGGCAACGTTGCAAACTCAAGTACCCCATGTGTCATGAGCCAACAAAGGTAATTCGATAATTTATTTTTTTCATTTTATGTTTTGTGGAAATAAACAGTTAAACAGACAATACAATGCATTTAATTTTAACACATTGACTGCCGGAATCTTATTCCATATGAGTTCAAAGTTTTCATTTTTGGGATTATGTTGCGCAAATAATGAATTTCCACGGAATAAATTTTCAAATATTCAATCACCTCTACAATGAAAAATCTCGAAAAATCTCAGAAAATATCGAAAAATTTGGTAAAATCTCGTAAACTTTCGTAAAATCTCGTAAAATCGCTTAAAATCACGTAAAGTTTCGTAAATGTGTCTCGGTCACCTGTGCGGAAGTTAGTTATTGTTAAAAAAAAATTCTCAATCATATAGACCGCGACGGCCTGAAGAAGAGCTAATTTCTCCTTTAGATTGACCAAGACGGCGTTAACGCAAATTAGCAAATGAAACATAATTTTCCATAGATATCTAATTTCAGTTGAAATGTAACAAAAGTAAGTTACTTCAATTACACTATCATTAAAACTTCGAAATACTACATATAGTATGATAAAACCAAAATAACCTATAAAATTACAACTTTTGATTAATTTTTTTCAAAATTTTGTGGATTTTCCGCAAATTTATTTTAGGGACTTACTATATAAAAGGAGTACTTTTTATTGTAATATTTTTTTTTTTTAATTCCGACACTCTTAATCTTATATGGACCCTGGAAAATGTTCCTAATTCGTACGAAGTTAGCAGATCACTTCTTTCTTTTTTAAGAACCACATCATATTTCGCACATTGAAAACAAAAGTGCCACTTTACAAAAATTAAAAATTTTCAGAAGAGCACTTTTAACTTTTAATATTTTGTCCTACAAAGTTTACTATTAAATTACTACTCATAGCGATTCTTTTGATATTGTTGGAATTATTTATTATTATTTTAATTAATTTGTTAACAAAAAAGGTAAAAAAAAAAAAATATTAATTTAATACACGGATTTTTCATATAGTGTCACTTTTGTTTTAAAGGTGCGATTTATCGGCTAATTTTAGGCTCTTGAAATATAAAACTTTTTTTTTAATTTATGGTGCTTTGCTTACTTTGAGCGGGACCAATAGAGCATCTCGGTTTTTAAATGTTTTTTTTTTAACATTTATGTCACATTTTTATGCTATTTTAGGCTCTTGAAATATTTTAAAATGTTCCGAAAAATGCAATTTTAAAAAATTCCGGGGTGCTTTGCTAGCATTGAATGAAGCCAGGCGGAGCACCTCATTTTTCTTGAGGTTTTCTCTAAAAACAATTATGCCATATTTTTAGGCTCTTGAAATATAAAATAAACAAAGCCAGTAGAGCACCTCGTGTTCTTGTAAGTATTTTTTTGAGACAACTACATCACATTTTTAGGGTCTTTTAGGTCCTTGAACATTATAAAACATTAAAAACAAAATAATATTTTAAAAACATATGGGGTACTTTGTACTTTAAAGGTTTTTATTAAAAATAACCACATGACATTTTTACAAAGATATTCGAAAAAATTGCTATTTTTAAAAATACGAGGTGCGTTGCTAACTTCCAATGAGGCCAGTAGAGCATATCTCCGTTTTTAGGCTCTTGAAATATTATAAAACATTCAGAAAATGTTTGGTATGTTTACTAGTTTCGAACAAACCCTGCAAAGGACCACGATTTTTAAAGGCTTTTCTCTAAAAACAACCATACCACGTTTTTAGGCAATGTTTAATGTCTTGAAACATACAATGTGTCTACGTAAGTATATGAAAAACTTTTTTATTATTAAGAAGAGTATTTACTTGGCTTTAGAGCAGAGCATGCAAGGGTTTCGTAGTACCCCACTTTTAAAGTTTATTTTTTGGAAATTGTCAAAAATAAATTTTAAAAGTGGAGTACTACGAAACCCTTACATTGCAAGTTTTGAAAACAATTTATAATATATTTTACTGATGTTTTACGAGGGATAAATATATTTTACGTATTTGTACACCTTATTGTTTTACGTAAATCATTTCTGTCATACTAAGATCGACATATATAATATGCAAGGGTTTTATAGTACACCAATTTTATTTTTTAATTATACTACATGACAAATTATTTAAGTACAGGTAAAGGCTCAACCCGTACCTCTCTGGAGTCACTTTTTGAACATTTGAATCGGTTTCTTTCGAATAAAAATCTAAAAAGATGTCTTTCTAACGAAAAGAAATACAAATAAAAATGCCAGAACGAAACAATATATTTAATATTTATCTACAGGACACCAACAAAATGTATATCGTTTTCTACTATTTGCAAGTGATAAACAAGTGATCACTTGTATTTTGTTTTATACAAGATTATAAGTAGCTGAGCCTGAGCTACCCTAAAAATATTGTAAAATAAAGAAAATGATAAAACAAAAAAGAAACAAAGGAAAAAAAATACAAAAAAAATTAAAAGCAAAATAAACAAAAATACATATAATTAAAAAATATAGATATTAATAATAGTGGATAAAACAATTAAAGAATTATGGATTACTACAATCGGCTGGCCTTTTGGTTTTATCCAGTGCCATTATTTCAAAAAATAAAAAATTATTTTAAATTAATTTTATCATTTATTTAATAAAAAAATATTTTCGAAATTAAAAGGTATACAGTGAGATGCCTATGCCCCCCCCCCCCCCCCCTGGAGCGTCCTTGCAATGTCTACAGATGAGAAAACGAATGTGACACGAGATCAAGCTGATTGTGCATTGTGGCACAATTAAAGACGAAAACGAGTCACTGCTTCAAAATTTGGAGACATTTGTAAAGAAAGGAAAGGTCTTCTTTAAAAAATCCCATAAAATCTTTTTATTTTTTGCTAAAGCCACCCAATATGGCAGTGACAATAAATCCATAGCGAAATAAGATTTGGAAATATATTTACAAGAAAAAGTTTTTAAATGTGGACTTTTAGAGTGCTGACTGTAGAAGTAGGAATATGCAGTAAAGAAATAACTTTTTGGAAAAAGGACAATACCATTAAAGAGAACCACAATTTGTGTTTTTAAATTCAGAGCTAGCTGCACATTACACAAATGGATTTTTGCATTTTGTGCGTTTGAACTTCTCGAGGAATAAAAAAGTGGAGAAAATTCCTCATAATGAAGAAAAGGTGCAAAATAAAATTCAAAATTTTTATATGCAATATGCCTTACCAGAACTAGTCGACAGCAGAGCTAATAGAGACATGGAAGTACGGGACAGAATACCAAATAAATGATGAGAAATTTTGTTTAATTTTTATTAACATGACGCAAGGAATCTTAAATTATTTGAAATATGTTTATTAATTTAAGAGTTACATTTTATTTATTTTTAAAACACGGGAGTAAGCGATCCATTTAAGATATGATTAATGTCTTATTATTATAATATGGTTTATTAAATTTTAGATTTTACCAGTGGCAATTGATGATATATAATTATTATACCAAATATTTTGAAAGGCTACACAAACTAGTGGACCACGTTTTTAAGTTCCCAAATAATACTATCAAAATTATGATCTGGGTTTTGTGCCAAAGTCAAGCCATGTATTGATATTGTAAAACGCAGATGAGTAACTATCACATCCATAGAAATTGAAAATTCACATATGAATCTTTGTAACGTAATTATTTATAACTTTAATAACTTCATACGGTCAAAGATTTTAGCTAACCTAATCTTAAATATAAATGGAATTTAATTTTAAAAGTTCACTATATTGTTTAGTTGTTGCAACTTTACTGCGCTTAAGTGCCGTTTAGATTAAAATATGGATTGATTTATGGGAGATTAACTGAAAACCAGAAACTAATGCTTTCATTAAAAAAAAAGTATTATGGATAATAAAAGAAATTTCGAACTGTGATATCTTCAAGTCCTAATTTAAAACCTTTAAATATTAATATTATCATTACACAAAAGTTATCTTTACAAATTGTTACAAATACCAAACATAAGTTTGTTGACATAAACATTATTTTCATAATACAAATAAATATATCTCTGTACCTAGGTGGTTCATTATAACAGATTATTCAAACAAAAATAATTTATTGTTATATTTTTGTTAATTTAAAAGCAAAAAATATGGAGAAAGCACTCTTACCTTAAGTTACAATTTTAAAAAAAAGTGGTGCTTTGCTGGGTTCGTTCGAATCTACCATAGCAAATTCTTTCTAAGAATTTTATAATATTTCAAGAGCCTAAAAATGGTCTAAAAAGAGTATAGCTATTTAGAAAAATCTTTAAAAAAACCGAGATGCGCTCTACTGGCCTCGTTGGAAGGTAGTAAATTTCGTATTTTTAAAAATTGCAATTTTTTTTCGAAGTTTTATAATACTTCAGGAACCAAAAAAAAAATAGTCTAAAAATGAGCTGTAGTTAAAATAAAACAAAAAAAAAAAACAAAATAAAAAACAAAAAATAAACCAAAAAACAGAAAAATAAAAAAAACTAAAAATAAAAACTAAAAAACCAAGAAGCTCTGTTAGATTATTTCTATATTATTCAAAAATAGCAATTATTAAGCAAAATTTCAAAGGCCTAAAAATATGGTGCAGTTGTTATAAGAAAAAAAAAAAAAATAAAAAAAAACAAAAATGCAGAAAAAACAAAAATGCAGAAAAAACAAAAAAACAATTTTTTTTTTTAAAATGGGATGATTCATTATTGTAAAAAAAACGAAGGGCATAAAATTTTTAAATGGGGTATAAAAATACACAGGTTTAAACTTAAAATGTCCTAGGTACTTTGCTGTTTTCCTTGGTATATGTACCACTGAACATCAGAGCTTATATGTAATTTCCAGAGGCGGCTCATGGCCTAGTCTATAAGGAGGCTGGCACACCCTATATATTTAATACAAATATAGATTTCTATTAGAATACAATCTAATATTGCTGCTTTTTGTATTCTAATAGAAACATTTGTATTTAGAATATAGGGTGTACTTTCAAAAATATCCTCTGTAGCCTCCTCGTAGACTAGGCCACGAACCGCCTCTGGTATTCTCATCATGATGGGGCTACAGGGATTGATTGGATGAAAATTATCCAGAGCTATCGCTGGGTAAAAGTGGCTCGATAACTTCGCCGCCTGGCTCGCCTGATCTTAGCCCGTTAGACTACTATTTCAGAGTCCATTTGGAGAGAATAGTGTACAACACAGAATGGGGAATTCTCCTTACCTTTTTTTATTTCAAAAATTGATAGATATTTACGTATAAACATTGGTTTCATTCATAATTTTTTTTTAATTCATTCGCGATTTCGAGAAAAAATTATTAAAATCGTGATTTTTAAAGTTTTAAGCGTTACGTTCGTTATTAGACATTTGGCAACGTTGTCTAATAATTGACCACAGACATGAAGGGTCCAAAACCATTATCTAAAACTGCATAATTTCTATTGGTTTACAAACTTGTGTTGTAATGATTGTAACTCATTAATGGATTATAATCATTAAATAGTAATAATGCGAAAAGGGCCTAACTTAGAAACCTAATGAGATAAGGTAATTTGTTTTGATTTATTATAAAAAATAATGAATGATTACTTGTTGATAAATTTTTGTTTTTATAATAATATCCCTGTGTTTAAAAAACATATTCAGAAGAAATTCAGGTAATTCTTGTAGTTTTTCTATTCTAATGATTGGTTATACAGGAATATAATAATAATATTGCTGTTTTATTTAGATTACACTAAATTACAATGTCTATAAAATATATATAGGTAATGCTTTTGCTTAAAGGATAAGACATTCACTATATTTTTTTTGCTGTTGCTTTTTGTAAGATTAAATATTCGTTGGATAAGTACCAAAGTGTTTAAATTCAACGAATAGGTACTTATCCAAATAAATCATTTATCTCATTTTATTTATGCGAAAATAGTGGTTTCAGGCTTTAGGACTTTATAAAAAGTATAAAATACTATTGTGAAGATCACTTCAATATATGTTGCTACATTAAACACTAATGTTTTATAAGGTAACATATATAATATAATTATAAATATGGTCATGATACATTTATTTATTTACTGATGAAATTCATATATTTATTATATTAGTAAAATGCTGTGAAACACTATAAAAATCTTGATAAAAATATAAACATACACAAAACGACTAGGTTAGAACAAAAAGAAGACAACTCATTCAAATACAGAGTGCAAAAATTGATCTGAGCTATTCTGAAATCCATCTCCCTTTCTCTTGAATAAGAAAAAAGGCTGGAAGCGATTTTTCAAGTGCAGAACTTGAATGAAACTGATGAATTTCTAATAAACAACCTTACAACGTTGCCAAATGTCCAAATAAACTTTAAACTTTAACTACCTGACTTTGTTTTGCAATTTTAACTACCCAGAAAAAAATTTTAGGGGACAAAAATTTGACAGGGTGTTTCTTTTGTCATATATCTTAGATATTTTTCATTATTTACGTTATATTATTTTCAGAGGAGAATTCCCCATTAATGTTGCCACCAATATGCTGAGACAAATTGAGTTTGAAATTAGAAGAGCTTAAACAATAAGGCGAAGAGCACATATATGTACCTATTCATGATGATGGTCGTTGTTTTGAACATTTATTGTAGATAAATAAAAACTTTTGTTTTCACGGTTATATTTGTGCTATAAAAATACTGACTATATTTAAAACCCTAAAACTAAAATTTGTAAGGTTTAATGTAAATTTGCATAAATATAAACAAACATACTGGTTCTATATTTAAAACCCTAAAACTACAAATTGTAAGGTTTATTTAATCAATTTTAAGCAAAAATCATGCAATTTATTTAACATAAATCCCCTCAAAATGTATTTAACTGATATCAATTAAAATAAAATAACGTTTGTGATAAAATATATCCAATTAAAGCATTTCTTCATATATCAATGATTGAAATTGGTCTCCAGACCTAGACAAACAATCAGCATTACAATTATTGTTTTTCTTAGTGTTAAAAAAAATATATTTTATTTATATAACTCTGTATTTATATAACCCTTCCATGATTTTGGATTGTAAATTTTGCAGTTTATAATTATAAAAATAAGTGTAAATTTGTTTAAATATCTTTAAAAATACTGGTTATATATTTAAAACCCCAAAACTATGATTTGTAAGGTTTATTTAACCAATTTTAAGCAAAAATTCTGCAATTTACTCGACAAAAATCACTTCAAAATGTGTATAACTGATATCAACTGAAATAAAATAAAGTTTGAGATAAAACTTATCCAATTAAAGCATTTCTTCACTTTTCAATTATTGATATTGGTCTCTAGATCTAGACAAACAATCAGCATTTCAATTATTGTTTATCTTACTGTTACAAAAATCTATTTTATTTCTGTCAATTCTGTATAGGTCTGTTCAAGTTCTTCAAAAATACATTGAAAACTATCAGAGGACTAGTTGGCCAGTGGACAGTTTAATAGTTGTACAAGACGAATAATTTGGAATTCAACTATTCCACTGGTTCACTGATGATTTGCATAAAGTTTTAAAGAAACCCAAACAAACCTTATGTATATAGGTACCCCTTCCATGATTTTAGATTGCAAACTACTTTTTTTATTAACAGATGTACATTTTGCAGTTTATAATATGAAAACAGGTGTACATTTGCTTAAATATCTTCAAAAATACTGGTTCTATATTTAAAACCCTAAAACTACAATTTGTAAGGTTTATTCAATCAATTTTAAGCAAAAATCTTGCAGTTTATTAAACAAAAATCACCTCAAAATGTATCACTGATATTAATTGAAATCAAATAACATTTAAGATAAAACTTATCCAATTAAAACATTTCTTCACCTTTCAATGATTGAAATTGGTCTCTAGATCTAGACAAACATCTATTTTATTTCTAACCATCAATTTTGTATGTATATACCCCTTCCGTGATTTTGGATTGCAAACTGCAACATTTTTTATTAATAGATGTAAATTTTGCAGTTTATAATATGAAAATAGGTGTAAATTTGCTTAAATATCTTCAAAAATACTGGCTCTATATTTAAAACCCTAAAACTATGATTTGTAAGGTTTATTTAATCAATTTTAAACAAAAATTCTGCAATTTATTTAACAAAAATCCCTTCAAAACGTATATAACTGATATCAACTGAAATAAAATAACTTTTGAGATAAAATTTATCCAATTAAAGCATTTCTTCACTTTTCAATGATTGAAATTAGTCTCCAGACCTAGACAAACAATCAGCATTACAATTATTGTTTTTCTTACTGTTATAAAATCTATTTTATTTATAACTGTCAATTCTGTATATTTATATAGATACCCCTTCCATGATTTTGGATTGCAAACTGCAACGTTTTTTATTAACAGATGTAAATTTTGCAGTTTATAATTATGAAAATAAGTGTAAATTTCTTTAAATATCTTCAAAAATACTGGTTCTATATTTAAAACCCTAAAACTAAGGTTTATTTAATACATTTAAACACTTTTAACAAAAAATACTGATAATATCACTGATATCAATAATTGAAATGAAAAATCAAGATATAAAATTTATCCAATTAAAGCGTTACTCCACTTTTAAATTATTTCATACAGTTTCCAAACAAACAAATCAGCATTGGAATTGTTTTTCTTACTGTTATAAAAATGCTGCATAATTCTATTTCAAATTGTTGCTGTCAAAAATGTTGTGTACTATTTATTGATTGTCACCACTCTTGTGTCGATTTCGTTGCGATGTTTTTCAAATTTAGTTCCAAATTGGATTGACTGAACTCGAAATAAACGTTCGGTAATCTTAATTTGTTTGTAAGCAACGATTTCGAGCGTCGAAAAATATCTATGTGAAGAAAATATCATAACGATGTTGTTTACATTGTCATTCCTATCGGGTAGAAAAATCGTTGGAGTAAATTTGGCTTACCTTTACTTCCATCACTTCCTTCATGACTTTTTCGAATTCCGCCGTCTCCTCGGCCTGCCTGTGATTGTGGAGAGCGATTTTTTCACTGAATTTTCTCGGATTCGCCATGACTACACACACTGTGTTGCTGTAGAAAAGCAAATTGACACTGACACTATTTAGACTGAAAACATTTCGCATGCGTAATTTGTTGAAGAAGTAGCGCGAATTTTAAAAATAAACTGTTCTAAACATGCGACGAAATCCATTAACATCTTTTATATAAAATTCTGGAAACTAATCTGTTCGTTAATTGTATGTTACAAGAAATTATCTTTGCAAATTGCGACTGATATGCTAATGCGAGAGTCGCCATCTATTGTCGAAGATACGATTCCACATATTTTTTGACGGATCTAGGGAGCAAGCAATATAAATCATCATAAACCGAGATTGATAAAAACAATGAGTGACATAATAACAAATTGCGTATTTGATTTGCTTATGTTTATGTTAGAATGGATTAATAAACGTCTCAAAGCCAAGACAGAAAATACCTACCTATTATTAAAATAATTTATTTTGAGCTACTTAAAGCTCTCAACGATTTTTCTTTAAATACTTTTCCGCTTAATCACCTTTTTAACTCATTTTAATAATTTCTAAATCAAAATTGTTATCTTGGCCAACTTACATCATATAATTATTCACGAATTATAGTTTTGGGTTATAAAGATTAATTTTATTTGATTTATTCATATACGTTCAAGGTATTTCCTGACAAAGATCATAAAATGCGATAAAAACACTTAATGAATTTTAATTTCTAATTATTAGTCAGTTGATTTTGGGTAGTGGGATCAGGTGAGATCGAGTGAGATGTATTTGAATTTAAAATATCCCGCGGTTTCGCAGTCAGAACGTTTCCGCGCATGGATTGGCCTTGTTTCTTCCACCACTACCATCACATATCTCAGGTTATCACGCATACTCCTTAGACTCAGTTTACAGCTCCACACAATTTCCTCTCAGTTCACAACAGTAGTTAAATGACCGCAGCCAACAATACAAATCGACATTGCGTATTGCCTATCCAATAGGAAAGTAAAAAATTAGACAACATATTATAGTACGTCTAGGTGAGGGTGAAAGAGAGCAAATGAATTTGATTCTCTACGTTATTTCGTCAGCAAAGCGGCTTCATTTCCATTTATTAGAAAATTTTTCAAAAGCATTCAAACCACAGAGCTAAAAAAGAAATTGTCCCACAGATAAAAGATTCCTAGTTCTATGATTAAAACGTTGCTAATTATCAGCGGAAGATGGCGCAGCTCTATTACTATATAGGTAACCAAAAATATCCCGGAAACTTTTACTGGTTGCATAACAATTAGTTATATCTATGCTACATTTGAATTTGAATAACCACATTCCATGCGTTTTTTACATGGATTTAGAAGGTTTTTTACCTCTCGAGATTTTGTTTATCCACATCGGACTACATTTCACCGACCTTCATTTTATAATTCAGTAGCTACATTTACGTATCTTGAATCACGTGATCAAAGATACACAACATCTCAGATGCATCCCAAGCAGCATTATTTAAGTGCATATAGATTACTATTTCTATGATATAGATATAACGGGCCCATGTTCGTCAGATTTGTACGGTGTCGTATATCTACCGCGCGATGGAAAGCAACGAGCCTTCCACGGCGGCCAATTATGATCGAAGTAAGCCCGTTTGCTTTTCATCTTTCATCGCACAGTAGATATACGACACTGTACACATCTGACGAATCTGGGCCCGTTGTTGGCCCGGGCCCGGCCCATTTTGTCTATACGCGCCACTAGGCTTTCCAATCAAAATGACTGCCTAAGGGAAGGTTGGTATATTTAAGGGGTTGCGACATAGATCCAGTAAATTGATCGGGTTCCTAAATCTACTTTTTAAATATTCAAAACCTTGGCCTAAATTACGTTTAGTAGATCCCTATATGAAGTGATTTTTTGTAGAACTCCACATTTAGGTTTAACGGTCATTATAGCTGTAATGAAGGAAGAAAAAAGGGGGTTAGGAGAGCCACCTCCTCCAAAACCCACGAAGTTGGTTCCAAATCCAAAAACGCTTGGCAGAATCTGTCTACCATAAAGTTCAGTTCCAAAATAGTAAGCACTAAATTCTCAGAAATATTGCCTTAAAAACGAAAACATTGTTGCCATTTAACTCTAGATATTTTAACATTTTCTATTTTAATCATTCACATGTGTCTCACAAGTATCTTCCTGTTATATAATGAAATGTATTAAGCAACATCAATGTTTATTAAAAGAATATAAAAAAATTTGATGATGTTCTGCGTCTAAAACTTAAATGGCAACGTTGTGTACACATATATGTTTAAGAAGCGGAGAAGAGAACAACAGTTTAAAGTTGCCGTTAGGTAGAGAGAGATACCCAGACAACATACCAAATCCGAGAGATATCCACAGAACATCTTTTGTGGATATTCAATATATCCACAGGATATCAGAAATATTCCGTAGATCTAATATGGATATACAAATGTCCGTCTATATCCAGAATATAGAAGATATCCTATGGATATCTAGCAAAATATCTAATATAGGTATCTTCCAGACAATACAAGAAATCCCAGAGATATCCACAGAATATATTTTGTGGATATCCAATATATCCAGTGGATCTAATATGGATATCCAAATGTTCGTCTATATCCCAGGATATAGAAGATATTCGGATATTCAGCAAAATATTTTATGGGTATCTTTAGTAGAGGTTCATGAGTAACCAATGATTATTGAATAACGTCGAAAGAAAATAGCAGAGAAAAAATATTTTCAACACTCAAAACATTTTCAACCGTCTTCCTTTGATTTGGCCCACTAAGGAGAAAGTCATCCTTATTAGGACTCTTCAGCAATAAATGGAAATTCTCGACTCCAGTCTCTAATGGAGTCTGATTGCGATACCAATTTCGATCGAACTCAATTACGGCGGGTTGAGCATGAGTAGATATTCATCGAGCGAAAGTGGTATCGCCATCTATACTTAGTAAGCAAAATCAAACATTACATCTAGTGAATATCCATTATGGTTTGCGTTCGCGCCTAGACTTTGATATATTTAGTGGATGTGCATGGTATATTGAATACACCTTAAAAAAATTAATTTTAAATATCTGAACGGTACTATTAGCCACAATGGCGAGCACAATGGCGTAATATTTTAATAATTTTCTATATAATTACTATTATTTATGGACATTTGCATGTCTATAAATTACATCTCATGGATATAAAATAAGATATCCACCATGGACTGGACATTCAGTGGATATTGAGATGTCCAGTAGATATCCAAAAGATTTACAGCCGTATGCATAGTCGATCGCCAGCGACTCGCCAGAGATTCATTTCGGCGTATCGCCAGCGATTCGCTGGGGATCCGCCGGCGAAAGCCCAAAAAGCTGGCGACTCGCCGGAGATTGTCACCGGAATGTCATTTCACGGAAGTTTTTATGTTCTTTTATAAGGAAAAATTTGATATTCGTTCATTATTTTTTGAGTTTTAAGAAATGAATCATGAATAAAATGCGAGAGATACCGGTAATAATCCCTATAAAAGAAAATGAAAACTTGCGTGAAATGACATTCCGGTGACAATATCCGACGAGTCGCCACCTTTTTGGGCTTTCGCCGGCGAATCGCTGGCGATACGCCGGAATGAATCTCTGGCGAGTCGCTGGCGATCGACTATGCATACGGCTGTAAGTGTGCTGTCTGGGTACACATATTGGCCCGAGCGGTGCCCTCGGTCAGGTAAACATTCATAGCGTAAAGCTGTTCTTAGTATTCTGTCAGATAATCCCGGTAATGTAATACCATTGGAATTTGATTCATTTATTTCTTAATTACTTTAACCAGAGGCTCGTTTCATAATGATACTATTATTATTAGTAAAAAAGTACAAATTACAATTACTAATTACAAGCTATAAGTAATTTTTGTTTTATAATATAAATAAACTGCACTAATATTATTAGTAAGTTTCTACAAGTAAAATTTTACAAACCTACAAGTAAGCTGCTATTCGAAAAGTTAGTTGCTGTATTTTTCGACCTTCTTTGTTTGTTTAGTAGATAATTTATATTTTTTGACAATGGGAAAAAAAGCTGATAAGCAAAAACTAAAACTTTGTGTACTATGTAAAATTAAAGAAAGAAATAAATCTTTGCGCTCAATTAATTGGTGTAACTCCTCCCAACAGTGGGCTAAAGTTGAACTTATCTAAGAAATGTTTGGTGGCCGAATGTCCAAAAATTAAATACGGTAAGTTGAGGTTGGGTAGTTTGAGAATTCAAAATCATAACAATAAAAAATATTAGGTACCTAGTCAACGGAGTGTAAAAAATCATTGAATATTCTACGCTTTTAAAAACAACTATTACTATTTTTTGGAATTGTAGAATAAGCACTTTTTATTCTTAATATAAAAAACAATTCAGTTAGGTTTTTTTTACTTCTACCTCTCCAAAAAGTGCTTCAATATACCGCGGTAAAGTATCTAAATTACCACGTCTAGAAAATAGCATAAAAGCAATGAAGTAAATTATCGTATTCAAAATTAAAAATGAAAATATATTTGAATATTCCTAAAAATAAAGTGAACATCCTGTATAAACATTGATTTGGATTTGAATTCATTACATCGGTATACAGGGTGTTAAAAAAAAGTGTCACAAAATGAAATGGTAAATAGTATGACCCAAAATAAGCAGAAAAGTCTTAATAAATATATGACCGCAAATTAACGGTTTCGGAGATACGGACCATTTTGTGTTTATAACAATTTTTTATTATTATAAAAAAACAATGATATTTATAAACAATCAATAACAACATAGAGTTAAATGACTGACGTAGCGCTTCCCTCGCATTGCCATTTGCACGACCGTACATAAAATGCATGTCAGCTAATTCAATATTAGTGTAAACAGGCATAACGAAAATTTATAAAATTATTCACCCACAACAAAATAATAACTGCAAATAGTATCTATGAAAAAACATCGGTAGACTCCGATAAGAAAAGCAAGTTTTTGAGAATGAAAAAAGATAATCAAAAAATGATACAAAACACAAAACACTCCGTATCTCTAAAACCATTCATTTGCGGACATATGTTTATTAAGACTTTTCTGCATATTTTGGCCCATACTACCCCCCGTTTTATTTTGTGACACTTTTTTTTTAACACCCTGTATTTTTGCAGTGAGCAAATTTTTGAATCAAGTCATCTATGAATTTCGCGTATCCCTGTCAACGACAAGCTATCAAAAAATTTCTTGCACATAATTAAAAGGTGTTTGCTACTTGTGTTATGAAACATTTAAAAAAACAGTGATTTATCTTCATACGTGTTAGTAATAAGAAAAATTGTTTCTACTTGAGGTAAGTTTATTATAGATATTATAGATTTAGCCCTAAATACCTATTTATTTTGTTAATCATTTTTTTTAAATTGACAGCTAATTTTACTTGTATAAGTTCACTACTGCTAGTTAAACAACCTACTTAAAATTAGATGTCTCCTTTTTTTGAAAATGATGTTTATGCACCACTGAATTAATTAAGTCAATACGCTTCGAATACTGCAACTCCTACAGGTCCACACATAACCTAAAATAATATATTTATTCGAAAAATATCAGAGGTTTATTTATTATATTTTTCTCTGAAAAATCAAGTATGTCAACGTAACCTCCAAAAAGAAAATATATGTGCTCCTATTTTTAAGAAAGTTTATGAGTGACAAAGATCAGGTAAGTAAACATAAGTGAATTTTATTGCGACTATTTTATACTTATCCGGTTTTTTACCAAAGAAAATTGTTTAAATCATTTATTTTTATGTTTGATAAAACACGGTATACCTATGCACATAATTAAGTATTACTCACATGGCTTATACTTCATGTAGAAGTCTAGTTGCAGTTAGCATTTAAAAGGTATATGTTGAGCAGAATTTTCATAGGCTTTATCAAAATTTGAAAACACACTCACGGGTTACTGTTAATTCTGATATGGTGAAGAATACATCCGCTGAGCTTAGCTAATAATCAGACTTGTCAGTGGTTCTATGCATAAGTTTTTTTATCGTTTATAGGATGCATTTAAAATTGATGAAAACCAAACCTGTTAAAAAAATGCATAAACTTGAAGGCAAATAAATTGAAAACATTGATTTTATTTTAAAAAGATAAGTTTTGTATTTTAAATCGAATAAAAAAGAATAATTACTTGTACTGGTGTGATAATGAACAGGTACGTATTATTTTTTTGCTGTAAAATAATCATTATCATTACTGTATCTGCAAAAACTATGCATTTTTTTTAATAGAACACTTCTCAAACGTTTTTAACCGCATTTATAAAATTTCTGTTTGAATACTTTCCTTGTTTTTATCTGGCAGTAGTAAGGTAAGTGTACCATTGTGATTTGTGGTTGATTGATTTAGTGAATGGGTATAGTACAAGCTCAGATAGAGTACAAACAAGAGATATAGTGTGACTTTAAAGCCAGCCGGAAACATACAACGAAAACTAAATTAGTAGAGGAGCATTCAAGAGATTGAGTATACTTATTTTATTTTTACTTCCCTCGATAAAAGGGAAGTATTGTAATCGCGAAAATTTAGATTTTCACGTTTTCGTGTCCTTAGATTACTAAAAACAAGTTTTCCCCATTCCGTCAGTCTGTCTGCCGTCCGCTATCTGTTGTCTGACGTCTGTCTGTTGACGCGATAGCTCAAAAACGTCTTGAGAGAAAAACTTCAAATTTTGTATGTAGGTAAGGCTTCCCCTTGGCTCAAAACCGGTTATACTTCCGGTTAGATATATACAGGGTGAGCAGTTAAAAAAACATTTATTTTTAAAAGTCAGCAGATTTCGACTAAAATTGGTTTCTGATAAAATTGGTAGGTATCTGATCAAAGATAACAGATCAAAAATTACTTTTTAAAAATTCAAAATGGCTTCCCTGTTTTTACAATTTATACAGGGTGTTTTTAAATGGTATGCTAATATTGTGTAGGGTGTGATTCCTCAGGTCATTTTGTGAAGAAAAATTTATATGAACATATGTCCGCAACGGCTTCAATTTTTTGCTACAGGAATTGTAAATTTGTTTTTTAAAGAGATATTTTTTAATATCTCTGAAAATAGTTTAGATATAATTTTCAATTTTGGCATGTGTTAATAGGATATAAAACCACATATTTTAGTTAGAAAATTTATTTTATTGCTCTACCAGTAGCGTCTCCGCAAACATGTCATCAGATATTTTCTACAAAAAAAAAAGTACGCCACCGAGATTTTTCCATGTTGATATTTTTACTCATTCGACTGGTCAATTCTACATCAATACGGCATCTGGTATTTTTCTCACTAGCCGCTCGGTTTTAGATTAAAATAATTAAAATTAATCGTCAATACTGCAAAATGAAGAAATTTTAATTTAATTGATAAACGATAAGATAAACGCCACTGGTAAAGCAATATAATAACTTTTTCGTCTAAAGTATGTGGTTTTATATCCTATACCAAAATACGGGGAAAATCTCAATATAGTATGTCCATGATATTCAGCAATACTATCTATGGCGTATACTTTTTTTAAATTGTTTCCTCCGTAAAACTTTAAGAAGTTCTTCTTTCTTATAGCTGCCTTGAAAATACAAATCATTATGCATTAGAAAATTTTGTATATCCGCTTTCGCCATCGTGTAGAACAGGGGCTGGTAACTCAAATGGAAAAACATGAGGCTAGTAATTTAGTACCACTCCAATTAACGGGATGGCACTCGTATCGAACTGTCATGTCAGTTGTCAGCTCGTCAAAACTTCAAACTCAGATAAAATAAAATGGCTGTTGTATTTGAAGGTGTATTGAATTTTGATTCATCTAGAATCTAGATTTATTTTTCAACACCTTCCAATTTTAAGCATGTTTTCAAAAGATGGGAAGATGGATTTCAGCAACAAACAATAAAGCACTCCCAGATATTGGTAGTAATGCAATTTATACCACATTAAATATGCAGTCGTCACCCAAATTGTAATAAGTGTCTTAAGAAAAATGCACTGTACCAACGGTAAGTAATATTTACAAACTTGTATTTGATTCAGTGTTAAAATAATGGGTTTGTTATTTAAATTTCTTTTTGTAAAGAAAATGTTGGCCCTCCAAAATACCCTGTCGATCGATGAAATATTTGAGCCTCAGCCATCAATATCAAAAATTGATTCAATGCCATTGACATCAAACAAGAAAACACCCTAAAATCTTCAAGGTTCCAAACGTGTGTAAGTTTAATTTATGCTCAAAAGTTAAATTTATTTATCACCCTGCCCACATGATGAATAAAAATTTGATAACTACAAGTGCTGTATAAATGAATCAAGAAAACAATTATCGGATGAAGAAATGCTCCTCAACCTAACTAGTCAACTCAATAACCGTATGGCAAATTTTATCCACACTCAAATTTGCTTCGATAGTAAAAAAGGATGATGGATGCTTCAACCTCAATTTTTTCAAACTTATTTTCCACTCCAAGTCGCAAAACTTTTATAAAGGTCTTCAGCACTTATATATGCTGATTTTGTTACAGAAAACATTTTTGATAGGTTTATTTTATAAATATTTAATTATTTAAATGGTGTATTTCCATGTTTAAATAGACAAATTATATGATGCGGCGTTAATTTACTGTAATAAATAAAATAAAATAAATTGCATTTTATTTCAAGTTTGAAATTAATGCAAAAATATAATGAAGTAAAATCAAATAACGATAAAAATTGGCAAAATATTTGACTAGTTTCAAATCACAAAACAGTCAATATGGTTGTTTTATGATTTAAAACTAGTCAAATATTTTTCCAATTTTTTTGCTTTATTTGATTTTCTTTATTACATTTTTGCGCTACTACAAAGTTAAATTTCAAAAAGCCCGCTCGTGGCGGCCATATTGAATTTTAGTACCACTCCAATTTGATAGATGGCAGCACATCGACTCATAATTTTACCATTGAGTTTCCCATCTATTCAAGTAATCTATGGTGTAGAATGTACTCCTAAACGCGTCTTGACTAACTCGTCGGTAGTTAAAACAATTCTTACTGAATTCCGTGCAGGTGGCCAGAAATACAACCGGTAGGAGCGGACTAGGTTTGTGAATCAATTGTCGCGGTCTTTTTACAACGAATCTTAACTAACTTTTCCGGTTGTATTTCTGGCCACCTGCACTGGGTGATACTTCTCGAGGTGCAGTCTTTTTAAAATAGAAGTTTTACTGATTTCTAAAGCAGCAGATAAACGCCGTGTACTAACTTGAGGATCATCTTCAATGCGAACCATTATTTCGTCATCTTTATCAGGCGTAATTATTCTTGGTCGGCCTAAGTTATCACGCTTAGGACGAAACTAACCACTTTCGCCTAAATTCTTAAATATATTTTTGAATGTTTGATGATTAGGTTGCTGCCTGTTTGGATATCTTCTCGAATATTCTCGTTTCGCACCACGTTCATTAAAATTTTGCTGACAGTAATAGCAAACATATCTCTTATATCTGTATTAGAATAATTATTATGCCTTGTCATTTTCTGCTTTTTCTAAATTAACCAAAATAAATGCAAACTGAATATTACAATTCTGACATAATATTGAAACAAATCGAATGCTTTGCTGTCAAAATCATTCGTGGCGTTCGCCTACTACGTTAATAGTTCCCGAAATGAATAATTATTACTTTGGGAAGAAATAAATAGTTCCAATGATGTTGTTTAATATGAGACGATCTTTTATGGAACGTGTAGATAAATGCATCGACGAGAATGGAGGACATATCGAACATGTGACACAATTAAAGTTATAATGTTATTTAGCTTAGTTTTTTTTTTAATTTGTTTTCTAAATGTTTTCAATAGGAATAATCATGCAGCTGATCCCTAAAATGCGATTATATCGTAAACCGTTAAGTTTTAAGGTTAATAACAAGTATACTTTTCTTCTATTAAAATAACGTGGCTTTTACAAAAATACCGCTAATTTAAACAGCAAAAAAATTTAGGGCACATTTATGCCACAAATGTAGCCTATGCAGCGCCCTCTATAAATTACATCGAAGGAGATACCAGATTATATTTCAAAATTTTTATGTATACATATTCAAAAACTTAACCTTTAACCTTTAACATCCTGTATATTCCTTAATAGCAACATTTTTTTAAAGCAAGTTGGTATAAATCGTAATATTTTAAAGTTAGGAATCTACCAAACTTCTATGTACAATTAATTGACCACCCTGTATAAACAATACTATTTTATTTACGAATTATGTACATTTCCAAAATAGCAACAAAATTTTTATAAAAAATGTTCACCTCGTGTAAGTATTTTTATAGAAATAACGCCTGATATTACGAAAAAGGTGCTGAGCGTCTTTAGGTTCCTTCAATAATATCCCTTCCCTTTTGTCATTATCCGAATTTTCTAACAATTGTTTTTTCTTTTCAGCGAATATCCGTAAAAAAATTTAAATCGCCGCAAATATTTCGAGTTAATCGGTAGCACGATATCATTAGTTTGAGCTCATGTTCATTTCACCTCTGACAATAAAGACGTTTAATCGTAGAATGTATGTGTCCTTTGATGTTCAATGTAGATCTTTGATTTACGTTTTATTGTCTTCGGATGTATCTTCTACGATTAAATGGACAAGGATGCAGATATAATGGCCTTAGATACGTTTATTTTGAAAAATGTAACGTATCGAAAGGTTGATCTAGAATTGAACATGATATGATTATTATTAATGTCGTCGGGAAAATAAGATTTCCGGAACGTGATTTTATCGGTAAAAACCTACTGGAATAATGGATATTATGGAAAAAGGAAAGAAATACTGGACCAACTAATGGAACGACGAGTAAAGGAGCAGTGAGCAGGTAAGTCTTTTGAATTAAATTGAGTTTTCAAATTATTACAAAATATTTTAATATTTTCCTGGATTCGTAATTAATTTTTATTTCTATTAAAATTTCTTAAATCTATTAATGTCATAAAAAATATGAATATTTTACCCTCCCTCTCCAAAGCCCAGGCGGTTGGTTCTAAAATCCAAAACACGGTTAGCAAAATCTACATACCGTATCAATTTTTTATATTTTATATACATAAAAAACAATTCATTATTTAATTTATCATCTTCTTTACCCTCCAAAAAAGTGTGCCTTTGTACGGCCCTATCCAAATGCACAGGTATTTGAATCTTATGGTCTTAAACCGGAAACACAATAACTATCAGCTACAAATCCAGAAAAACGAAAGAAAAAATACCCACTTAATTTTACAATTTACAGTTTACTAAATTATTTAAAACATAACCTCTTGAAAAAGGATTCTCCTTTAAATATATATAATTAATAATAACTTGATATATACCTGTAATAAAACCATGCTGCTGTAGTTCTCCCCCGGACTCCATCTTACAAAACTACTAGAGGTGAGAAAATTAAGCTTTTTTAAAACGTCCATCTGTTGGTCACCTTATAAGTAACTTTCGATATCCGCGATTCAAACTAAGTGATACGCCCACTGCAAGAAATTTGTCTATATGTAGGACTTTTTACAGTGTTGCCAGTGTAGAGAAATTCTGTTACGTCAGGGGATTTTAACACCTTTGTAGCCGAGGAAAGGGTAGTTACGTTTCACCGGGTAGGGTTGTACAGTCAGAGACAACATTCGAACATAAAATAAATATTTACAAAGTATTATTTACAAAGTACTATTTACAAAGTACTATTTATAAAGTACTATTTAAAAAGTACTATTTAAAAAGGACTACTTCCAAAGTACCTACTATTTACAATGTACTATTTACAAAGTATTATTTACAAAGTACTGTTTACAAAGTACTATTTACAAAATGTGTAACCCCTTGTCTAAAATAATTCCTCATGACGTTTTGCGTTGTTGATTTGTTGGTCATCGGCTAGATAGACGCTTTATTGTATCCTAACAAACGGTATTCGAAATTGGAAAGTCCCAGTGCATCACGAAGGGATGGTCGGGAGACAGGTTGAGTCTAGTATGTTTGGTGGTCGGATTTCTGGACACTCGTTCAAGTCAGTACCTTGAACGGGACGAAGTATCTTTAAGGCAGTAACTTAGGGACGGGAGGAATAGGTTTGTTTAGGTTTAGTTTAATTTATTTTGATTTGGTGTGAAATATTTGTAGCAAATATTTCACATTTGAAGAAAGGGAGAAAAGAAACACTAAATTTATTAATGAATATATTACAATAAATAATTACATCGATATATACAATCAATTTTGATAATATTAATTTTGACTAGATAGAATTTTAGGCCATGGTGTTCATTGACTGTTAAAAAATAACAACTAATTGTATTATACAAAACACTTTTTGTTCCAATCAGCCAGAAATTATCAGTTCAGTACACAAAGATAAATTGACATTTCTGGATACAGTGTGTCCCATTAATAATGCGACATAGAACAACTGAAGACAATTAAACGAAACATTTTTAGGTTAAATGTTACTGGTTTCCGAAACACAGGGTGTTAAAGTTAAAATTTCAAACATTTTACTTATAAGCATATTTCGTTTAATCATCATATTTTAAATCAGAAGATTTTCACTTGTTCTATCCCATTCTTAAATATTTTATTTTTGTTTGAAACAAAACAATATAACTGACCTAATAATTTATTTTAGCTGGATTAAAGCATAGTTTTGTATTTGATTTCTCTTAAATTACAAATATTGGAATTATATAAAATACAGTATAGAGTCCCTAAATTTGACCTATGAACTTTTGTTCTTTTAAAAAATTAGACACAAAATTAGTGGCGGCTTGTGAATTGTGTAATATGGATGGCTGAGCATAGGGGCATCAAAAAATCAATACCAAAAATCATATAAATTTAAGCGGCTGATAAATAATTATTACGAAGATAAATAAACAATACCTAGATCAACATTGCAAAACAAACCAAAAAACGATCGCCAGATGGGCTGACTGAGCTGTGTCCGGCAACGACGCCAACCAGTGTTGTCAGTCTAGTACAATTGTACTAGATCTAGTACATTCTCTGAGAATTCTAGTGCACTCGAAGCAACATTTTGTACTTTTTCTTTTTTATGCGTACGTTTCCATTTGACGTATACAATATATTGTTGGGGTCTTCTTTGTTTGTTGTGTTCGTGTTCTCTATAAACCTTTTTTTTTGCTCTTTAATGACCACACTTCACAATTATGGTATTACCTCATCCTTTAATTTTAGCTTTCCCCTTTTTATTTTTCTAACAGTACTATCAGTAAAAATAGTCTCATAATATTTGATAATATCTTCTAAAAAGTATAGAACAGCATCATCTCTAGAAAGTGCTTTATCGGCACTAGGAACGATGGCTCATCCGTAGCTAATTAAATTGTTCGCTCAGAACCTTTATTGCATTTATTTGTGTTTGATGTAACGTTATAAATAACTTTTCAGTTTTATTCCTGGAATATTAACGACATTCAATAATTATATCCTCCTGGGAAAATATTCAGGCCTACCACTGGTACGAGCTTGTATTTTCAAAGACACTTGTAGAATGTTAACATCAATAGTTTCGCTTTTGCGTGGTCTTACGATGAAATTTGCCATTTAAATAGGGTTTCCGAATGATCAGCCATTCTTTTGCTCTGTGGAAGTTGACCGATTGATTTGTTTTGTATATTGTGTGTTCGTCAACCAAAAGTAATTATTTAATATATTTGATTATTTAGAATTGCTTGCCCCAGCGCCCCCCTCATCAGCCGCCACTGTTCTTGCATCTGTTTTATGTTAAATAAAATGATTTTTATATCTTCGGCAGTGCAATATTCATAATTTTTGACAGTTGAAACCTTTTTTAAAAGCGCTATTAATAATAATCGAGAACAAATATGAAAATAAAAGTTTGTGCAAGAAGGGTGGATATGGGCAATCCACTCGAGTTGTACAGTATATTTCTTTACGAAAATCTACAGATTTTAAAAATTATTTTAGGTCATTAAGACAAAATAAAACTAATTTTAAAATAATTTATGACTTTTACTAATTTATAAAATAAATTAAACATAAAACCTAGTTTTGAACGCAGGCCTCTCGCATGGAAGCCAAACGCCTTGTTCTCCCCTCCATCGACATACTTAACATTTTAGTTTAAATACTCGTAATTAAATTAGTTTCATATAGTTTGATTAAATTTTATGAATTATTTTTAAATGTGGACCAAATAAAAATATAAGGTGGCGCAAAATAAAGTCCTCTGTTTGTTTTTTATATAAAAGTAAGATTAATTATAAATTAAAAATATTTATTTAAACTCTAAAAATTCGTTTTGTTACACACTAAAAACAATATCGACCAAATGGCCACCCCACAGAAAAACTTGAACAGATGTCAACTACAAACGAAACCATGACAACATTCCATATAGGGTACTTGATTTTGCGCCACCTTATAGAAATTAGTTTGACATAATTGTCATTATTTAAAATTTAAAACATAATAGTAGCCAGGTTACTATGAACTGTGATTGGTGAATTTCATTTTTTTGCAGTGTTCTTACTAGGTAGAATGGATATGAAATATATTCGTTTAGTTGAACGCAATGGCATACTTTTTCGTTTTGTAGACAGTGCGTAGATAGGCTAATAATATCCATGTGGGTGTAGAAAAATTACTATTTTCTACACCCACATTGATTATTATTTATTCTACGTACAAACTACAGAACGAAAAAGTAGGCCATGCGTTCTACTGAACGATTATAATTTCATATCCATTCTAGTAAGGACACTGTATGGATATGAAATCCTCCAGTCATAGTTCATATTTAGTGACCGGACTACTATTATTTTATTTTATAAATTAGTAAAATTCATAAATTATTTTTAAAATAGTTATTTTACATTAATATAACTCTAAATTAATTTTTTAAACTTTTTGACTTTCGGCATCGTACTCAAATTTCGTCTTCGTGGTATATGGCAATCTATTTCTGTCACAATTCTAGTTTAGGTATTTCATCAAGATACCTATGTAGGCGTGTGTCAAACTAAAAAAAAAAGTATCAAGACCTATGTCAGCTCCGATTAGCCAGCCAATTTCAAAACTAGCCGGAGTTCAATGCGCCAGTGGTCGGAAAATAACCTACAATAATTATGGAAGAGAAATCTAATGAAACGTATTATATATTTCTGAAAACATGCTTCAAAATACTTTCATTGATATCACACGATGACAATCCCCCACTGATTAAATATGATTTATGTTAGTGTCTAATTTGGGCCACTGATTACTTTAAATTTCAATTGTATATACAAATAGTAACAGATGGGCAGACAGAGAGACACCGAGGGATTCCATATTGCTAATTTGGGTACTAATGAGGCAAATTACTTAAAAAATTGTTTTGTCTTCAAGATTTTAGTTTTTTCGTAAATCGTAAATCGTAAATCGTAAATCGTAAATCGTAAATCGTAAATCGTAAATCGTAAATCGTAAATCGTAAATCGTAAATCGTAAATCGTAAATGGTAAATCGTAAATCGTAAATCGTAAATCGTAAATCGTAAATCGTAAATCGTAAATCGTAAATCGTAAATCGTAAATCGTAAATCGTAAATCGTAAATCGTAAATCGTAAATCGTAAATCGTAAATCGTAAATCGTAAATCGTAAATCGTAAATCGTAAATCGTAAATCGTAAATCGTAAATCGTAAATCGTAAATCGTAAATCGTAAATCGTAAATCGTAAATCGTAAATCGTAAATCGTAAATCGTAAATCGTAAATCGTAAATCGTAAATCGTAAATCGTAAATCGTAAATCGTAAATCGTAAATCGTAAATCGTAAATCGTAAATCGTAAATCGTAAATCGTAAATCGTAAATCGTAAATCGTAAATCGTAAATCGTAAATCGTAAATCGTAAATCGTAAATCGTAAATCGTAAATCGTAAATCGTAAATCGTAAATCGTAAATCGTAAATCGTAAATCGTAAATCGTAAATCGTAAATCGTAAATCGTAAATCGTAAATCGTAAATCGTAAATCGTAAATCGTAAATCGTAAATCGTAAATCGTAAATCGTAAATCGTAAATCGTAAATCGTAAATCGTAAATCGTAAATCGTAAATCGTAAATCGTAAATCGTAAATCGTAAATCGTAAATCGTAAATCGTAAATCGTAAATCGTAAATCGTAAATCGTAAATCGTAAATCGTAAATCGTAAATCGTAAATCGTAAATTGTAAATCTGAAGTCAGAGAAATATTTTCTCCAAGTGACTGAAAATAATTCGGAAACAAATCTCAAATGTCTCCAAATATTTGTTTTTAACTTTGGAGTTCGGAGATGGTTTTGATAATTCGTAGGGGGATAATGTTGATAAAATGATAACATGAATTAAATTAACTCTTCTTGTCATATCAACTAGTTAAAGGATATTTATCCTATACTCTAATAAATGCGAATTATTATTAATGTAAAATATTATTTTGTGACCATTGGCGCATTGAGCTTTGGCTGGTTTTGGAGCTGGCTGGTTTGACATAGGTGTAGTATCAAGATGTCATTTAGGCACTCTAACAATACATTTATTTCTAATTACAATTAATTTTTATACATGTCACATAACACTTTCTCCATGGGCGTATTGCCGATGGTTTTTTGAAAAAATATCGTTTCTATCCTCAGCGCTGGCACCAATCTCAACAAAGGCAACATAAGAAGTAGGCGTCCGAATCTAGCTACCTGACCCGGAAGTTGCGTTCTGCAGTGTTGCCAGAGCATGACCTGCGCTTGGTCTTGTAAATTTTCTATTTGACTCGGGTCTTTTAGGCCTCTTGTTTCTGAAACATACATTTGAATATTTAAAAATACAGTAAACACCATATAAATATATAATCAATAAATCCTTACGAAACTAGAGATCACGTTACAAAATGGCGCCCAACGTGGGGCTATCATTTTAATAGCGTAGGAAAAAATACAGTAGAAATATCCTAATAATAATTGTTTCTAACTTGAGTTCATAAAAAAAATTGATTGTTCTGGTTTCATCTAAGTTCCTGAAGAACCAGAACCGACCTTACAGATATAAATGATTTTAAGCATGGACTGAAGTTAGATCTGGAGTAATACGACTAAAAAGAGTATACTTTCCGAACTTCGAATGACAAGCTGGTGAAAATTACATATGACATTGCGACAATATTGACATAAGACAGTTGATTACGTTACAGAAATAAAATGTTCTGTTATTTTGTCGATTTCTTAATATTTACCTGCTCGAAATAAAACGATAGCCTTCAAACAGGCAAACTCCGCTGGATCGACGTGAATTCCTTTGAACCTCAACAGCGTGTCTCCTAAGAATTTGATATCTGTTGCGGAATGACCGTTTTTCGTGTGCTCGTTTATACTGAATAAGGGACAGCCGGATATATCCAACGGCATGCACCATTGGATTGCGTTTAACAGAAACAATTCGCTCCAGGTTTCTTCCAAGAGGATAACCTGAAAGAAAAACGGTTAATTATACACTTAGGCCCAGTACTTTGTGAGCTGATTAAGTTAATTTAACAGAAAATCAAATTTTAACACAGAATTTCGGTACTTTACGTAATGGTTATACCTTAATCATGATTAAATGTGGGCGTGCGTCTGTTATATTTAACATCATCTTTTTTCATCAATTAAAACTTTAATAAGAATTATTGGCTCTGTACTTATAATTCCATGGTTTAGAATTCTGAATCATCTTGTTCCAAACGAAAATGTGACTTTCGATATTGGACACTGACATTCAACATGACATTTTAAATTCTTTTTATTTTTCTATGTGGCAGTTGAATTTGAATATTATAAAAGTGTTTAGTGTAATTATAAGGAGAAAATAGAAGAAAGGATGAGAAAAAGAAAAGAGGCAGCAATTTCAACCAAAATGAAACATTTTTATGAAATTCCTTCTATGCGAAATAAACATAATTGAAGGAAAAACACCTGGCGCAGTAAGCCAAAGATATAAAAAAGATGCGTGGGGAAGAATTGCAAGCAGTTTTAATAGGGTATCAGACAACTATAGAGTTATCAATTCCCTGAAAATAAAATATTATATTAAAAGAACATTAAAATTGAAAATGGTTCAATCAAACAAAAATTGTAATGGTGGTGGACCTGGACGTGTGATAAAATTGCTCTAGTATGAAGAGCAGTTATATGCTCATTTGAAATGATGCATTTCGGGATTACCGTCTATGGGAGATTCAGATGTGAAAAATCCATTACTGAGGTATCTTCTGATACTACATTAGAAAACAATGAACACCAGTCAACTAACTAATATAGTACGTATTGTATTAGTAAAATATGATTTATTATCTGTTAATCCGTTGAAATGTGAATTAAACAAAAGATTAAGGGAAAATTTATAAGGACATTTAATTTTTTATTTTTAGTGAAAAAACATGTATGTGTTAAAACAGTTCATCTGGAGCCAGTTTTTCAAATTTTTGTTTTTTTTTTTTAATAATTTTTAGATCCCACCGTTGGCCGGGATTTTTTTATTTAATTTAATTATTTAAAATTAATTCTGATGCCTTGGTAGGATTCCCCACTCGACCATTCACTGTTGGGTACTAATTAACAGTGCTGTTCCTAAAGTGGCGCTGGGAAACAGTAACAAAGCCTACACAGAACACGAGGCTAATGACCTTAGCAGTCAAGGCCGATGACACCAAATAAAAAAAAAATTATTTTTAGAAAATCTTCTAAAAATCGAAATTTTGCATTTTTTAATGTTTTATTTTACATTATTAGTTAATAACACATGTTTGTGTTTAAAACGTTATTGTACAAATAAAAGTATTTTACAAAATATTGTGCATTTATTTTTACAACCAAAAATACATAAGGTAGTGGCATCAATAGCTGACAGTGTTCCTATACCTGACACATCTTTTAAATATCAAAAAAAGTACCATCAATTCATAATATCATATTATTTACATAGGCGGTGTTCGATTGAGTAAGTTAAGATTGCTCGACTATGACTAGAAAGAATCTGCGCCTAGACACAGGTATTCTGACTGGTCATTGCCAAGTACGGAAGCATTTCCATTTCATGGTTGTGTCAGAATGCGCACTCTGCAGAGGGTGCGAACAAGAAGATGAGACCATCGAGCATATCCTTCTGTTTTTTCTTCTTCTGTCTGTGGCATATGTACATAACGTTCTCGTAAAATTACTAATGCTGTGGTAACTTTCTGGATTATCCGTCCTGTTGTTGTTTTATGTATCCCTGCAAAATTACCTGGGACATTATAAAAACTTCCTGTAGTATAGAATCTAAGGGTTAACAGTAGTTGTTTGAGGGGATCTACCTCATGGTACCTATAAGAAAATAAAACGTAAAAATCATTATATAATTGTAACATAAAAAATTCAAAAAATTATGTACTTACATCAATCTGTCCCTAACAAGGATTTCAATTATTTCGTTTAGAATAAGACCTGATTCTTTTGAAAACCTTCTGAAAAATTCTGCATTCTACACACGTTCATCAACGATATAGGTTCGTTGATTACGAACATAATCAATAATTTCCCCATAGTCATAAAAAATGTCGTCTATCTCATGCAAATTCATTTTAATACAGCTAATTCAGTTAATTAAAGCAGTAAAAATCTTAACAATACCACAACAATTTCTTAAGCAGACTTGATTTAACTTACATGTGTATTTAAGCTTCGACACAATGCGTAATACTTTTTCTTTCTAATACATTACAAATATCCCACAACGTATGTTCATCATTTTTTCTCAAATTTGAGCAATAAAAAATAATAAATAAAAAGAAGAAGAGACAGTGGTAGCACTACTGAAAACTTAAATCAAATATTGATTAACTAATCTTTGTTAAATTTACTCATAAAGTACTCATTCACTACTTTTCTGTCAATTTGATTATGATTAGTTTAACAACGTGATTAGTTAATCAGAAATTTAACAAGAGCACAAAGTACCGGGCCTTAGATAATCAAAATAAATTTTATTTTTGACAAAACATAAATAAATACCTGATCTCTAAATGGCAAACTAGCAAAACTAGGCAAATTTTTAGCCCACTTGACGGCCATGAAAAGCAGCCGAGCTGACGTCTCGTGAATGGTCTCTTGCGTCGATGGATACAGACCCGGCATTGACGGCGGATGGGGCTCCGGCCTCAGAGGTCCGCTACTCGACGATACGGCACACCCCGACGAAGGGGTATCGTCCTCCTCGTTCGTCACGTCTATACTTTCTTCTATGCCCGAAAACAAATTAAAAATTTATTAATTAAAACAATATAGAAATTGTTATTCATCCAAATATGTAACCCCTTCGTACGTATTACCCCTTCGTATGTGTTTTCCCTTCGTATATATTATCTCTTCGTGTATATTATCCCTTCATAAATATTACCCTTTCGTATATATTACCCCTTCGCATGTAATACCATTTCGTACACATTGCACATTTCGTGCATGTCACCAATTCGCATAACAACATTATTTATATGTTACCCTTTCGTGTGTGTTACCCGACATACACATATTACCCCTTTGTGTAAATCGGCGTTACGTTTTTCAAATAATTATAAACTTTGTGAAATGTTACCCCATTTTTATAATGAATTTGACTCACCGTCGTTATCGCTGGCTGCATCTTTTGGTGACGGTTCTATATTGGCTAACGTCGAATGGGGTACGGACGGTAAAAAGGTATTGGTGTACCTCGCAGGGTTGAAAGCCATGGTTAAAGACACTGGAGGACTGCAAAAAACGGAAGTATTTTCGTTAACAATTATTATCAATAAACGGTATAGAAGAATTTATTTGAATAATTTTCGGTAAAATATAGAGGAACACGCGGTATTTACTTGACTTTTGTTTTACCCGAATACTCCCACAGCGACGGCGGCTTCTCTCAGGGCCCGTTCTTGTTCGGCGCTCATGTCTCGCAGCGTTTCTGGACGAATGGTGGCCGTGTTCCTTGGTTGCCTTTCGTTTTGAACAGCTAAAAAAGAAAATGAAAAACAGTGACGGGACTTTAAATTGTAATCGTACCTATAATAATAAGAAAAATATGGTGAACATTCTGTAGATTCAAAAAAAGTATATCGTTTTTACATCTATACAAATTTTGTTTAAATATTTGTTTATAAAAATTGTAATATCGTTGAAATAAGAAATAATAGTCGAGCTAAATTGTCAATAAATTATAATATGTATAATCGCCACGAAATATTGACAATCGGTACAGCTAAGGGTGGCTTGTACAATGTACAATAGGCAGTTAAAATGTAATCTTAGTTCAAACTGTGAACCTCCTTGTATAATCAGTAGTAATACTATAAGTACTTCAAAATAATCAGGTTATACATCGATAACTTGTTGCATAATTATAAAGAGTGTCAGTTTGACAGTTTAAATAATCCGACCGCGAAACGGTAGGATTATTCTGTCAAACTGACACGAGTGTATTTCCGTCGTAGTAACCACATCGACGGAAATGAAATTATTGTAAATATTTTTGATTGGTGGAGCTACTCTATGTATAATCAGGTATTTTCGAAATTATACGAAGTAACTTAACTAAATTGAACGTTCCAATTGGTTAAAAGTTATACGAAAAAAATAATCATCGGTTATACGTATACATAGTTTTAAAAATGACATTTTTATATTAAATATAACCAGTTAAAAATTAAACTCATGTTAGCTAAACTGAGTTTACAGCAATCTTTGTACAACCCGCCCTTAATAAGTGTGATTTTGGCCGTTAGTGTGACTTATGCCGCGTTTGAGAATCCACATCGGATTATTATTTCTATGCATCGGATGCATCTGAGATGTAGTAAATCTTTGATCACGTGATTCAGTATACGTAAATGTAATGGGACAGATGTGTCCGAGGTGGATAAAAAAACGCTCAAGATGTAAAAAATGCATCCGATGTGGATTCTCAAACGCGGCATAAACAAAAGCAAAGTAAATATGACAACGGCTGTGTCAATGTCGTCATAGTTGTCAAATCTTTAAATGGTTTGTGCTTTGTTTAAATTGTTTTTTCTTAAATTATCATACAAATTTGTTGTGCTCACTTTAGAAGTTTATCTTTGTTTATCATTAAATTTATTTCTAGAACTCACCCGTAATTACTCGATTACTTGATATTTGACAACTTTCATATTAAAATGTTTAAACCCACTTTATTAGTTATGAGCTCATTCGTTTTTCCTCTCTATTTTAGACCTTACCTGATGATGAGGATCTGATCCTCGAAACCGGTCGTAATAAAATATACTCTTGTGAGATCCTAAGGACCACCCTTGTTTGATTTACCTTTTCTGAACTTATAACTCACACATGGCTACCACCTTCAACTTTAAACTTGTATTATGTTGATATTACTCTTGCTGGCATATCCTCATAACTGTATGCCATAAATCCAGATTGGTTTTAGGATTTGTTTATAAATCAGCAGTTTGTTGTACACTGACAATTTGGATTTTCTTCCTAGAAGTCAATATATTTTTTTGAATTTAAGTTCAAGTTCTTTACGCTTTTTTATGTGCTCTTACCATTTGTCTTACATCTGGGTTCATCCCTAGGTATTTGACCGAATCGTGATGCGGAATAACGTCATTGTTTATTCTTTTTTGTTTTTGTTCATTTGGTCGAAGAGTAAAATCAACATGCACTGATTTAGTTGGATTTCTTTTTATTTTTCACTTTTTTGCCCATCGACTGATTCTGTTGCAGGTTTCCTGGAGTTTTTCTGAGGTCTCTGTATTAGTTCCGCCAACTGCCAATATTGCAGTGTCATCCGCAAATGCTGCTATTTTGACACATTGTTGTTGATGGATATCGCTGGTGTATAATAAGTAAATAACCGATCCTAGCACACTGCCTTGTGGGACACCTGCTTTAATTTATTTTATTTTAGAGTATGCTTTGTCTTGCTTTACTCTAAACATTCTTCCCGTTAGATATGATTGAGAAATGTCAACATATTGTCTAGGGAGCATTTTTTCAAGTTTCTGTATGAGGCCAGCGTACCAAACCTTGTCAAATGCTTGGGCTACGTCAAGAAATATAGCTGAGCATATATATTTTTCTTCGTAAGCTTTTTCGAAGTTATCAGCTATCCTGTGTACTTGATCTATTGTCGAGTGTTTGTTTCTAAAACCAAATTGGTGCAAAGGGATTAGATTTGTATTTTCAATTATTGGTTTTAGTCGTTTTAGTAGTAGTTTTTCAAATAACTTAGATATGTATTATCGGTAACAATGATATAGGTCTATATGATGACACTGCATTCAGAGGTTTTCCTGGCTTAGGAATTGGGATAACTTCAGCCATTTTTCACGCATTAGGTATAATATAAGAATGAAGTGAAATATGTAAGCGCTCACTCTTGAGAGATTAATTTAAACTGTCGTATAGATCAGCTAAACGTACTTTTGATGTTGGTAAGCTAACATAACGGTGGAATCAGCCCTAACCTGTGAAACGATTGACAAATCTTGAAGTTGAATTACGATGAATGATATTTTAAAGGTGTTTCAACTCCCTTTAAAATATAACACCAAATTGTGCATAGTACTAAAAAATCCACCAGAGGACGCCAAAAAATGAGATACTTTAAATGAAAACAAATAATGACTACGAACTCAGTTAATTTTAGCTTTATCTAGTGAAAAATATGTCTAACCAATTTTTTTTTAAAATAGTGGTAATTTATTAATGTCTACTAATCATACTTTATGTAACAAACAAAAGTGAAAACAATGAGAAGAAGAATACTACCACACACCTACAAAATTGAAATATTGTTCAAATGGATTTTGAAAAAATGGGTTAGGCAATTTGACATTTTGAAATTTACCAAAGAGTAATTAAATTACTGCCACATTTTAGATAATTAATAATAATAAACACATTCCAAAAATAAATGTTTATTTTGTTACCAATCCTAAACAATCTCACATGGAGGTATCTCCTAATTGCAATAAAATGTACTTACAAGGCAAACAGTATTTCTATTGATGAAAAGAGTACCTAGATACAAAAATCTTAATCTGTAAACCCTAATTACTTATATGCATAAGTGTTGTATTAAACTGTGTTAAACCATCATTCCGATGCTCAAATAAAACTTTTATCATAGGTGATACGAATCCCATTAGATTTTTATGAAGCCTAAATTGGTCTTCTTAAAAACACCATGTATAAAATGTAAACAATGTAGCTAGGGCCATCTGGAAACACTTCTAAAAATTTCATAGGCAGTCATAAATCGGTTATAACTTATTTACATTTAGTGCAGCGCAGTTTACTGAAGAGAGCGCACGATTACAAAAGTATATAATTGAATATAGTACATAAATTATAGGAGCCAAATACGTTGTGCATACTATAAGAAGCCCCCAAATTTGGCAACATAGATTTACTTGAAAAATGAATGTCAGACAGCTTATATCCAAAAATTTTATTGTACCTATTTAATTTTAATATAGAATGAGATATTAAAATAACAGATAAATTAATTTTCAATCAATAATTAAGAAAAATCATGAAACTTGTCGATTTTATCACTTTTTAAGTACAATTATGTATCATCTCTTTTCAACCACTTGGAATATTAGCTACCCTTTAAAAAAATTTAAATGAAAATGAGGCATGTGACACCTCATTTAAAAGTGGTTTTAACTACCTATTAGTAATAGTTTGATATGTTTAAAATAATTTTTAGAAAGAAATCTCCTCAGAAATCTAATAGGTATATTTAAAATTCAACATAAATAATTTAAAGCATGTGCTTAACTGTGATTCGTTAATTTCTTGACAAAAACTTTGAAATAGTTGCAAAAAATTATTTTAATCAAGTATTTATGTTCAAGATACTTATAGTACTGAACAAAGAATTAAAAACACTTTAAAATTATGTATCACATGTTCCATTGTACATTTAAAAGTTTTATAAGGGAATGGTAACATTGATGACTCCTTCAGTAACAATAGCAAGCTTAGTATTTATAGCTAGTCTTAGCAGAAATTCACCTCTTTTCATTTTTTAAACAATATTACACAAATTTCACAAAAAACTATTTCAAAGTTTATATTATTACGAAAATAGTTCCTAAATTAAACTACTTAAGAAAACATTCATTGTTTTTTATTATTTTCCATACAAGGAGTTTCATTAGGAAACGGAAATATATTAACGGCGAAAAGATAGAACTCTACACATAAAATATCATTCTGAAGCCCAAATAGACATTCTGCTCAGATGATAAGAAGCCCATTAGATTTTAAGAAAGCCCAAATCGGGCTTCTTAAGAACAACATGTATAAAATGCAGACATTGTAGGTGTACCTAGGGTCACCAGACTTTAGAAAAATTCTGGACACGTCCGAAATGTCTGCGTTTTGTCCGGAATACGCCGGGAATTATAAATTGTCCGGTATTTTCAGTAAAATCATGAAACGTATTAAGGTAGGGTATATTCGTAAAATCCTTTAGCCATTGAAATTAACTTTTGCATAATAATTAATTTTTTAAGTACATGTTTATTAGGCGTTTGTTGTCTTGTGTAGTTGTATTTGTGTATGCCCTTTGCATTATATATAATGTTTTATATTTAATTTCACGATATTTTAATTAAGGAACTGTTTTTGTTTTTAGTTTTTGACGGTGGTAATTTTTTAATAAAACGTTTAGTAATTATTTTATAATTTTATTATTTTTATTAAGAATGTCAGAAAATTGTATTTTTGATAAGGTAACCTTAATTGTACAATATTTTAGATAGTACTTTTCAGTCAAAACTTATGAGATATTTTTGTATATAATATAAATTGACATGGTAAATTTTCCCCGTACCGTACGTTGCGTTGTGCGTTGTATGCAAAGTTGCGACATTACGATAATTGCCGAATAACAAAGAACATACAAAAAAAGGTTAACAGCCCTCCGTTCAAGCGACGCAAACTCCAAATCGTACTAATCATCTTTCTTTTATCTTTTATCTATCTTTTTGCGCCAGCAGCAATAACAGCAGCACATTAAATACGCTTTGGTGGTGGTGGTGGCGGTGGTGGTGGAGTTGTGGTAATGGCGGTGTGGCGTTCAGGAAGAGACCATTATCCATTATTTAAACCAAATTCACAATTATTTTACATACGTTTTGCCTGCCTCGCGGATTAACGCACGTGTCGCCTCTTTCGGCACGTCGCGTCCTCACAAAGGCCGCAAAAGGGGTTATTTTTCACGCAAATGGGCACCCCGTCGCGTCTCCGGTTTTCTAAAAGCTCGCGATGAGTTAGTTGGTCTTGTGTTTTAATTGCGGATCGAATGGAAAACGCAGCGAATCTTGAAACAGTTCTTGACAAAGAGGCTTCCTTAAGAACCAATTACATTAGCAAGAAAAACTATCGCAAGTTTATGTTTGGCAGTGGCCCTGAGCAGATAAAATGTGCTGCTTCATAAATTAATAAGAAGCGGAACAGGGCCCGCTCCAAAGGGCGGAAAATCTTAGGGGCGGCATTTTTACTGTCAGAATGTGACAAAATATTATAAATATTAAAATTAAAATATTAATAATGTAATGCGAGCCATTTCATTATTCAATCGTACTCTAATCCTCCAAGTTCCTCTTTGTTGTATTTGGCCTTTGAGGCTGAACTTGTCGGAGTATCATACGAAATTGAAACCTTTAAGACCAAACATATGTGACGTTTATGGTGAAGGCGCTTTCGAATAAATACCATATAGAACGTGATGTTTCTAGTTTTGGCGGGGAGCATTCTGGAATACACCAGAGATTTAAATGTGTATATTCGCGAAGTCCGTAGCAGAAAATAAGTTAATTCAAATCTTTTTTGTTCATGACTTGGCTAAAATTTTAAATCATAATTAACGATGTATTATACAAATGTTTTTTCTCTTGTTTGGTATTTTTTTCTCTTCTCATTAAAATGTATTCATTTTGTTTATGCATGCATGAAATATAATGATTAGAAGACCTAAAAGCTAATATTTCCAAGTAGGATTAAATAGTAGCACATACGTGCAATTGACATTTAACGTTTATTTCGAATTCGTAAAAAACTTATAATTTATAATAGTCCAAGGGGTAGTAACACAAATTTCATTAAGTGTTTGATGCACTTTGAAATTTTGTAATTTGAAATCATTTGGATGGAAAAGCAGATATATGTGTTGGCTAGACCTACCCCGGGACACCAGGTTCTGCGCATAATAGAAAGGGGTCGTAAAATATGACCCAAAAAAATTGTTTGATTCAGAGGCCAACAAACAACAATTGAAAGTTTAGGTAATTCTAAAAATACTAGTAATTGAGACAGACACTTTTATGATGGTTTATAATTAATAAATTAACCTCAAAGTTGATTTTTTTTAATATGATTTGAAGTGTTTGATCAACGCTGAAATTTTAATAGCGTCTTAATTAAATATAAAAAAAATTAATTCCAAAAAGGCAGACACTTTTTCCGGGGTTTAATTGCCGGCCAACATAAAAATAAGTCTGTATATGGGGTGGCAAATTGTCTGTTTCTTCGGGGTGACATATTTATGACATAATTTATGTCTAACTACTGATTGGAATGGTCTTTCTGAAGGTCTTTCTGAAGATATTGACTCTAAATTTTTAGACTTCTTAAATAAAATAATTATGTGTTTCAATACAGCTTTCCCCCTTCGCCCCATTAAAACTAAATGTCATAAATCTTGGACAACTAAAGGAATAAGAACATCATCTAAAAATATGAGGTCACTCATGTATATTAAAAAGTACACAGATAATCCCCTAATATTAAACTATATCAACAACTACAGAATATTGTATCGGAAAATCACCAAATCTGCTAAGAAAAACTATTACAAAAATCGCATCGCAAGAGCTAAAAACTCCTCCAAAGAAACCTGGTCTATAATAAATGACTTAAGGAATAAAACCCGTTCTTCAAACAGTGTAAATCCTAGCCCAGATGAACTAAACAATTATTTCGTAAATGTAAGTAAAAATATCAAATCTAACATAGCTCCGAGTCAGGATGCTCTCTCCTTCCTCCTACCTACTAAAAGGATCACTGAAAGTTTCTTCCTAAGACCAGTAGACAAGCATGAACTAGTGCAAACCATAAACAACATCCAAAATAAATTTTCCTGTGGAATTGATGGCCTGTCCACCAAAATATTTCTAAATATACCGGATGTAGTAATCAACATTTTAACTTCACTGATGCTATAATAATCCCACTTCATAAAGGTGGCGACAAAACCAAAACCTGTAACTATAGACCTATCGCGTTATTGCCTACCTTATCGAAGATAGTAGAACGGCTAATGAAAAACCGTCTTTTGCCCTTTCTTTTCAAGCATAACATCCTCATCAGTATGGCTTTCTACCTAAAAAATGCACTAGCGACGCAATGTTTTCCGTTCTTAATGAAATATACACATCACTTAATGATAAACTTTTCACCGCTTCAGTATTTTGTGACTTCGCAAAGGCCTTCGATTGTGTAAATCATGATATTTTAATTAATAAGTTACAAATTTATGGCATACGGGGTTCTCCTTTACAATGGTTTAAAACTTACCTAGAAAATAGAAATCAACAGGTGCGGGCGAATGGTGAGGATTCTACAAATCTAGCAATAAGCAGTGGAGTACCTCAAGGATCAGTATTAGGTCCAATTTTGTTTTTATTATTCATCAACGACATCACAGACTTAAGAATAAGTGGTAGAATTACTTTATTTGCTGATGACACCAGTGTAACCTGGAATAATTCTAACATGCAGACATTACAATCTATCATAAGTGAAGATCTAGTGACTATTAAGTCCTGGTCTGATTCGAATGGACTTTGTTTCAACACCAGTAAAACTGTAGCATTGTCTTACAGAGGTACTTTACAACCGATAACTTTAAACAATAATCTGATCCAAACGGTGACTTCAATCAAGTTTTTAGGTCTTGATATAGACGATTCTCTAAAATGGTCTGCTCATATAGATGCCTTAGCAAAAAAATTATCCTCCGCATGTTTTGCCATTAAATCGGTTTCTAAAGAGCTGACTCCTTCTACTGCATTAATAACCTACTTTTCCTTATTCGAATCTCACCTTCGCTATGGTTTACCTTTCTGGGGTTCTTGTAGCTTATACCTTTTCGAATCTATTTTTAAACTGCAAAAAAGAGCAATCCGCTATGTATTTGGTTTAAGTAGTAGGACACATTGCGAAAATTACTTCAAAAATTTCAAAATTCTAACCCTTCCTGCTCTATTTATTTTCGAATCCGTCTGCTTAGTTCGCAAGCACATTCAAAATTTATCCGAAAGACCGACTCGTAGATATCCTACAAGAAATTTAGAGACTGATGTTTATTTAACAATGCCCACTTCTGACCTATTAAAACACTCCATTACCTACAATGCCAAAAAATTGTATAATAACCTTCCGATGCAATTAAAATCTATAAATACATACGATAAGTTCCGAAGACTGGCTAAAGCTTTTCTTCTAGAAAGACCATATTACACAGTAGCAGAATTTTATAACGTACCTTAGACATTTGAGTTCCACATACAATGGCATTAATTAAATAATTAAATATTAAAGTTTAAATTTAAATTTAAATTTAAAAATTAAATTAGAATAATTATAATGACGGATATTGCATATCCATTGCAATTGTTATTCCTATTTTGTCTGTTTGTTTCTGTTTGTTTTTTCTGCTGTTTAGTTATTTTTAATAATATGTTTAGTATTTAAGTTACACGCTTTGTCTATAAAATTTTTGTAAATTTTTTTACGACAATAAAGCATCTCTCTCTCTCTCTCTCTCTCTCTCTCTCTCTCTCTCTCTCTCTCTCTCTCTCATTAGGGCTAGAGCGGGCCCTGAGCTGAGTTATTTCAGTTTTTTTATAAAAAAAAAATCAAAATCATCTCGGCAACAGTTCGAAACGTTCTGAAACGATCGAATTTCTAATACCTTCTCTCTAATAACACTTGTGTAATTAGAATTTGAAATTTATCACGCGATTTCCATCTTCCAATTCATTCCGTGAACCTCAAAAGCGATCGCCCTGCCCTGGAGCAGACAAATCAGAAAGATAAAGCGAGGCGCGACGTTCACAAGGTAACAAAACGACATTCGGAAGTTGTCTGAGTTGGTGAAGTTGTTAGAGTTTGGAGCAACCGCAAGCCGAAAGCCGAATCCGAATGACATTAAAGTCGAGAGCGTACATTTTAACGCTTTATCCTCTAATTCTCGCATAAATGAAGCCAATCGCAATCGGAAAAAGAGAAATAGAAATAGAGATAGAGAGAGTAGAAGCGAACTCGTCCATTTTCCGGGTTAGAAGCAGAAATTTAGAATTCCTCGGGCGTTTTATTATTGCTGTTGTGTTCCTGCTTTGCTTCTGCTGTACGTCGTTGATTCGGTGCAGCAAACTAAATTATTTGCAGGGTAGTTCGTTAAAGAGTAGTCCATTTTTTTTATTTATTGTTTTAATTAGTTAAAAGTTTCACTCACTGATTAATGTAATCATCAGATTTAAAGTCTTATATACTCAACGGAAGATTGAAGAAATAATAAATATATGCAATTTACCATCTTTGTTCATTCCCATAGACAAACATTTCTTGAGTCTGCATGCTTGACATTGATTTCTGTGCGCCTTATCCACTATACACCTGCCGGTTCCTGCTTGACACCTGAAACAATCAAAGTTCTTATTAAATAAATAGGTATAGCACTTATATGGTAAGATTGTAAACGATCCCAAACAGGCTGAGTGTCACAAGTTAAATTATTGTTAATTTATTAAAAACTACTTAATATTTTGGAGATTCTAAAACTGAAGGTAATCCAAAATTAGACTGTTCAAAAGCGCACTATTTAAAAAAAAAGAGATATTGGTACCATTGCATAGAGCGTAACGTGTACTACAATATGACTGCAAAATCCAAAAAGTCTCTTTAAGTTACGTAACTGTATTATTTTAAAAACCATTGGGACTTATGGCCCAAAAAAAAACTAAAAATGCGATTTGCTCGGTTTAATTGCGAAAAATGTTGTACTTTTTATGTTTACACTTGTTGCCTTCCCCTTTTGTTTTACTTTGTAATTGTCGTCAAGTTTTTAATAGTCTAAAAGTTACAGAAAATTCTCTAATCTTACAAAGTGTTAACATTTGTTTAATAGTAGGTACATGTAGCGCTTCTAACCTGCGATATGTTTGCCTGCGTATAGTTGAAGGTGAAGATATTCTTCCTATTTCGGCACAACGAAGGGACTATATAAAAAACTACAACGGCAACCCAGGGACGGGCCTAATTATAAGTCTATTTTGATGTATGAGAGAGTATTAAAATAATAAAGCATTCGTAATCCATAGGCGTATTACTTTTTTTAGTAGACAGTTAAAATATTTTTTGAAGTTATTCCTCGAGTATACACTTATATTTTCACCTAATTAACCTGCTTATAACTTCTAAACAGCTGAATGTAAAAAAGTGCAATTTTTTCTAAAATGTTTTATTTTTCCACAAGGTATGTTAAGAACATTGTGTCAAACGGGTTATGTAGGTATAAGGGTTTAAACTTTGACTTTTAAACAACGTTACGTTCATAAATAATAATTTTAATATAAAAACTACTTCTTACCTACAAATCCAAATCAGAATCGAAATCAGAAGATGAACTGTCGCAACCAATATTTACAATGAGGGCTCGATCATTTCATCAGTAATATTGTCCAATTTCCACATTTTCTCTTCTTCTTTAATCGTATGATTTACTGCCTTTTCCCAGTTTTCAGGCTTCACATTATTTACAACCTCCAAAAACAACTGTTTAACATCACGCATTTTAAAAGAATTATTTTTTCTTGAAACTTCTCCCTTTATCTGTGCCCATATCCATATCAGTTCAATCGGGTTTACTTCGTAATGATATGGTGGTGATCTAACCACCGTTATCCCACGATTTTTTGCAATTTCCTCAATTTCATATTTTTTGAATTTCTCTTTATGGAGGGAACACAAATGATACAGTTCTTTTCTCACAGAACCGGGATGGAACTTAATATTCTTTGAATTTAGCCAATCCTGTAAATCTTTTTTTAACCACTTGGTTGTAGGCATTTTTTCTATAAGTCTCGAGTGATAACTTGCATTATCCATTACTATTATACAGTTCTGAGGAAGAAGATCTATAATTTGTTCGAACCACTCTTTAAAGACATCAGCATTCATGTCCTCATGGTAGTTACCGGTACGAGTAGATTCAAAAGTCAATAAACCACCTTTAACAAAACCGTTTGAACTACCGATGTGTACTATTATTAGTCTGCGCCCCTTTCCTGATGGTGGATTTAAACCAGTAGATAAATTATTTAAAAAAGCCTGTCTTCGACTTGTAACAGTTTCATCTTGCCAAAATTTATTTGGTTTATGTCCCTCGTTGATCCATGTTTCATCTAAATAAAATATATTTCTTCTTTGGTTTCTCATTTCTTTTATAGTCCTTAGGTAATTTCTTCTCCATACTACAATATCGCTTCTTTCTATTAAAATAGACTTTCTGGAATGCTTTTTCCATAGAAAACCTATTTCTTTTAAAAGTTTCCATAGTGTGCTTCGACTCATTTCAGGGTAATCCTTATCATCTCGAACCGTGGCAAGAACTTTGTCTACTGTCGGAAATTCTTTTCTAAAGAAGAACGCACGCACTTTCCTTCGAAGTCTTTCTTTCAAAAGGTTTTCTAATTGAAATTTTGGTTTTCCTGGAGCTTTACGTGCTGTTTGATGGCATTTGCCTGAAATGTAATGCTTTTAACTAATTCTGTAAATTTCGTTCAGAGACCATCGTAAAGTTTCAATAAAATCATCCCTATTAAGTAATTTCTTGTTATTCCGCTTAATATTTCACGTTCATCGCTTGAATCCTGCTCTTCATTCTATATTCGACGTTCGATTCTATTTATATCAAACATTTTTAACGCGAGATGGAGCAAAATCGTTAACCATACGATGATTTTTAGCACTTTGTCATCAAAGTATTTGAGTATTTGATTTCCTCATCGGTGTATAAAAACACCGTCGTCGCTAAAGCCGAAGCTAAAGCTAAATCGCTATATAGCAGTCTCTCGCCCGTTCCGGTCGGCGATTTTGTATCCATATCATCATAAATCGATCGGACAGCCAGTAGTTGCGAAGTGAACTCGATTTCTGTAACCAGATTAACAACTGGTGGAGGCACAAAGGACGGCAACGGATTAGACCGTGTTCCTTTTAATTGAATGAGGCCGGGATTTCCGTTGAATGACTTCCTAAGCCGGCCGCGTTTTTCACTTCCATCGGACCAGCAGGAACTCTTCCTCCTGCTAATGCTCCGTGCTCTCGAATCGAATGCACGAAACGCGAAGCACTTACAGCCACCGCAACGCAGACGATGCCACGCGATGGCTCAATAAACAGCTGGATTACAACTTATTAAACCAAATTTCTTATTTTTTTTGTACAATATTAAGATGTAAAAAGCGACAAGCCATGTACTGTTAACACAAGTTACTAAGGACCGATTCCACTGTTGTGTAAACGAAGTTTAAAATGACATTTTTATGTCATTTTAATCTCCGTTTAACACAACGGTGGAATCGAATCTAAGGCGTATAAATTTAACTTTAACGTGTTTTTTGGATATGGATAAAAATGGTGTTTTATATTAGCCACAGCCATAGCCAAATGAAACAATATTGCGGCGGACAAATTTATGTGGGACAACTTTCTATCTGTTACGGTTTAAGAAGTAGCTATACTGTCTCTATGAAATAGTAGAAACCCTGTATAAAAGTTATTATTTATGTGTTTAAAGCATATATTAATCACGTATAATAATAATAATAATAATAATAATAATAATAATAATAATAATAATAATAATAATAATAATAATAATAATAATAATAATAATAATAATAATATAATAATAATAATAATAATAATAATAATAATAATAATAATAATAATAATAATAATAATAATAATAATAATAATAATAATAATAATAATAATAATAATAATAATAATAATAATAATAATAATAATAATAATAATAATAATAATAATAATAATAATAATAATAATAATAATAATAATAATAATAATAATAATAATAATAATAATAATAATAATAATAATAATAATAATAATAATAATAATAATAATAATAATAATAATAATAATAATAATAATAATAATAATAATAATAATAATAATAATAATAATAATAATAATAATAATAATAATAATAATAATAATAATAATAATAATAATAATAATAATAATAATAATAATAATAATAATAATAATAATAATAATAATAATAATAATAATAATAATAATAATAATAATAATAATAATAATAATAATAATAATAATAATAATAATAATAATAATAATAATAATAATAATAATAATAATAATAATAATAATAATAATAATAATAATAATAATAATAATAATAATAATAATAATAATAATAATAATAATAATAATAATAATAATAATAATAATAATAATAATAATAATAATAATAATAATAATAATAATAATAATAATAATAATAATAATAATAATAATAATAATAATAATAATAATAATAATAATAATAATAATAATAATAATAATAATAATAATAATAATAATAATAATAATAATAATAATAATAATAATAATAATAATAATAATAATAATAATAATAATAATAATAATAATAATAATAATAGATAGATAGATTTTTATTGACCAATTTTCATACAGTTTGTACATACGGGTCCTAATTTTAATTACAATACATATACTTATATCATAAAATAGTTCAAGAATAAAATTGTATAGATAAAAAACGATAAAAAAAACATTGGTAAAAATTAAACAGATAACAGATATATACAGATAAAAAAAGTTAAATTGTACAACTGAACACAGATACCATATATAAAAATATGTTTAATAAAGTCTTTTATATTCGAAATTTATAATATTCCTCACAACTGTAAAAACATTCACTTATTAAAAATTCTTTGGCCAATTTACGAAATTTTTCAATAGACAAATTTTTAATGTTTTTTCCTCTATTTAGATTTAAGAACTTGTTATATATGTTTACATCTAATTTATTATATTTACATGTTCTTAATCTAGACCAAAGCGGTATAAGACTATCTGCATTTCTTGTGTCATAGCTATGTACATTCGAATGTGTATTTAGATTTCTTAGTTTTTGGTGAACTTCACTCATAGTTTCTAAGATATATACACAAGCAAGTGGGAGAATCTTATACTTTTTAAATATAGGCCGACAGTGTGCGTCACATTCTGCTGCATCAATAATGCGAACAGCAGCCTTCTGTAGAAGAAATACTTTAGGGGATGCAGCAGCATTGCCCCACAGTATGACGCCATATTGTAAATGGCTGTGTATTATAGAATAATAGACAGTCCTTAGTATAGTTTTATCCAATACATATTGCATTTGTCTTAAAGCAAATATTTGTGAAGAGATTTTGGCACAGATATTGTTTATTGTAATAATAATAATAATAATAATAATAATAATAATAATAATAATAATAATAATAATAATAATAATAATAATAATAATAATAATAATAATAATAATAATAATAATAATAATAATAATAATAATAATAATAATAATAATAATAATAATAATAATAATAATAATAATAATAATAATAATAATAATAATAATAATAATAATAATAATAATAATAATAATAATAATAATAATAATAATAATAATAATAATAATACTCAGAAAGGTGCTAAACTAAAACATCTAAAACTTTTATATTTACCACAGAGCTTCTGGGTCATAGTTTGACCCTGGCGAAGTGCAGATCTATAGACTTACCTACAAACTAAGTAGTGTTATAATAACAAATAATAATAATAATAATAATAATAATAATAATAATAATAATAATAATAATAATAATAATAATAATAATAATAATAATAATAATAATAATAATAATAATAATAATAATAATAATAATAATAATAATAATAATAATAATAATAATAATAATAATAATAATAATAATAATAATAATAATAATAATAATAATAATAATAATAATAATAATAATAATAATAATAATAATAATAATAATAATTTATTTACCAAAAATAATATAAAAACAATGTATAATGTATATCAATTTAAGTTCGTTCGAGATAAATAAACAGAAACACCCACAAAAAGAATCCTTGAGCATGGGTTATTATTGGTTATTTAGAACGAGCAGTCTTAATAAAACACAATATTACAATATTATAAAAAAAAATGAAAAATTATACAAAAATAATATTTGGAATAATATGAAAAACAGTTACGTAATACTAAGTTTAATTTAATATTAATATTTACATTTTATCAACTTTTTTTTTTTTTTTTTTTTTTTTCTAGACAAATTATTAAATTAAACTAGTAAACCAGTCTATAACATTCGTTATTTGTTGAAATAGAACGTTGCAGGTTCGCAGTAGGGATAGAATATATCCATTTTTTTATTTTTACTTTGAATAGATTTAGGGAATAAATGCTCTTTAATTCTAACGGTATTTCATTATATAATTTGGGACCCAGGTAAGCATAACTTTTTGCCTTATAGTTTTTTTGGCTTTAGGTATTACAACATTATTTAATTTATATCGAGTTGCGTGGTCATGACTTACTGATAGTAAAGTGTATTTGTCTTTACGTTGTTTTGTAATAATCATTTTTGCAAATAACTGATAAATATCTAATACTCCAGCTTCTTGATAAAGATCTATTGTTGGGTGAGTTCTAGGTCGGTGAAATATTGTTTTTAATATACTTCTTTGTATTTTCTGCAAGTTATTAATTAAAGTGGCACCTGCAACACCCCATGCTATTATACCGTATGAGAAATGACTTTCAACTAATGCATAGTAAAGAATTTTTAAATATCTCACATGGAGGAAAGTGGAAAGGTTTCTAAATTTATATAAGACGAATCTTAGCTTTTTTATAATATAGTTAATCTGTTCTTCCCATCGCAGATGTGAGTCGATATATATTCTCAAATACTTTATTTTATTTGTGGATTTTATAATAATAGTTTCATTTTCGATTTTTATATTAATTTCTTTAAAAGGCGGTAAGTATCTACTGATATAACAAAGTATATTTAAAAAAAAATATTGAATTGTGCACTTGTAATTCCACTGCATTGTATGAAATGAACATCGGTTGTGTGGTTGTACGTAAAATCGTTGGGACGTTTACAAACATTAAACGAGCGTTTTATAGTCGGTTGACGGGGTGGTTTGGGTGTGGGCGCCGGTTCGATAAAATGGGGGCGCTTTTGGCCTTTAATAAGGGCATCAGGTGGCAAAGCGGCAATGCGACACTTGCCATCTTGATATATTTAAGCTCTCTAATATCAAGCCAGAAGCGTCATCCCGCTGTGTTCTGCTCTGCTATCCCGCACCCACCGGGCTTGAACAATTTAGCTGGTAATCGAAATTGAGCCACTATCATTCTGTTCGGTTTCTCTAGAGCGTGATTTATCTTGCGTCGCATTTTTTAACTCATTTTGTACTATGAAGATTAAGGCTGAGCCATCGCCCCCAAGTTTTAAAAAGTTTACTAAGTATAAGTTTAATAGTAATTTTATTTGTAGTTTTTTTTTTTGGGTGCATGTGTGTTTTAATTAAAACTAATGTAGTAAAGAAATTAACAAAGGTATTTTCAAGTGTGTACATTTTTTTTAGTATTCATCGAGCGCTTTCGGTGGTTAAGCTATTTTGGGATACTATACAAATGAAAAAAAATATCAAATTTAATCAAATGATTGATATAAAAGTAACGTTTTTGTAAAATATAGAAAACAAATTATAAAATGTATACGATAAAAAATGTGGACATTCTAGATACGCACAAACATTGAAAAAATCCGCCATCGTCCGAACGGACTAAATTTTCGCATTTTTTAAGGCTATTTTGGTCCCTCTAAAACACTTTTAAAAATATTCTTGTAGCCCTGGAAACGATTAATTTTTTTTAACATTAAGGCCCGTATTTATAAACAAAACTCAGCTGAGTCGAATTTGGGTAAGTCGTCCTTGAACGAAAATCGAAGTTCGGTTATATCGCGTGAATTTAGAGATGGGTAGTAACAAATCCGTAAATGTACATAACAGTTACATATTTGCTAATATCCATCTCTAAATTCCAGTCAAACACCAGAACCACCTAGAACTTTAGAGACGTTGTAACCGAACTTCGATTTTAGTTCAAGGACGACTTACCCAAGTCCGACTCACGACTCACGTAAGTTCTGTTTATAAATACGGGCCTAAAACTCCCAAATGGGTCGTCAATTTTTCATCTCTTAAAAATGTCAATTAGATAATTTTGAATAACTTTTTGTAGTAGAAACTGCTAAATCATAATACTAGACTAATCATAAAGCAATAAACCACACAACTTTTTTCATTGGTTTTCTTTCTAAAATTTTTTTTAAATCTTTTGTTTACTTGTTATGTAGCGACAATCTCTAATATGACAAATGTCAAAAAAATACATTGTTGCCAGTCAATTTAGAACATGACAATCGTAATTTTCAGATAGAATTAGGTAAAGTAAAAAAATAACTAAATTGTTAGGATGTAAGTAAGTACGAGGCCACAGTAGTCTAAACAAGAAGAGCTGACACTTGGCACCATGGGCGAAGTTAGGGGAGGGCTTGGGGGGGCTAAGCCCCCCCAAAAACCAAATTAGCCCCCCCAAAAATAATTCGAACATTTATCGCACATCGACCCATACATTTCAGATTTTAGAACAGAAATTAAAAAATAAAAAGAATCGTGCCATTTGATTGATTCTGCAATTTTACATTTAGCTCAGGTGGCAGTGAGTTTTTTTCGTACCTACTCATTTTTCCAGTAGGTGTATATGAGTACCAAAAAACAAAAGTTTTGAGTCTGACTCTTATTTTCCCAGTCATAAATATTATACATTTACTAAACTAGAACAAAGAGTTTATAAAAATAGCAGTTTGGATTCTCAGATAGTGGAAAGTGAGTGTGGCAGAAAATTTAGCATATAAATTGATACAATCATGAAATGTTAATAATAATGACTGGCTGATTTACGAAATTGACAAATGAGTCTGGTAACATCTTCAAAATCGAAAAAATATAATATTTTTGCTCTTATTTTCCCGGGTTTGAAAATTTGTCACGTAATAGATTATATTGTAATTTTACACCTCTATTTTATAGCCAATTAAATGCTGTTATTTAAAACGTTTCCATGACAACCAGAAACATTTCCTGTAATTTTCCTATTGGTGGGTACCCTAAACGAAATTATACTGAAAATTTTTTTGAAAGTTGAGAAGCCCTTCCATGCATAAAATATTACGACGCTACGCGATAGTGTGATTAAAAATTTTAGTGGTTAATATTTTATTTAATACCAATTATAACTAGGTAGAAATACACTACATTTATTTTAAGTAAAATAATAATGAGGTTTTTCGCGTCAACTAAACGACTTCAAATATGACAAATGGTCATGGTATGGCCACAGCATTTAAAAATATGTTTTATATGCTGTGGTATGGCCAGCTTTGAAAATTTGATTTTAGTCGTTTTAATGTATGTCTGTCAAGTTTTGAAATTTGGATATTTTGGTGTAAAATTTTCTTACCCAATACCACATATGCTTAAATTATTATCAGTAAATTTTTGCTCACTCACGCATATTTTAAGAAACTTATCCATCGTCTTCGACTAAATTTCAAAATATTCTTAAGTTCGAAAAAATTTCCGGAAATAATTTAGTCACTAGTGGTATTCTAAGTGAAAATACACGTCTGGCTGACAATTACAATTACGAAGGCCTGCCAGACTCACAAGTAGTGTCCGACCGAAGATTCGGTTACGGTTTCGGCCAACTTCGGCTTAAAATAAGAGTTTCGACTACAGTTTCGGTTTCATCGGAAAACTCGCCGAAACTGCAGCCGACAGCAAAACTACTTTCGAAAGTTTTCGTATCACACTTGGTTGTGTCCTGCACAATGGCGACTGTGCCGGGTGCCATTCTTGCACATTGCACGTACACACAAACATCTCTGCTTTGTTTCAAGTGAACAGTCTTCAGTGCTCCTGGCCTAATTTATTCGGATCAAAGGAGCAATTTTTTAGGTGAAAACGTGGAAAAATATTTTTTTTTACCCTACAACGTTAGACTGTTTACTTATGAATATTAATTTAATTATAAGTAACAAACATATTTAATCCGCTGAATTTGTTTATTTTTTTTTTAATAAAAATTATACATTATATATAATTCCCTTCATAATACTATTTTTTGTTACAAAATATCTACTACAAATGCAGAAATGATTGATACTTTGTAATTCACTTACTTTTTTTTTAATTTTAAAAGTAATAAAAAAAACAATGTCCATAAATTTATTAATAGCTACTTTTGATCACCAAAAATAAATAGGTAATAAGTAAATGTACCTTAAATTTATAATACGAGTTAATTAGTCTAAAACAAGGATTACAATAATATACTGCAAATTTCAATAAGAGATTGCCTTAAAACAAAGTTCTTGTTTCTGTTTCGGTTTCGGCCGAAACTAAGAAAGGAGCCGAAATTTAGTTTTTGTTTCGGTTATAAAACCATATTTCGGTCGGACCTGACAAGCCAGGTAGTTAAAGGAGGAGAGGAATAGCAATCGAACGTGCCGAATTTAGCGCGCCTGGCGATCATTAGATGAGTCTGGCAAGGCTTTCGGGGTGTTCCACATTAGCCAGATTGTATTTGAAGCTGTTTTCATATTATACATTTTTCTAGTAGTGAGAACACTTGTAACAGGGATCCTTACTGGACAATGCCAACTGAAAGGACACCTTAGTAAACTGAGATTAGTAGAAGATAGTGACTGCAGATTCTGTGAGGAGGACGAAACCTTCGTTCACATTCTAACTGAATGTGTAGCACTCCAGAATCAAAGGGCACTATACCTAGGAGCATATAAAATAGAAGAGGGAAATTTACCTAACTTGAAGCCACTCCAAATCCTACACTTCCTTGAAAAAATATAATTGGAAGGATCGTTATAGGCATTGAGACATTTCCGTGCTGCATTAGCGACAGAAGGGGGCACAATAGATATTTTAGGTCGCAGTGTATTAACACCCCATTCCCAAGATAACATAGTGAGAAAACTGCAAAAAAATGAAATCCACCAATCACAGTTCATATTTTGGACACCCAACTACTATTATTTTTAAAATTTTAAATTCTGTCAGTATATTTTTTAGTCATTAAGAGTACATACGTTAAAATTAGTTATTTTTGTTTAGAATCGATAAAAAATTACATTTTTATTTTTATTTGGGCCACATTTAAAAAAAATGAATTTTAATCAAATTGTATGAAACTGATTTAATTACGAGTATTAAAACTAAAAACCTGGAGTGGAGTGGAGCAGAGGACAGAGCATCTAGATTCCACGCGAATAGCCTGGGTTCGAATCTGGACAAGGGGCTTATTTTATGTTTATTATATTTTATAAATTAATAAAATTCATAAATTATTTTAAAATTAGTTATTTTGTCTAAACCTAAAATAATTTTTTAAATTTTTATATTTTCCTTAGTGGTTCATAGAAAAAATATACTGTTCAACTCGAATGAATTGTCCATATCTACTCTTGTTGCACAAACTACTATTTCATGACTGCGAAAATGAGGAAATTTTTTTAATGAATTATTGTGATGAAAATTTTTCAGGTTTTTTACTTGACATAAATATATATTATATATGATATTTTATCCATTTTCATAGATTCGCCAGAATTTTTTTACTTAACTTCAGTATACCTCTAGAACTATTATATATTATATGACTAGGGCTAGGGCTTTAGCCCCCCCAGATCTGATGACATAACTTCGCCCATGCTTGGCACTCGACAGACAGTTGACAGTAGACATTAGGGGTTAGACATGTAATGGAGTGTTACAATTAAGTGGTCATGTCCAAATTCCAGTTTTATTACGATCATCCTTAAACTAATTAAAAATGCAAATACCAAACATTATATAAATCATTACCTAACATATATATGTAAATAATCGATAATGGCTAAAAAATATATATTTAATGAGAAAAATGAAAAATACTTAACTAATTTACTTAAAATGTGCGATTTGGAGTCACCGCGGGTTGCATCGCAAAAATATACATAAAATGAGAAAAATTAAAAACTTAATCAAGTTACCTAACCTGTGCGGCATAGAGCAATTTCAAGTTACTTCGCAAAAAAAATATAAATGACATGAGAAAAATTTAAAAACCTAACCTAACCTGTGCGGCCTAGAGCCACCGCAAATGCTTCGCAAAAAATGTATATAAAATGAGAAAAATTAACTCAACGTAACCTGTGCCATCGATGAGACCTTTTTTCAAACACCCTCGGCTTCGCTCTGATTTTTCGGTCACGCCGTAAATATTTTCTAAACGTTTAAAGATAACTAAGTGAAATTTGGTACAAATTCTTAACTTTTGTCTGAATTCACGAGTGAAAAAACCATATGGTCAATATGCTCATTTCATTTTCTGATTTGATTAAAGGTAAGTAATGTTTGGTATAAAATATCTAAGAGCTAGTCAAAATTTCATATAACAAAATATTGTTTCTTTACAGCGCTAACGGTAGGTAATATAACGGAACTTTGTTTTGGAAGAACGTCTGACAAGAAAAATCGTCTGATGTCGCCGTCAGACGTAAATATGATTTTATTTTCCCCAAGCCAACTCCAACCGACGGCATAACTTTAATTGAATTTTAAAAAGGGGATTTATTTCTGTGATTCTTTAGTAATACTTTATGATTACTAGCAAGGAAAATTTCCATTTGGATGACGAGGCATTGAAGCGCAGCCATATCGCAATCGGACTTACGTCAATTGTCTCTTTTTAAGGCCGCGCGGTTACAAAAATATTATTTGTCTTGAATTCTAATGAAAATTTGTACAAGTTTTATAATCAAATTAAAGTAGGCTTTAATATTAAAAAAAGTATACCGTAAAGCTTAATTATTTAATCAAATATGTATCCATTTTTGATCCTAGAAGCTTAAAGCAATTGACATTTGACGTTTTGATACAATTGCGCCATTATTGCTATTGTTTTGTTTTAAAATGTATATCTAAACAAACAAAACTTTAGTTTTTATTTATTCACTTTGCAACTTGATATTTCTTTTCCTTCATTACTTAATTTTAGGTTAAAAATCTTTTTAAATACTTCATACTACAATTCGCACTTTAATAAAGAGGATTATGAAGATGTTCAATAGTTAGATGTAAAAGGCCAAAGTAGTTACAGTAGAAACTACCGATATATGGACTCCCATAAAAACACTTTAAATAAAAAATTCATAAAAACACGCAGATAAATAAACCATAAACTAATGCTCTATCAAAAATAAGTGATAAGAAACTCGTTCCATGGAGTGTATATAGTACGGGCGATTAAATGCTATGTATTTATTTTAAAAACCTACAAGAATAATTCTTGTTTTCGATTACTGATAATAGTGATGATAAAAAAAAGATTAAAGTAATGATATGTTAATATGTATTATATCAAGTTAATAAATATTGCTTTAATTTGACAATAAAGGTGGCTGCTTATATTTTCACCAATTTTAGTCGATTCCCAGACAGCACACGACATCTTAAAGACGTCTGTTTTATGTCGTAGTTATGACTGAACGCCTAAAGACCTAAAAAAGACGTTGTAAAGACGTCTTTATAAAGACGTCTTTTAGGACACATAAACAGACGTCTTAAAGACGTCTTTTGAATGCCTATTTAAAAATCTGATGTGTCCAACACATGACTTTCCTATCTAGTTATTACAGGCTTTTTCCGGTTATTTTGTACAACCTATTGCAGCACCTTCATAAATGTTTAGAGGATAAAATAAATATATACATTTTCCACATACATCTACCTCGAAACATTTTTCTATAGGTATTCATTGAAAATGAAAATACTGAAAAAATAAAATTTAGCACTTTTCCTACAATTTTTCCATTACGGTCCATTTTAGAAAAATCATGTATAAACAAAAATTATAGAGATCGATATCGCAAACAACTTTTATTTCAACAATTTTCATAAAAATCAGAATTTTGCACATTTTGTCAAATTTCTCGAATACGGACCATTTCAGGAAATTTTGACATAAAGCAAAAATTATAGATAATAATATTAGAAGTAACTTTTATTTGAACAATTTTCTTCTCCAAACATAAATAACAGATATATTCCATAAAATATAAAAACGGCCTCCCATAAAGTACCCCCCCAGATGTTCCGACTTTGTCCAAAATCTAATCATTTCACGTCAGGCCGAAATAAACCTTAAGTTTAAAATTTAATGTTTTTTTCTATATCCGTTTTTGAGTTTTCTTCAAAATTCGAAATTTACACATTTTCTCAAATATCTCGAATACGGTCCATTTTAGAGAAATTATGTATAGAATAAAAATTATAGAGAATTATATTACAAACAACTTTTATTTGAACAATTTTTATAAAAAATTATTTTTTTTACATTTTGTCAAATTTCTCGAATACGGACCATTTTTGGAAAATTTTATATAGAACAAAAATTATAGAGAATAATATTGTAAGTAACTTTTATTTAAAGAATTTTCTTCTCCAAACGTAAATAACGAATATATTCCATAAAATATAAAAATGACCACCTATAAAGTACCCCCCCAGATGTTCCGACTCTGCCCAAAATCTAATCAGCTCATTGGACGCTGAAACAAAGCTTAAGTTTAAAATTTGGTGTTTTTATGTGTATCGGTTCATGAGTTATGCGTTATACACACACACACACACACACACACACACACACACACACACACACACACACACACACACACACACACACACACACACACACACACACACACACACACACACACACACACACACACACACACACACACACACACACACACACACACACACACACACACACACACACACACACACACACACACACACACACACACACACACACACACACACACACACACACACACACACACACACACACACACACACACACACACACACACACACACACACACACACACACACACACACACACACACACACACACACACACACACACACACACACACACACACACACACACACACACACACACACACACACACACACACACACACACACACACACACACACACACACACACACACACACACACACACACACACACACACACACACACACACACACACACACACACACACACACACACACACACACACACACACACACACACACACACACACACACACACACACACACACACACACACACACACACACACACACACACACACACACACACACACACACACACACACACACACACACACACACACACACACACACACACACACACACACACACACACACACACACACACACACACACACACACACACACACACACACACACACACACACACACACACACACACACACACACACACACACACACACACACACACACACACACACACACACACACACACACACACACACACACACACACACACACACACACACACACACACACACACACACACACACACACACACACACACACACACACACACACACACACACACACACACACACACACACACACACACACACACACACACACACACACACACACACACACACACACACACACACACACACACACACACACACACACACACACACACACACACACACACACACACACACACACACACACACACACACACACACACACACACACACACACACACACACACACACACACACACACACACACACACACACACACACACACACACACACACACACACACACACACACACACACACACACACACACACACACACACACACACACACACACACACACACACACACACACACACACTCACACACACACACACACACACACACACACACACACACACACACACACACACACACACACACACACACACACACACACACACACACACACACACACACACACACACACACACACACACACACACACACACACACACACACACACACACACACACACACACACACACACACACACACACACACACACACACACACACACACACACACACACACACACACACACACACACACACACACACACACACACACACACACACACACACACACACACACACACACACACACACACACACACACACACACACACACACACACACACACACACACACACACACACACACACACACACACACACACACACACACACACACACACACACACACACACACACACACACACACACACACACACACACACACACACACACACACACACACACACACACACACACACACACACACACACACACACACACACACACACACACACACACACACACACACACACACACACACACACACACACACACACACACACACACACACACACACACACACACACACACACACACACACACACACACACACACACACACACACACACACACACACACACACACACACACACACACACACACACACACACACACACACACACACACACACACACACACACACACACACACACACACACACACACACACACACACACACACACACACACACACACACACACACACACACACACACACACACACACACACACACACACACACACACACACACACACACACACACACACACACACACACACACAGACATCATCGCGAAAATAGTCAAAACGGATTCAGGGGACCTCAAAACGTAAAAATCCGTCAAAAACTCGAGGTCGAAAAAAATCATGATTCCTATACTTTCCTTATATCTGTATACAGATAGGAAAGTAAAAAATATAAAAAATAATGGTAACTTTAAAAAAATCTGATGTGTCCAACACATGACTTTCCTATCTAGTTATTATAGGCATTTTCCGGTTATTTTGTACAACCTATTGCAGCATCTCTATAAATGTTTAGAGGATAAACTAAATATATACATTTTACACATACATCTACCTCGAAACATTTTTCTATAGATATTCATTGAAAACGAAAATACAGAAAAATTTAAATTTAGCACTTTTCCATTACGGACCATTTTAGAAAAATCATGTATAAACAAAAATTATAGAAATCGATATCGCAAACAACTTTTAGTTCAATTTTCATAAAAATCAGAATTTTGCACATTTTGTCAAATTTCTCGAATACGGACCATTTCAGGAAATTTTGACATAAAACAAAAATTATAGATAATAATATTAGAAGTAACTTTTATTTGAACAATTTTCTTCTCCAAACATAAATAACAGATATATTCCATAAAATATAAAAACGGCCTCCCATAAAGTACCCCCCCAGATGTTCCAACTTTGTCCAAAATCTAATCATTTCACGTCAGGCCGAAATAAACCTTAAGTTTAAAATTTAATGTTTTTTCCTTTATCCGTTTTTGAGTTTTCTTCAAATTTCGAAATTTACACATTTTCTCAAATATCTCGAATACGGTCCATTTTAGAGAAATTATGTATAGGACAAAAATTATAGAGAATTATATTACAAACAACTTTTATTTGAACAATTTTTATAAAAAATTATGTTTTTTACATTTTGTCAAATTTCTCGAATACGGACCATTTTAGGAAAATTTTGCATAAAACAAAAATTATAGATAATTATATTAGAAGTAACTTTTATTTGAAGAATTTTCTTCTCCAAACGTAAATAACAGACATATTCCATAAAATATAAAAATGACCACCTATAAAGTACCCCCCCAGATGTTCCGACACTGCCCAAAATCTAATCAGCTCATTGGACGCTGAAACAAAGCTTAAGTTTAAAATTTGGTGTTTTTCTGTGTATCGGTTCATGAGTTATGCGTTATACAGACACACACACACACACACACACAGACACACAGACACACACACACACACACACACACACACACACACACACACACACACACACACACACACACACACACACACACACACACACACACACACACACACACACACACACACACACACACACACACACACACACACACACACACACACACACACACACACACACACACACACACACACACACACACACACACACACACACACACACACACACACACACACACACACACACACACACACACACACACACACACACACACACACACACACACACACACACACACACACACACACACACACACACACACACACACACACACACACACACACACACACACACACACACACACACACACACACACACACACACACACACACACACACACACACACACACACAGACATCATCGCGAAAATAGTCAAAACTGATTCAGGGGACCTCAAAACGTAAAAATCCGTCGAAAACTCGAGGTCGAAAAAAATCATGATTCCTATACTTTCCTTATATCTGTATACAGATAGGAAAGTAAAAAGTACTGGCTTACTTGTCGTAATTTCACAAAATATAAATTTATTTTTAAATTTTTTTTATTAATTTACATAATTTACTTATTTTTTTTATTTATTCACGAGCATTTGTTCATTAGGGTAAGTAAATATTTGATAACATAAAAATAATAATAATAAATATAACTCTAAATAAAATTAACAATTAAAACATAAGACAAATTGAATTACGCACTCTTTCACCTTGACCGGAACATGGTTCAACCACAGCTTATACAATACAGCTCCACAACTCCGTGTCGGCGTCTTTGATCTGGCGGTCGAGAACCAAGCAAGACGGAATGGTGCTATCTCTGTTAGATTCAAGGGAAAAGTCGGGCCCGTATTAAACAATTTTTTTATTATTGAAAAAATTGAAAACCTTGGCGTAATAAGGTTGGTCACATGCCATATTAAGTAAGTTTTGGGAAATTACATTTTTAATTTGTTTTAAATCTTTCAAATATAATTAAAAAAATTATTTAAATATAAATATTACGAAAAATAGCACATCTTTCGGATTAGAGGTAAAATAATTTATATATGGCTAGTAAAATCCTCGTTAACAAATGTTTTGAGCTAAAACAGTCACTTCACGACAAATTGTGGCTTGGATCCATTTTACACCAAGGGCTTCAATTGTTAAAGAATTGTGTCACGCTCGTGGATGCAAATCAAGTGGTACCCCCGTGTCTCTGGCAAGTGTTACTCTTCGCGCAAAGGGTTTATACCTAGATAAACGAATGCTTCGACTGAGGTCTGGGAACTCTATGGTATTTTGGAATTATAAAGAATGTGTGCTTTTGTTTTAACAATATTGGTTATATTTAGATGTATTCTTATTATTTGAAATACAGATTTGTAGAAGTTATACTTTGACAGTTTTTATTAATATAATATATTCAATTTTTATCTGACCATACCAAAGTAGGAAATTTTAAAACTTTATAGTAATGTGAAATTTGAATTACAATATTACAAGATATAACATAATTAGTACTTATTTTAGGTAGGTACTAAATTTGTACTTGGAGAAAGTAATATCGATTTTTACAAGAAAACTTGAAAAGTAAATTAATTTAATTCCTATTTCTGATGTAAAACTTAAACCAAGAAAACAAATAAATTGTAGTTTGTTCAACAAGGGTGGATATGATAGCCATATCACACAAAGACGAAGTTTGAGCACGACGTCGTAGGCGGAGAACTCAATCGTTTGATTGTGATATGAACAATCTACTCGATATGGTCAGTATATTTTTTCTACGACCCACTAACGAAAATCTACAAATTTAAAAAATTATTTTAGGTTATTTAGACAAAATAACTAATTTTAAAATAATTTACGAAGTTGACTAATTTATAAAATAAAATAAACATGAAAAATTAATTAGTCCTCGGCCTAGATTCGATCCCGGACTTTTCGCGTGGAAGGCAGATGCTCTGTCTTCATCTTCACCGAAACTTTCAGGACTTTAGTTTTAATACTCGTAATTAAATTAGTATCATGTAGTTTAATTAAAATTTATTTTTTTTTTAAATGTGGACACAATAGAAACAAAAATGCTATTATTTATCGAGTCTGCACAAAAATTTTAATGTATATTTAATATCAATAACTAAAATATATATTGACAATTAGTTTAACAGAATTGTCACTTATTTAAAAAAATTTAAATAATAGGAGTTGGGTGACCAAAATATGAACTGTGATTTGTAGATTTAATTTTGTTAAAGTGTTCTTACTACCTAAAATGGATATGAAATATATTCGTAGTTGAACACAATAACATACTTTTTCGTTTTGTAGTATGTGCGTAGATTGGCTAATATCCATGCACAGATTACAAAACGAAAAAGTATGCTATTGCCTTCAATTGAACGAATATATTTCATATCCATTCTAGGTAGTGAGAACACTGCAAAAAAAATAAATTCGCCAATCACCGTTCATATTTTGATCAACCGACTGCTATTATTTTTAAAATTTTAAATAAATGACAATTCTGTCAAACTAATTGTCAGTATATTTTTTAGTTATTGAGATTAAACATACAATAAAATAAGTTATTCTTTTGGAAAACGTTAGCATGGATGACTAAAGGGTATTGGGTTAATTAATTCTAAAAGTGTGGTACAAATGTTATTTTTTGTAGCCAATTCTTCAAAATTATTTTGAAATATCTTTTCAATATTGAATATTAGTTCTACAAATTCATCATTTGACAGTTGCAGATTTCCAAATGTATCTGAATTGGCGTTATCATATGCCTTTAAAAAGCAATAAAAAGAAAAATCATCTATTTCAACGTGATCTTTGTTATATTTAAGACAGGTATCGCAGGAGTGCATCCGCAAGGCTTTTATTAAAAGGTAACCACACACATACCTGATAAAAATTTTCTGTAGCAATTCGTCTTTACAATAATTTAGGGTGTTAATAATTTCATCATAAAATAAAATACAAGGTGTTCCATTTAAAAAACATACATTTTAATTTGCCAGGCAAAAACGTGACACCCTGTATATCCAAAGATATTTTTAAAATATGTAGGTATTTTTCAAATCCATATAACTTTTATTTAAAACTTTCTTGCGTGTCTACAACAAAATAATGAACAATAACGCACTAATGGGACACCCTGTATAAATTATATTTTTAACAATGAAAATTTCTTATAATGTGGTACTTATCGGTTTGGGTCCTTGGGAAAACTAAAGAATGTTTTCTTGCAGTTATAACCCTTATTAAAACAGCTTTTGACTGCACAAACAGAATGATGTCTTTTTTTTTCATTCATTCTACTCACAGCTAAAGAGTCACCAAAATAATAACAGTACCTTTAACTCAAACAAAATCTACGAAATTATAGGCTCCACGAAATTATACAATCAACGAAATTATACGCACGACTCAACACCTTACCTAAGTACACTTCTGAACGCCAAAACCGTCTTTTCCCTTCGAAGGCGGAGCTTAAGCGATGCGCGACGAAATCGACGCAAACCGTTGCCGCCAAGAGAGTGTTTTAGCTGTATTGTTGAGCTGTGATAAAATATTAACATTTCTACCTCGTTCGACAGATGTTAGTTTTCCTACTTGTTTCTTTCCTTTTATAAAGTGTATAAAGAATATACATGTAACTTAAAAAGGAATACGATCTTAAGCCATGGCCATCGAGTCACAGAACATCCTGTATAGGTTATTAAAAATATAGAACATACAACTATAATAAACCTAGTTTTTTAAAAATTTTCTACCGTTTATAACTGATATATGCAGTCCAAAAATCTGATACATCCGGTATACTTATAGTTTCTTTTCTTTCGATATTTTATGTACGCCCGTGTCTAGTGGAATTGGTATTACCCCGTAAGCCTTACTCGAGCCGAGCCGTTTGCTTTGAAAGAGAGGAATACGGGATAAAAGTTGATAGAGTGGCTCCCGAGGGATGTTCAGCCGGGATCATCTGGCGGACTGGGAATTGAATATCGGAAAGCTTATGTACCATCGCCGGTTGGTTATACTTTTATACCTATATAGATATATACCGCAAAAATGTCGCCGTGGAAAATGAACAAAAAAAACATATGTGATTTTTAGAAGTAACGCGGTGTGCTAGACGTTATAATTTCTAATATTTATTTATCTGCCGACAGACTGTAATTTGGTTAGTCACATGTTTGGATGAGGTCATCTAAAATGTATTATAAATGATAAAAAAGTAGATATTAAACAAATAAAAGTATATTATATTGTTTCACGAGTAAAACACTACTTTTTATAAGAATTCTATTATGCCATGTACATACCTATTAAAATAAAAAAAAAAAACGTAAACAAATGCTTTATTTTGATTAAAAGCAACAAAAAATTAACTATTTATAGTTCAGTATTTCACAAAAATTATTTGTAATTTAAATATTGATTGATTGAATAATTATATATCAGTTCAAAATTATTCAATTCTACATTCACATACTTTGAAAAAATCCGAAGGTGTTGTATTGTGTTACTTTAAATATAAAGCATCATTACCATTTTGCAATCTACATAATATACAAGATAAATATTTATATACTTCAAAATAAATATAAAATATTTTTTAACCCAAAATCTAACATTTTTGTGGCTAAAATTCCGATAAATGTTAGAATTATACACAAATCAGCAATACCAAGCCCGTTTTAGTAAAATACGTTAAGACAACCGTTATGAAATCACCTCTTCTAAAATCAACTTTAAATTAAATCTTCCTTTGGCTAAATCCGTCTTTAGGATTTGATTATAAAGTTGATTTTTAATGCATATATACTTAGACGGTACTCACCTATAGATTAGTTTCCTTCTAACAGACCTCTTGAAGAACCCCGAGCACCCGTTGCAAGCCAGAATACCGTAATGCTTTCCAGAACTGGTATCCCCGCAAACCACGCATATAAGTCCCGGAGTTCCTTTTTTCGTAGCGATATTCCATGAAGGAGGTGGAGTTCTGGACGCTTGTATTAGAGTTTGGGAAGGTGGTAAACATAGAGCCAGAGGATGATCGCCTTCCGAGGAGTAGCAATCGACGCTTCTGGGAGATGTTCTTAAATCTGTAATGTAAAAACATAATAAGAGACAGTTTTTCAATATTATTAGAAGAGTCCTAAGCAAAAACGATGGCGGTCATTAAAAGTTTTAATTCTCTACAAATTAAATTTTAAGTTTAGAAAACAAAATGCACTTATAGCAGAATATGAAGGAAAATGAGTTAGTAGCCATTTTGTTCAAACATCATATCTTTGCTCTTGTTCTTCCTCACATATTTGCACATTTACCTTAACCGTTTTTGCTGTGTTTGCTCGTGACAATAATCGTTTTTTGCTGTGTAAACCTTTTTGTTATTTAAAAAACTCCGCAACTATGAGCTTTATTGCTGTGTAAATCAGTTCAGCATATCTTATAGACTCTTAATCTTATCGTGTATTTAACTCATTTTTAGAAAAAAGGGACTTTCATCGCTTTTGTTATGTGTTCTTCATTTTAATAATTTATATTTTTCTTTTAGACCTAAATTTTATAAATATGAAGACTAGAGATACACACTATAAATTTATATAGATACATAATTAAGTTTACACAACAAATTCTTTCTATCAACTAAATTCAAACGGAAAAGTTCGTCTATTTATATAAAAATACTGGTTCTTGTAATTCAGAACGTGATAAATTATAGATAGTTGTGGACAACTCCAGAAACTTCATGTTAGCGGACTTCCAGACGAGCTGGCGACAACGGAGGCAGGACCGGACTGGTTGAAAACGGCTTGCATGACAATATTATAAGCCCTAAAATCCGAAACTAGTAGCACTCAAATACTCAAGAACAGTAAACAGTGTAGATATAATGTCTGTTTTTTTGTAGATTTTATTATTATTGTAATTTGATAAGAGCAAGGGCCATAAGACCCATAAGCCCATATTAACTGAACATAAAACAATAATAGTAAAAACTAAATCAATAACAAGTACAACCGATGAATAAACAATGAAACAAATGAAATGTTAATTAAAAAATAGAAAATTATCAAGTTCGTTCTTGAAAACATTGACAGATGGAGCATTTGCAACATTCTCCGGTGGAAAATTCCAAGTGTAGAATATTCGATTAAATAAAAAAATTTGCCTCGTTTTCATAAACAATTGTTCTTTTTTCAGCTTCCATTTATGGCCACGTAGTCGATTTTCACTGTCCACGATGAACATACATTTTAAATTTCCAAAATTATATTTTAAAATACGAAAACAAATTATCTTATCACCCCGTAGACGGCGATTTTCAAACGTTTGTAGTTCAGCCATATGTAGTCTCTCTGCGTAATTAGGTCTCATACGTCCGAAAAATAGTCTGGTTGATCGGCGCTGAACATTTTCAAGAATATTTTTTAGAGATGCAACGGATAGTTGTTTGGCCGGATAACGGATACCGGATATCCGGGGAGCTTCAAGGTCGGATAGCCGAATATCCGGCGGCCGAATATCCGGTCCAACGTCAAGCGCCTGATGTGAGGATTCGAACGTCGCGCAGGCGCAGCGAACGCGATTAGCAGGCCGAGGAAGATCGTCTTCTAACAGCGGTAGTTCATCGGGGTCTCCAATACCTATTAAAAGAGTCAGAGAAACTAATTCAAATGTAACTTGCGAATGTCACGACACATTTTGGAATTGTTTTGATGTCGCGATCAGGAAAAAAACCCAATTGCAAACGAGATCGACTACTATTTGAAGAGTTCCAATTGATCGCAGCCGCGACCCTTACACTTGCTGGTCAGTTAACTCGAAACACTATCCATATTTAACCAAGTTTGCCAAATTGTATCTTTCAGCTCCTTGTAGCAGTGTACAAAAACAAGCGAAATCGACTGTTGCCTGCAAACTCTGAAAATTTGGTCTTTATTCACCATAATTTACCACTTATTAATTTTGACTATTAAAAGATAGTTTTAGGTTTTCAGAAGGTTTTTTTTTTGTTTTTTGTGACTTTTTGTGTTTTTGTAACATTTTCAGCTTTAAATAAAAGCAAGTCATAATTTTAAGCCATTTTGTTATTATTAATAATTATTATTGTTTACCACAAAAAGATTTATGTATTAAAGTTGATTTCAGGGAATTGTCATGAAATGTGTCGTAATTATTGAATATCCGGTATCCGGCCGGATATTAAGCTACTATCCGACATCCGGCCGGATATTTAATTTAGGCCGGATAGGCCAAATACCGGATAGTTTCCGGATATCCGTTTCATCTCTAATATTTTTATCCCGCACTAGTTCCGGACACCACACAGCTCCGCAGTACTCCATGATCGGACGAATGTATAATTTATACAGCCGGATCGAATTTTGAAAAGACACTTTTGCGAATGTTTTCTTTAATAAGTACATTTTCGTGTTCGCCTTTTTTGACACTGCTCAGACCAGCTGAGATTTTCAGTAATTATAACACCTAGATCATTGTAAGATTTAACTTTATCTAACGTATGACCGTTTAGAAAATAATTATGGTGAGGATTATTTTTACCAATAGGGAGGAACTACACTTTTATTTGTATTTAGAGGCAGCATCCAATCTGAGCACCAGTTATGGATGAAGTCAAGGTCATCTTGAAGCTGTTAGAAGTTCAAAGACGGGTCACTAACAGCGGTATGCATAGTCGATCGCCAGCGACTCGCCAGAGATTCATTTCGGCGTATCGCCAGCGATTCGCTGGCGATCCGCCGGCGAAAGCCCAAAAAGCTGGCGACTCGCCGGAGATTGTCACCGGAATGTCATTTCACGCAAGTTCTCATGTTCTTTTATAGGGAAAAATTTGATATTCGTTCATTATTTTTTGAGTTTTAAGAAATGAATCATGAATAAAATGCAAGAGATACCGGTGATAATCCCTATAAAAGAAAATGAAAACTTGCGTAAAATGACATTCCGGTGACAATCTCCGGCGTCGCCACCTTTTTGGGCTTTGGCCGGCGGATCGCCAGCGAATCGCTGGCGATGCGCCGAAATGAATCTCTGGCGAGTCGCTGGCGATCGACTATGCATACGGCTGTTAATATTTTAGTGTCATCTGCGTAAAAAATATTGTTGCACTTGATATGGAATTGAGGGTCACTGGCATATATTATAAATAAGAGTGGACGCAGAACTGATCCCTGAGGAACCCCACTCAAGACTTTAACACAGTACTTTCTATCAGTTAAGAATGACTCAATCCATTTGAGTAAATCACCACGTATACCAAGGTGTTCTAACTTATGTAGTAATCTTCGTTTCGGCACACGATCAGCTTTCGCAAAATCCATTTAAATAATGTCAATAGGTTTTTCCTGTCTAATGAAACTATCCACTCATTTACACACCAAAGCAAGTTGGTCATGGTTGATCGCCCTTTTACAAATCCATGTTGCTGTTTGGGAATGATTTCTTCCACTAAGAGAAACTGAGAAACGTGCTCTGTTATTATGGATTCCATAACTTTACAGATTATGGGTGTGAGGCTGATTGGGCGGTAGTTATTAGAGTCTAGTTTGTTTCCTTTCTTGAAAATGGGTGTTACAGAAGCTGTTTTCCAGATAGAGGGTAGTGTGTGTGTATTGAAAGACAAAGACATTATAATAGACAAAGGAAATGATATGGTATTGGAGCATTTTTTTAAAAATAGAGAAGATATTTGATCTAGACCCGGAGAGTTGTTTTTTAATTTTAAAAGGCGACGTTTGACAATTTTAGGAGTAAAATAGAGCCGTTCTAAGGAAGAAGGGATTCTTTCGGGTGAGATATCTGTTAACTGATCCTGGGGAGGTTCATTGGTGAAAACTTTTGTAAAAGTTCATCCGTTTCGAAATTATTTTGGCAGGGACTTTCATCTTCTTTGTTTAGTAAAGGAATGGATACTTTTGATGACAGTGAAGATCTAATATATTTGTATAATTTTTTACAGTTTTGGCTGCATGCTATCGACTCTTCATATTCTTCTCGTGCCTCATATATAAATTTCTTTAGGTCCTTGGAAAAATTTTTGTGATAATCTAGATCGACAATATTATTTGATCGCTTATATTTACGCCATAATTTACTTTTATGTCAAGGATATTAGTTATTCGTTGATCCACGGTTTTAATTTATTTTTGTAAAACACCTTCTTTTTAGAGTATTGGATTTTATGAGTAGCAATAACGGTTGCGAACTTATTCCATACTTCTGCCGGATCTCCCGAGTCACCCAATGTTTCTATCCAGTCGATGGTAGATAAATGACGATTTAAGTTATCGAAATCGATGATTTCATATGATCTAGTATGATCTTTGTGAGATGGGTTCTCTATGTTAAACTGTATACGACTTATGATGACTGCATGATCCGATATTCCTATCGGAGATTGAATGATAGGGTCAGTTAATAGTTGTTTATCATTTTCAAATAACAAATCTAGCGTGGAAGGAATATTGTTGACTCGGAATCGTGTTGGATCTGTTATAAGTTGTTGTAAATTAGAGCTTAGAACAAAGTTCAAAAATTTATTTTTTGAATTTACAACATCACTTGGAGTGAGAGTAACTGGCCACGAAATATCTCGGAAATTGAAATCACCAATAATAATAATAACATTTTCTAGTGGAGACAGATATTCAAGTTTTTCAATAAGGATTGTGTCTTCAGCTAGTTGAGAGTCTCCGGGACGATAAATACAGACTAAATGAAGAGTAATAGAGCTAGAATAAATTTTTAAACCTAATAATTCCATATTAGGGACACTAATGTCAAGAGGAGTAACAAAAAAATGTTGTGTAACATCTGATGATAAAAAAATACAGACACGGTCTCTTCGATCGCATCTGTATAGATAATAATTCAAAATATCATACATAGAATCAGAATCATTTAAAGTTAACCATGTTTCTGTGATAAGAATAATCTTCGGTTTTAAATTTTGTACAGAGCATAATAATTCATTAAATTTAGAGCTGAGGGTTGCCAAGTTCGTATATAAAAATAGCCAGTCGTAAAAATAAAACTTATCGAGATTATTGACGAAATTTCACGATCTTTGGGACACCATGTATATATTTTATATCAAACTGATAGGCACTTAAATTATTTTTAAATAAATTTTTTGAATCACTGCAACCACTTCAAATAGAGATAATATCGAGATATAAATTATTATTAATTTTGATTCAGTTATTTATTAAAACATATTTTACGCCCTAATGTTACGTATCATAACATCAAACGCTATTCAATTTATATTTCGCCATAACTTGTGTTGACATAATGCCCACTTAAGCAATAAGTGTATAAAATTTAACGCAATCACTTCCACTAGATGCGCCATTCGAGCATTAATCAAGCACATCCCTGATTATCATGTAAATAGGACGGAATTAGTCCCATATGTCATTTTTCCGTGACCCTCCTGCTATAAAATTGACAGCCAGTGTGTTATTCGCCAAGGGCTCTGCTCTGATTCGAAATTAGTGACGGGATTACAGTTACTATATAGTTCGTTCTCTTCGTTCAATTAACGTTTTATTTATTTATTTAAATTATCAAGAAATAAAACGGGAAAATTGTAGGTAATATCTGCATATTTTTACAATAGAAATAGAAACAGTAGAAAGTAATTGGCTATCGCCGCCTACTGGGGTTTTAGTGGAGTATCAATATTATAGGAATACCTTTAGAAAATATTTTTTTATACCTAATAAGTTACTTATTCTTTATTTATTGATAGTTTGATATTCGAAGTAGCAGTGTTCTTCTTATTGTAATCGGAATCTACCTGCTTTCTCTCTCACTCAATAATACAAATATGACACTTCTGTCAACTCGATTGTTTGTAAGAGACTATCGATTTTTGTTCTCTTTGAAGTTAGAAACATGAAAATTGGTATTGCAGCTACTGACTACAAATTATTAATTACGTGTTTCGGGTTTTTGGATTTTTACATTTTAAGGGGGGGAAATGGGGGTGAAAATTTATTTGGGAGTATTTATGTTTTTGGTTCTCTTTAAAGTTAGAAACATGAAAATTGGAATTCCAGCTACTGACTACAAATTATTAATGACGTGTTTCAGGGTTTTTGGATTTTCACATTTTAAGGGGGGGAAATGGGGGGTGAAAATTTATTTGGGGGTATCTATGTTTTTGGTTCTCTTTAAAGTTAGAAACATGAAAATTGGAATTGCAGCTAATGAATACAAATTAATAATGACGTGTTTTAGGATTTTTTGATTTTCACATTTTAAGGAGAGGGAAACGGGGGGTGAAAGTTTATTTGAAAATATCGATTATTTTTAAAGGTAGGAACTTGAAAATTGGAATTGTAGGTTCTCATCATAAATAAATAATGAATTGTTTTTGCATGTTAACATTTGAAGGGGGGAAATTGGAGGTAAAAATTTGTATAGAAGTATAAATTTTTTGAACCGTGGAACTTGAAAATTATAATTGTGGCATAATTAAATAATGACGTGTTCTGTGGTTTTTAGATTTTTGTATGGTAGTATCATAAAAATAAACTAAAATTAAAAATATATACAGTGAGCATCATAAGTCTTACCCCCCCCCCTAACTAACTCGTTACTGGGGTCTTGTTAGGAAAATCGCCGAGACAGGTCAATTTTTGATTTCTACAATGTACATTTTTGCATGATTAGTTTACCCTTAATTTCATCCCTTACTGGAGGGTAGCAACCCTTTCAAAAAATTTAAATGGCATGGGTGGTGAGTGATAGCTCATTTGAAAGGGGATTTTATTCTCTATTCAACCGTGTAAAGAATTTTGAAATTTGCTTCATTACGTGTTGATTTATTAATGTTTAAAAATAACAAAACCTCACAAAATAGGAAAGCAACTAGACTAACAGTGGCCTTCTAATGGAAAAAATTCTTACTTCACGTCTGAACCAAAACAGAAATCATGCAGGGCCGAATTTTAATTCTAAGGATGAGTGCGCTACGTTAATTTCCGTTATTCTGAAACAACAATTAGTCGAGAATTAATTAAGTAAATTTCAAATTTTATTACACGGTTGAATAGAGAATAAAACCCTCTTTCAAATGAGCTATCACTCACCACCCCATGCCATTTAAATTTTTCGAAAGGATTGCTCCCCTCCAGTAAAGGATGAACTTAGGGGTAAACTATTCATACAAAAATGTACATTGTAGAAATCAAAAATCGACGTGTCTCGGCGATTTTCCAAACAAGACTCCAGTAACGAGTAAGACTTATGGTGCTCACTATATATATTTATCAAAACTTAATTATTAAAAATTATTAAAAATTATTAAAAATTATTAAAAATTATTAAAAATTATTAAAAATTATTAAAAATTATTAAAAATTATTAAAAATTATTAAAAATTATTAAAAATTATTAAAAATTATTAAAAATTATTAAAAATTATTAAAAATTATTAAAAATTAATAAAAATTATTAAAAATTATTAAAAATTATTAAAAATTATTAAAAATTATTAAAAATTATTAAAAATTATTAAAAATTATTAAAAATTATTAAAAATTATTAAAAATTATTAAAAATTATTAAAAATTATTAAAAATTATTAAAAATTATTAAAAATTATTAAAAATTATTAAAAATTATTAAAAATTATTAAAAATTATTAAAAATTATTAAAAATTATTAAAAATTATTAAAAATTATTAAAAATTATTAAAAATTATTAAAAATTATTAAAAATTATTAAAAATTATTAAAAATTATTAAAAATTATTAAAAATTATTAAAAATTATTAAAAATTATTAAAAATTATTAAAAATTATTAAAAATTATTAAAAATTATTAAAAATTATTAAAAATTATTAAAAATTATTAAAAATTATTAAAAATTATTAAAAATTATTAAAAATTATTAAAAATTATTAAAAATTATTAAAAATTATTAAAAATTATTAAAAATTATTAAAAATTATTAAAAATTATTAAAAATTATTAAAAATTATTAAAAATTATTAAAAATTATTAAAAATTATTAAAAATTATTAAAAATTATTAAAAATTATTAAAAATTATTAAAAATTATTAAAAATTATTAAAAATTATTAAAAATCATTAAAAATTATTAAAAATTATTAAAAATTATTAAACATTATTAAAAATTATTTAAAATTATTAAAAAGTATTAAAAATTATTAAAAATTATTAAAAATTATTAAAAATTATTAAAAATTATTAAAAATTATTAAAAATTATTAAAAATTATTAAAAATTATTAAAAATTATTAAAAATTATTAAAAATTATTAAAAATGAATAAAAATTATTAAAAATGAATAAAAATGAATAAAAATGAATAAAAATGAATAAAAATGAATAAAAATGAATAAAAATGAATAAAAATGAATAAAAATGAATAAAAATGAATAAAAATGAATAAAAATGAATAAAAATGAATAAAAATGAATAAAAATGAATAAAAATGAATAAAAATGAATAAAAATGAATAAAAATGAATAAAAATGAATAAAAATGAATAAAAATGAATAAAAATGAATAAAAATGAATAAAAATGAATAAAAATGAATAAAAATGAATAAAAATGAATAAAAATGAATAAAAATGAATAAAAATGAATAAAAATGAATAAAAATGAATAAAAATGAATAAAAATGAATAAAAATGAATAAAAATGAATAAAAATGAATAAAAATGAATAAAAATGAATAAAAATGAATAAAAATGAATAAAAATGAATAAAAATGAATAAAAATGAATAAAAATGAATAAAAATGAATAAAAATGAATAAAAATGAATAAAAATGAATAAAAATGAATAAAAATGAATAAAAATGAATAAAAATGAATAAAAATGAATAAAAATGAATAAAAATGAATAAAAATGAATAAAAATGAATAAAAATGAATAAAAATGAATAAAAATGAATAAAAATGAATAAAAATGAATAAAAATGAATAAAAATGAATAAAAATGAATAAAAATGAATAAAAATGAATAAAAATGAATAAAAATGAATAAAAATGAATAAAAATGAATAAAAATGAATAAAAATGAATAAAAATGAATAAAAATGAATAAAAATGAATAAAAATGAATAAAAATGAATAAAAATGAATAAAATGAATAAAAATTAATAAAAATTAATAAAAATGAATAAAAATGAATAAAAATGAATAAAAATGAATAAAAATGAATAAAAATGAATAAAAATGAATAAAAATGAATAAAAATGAATAAAAATGAATAAAAATGAATAAAAATGAATAAAAATGAATAAAAATTAATAAAAATGAATAAAAATGAATAAAAATGAATAAAAATGAATAAAAATGAATAAAAATGAATAAAAATGAATAAAAATGAAAAAAAATGAATAAAAATGAATAAAAATGAATAAAAATGAATAAAAATGAATAAAAATGAATAAAAATGAATAAAAATGAATAAAAATGAATAAAAATGAATAAAAATGAATAAAAATGAATAAAAATGAATAAAAATGAATAAAAATGAATAAAAATGAATAAAAATGAATAAAAATGAATAAAAATGAATAAAAATGAATAAAAATGAATAAAAATGAATAAAAATGAATAAAAATGAATAAAAATGAATAAAAATGAATAAAAATGAATAAAAATGAATAAAAATGAATAAAAATGAATAAAAATGAATAAAAATGAATGAAAATCAATAAAACTATTAAAAATTAATAAGAAAGGAAGTCATGTATTTTTTTATATTAATAACACGACTACATGCGAGCAAAGTCGCGAGCAAAGTCGCGAGCAAAGCCGCGGGCAACAGCTAGTATTATATGTAATATTTTTTAAAGGCGTCTATCATTATTTCTTGGAGCGTCCTTGTTCATATGAGGCATCCTCAAATAAAAACCGATTAATTATCAACAAGAATAATATAATACAATGATAATATAATATATTCTTTTCTTTATCTGAAGCTGTAGTTATAAACCCGTAAATATTGATAATTTTGTTTTCTCCGACATAGAATGGACTGTCACTTCTCCGATCGTTCCCTGTATACATTCAAACTTTGTATACCGTTCACCAGCAATATAGCGGAGAGCGGAGCACGGCATTATTGCAACAAAGAGTGAACAGGATAGGTCTAGGATTAAGTGGGCTTCAATTTAAGGCTGGTGTATTAATTTGTATTATGCGGGGATGAATCGACGGCATTAAAATAGAAAGTTAGGTTAGGGACGTAAATAGATAAGTATCCCTCTGTGAATTGATTCTGCGATGATAGCCGTAGCGGTAGATTTTTCTGAAGGGATATCGGATCAAGTGTTTATAAAAATGAATAAATAAAAGATGCAACAGATCACTTAATTTTTAGTTTTATTTTGATCAACAAATTCTTACCTTTAAAGCTCTTACTCGTTTTTATTTTGAGACAAATGAAATGGTTATAGATTTATTAGTATTAAATATTATTAAATTGTGTGCCGCAGAAATGTTAAATAAAAATTTAAATTCATGGTTAAAATTAGATTAGATTAAACCTGGCCCTCGTTCGTCAAATGGTGTACTGAGCAGTTTTAAAGAAAGTATGAAAATCCGCTAAATATATAAGGATCCTAGAATGATTCCTTGTGATACCTCTTTTATTAAAGGGGCGTTTCATCATCTAATTTAACTTTGTAAGTTCTATTGTTGCTCATTTGAAAGTAAAGAAACAGTTTCTAGAAAAAAACCGGCCAAGTTGTTTATATAATATTTTATGATTATTGGTATGTCCAATATGACCAAACATATAATTTTGCCCTAATCAGTTGTAGGGATCATCAGTAATGAATTCAAGACCAGTGGTAGTGCTTTGTTGAATCCCTAAACCTGCCTGCGTAAAATATATTATTTGCTTTTCCTATTATTTGATTTTTGAGTATTTTTATTATATGGCAGGGAGAATATCAAATTGCATTACAATAATTGGAAAAATTACAGAATAAATTCTTAAGATATCTATATTTTAAAAAGTATTACATTAGACCGAATTACAATACTGTTAGAACAGTTCAATTAAGGAGTGAATTTAAAATTACATCATTAGAATCTAGGCGAAAAATTACATGGATTTTATTCATTTATAAAATAGTTAATGACCAAATGAACTGTCCGGATCTTCTTGCACTAGTACCATTTTCTGTTCCTCCTTGTCCTTGTACAAATATGTTTACTATTCCCTTTACCTCAACAACATCCAGAACTTCTCTCCTAATGATGCTGCTTGATGTAAATTGGAACGCAAAATATGATAAGTTCAGAAATCAAGTTATTGTTCATATTTGCAATTTGGCTATTTAAACAATCCATTGATATTTACACCCCTCTCTCCCTCTGATGCTCTGATATCTATAATGTTTAATTAGGATTATTTTTATTCATAATTTAAATATTTAATAAATATTATTTTTTATATAATTTACTCTTCTAACATTAATTGTAATTGGCCAATGGGCCTGTTTGGATAATAAATAAATAAATAAAAAGGATAGTTCGAAGTCTCGCTGTACCTCTATTTAGTTACGCCCTTGGTTTGGAAGGGTGTCTTTATCCGACGGCCGATATTATACCATGTGGTCAGATAATTAAAAATATATTACGGCGTATAACAGATTTCACGCGCACTCAATTCCTAAAAGGGCTTCGCTTGTTTCGAAGGGTGAACGGTGACTGTCGCAAAAAGTAACGTCGTCGTATCATCATCAGGGCGAACCCTTGGAAAGTACATGCAAATTTCGAGGATCAGCGAAAGTTCGAAGTTTTCGAAGTGAAAGGTATACGGCCGAAGAGAGATTACGGATGGCCTGATGATGATTTAACTGATTCGGTGATTATCTCTGTGACTTCGATTTTGTAGATTGGGGTTGTGTTGTGGTCATTGTGGGAGTTTGCGTGGGACCTGTAGTTTTAAAGAATTGAAAATTGAAATGGGTCTATAATTCTTGTCAAATTTGCTACCTAATTTGTACTGGGATCGCATAAGAACATTTCCAATAATCAGGAATGACCGATAGAATTGTAAAGAATCCATCATGCGTGGTTTTTCCATGGTTTACTTTAGAAACATTTTTATATTTGACATAACATATAAAGGGTTTATTTTTAACTGCACTTATTTATTACAGGTTTGCATTATTGGGGCGAAAACTAGAAAAGTTTCTTCTAAAATTAATTACAATATTATGATATGTATTTACAAATAGTAAAATTATACTTAAGAGGAGTATATTTACTTGGCTGTAGCGCGGAGCATGCAAGGGTTTCGTAGTACCCCACTTTTAAAGTTTATTTTTGACTTTTTCTAAAAGAAAAAAATATGTACGTATAGGTAAAGGTTAAATCTGTGCTCCTCTGGAGACAATCTTCCGAAAAAATCTAAGAAAAAAACGAAAAAAAATAGAAATGTTAAAAAATGCTAGAAGGGAACAATATATTTAATTTTGGCCAGGAGCATTTATTTTTCTTACAATAAAAATAGAAATACATTGAAAGCTTTTTCGTCTAGAGGATGACACCAACAAAATATATTTAGTGATTTGAATTAATTTTATTTTTTACATACAGTAATTTCGCTCAATTATGTTAAAATAATTTTATCATTTATTTATTAAAAAAATTATCCAAAATTAAAAGGTATACACTGAGATGTGAATTATAAAAATATGTTTTTGTTTAACTTTTATATCGCACAGTTTTTTTTTTTGTTTAATGAATACCTCTTCGAGGTAACAATAATTATTAATTCCAGCATGTTAACAACTCTTCAATCCGTTAAAGTAATGTAAATCATTTTTCTTGCATTCGCACATGGCCCCCTTATAGCGCTGCCGGGCCCCCATTTGAGCCCGAGCACCGGGAATTAGTCCCGGCTACCCCCCCTCTAGTCGGGCCTGGTAGGCGATCCATTTAAGATATGATTAATAATGTCTTATTATTATAATACGCTTTTTTAAATTTAGGATTTTACCAGTGTCAGTGGCTATTGATGGTATATAATTATTATTATACCCAATGTTTTAAAAGGCTACACCAACTAGTGGACCACGTTTTTAAGTCCCCAAATAATAATTTTAAGAATTTTTACTATACAGGGTTTTGTGCGAAAACCAAGTGATGTATTGATATTGTAAAACGCAGATGAGTAACTATCACATCAATAGAAATTGAATATTCACATATGAATCTTTAAAACGTAATTATTAATAACTTTAATAACTTCATACGGTCAAAAATTTTAGCAAACTTATTTAATTTTAAATATAAATTGATTTTCATTTTAACTTAGAAATTTTCGAAAAGTTCACTATATTTTTTAGTTGTTGCAACTTTATTTAAGCGCAATAAAGTTGCAATAAAGTTTTAGACTGATAAGAAACATGATAAAATAGTTATTTTTTTCTTAATACTATAACACCCTGTAACTCAAAAATTAAGAGGTTTGCGACATAAGATGATATTAACTTTTCTTCTTGAAATCACCCAAACATTCACACCTCTGAGTATTGGCACTCAATTAATAAGTACCCTGTATTAATTGATATTACCTTATTCGAAACAATCGTCTATTTTTTCGTTATTTGTATATTGGTTTTATTTTGCCCATCTTTCACAACTCTATGCTTCTAAATGTAATTTAATCTAACTAAAGCTATTCACTAAATTAAAATATAAAAATAATGTAAAACCGTCTAATAAATCGAACTGCATTATAACAATATCTCACAATGCAGCAAGACTGACTCACTCAATAACTGATGAACGTCGGCAGCCGTGGTAGGATTTTTCGATTCTTTTGACTCAACTTCGCGCGTTAGAGTTTAAAATATGTATCCCTCGTATCTACATGCAATTGTTAAAATTATGAATGAATGATGATTTTGTTTAGTCTCGAAAGTAAGTTTGTAGTATTTAGGCTCCACCCTCAAGTTGTAATTTTTATATCTACTAAACTACCGTTGCCTCGCAGGTCTTTTAGTTTGTAATGTACATTTTCCTCTTAAGCCTATTTTAAACTTAATAACTAAGGCCGGCATTACAAGGGTAAAACAGTAAGAAGCTTCAATTTCTTAGTAGGATGGAATGAATAATGTCAGAACTCGGCCCTTTATTTTGTATCAAGATTTGACAATTTATCGTAATTGGTCGGGAATGAGAATGCAAAATTCATTTTATCTGGAATATTGTTATTTTCTCTTTTACTACTTGCATTCCAAAAGACTTTCAGTAACTAAATGTAAAAGCATTGTTTATATTAACTGTTTATAAGTACCTACCTGCAATTTTGTAAAACAACTGTGATTTTTTATATTTAACATTTATATTTATTGTATTTATTCAAATTCAAACAATTTTTAAATACAATCCAAAGTGTATTTTTTGTAATCCGTGCGAATCCTACTGACCGCGCCAATTATGTTTTTCATAAAGAAAAACATTTAATTTTACAAAATTCCTAGGTTTGAATAGTTACAATATGAAGTTTAAACAAAGAGGACTGAAGACAACATATGTACATATATTTATGAACTATAAAGTGAACACTAAAAAAATATTAAATATAATTAATGAAGCAAGAAATCTTCATATGACTTACTTCATATTTTTCATGTATTTTTTTATTAAAGTTTATAACTCCCTATTGGTGTTCAAAATTATCACACCATTCCGAAATTTAGACAAAAGAACTAGTACATATATCAACCATTATTTCTTCATATTATTATCATTATTGTTATTTTTTTTTTTTTCATCAGAAAACTGGACTTTCCTCCAGTCACTGTTCACTGATGGTTCAATTTTAATTCTCCCATATTCTATATATCTCTTGTGACAGTAAATAATTAAGTCAAACCATTGTATGGTGTGATAATTTTGAACAGTAGTATATAATATAATTATAATAAATCGTCCCTATAAATAAAACCAAACTGCCACCCTTAGAACAATTTGTTGATGGCATTTCATCTCTTTTAAGATTTCTTACATTCAATTTACATACGATTCAATTTATTAATGCACCGAGAGGGTGCCCGATCAGTCTTTTCTAATGTAAATATTTTTATGGCCAGGATTTAGAAAGGATTTAAAAGTGTAATAGATTTTTGATGGTTTAATATATGATTGGGGGAAGGAGATTTAGTTACTTACATAAATTAATTGAAGTCAAATGTGATTAAATAGCTGTGTTATGTTTTATTAAAAATTAATCTTTTCGTATACAAACGTTAAGATTTTTATGATTTCTACGTAGTTATAAGACAAAATGTTTTTTTAAAAAGATATAGAATGCAAAGAAATATAGTAAATGAAGCAGTTAAAAAGCCAAAAAAAAGACGTCAGTAGAGATTTTGGAAGAGAAATAACAGAATGCATTAGTTACAAGTAAAAGGACAGAAAAAAGAAATAAGAAATATAAAATATAAAAATAATAAACTGGAAACAGAAGGAACAGAAATAATAGAAACCTGGAAAAACACTATAAAAACAAATTTGTCGATATACCTTTATCAGTCTACCTTTATGTGTGATTGATTTTAAACAAATTAATTTTATGTGGGATTGGTTTTGACAAAATTTATTTTATGTGGGATTGCTTTAGATAATATAAATTTTATGAGGAATTGATTGATTTTGGGTATAATTTTCTTACTAATTTTATGTACCTATTTTTATTATTTATTATATTGTGCTTTTACCAATATATTTTAATCAAATTAATTTTATATTGAATCAATTTTATTAAAATAATTTTTTATTGAATTGATTTTTTGTTTCTATGCTTTAATCATTTTTATGTTCGAATTATTTTGATAAAATTACCTAATTTTATGTTGAATTGATACTGACAAAATTGATTTTGGATATTATTTTTCTTACTAATTTAATGTATCTATGATTTTGATCGAATTAATTTTATGTGGGATTGGTTAAGACAAAATTAATTTTATGTGCGATTGCTTTCAATAAAATGGAATCGATTTTAATGAATTCATTTTTGTGGGATTTATTTTGTCTTGATGCCTTAATAATTATTTTTATGTGTAATTGGTTTTGATCAAATTAATTTTATGTGTGATTGGTTTTGAAACAATTCATTTTATGTGGGATTGATTTAGATACAAATCATTTTATGAGGGTACTATTTTCTCACTAATTTTATGTACCTATCATTTTATTACTATTATTGGATTGTGTTCTTTCCACCATATTTTGATAAAATTAATTCGTATGTGGGATTGGTTTAATTTAAATAATTTCATGTGTGTTTGATTTTGTGTTTCTATGCCATAAGAATTTTATGCGGGATTAATTTTGGGTATAATTTTCTTGCTAATTTTATGTACGTATCATTTTACTGCCATTATTATATTGTGCTCTTTCCACCACTTTTTAATGACATTAATTTGATATGGGATTGGTTTTAATAAAATAATTTTACGAGGGATTGATTTTGTGTTTCTGTGCCTTAATAATTTTATATTCGATTTATTTTAATAAAATTATTATATGTGGGATTGGTTCTGACAAATTTAATTTGATGTGGGATTGAGTTTGGGTATCATTTTCTTATTAATTTTATGTGGGATTAATTTAGATATATTTTTATGAATTATTAATTTTGTGTATAATATTCTTACTGTTTTTGTGGATCTATCATTTTACTGCGTTATTATTTTATTATTTTTCCACCACATTTTGATAAAATGTATTTTATATTGAATCGATTTTAATGAATACAATTTTTGTGAGATTAATTTTGTGTTTCTAAGCCTCAATAATTATTTTTATGTGGGATTGATTTAAATACCAATAAAAATATGAGGGATTGATTTTGGACCATTTTCTTACTAATTTTATGTACCTTTCAATTTACTAGTATTATTATATTGTGTTCTTTTCACCACATTTTATAAAATCAGTTTGATACGGAATTAATTTTAATGAAATAATTTTATGTTTTAATAATTTTATATTCGAATTATTTTAATAAAATTATTATATGTGGGATTGGTTCTGACAAAATTAATTTGATGTGGAATTGATTATGAGTATCATTTTCTTATTAATGTGGGATTAATTTAAATAAAATTTTTATGAATGATGGATTTTGGGAAAAATTTTCTTACTCTTTTTGTGTACTTATCATTTTACTGCGGTATTATTTTATTGTGTTCTTGTCACCACATTTTGATAAAATGCATTTTATATTGAATCGATTTTAAGGAATAAGTTTTTTGTGGGATTGATTTTGTGTTTTTATGCTTTAATAATTATTTTTATGTTTGACTGATTTTTATCAAATTAATTTTATGAGGGATTGGTTTTGACACAATTCATTTTATGTGGGATTGATTTAGATAAAAATCATTTTTTGAGGGATTGATTTTTGGTAATTTTCTTTCTAATTTTATGTACCTTTCAATTTACTAGTACTATTATATTGTGTTCTTTCCACCACATTTTGATCAAATTAATTTTATGTGGGATTGTTTTTGATAAAATTAATTGTATGAAGGATTGATTTTGTGTTTCTATGCCTTAATAATTTTGTTATGTTGATAAAATTTCCTAATATCATGTGGACAACATTAATTTTATGTGGAATTGATTTTGTGTAACATTACCTAACTATTTTTATGTGGGATTCATTTAAATCAAATAAATTTTTAAGTGGGATTGGTTTTAAGTACCATTTTCTTAATAATGTGTACCTACCTATCACTTAACTGTACTATTATTGTATTGTGTTTTTTCCACCACATTTTAATCAGATTAATTTTATGTAGGATCGATTTTAATAAAATAATTTTTTGAGGGATTTGTTTTGTGTTTTTATGCCTTAATAATTTTTATGTGTGATTGATTCTGATCAAATTAATTTTATGTGGGATAGGTTTTAACATAATGAATTTAATGTGAGATTGATTTTGTGAATTTTATATGGGATTGATTTAGAGAAAATAAGGTTTATTTTGTGAAAATATTATTTTATTTCGCCAGTATTGGATTGTATTCTGTCCACCACATTTTGATCAAATTAATTTTATATGTGATCGGTTAAAGAAAATTATGTGGGATTGATTTTATGTTTTTATGGCTTAATATTTCTTATATATGACTGATTTTAATCAAATTAATTTTATGTAAGATTTGTTTTGAGTAGAATTAGATTTATGTGAGATTGATTTTGTGTATCACTGTCTTATAATTTTATGTGGGATTGTTTTAGATAAAGCAAATTTTATGAAGGAGCGATTTTAAGTATTATTTTCTTACTAATTTTCTGTAACTATCTTACTACGCCTATTATTATATGGGATCAGTTTTAATAAAAAAAATTTAAGGGATTTGTTTTGTGTTTCTATGCTTTAATAATTTTTATGTGTGATTAATTTTGAACAAATTAATTTTATGTGGAATTGGTTTTGACAAAATTAATTTTATATGGGATTGTTTTTTAATAAAATCATTGCATATAAGATTGATTTTAATAAAATTAATTTTATGTGGGATTGGTTTTGATTAAATGCATTTTATATGGGATTGATTTTGATTAAATGCATTTTATGAGGGATTAACTTTAGGTATCACTTTCTTACTAATTTTATATACCTATTATTTTACTACATTATTACTGTATTGTGCTCTTTCTACCAAGAGTGGCTCATAATGTGCACCCCTTTGTGTGACCCGAGAAATCTTAATGTAAACCCAGAATCAGAAGAATGAACGTCACATTCGGGAGTTCCGGGACAAAATGATGATGTTGACAAACCTATTAAACACTTTCAAACTAAACTTCTGCGATTTTTACATGTAACTAATGAATTATACTGATTTGACGGATAAGTAGATTAAACCTGTCAAAAGTGTGTGAGTTATTAGGTCAGATTGATGTTTTTGTGGTTAAACTTTAGGGAGTTAATAAAAATTACTACTTGTTGATGAAGACCAAAACTATCTCAAAATATACTCACAACACAAGTCGTAAATTCTAAAAATCAATTAATTTTCTCGTGTTATACCGACGTAATCAACGATCTGAATATAGGTAGGTAAAGTTAAATGATCTTAATTCACTGTAAATATCACTATAAATAATCATTTGAAATATATTATGCACAGGCAAAAACCTAAGGAAAATCCTTATGACTGCGCCAATTTCATTTATGTCAGGTAACCGCATAATTTTGATTCTGCGTCGAATTGAAATGTTTCAAAAAGCGAAAGTTTTAATAAAAACTCACCATTAGGATGACACTGAAGTTGCTCAGGTGAACACGGTTGATGTAACTGGTTTATTTGCTGCGAAATTGTACAGTCCATGTTTGTACCGATTTAACGAAATTGCACTGCTTAATTTATAACGCACCAATACGAAACATTACTATAAACAAAACGTAGTTGATCAAAGATGAGTGGAACTTTTGAAGGAGGCGATTAACCTTGTTTAGTGTTGATCAAAAGCTAGAATATCAAGAAATGAGCGATTATACGCTGATCGGCTCAAGAGGACGGTGTATCATCTCTTGTATGAAGGGGGCGGGGATCAGAAAACGCCACCCAGTGTTTAACTTCTGGTCGTGGCTCGCGGCTGCGCTCTGCTTGATGCCATGGTGATGCGTCAACCCCTTTTTTGGCCCGATGATGCCGTGCCGCCGAACTACTAGACTGTGATATTTTTCATTTTCCTCTTTTCCTCTCTGGCTCTGCTCTTCGCGGCTCCGGTCCCCTTTGCAGCGATGCCCGGATTAGAGCGGGGTTAAACGACTCCGGATGTGTTTTATGGGGTGTTTTTACAGAGTGATTTCGCTTTTGAGAGATTGGTTTCGTTAATCGTTCGGTTTTCTTAAAACGCTATTTTAAAAAATTGATGACGTATCTTTGATAGAAAATTCTGCTCAATAATCTTTTGGTTTATTTTTAAAATGTGGTAAATGGAAGAGATTTTTTTAACGTGCTATATACTTAATGTATGTCTCTGGTTAAAATAAATTTTACTTAGTCAAAACATGTCTAGAAATTAAAAACGATCTAACAAAGAATAGGCGCCTCCAAGATTTTTTTTAGAGAGGAACAAAAATGCAATTTTGTGAACCTAACCTTTAAAGCAGTAGCGGCTCGTAGTAATTTAAAAAGGGTGTACCAATAATTTTATTATTAATGAATATTTTAGTCATTGTAATATTTGTTTTAATATTAATACGTTGAAAACAATTTATAAACATTATTATTTATAGTCAGCTGACTTTTCTTCATTATTTTTAAATATATATCAGGTTATGTACAAAGCTTGACATTGATTTTAGTGTAAAAAATATTAGATGAAACTTTACCTACCGCTTTTCGGTTTTTATTGTAAATTTCATCATTTTCACAATATGTCACACATGTCAAATTAAATAATATATTTTTTTGTATAGTTTTGAGACATATAGATGTTTCTTAAAATATTTCTCATAAATTTAAAAATATTATTGCATGCTTACTTTTCAAAATATTAGTAGGCTAAAGAGTTGTTTTAATTAGTGGGCCGTATCTTGGGGAGACATTTTGAATAGTAACTTTAAAAATAATAATAATTTTTTATAAGCTGACTTACACCACTATTGCTTACACACTTAAGGAAAAATGCCATACAATGATATTGAAGAATAAACTTTTAATTTTAATTTCCTCAAATCAAGCAATAAAAAACTAACAGCAAAAATAAAAAAAAACTAGTACCAAAACAACAATAATGAGAATATTACAGTTTTAGCCCAACACATTTTCAGTATCACTTCCATCCTGCAATTCAGTAAAGAAAGTGTGGTGGATGGGTGGAATGAAAGGAAGCAGAACCATCAAGTCCTTTCTTTGTAACTGTTACTGGGCGAGGCGATTTGCTAAGAGGTTCCATGACAATATTTGCAAGGGAAGCAATGCGCCTACCCCTTCTCATCGTTCAAAGTTTTTTATAATAGATTTTAAAAGGTTGGTCTTTCTGGTATCTCAACCACTGTATTTTCAACCATGAGACTTTTTATTTAAAATGTTAACTTTTCTTCAGGTGATCGATTTCTCGAGGGAGCTTGTTGATTTCAATTTGTTTTGAGTCGTACCCTTCACCTGGAATGGCTTTTTCCGTTTGAATTTTGAAATGGCATTATACCAATCATTTGGCACAAACATAACTCTTCCTTTCTCAATTGCTCAATAACACCAAAATCAGCATCGTTTGGCATAACGGATTGACCACTAACCATGAAATTGTGATCAATCGTTTTTATCGGACAATCCTCCTGTTGAATAAAATTCATAACATCTAATGCAACTTTAATATTTCGGTTTTGGCTACTACAACTGTCACTAAACTTAATTACGTGGTTAATAGTAGTGGAAAGGTTATGATTCAAGTATTCTCTGATGCATGATGCTATTTCTTGAAAGCACCAAGACCCTACAACTTCGTTCCATACTTTTTTTAAATAAAAAATATTAGCTGAATAAACGAATTACTATCCATTTAATATCAAACTTGACATTTGACGATTGAAAGCGGTACAGGGAAAAGTGAAGTAAGTCAGACTTACACCACTACTGCTTCTACAGAAAACAACGATTTCAGTGCCCACACTTTTTCATCTACTTTTAATTTTACCATATGAAGATTTACGAATTACTTCACTATTGCGTTAAATGGAATTATCACTGAACAGTGTATTTAATCAGTAATCTCTATAAGGAAAAAAAATTACTTACACCACTTTTCCTGTCACAGGCTCAAATAGTCTTCACAGGCGACTATCTGAAGAGTTTAATAATAATATAATCAACACTAAAACAATAACATAACAGACTAAAAAAATAAATACAATAAAAAAATGATAAATTCAAAGTTTTGAAAATTATTTAATGGGTAATCAGTGCCTGGAAGGTAAACTGCAGTCATTCAACTTTTTAGTAGAGCAGACTGAATGTTGTTTGTTCACTTTTGTGTTCCATATTTACATATATCAATTATATTTCGACAGGAAATGCAGTTAGCCCCAATTATTGTCACAATATGTATTGTTTAGTAAAAATATAATAAAACTTTTTTTAATATACATGACTTGTTAGTTTTGGTAACATATTTCTATGTTCTGATAACAATTTTTCTATGACATAGTATCATATACCTCCAACATGCCTCTATAAATAGTACGACATAGTTCAGTTTACCTCCCAGATACTGATATCGGTAAATATTTATTTAGGTCTTCATAATATAGGTACATACCTAACATAGACACAACTACTTAGTTTCTTTAAATAATTTAGCCGAGTGTAATATTTATTTTTTATATCGTCTTTAAAAAAAACTCTAATGTAAGTTTATCTTCCATTTTTTTTGTAAATGCATGCGACACCATCATTCGAGTTAAATCCTCACCGATACATTAGTCTGACACTGTTTATCAGTATATCTAGCATTTATAGATAGGACATATTTCTATAACTTCAAATTCATTAGGGATAACCTACAAAATAAAACAATTATTCATACAAAATTGTACAGACAGGCCTTAAAAATAATGGGTTTTAAAATATATGATATTTAAATACTTTACTATACATTAATATCAAAGTTGACAATCTCCACATTTCATAAAAATCTAATTAGACCTACCAACGGATGGATACTTCTTGAAAAAAGTATATTGGAGCAAAATAAGCAAAAACATAGTTTATAATAGTAATCTTCATCATGCCTGTTATTTCAAAATCAGCAATCTTCTATCTATTAGTTAAAAAAAAAACAATATGTAACTGTTTAAATTAAATAGTAAATAAATAATTACTTTAAAGCTTTATACTCCTATAATTACATTATTCTCTAAATATCCATAATTAAGACTATATTTAGCAAAAACTGAATTGGCAATACATTTTTATATATTTAAAACAAAAAACTGATCTCCTGAAATAACTCTTAAGTGGAGATTACCAACTTTGATACTAGTAATTTGTATATAAAGAAAGTAACTTATAAAATAACTAATAATGTTACGGCTGTATAAAATTATTGACTATTGTACTGATCTCGCTATAGATTAAGTAAATATTTGCTAAATGTCATTCTGACTTTGTGGCTATGAAAAAATGATTTCGCTGTAGGTCCAAACAAAAACAATATTATTTGACTATTGTACTGATCTCGCTATAGATAAAATAACTATTTGCTGGATGACAATCTGACTTTGTGGCTATAAAAAAACTGACCTTTCTGTAGGTCCAAAAAAAAACAATATTATTTAACTATGTTACTGATCTCGCTATAGATAAAATAAATATTTGTTGGAGGTCAATCTGACTTTGTGGCTATTACACCATTTAATTAAATGCCCGGCTTTATGTGCTCAGCTTAACTTCCTAGTTCCAAGAATTAATTCCAGTTACAGCTGCACATTCATTCTTCCCACTCCCAGAACAAACTTATTATGTCAGTCTCCATTGTACCATAGGCTGTCCACGGTTAATGACTCGAGTAAAGAAATTGACCTATTTTGTACTACCATCTCAAAGATTAAAAAACTTTATTCCTGATTTATATCCATATATTCCTAATTAAAATATTTAGTGTAATGTAATTTAGTGTAATTAAGTTTTTTATGTTTTTGTATCTAATTTCATCTTTATATATTAGTTGTTTCGCATGCGATATGTGTGAGTAACCTTTTTTCTCCACTGGAGTTTTTTTCAGATTACTCATACAATCTCATTTATAGTTTTACTTTAAAAATTGTTTTGCTTTTATTGTATTATTTACAAATATATGTTTATTAATGTTAAGTGCGCATTCTGTAATAGGCCTTGGCCGTTGAATGTAAGAATAAATAAATAAAATAAATAAATAAAAAATGAACTTCGCTATAGGTCCAGATATAAACAATAATAATTTACTAGTGTGCTGATCTCGCTGTAAATCAACTAAATATTTGCTAAATGCCAATCTAATTTTGTATTTGTGACTATGAAAAATTGACTTCGCTATAGGTCCAAACAAAAACAATATTATTTGACTATTGTAGGTACTGTTCTCGCTATAAATCAAGTAAATAATTTTTGCTGAATGTCAATCTAATTTTGTGTTTGTGACTATAAAAAATTGACTTCGCTGTAGGTCCAAACAAAAACAATGTTAATTAATTAACTATATTGTACTGATCTCGCTATAGATAAAATAAATATTTGCAGGATGTCAATCTGACTTTGTGGCTATGAAAAATGGACTTCGCTATAGGTTCAAACAGAAACAGTAGTATTTTTCTAGTGTGCTGATCTCGCTATAAATCAAGTAAATATTTGCTAAATGACAATCTGATTTTGTATTTGTGGCTATGAAAAATTGACTTCGCTATAGGTCCAAACAAAAACAATATTATTTGACTATTGTAGGTACTGTTCTCGCTATAAATCAAGTAAATAATTTTTGCTGAATGTCAATCTAATTTTGTGTTTGTGGCTATAAAAAATTGACTTCGCTGTAGGTCCAAACAAAAACAATGTTAATTAATTAACTATATTGTACTGATCTCGCTATAGATAAAATAAATATTTGCAGGATGTCAATCTGACTTTGTGGCTATGAAAAATGGACTTCGCTATAGGATCAAACAGAAACAGTAGTATTTTTCTAGTGTGCTGATAAATCAAGTAAATATTTGCTAAATGACAATCTAATTTTGTATTTGTGGCTATGAAAAATTGATTTCGCTGTAGGTCCAAAGAAAAGCAATGTTTTTGACTATATTGTACGATCTCGCTATATATTAAATAAATATTTGCTGAATGTCCATCTGACCTTGTGGTTATGAAAAATGGATTTCGCTATAGGTCCAAACAGAAACAAATGTTATTTGACTATTATACTTATCTCGCTATAGATCAAGTAAATGCTTGTCGAATATCAATTTGACTTTGATCTTATTGATTTCGTATGAGTCCAAACAATAAATAATGTTGTAAAAATAAAAAATCACAATATTGTCTAAAACAAAGTTATTTTACTATTATACTGATTTCGTTATAGAACAAGTAATTACTTGCTATATATAAATTTAACTTTGTTGCTATGAAAAATTCACTTCATTATAAGTCCGAACAAGGTTACTTGCAGTGGCGGCTTGTGAGCAAAAAATTGGGGGTTCACAATGACAGAATATAGATCTCGTGCAGTAGAGATTTAGGTAAAAAACTTTCAGTGTTTATAACTTATCTTTCTAAGTTAAAGTGTTCCATTGCCATTACTAAATTAGCCTTTATACCGGATGTTGAAAATTAGGAAAAAATGTCGTTTCTAAACAGAATTTTATATCTTCTGATAAATAGTTTTGAGAATGTGACGTGTGTATTTTAAACTATCCCCATTAATTTATCACACATTCAATAATAGGATCCTTAGCAGTTTATGGCTAAAGTGAGGTAAAGTTAAATGAATATATTTTCCTTGTTATATTTTTTTTTTCGACAGCTGCAATGGCCCCCTTATATAACCGCCACTGCTTACAGTCCAATTAAAGTCGCTTTTATGTAACATTTCAACATAAATTAACTAACTAGAGACTTGAGATTCGCTGTTAATCAGATAAATACCTACCCCGCTCGAAGTAAAGTTACCCGCTTCGCTTCTACACCCCTTATAACTTAGTAAATACATTTCACCTCGAAAGCAACCAAAAATAACGACCGTTATTTTCGTAAAGTGTAGCGTTTTATCATTTACAACGACTCCATATCGAAAATCCGGGTCCTATACCATCTACCTTTACCCATTCACCCAGCGAAGACCGGCATCGGCAAGCAGATACAGGCTGAGCTGCAGACGACAAAAATCAGTCACAGTCTATCTACGGATTTGATTCATGGTTGGTGGCGGCTGCCGGATGACTACGCTCATTGGTAGCATCGCGATAATCCCATTGGTCTGCGTCGGACTCCCGTCGCATTGGCGCCCCACCACTCGGATAGCTGCGATGCCCCGGATGACCTCTGCCCTCGGGGTTATTTGTCACCCCCCCGGTACATGTCACAGCCCGATGTAGGGATAACGTTTTGCGCTGTTGTCAACGCCGATGGCGGAAATTCCGCAACATAATTAAATATAACTAGAAGAAGTTATGGTTTCATTTGTTAGAAACCTAATTTTTAATAAAAATACTGACAAGTACCTATCTTTTTAGTAGTATTGTATAAATATAAGTACAATTTTCTCAGTATTCTTCACAAGGATTTTATTTTAGGTTTTATTTTCCAGTTGCAAAAACAATCATTTTAAATTTATCCTCATTGTATCAAGTCCATACCATTTAAGACAGTTTGGATATTTTTACCATCAATAAATTACAAATTAAACGCGTCTCTTCTGCAATTAACGTGTTGTAAAGGTTAATTAAATATTTGTAATATCGATTCTTAGTTAATTATTATGAAATATCAGTTAAAATGTTCAGTACCATCGTTAAACCTTTATACTGACGGTTTTTACCTATGCTATAATAATAAATAATAATAGCTGTCCAATATCAATGTCAATACATTGAATCAAGACATTAAAAAGTTACCATACCGTCAGAGGCGTAACTACCAATCTGACCTGGAAAGGGGATAGGGTGGGCCTGTTATTGTGAATTGGAATCTTTAAAAAAATAAAACAAATGTTGACTTTAAAAGGCACAAATATCAAATTATTCGATCAAATGGCTCTAATATTTTTAAAAATAATTATAAATTGATTTTTAATATACATAAATAAAAAAATAAAAGCTATGAATAATATACAAGATGTAACAAAAAGATGTACCTACAGTAAAGTTAACTACAGTGTCTGGTATCGAAAATAAGTTGATTTAAACTAACTTGCTTAGGTATTTAAAAAAAAGGATAGTAAAACAGTTACAGGGTGTTATAGTCGAAAGTGATTTTGAGCTCGTAAAAAAATGTACATGAGATGTTGTATATAGTGACTAATAAAATTAAATTAGTGTCTTTTAAAATTATTTTATTTCTGTAGATTTTTAGAGGGGTTTCGCAACCCTTTGACCTGCTACTTTTTTAGAAAATTAAATTCAGTTTAAGACAAGACGCCACTGATATCCTATAGGTATCTATTTTTTTTTGTTTCCTAGTATTTTTTTTTTTGTGAAAGGCGGCTTAATTACTGAGTTTTAGACCCCAGAAGGAAGGTAGTAGTGACAAATTTTTCTATTGATCTTAACTTAAACCATTGAATATTATTTGTTCATGAATTTTTTTTATTATTTTACAACTTCATGGGTGATTGATAATACAAGGGAATAATTGTAAATGAAGTTGTCAGAAGTAAAAAAAAAAACTTAATTTAAGCTTTAATCCATCCTGCGGTAAGCTGATTAAATTCAGAGCATAATCGGAACCATAATGGTAAAATCTGAGGTAAAGTGTAAAATTTTATTTTTTCAGTATTTTCGTTGGCAATGAATTTATAAAAAGAAGTTTCGAGTAAGATGTGTGTGGAAAATGTATATATTTAGTTCATCCTCTAAACATTTACAAGGATGATACAATAGGTTGTACAAAATAGCCCGAAAAGGCCTATAATAACTAGTGCCGATGGAAGAAACATATTTAGATCGGGCAAGCACCTTGACTGGCGTCCCTATAATTTAAGGTGACCATTTTTAACGCATTCTTTTGGCTCCTTTCGTTGACTCAATGCTGAATGCGCAGATAACCTTTTTTTAACCTTTTTTGAACTTTTTTTTGTACGTTTTTGGACTTTTAGGACTTTTTAGGACTTTTAGGTTGGTTCTTGTTGACTTTTTGATTTTTTTGACTTTTTTTTTGACTTTTTTTAGACTTTTTTTTTTACTTTTTTTGACTTTTTTTGACTTTTTTTGACTTTTTTTGACTTTTTTTGACTTTTTTTACTTTTTTGACTTTTTTTTGACTTTTTTTACTTTTTTTGACTTTTTTTGACTTTTTTGTCTTTTTTTACTTTTTTTGACTTTTTCGACTTTTTTTTATTTTTTGATTTTTTGACTTTCCTGGCTTTTTTTACTTTTTTTTTTTTATTTTTTTGATTTTTTGACTTTCCTGGCTTTTTGGACTTTGTTGACTTTTTTGACTTTTTGGACTTTTTTTTAACTTTTTTGTCCTTTTAGCTTTTTTATTACTTTTCTGACTTTTTCAGTTTTCTTGACTTTTTTAGTTTTTTGAATTTTTTTTTTTACTTTTTTTGACTTTTATTGACTTTTTTGGACTGTTTTGTTCCTTTTAAGTCTTATTTGTCACGTATTAGTCAATTTTTTTTAATAAATAATTCAATGGGAATCATGCAAAACAGCCTCTGTGGTTCATCTATTCCTTAAAAAGTCCTTAAAATGCCTTTAATTCCTTTAAATTCCTTTAAATTCCTTTAAATTCCTTTAAATTCCTTTAAATTCCTTTAAATTCCTTTAAATTCCTTTAAATTCCTTTAAATTCCTTTAAATTCCTTTAAATTCCTTTAAATTCCTTTAAATTCCTTTAAATTCCTTTAAATTCCTTTAAATTCCTTTAAATTCCTTTAAATTCCTTTAAATTCCTTTAAATTCCTTTAAATTCCTTTAAATTCCTTTAAATTCCTTTAAATTCCTTTAAATTCCTTTAAATTCCTTTAAATTCCTTTAAATTCCTTTACATTCCTTTATATTCCTTTATATTCCTTTAAATTCTTTTAAATTCCAACTATTAATTTTTAAAGCTGATGTACTGATTATACCACTAATACACACGGTACAGAAGAAATCCTAACAAAACGTATCGATGACTCATGTTAAATAAATACGGTTATAGCCCTTCAAAAAATGTGGTATTCTTTACTGTTGAGTCTTTAGGTTTTTTATCACAAATCAAAACTTTACTGTTACCATTTTAGAACAATTTTGATCCCACAAATATGGAGCATCTGTAGAAAATGGAGCTGCTCCTGTTTGAACCGCCTAATAAGCTCTAAATGAAAAATCCACACAGTTTTTGAAATTCCGCAGACAGCGGCAACACCGTTTGCTTTATAGCTCTGCTCTATCGGAACGTTTGATGACGGCGGTATCGATTTGTCGCACGGAGAGCGTCGCGGGGCGGCGGCGGTAGCGAAATCGGGGGGCAGGGGGATTGACGGTGCTCTTTGAAATTGCTGGGATTTATTTCGAGGATCGGAGTCGCTTTATTGGAAGTGTTTTATTTTTTTTTGTCCTATTAGGTTATTTTAACGATTGTGTGTCGGTGTTCTAGGGACGGGGGAGTATTATGCGGGAAAATGCGTCATAAAGGTGTTTTTTTTTTAGAGATTTTTGAAATTCGTTTCGATTAAAATAAGTTTAATTGGAAGTACGTTTATTTAAAACCATTTTTGTTGTCTAGGTAGTAAAAGTTTAGTATAAGTAATTTCTTATAAAATTTACCTTTTCAATGGGTCATATTTAGTGTTTTTTCTATTTAAGTTGTATTGATTGGTGGTGGGGGTGGCGGAGGGGAAGGGGAATGACCTATAACAGTTGAAGACATGGAATAAAAATCGAAATATCTGCGATTTAAAAAAAAATACTTCAAAATGATTTGAAATACACCTGCTAACAACTTTTAATCAGACATCATAAGTTTAATTTTTTATAAATATAAATTTTAATATGTAAGTAACATACAGTGATGATATTTACAAGTAAATATCTAATTTATTTTATATATTAATTAGGCATTCTAAACTAAAGAATTATCAGTGTGAAGGAGTTTTTAATTTAAAAATTTTTTGTTGAAAACTATGAAAATATTATTTTAAAAATAACCGCTTATAAATTTTTCATAAATTAGCAGGTTTGGCGACTATTATTACGAATAAAAATAGCGTCCAAGATGGAAATCTATGTCGCAACCCCCTTAGATATACGAACCCTTCCCACTGGCAGCTTCTGTTTGGCATGTCGTTAGAATGCCTAATAGTAACAGTCCATATAGAATCCAACTTGAGATTTAGAGTTTAGCAAAAAAAGGTAATATTTAAATATTTATTTAATTCTAAAATTATTTAGTATCATAATATCATATTATTAGTTATCGTACTTTATTTCGATAAATTGGAGTAAAATAGTTTTCATCCAAACTTTTTGAACATCCTATATTTCATAATTATTCCTCAAGTAATTTGTCACAAAAAAGGGACGCTTAGTTGATCTCTGTAGAATATTCTATTTTCGAGATTTTTCAGTTTTAATCCTACTCAAACATGAAATCTTTGTACAATTTTATGAAAGGCAGATTTCATAAAAGGTCCATTATCTAATTTGAACCAAGATTTTATGGACTTAATGGTCCCATTAGTTAATGGACTTTTTAATATTGATTATGAAATCGGTCTTTAATATAAATTTGCATTTTTTCGAATTTTACAATATACATGGATTGCATGTTTGATATGGACTAAAACAACAGAGCTAGGGTATATAGAGAAAGCTTGAGAGAGACTTATACGTATTCAATGTTAAGCGATGTTGTAAACATATCGTTGAATTAAAGGTTGTTTGTTTTGATAAGGACTCGGTTTATAAACGTATAAAATGTCCAGTGGTGTAGTTTATCAGGTAAATATCCACTCTCAACAGACAAATTTACGCTTATCCCTTGGAATGCTACAAAAGAGTACATTTTTATGAATAAAAACCGAATGCCTAAAATCTTATTTCTGAGTGCCTTTTAAAAGGAGATAGAAAACTCCGCCATTTTGATGCCTTATAACGTGTTGCCTACATCTTGGCGCAATATTTTTAATATTTTGCTTGCTGCTGCCAGTGTCAGAATATTATTTTTGGAGTCACAGTTTATTGCTAAAGAATCAGTTAGCTCACTCGGACCAGTTGAAAGTTCCAAAATAACATCCACTCCAGGGATACAAATTCAGGATGCGCAGAAGACTGCTGTTTTACTATAGGCGGTTGTCATATATTGTATTATCCGAGTTGCGCAGTGTATAAAGTGGAACATTGAGATCAAAAGTGGCGACGCAGAGTGAGCGAACTGATTCTTTAGCTATAAACTGTGGTACCTTATAAAGGCATCAAAATGGCCGCGCCCCATGTTGGGCGTGTCGGATCTCTCTCTTGTACCATATAGTAATCAAAGTATGTGGTTTAAATACAAAATTTTGTTATAAGCTTTGTTTTGGTTCCGAAATTAGAACGGTTCAAGAATTTTATTTGAACTACGCAGAATAGGTTGCGCAGTGACAAAAATAATAAAACTGATTCAGAATCGATTCAAGAACGTATGAACCAAAACACTTTTGTTCTTTTTCTTCATTTCGCATTTGTTATTACTATAGCCTTTTGTTATTGAGGACAATTATTGTCAATTCTGTGAATAGGGTTGCCAACTTTGTTTTTTAATTTTTCTGGACGATGGTAATTAAAATTCAGGACATACGGTATAAATTTTGGACATTTTATTTTTGCAAAAACAACAAATAAAATTCGACAAATAAAAACGAAGTGATAAAAACAAGGATTGTTTGGGTAAACAGAAACTAATGTTTAAACATTTAGTTTAAAAAGAACAGCTATAGCACAAGTAGAAGATGGAAAGGCTTTTGGTAGGTAGAGAGGGGTGTAAACGTCAAACCACGTCGGACGGCTTCAAGAATTTCGGAGTAATGTTTACATGCCCGTGTCGTTTCATAGAATAAGTAATTTTAAATTTTTACCGGCGGAACCCGATATTCGCATGTATTTATGGACTATAAATAATTAGTAAACATGTATTATAATACTCAAATCATAATTTTACAAAATTTCAATAGCTATTCACAATTTATTAAACTATTTACTTAAAATTGTTATTAACATCTATAAAATAATTTTGTACGTCAATGCATCGCGTCCACTTCGGTTAGATCCGCCGAAAACCTGTCAATTTATGTGTATAAAGTGGGAGAACTGGCAAAAGCCTTTCCAACTTCTACTTGTGCTATACTTAACAGTGTCAAATGTTTTGCTTTTTGCAGATACTATTAATTTCTTGCTAGCTTTTAAAAAATTATAAAATTCTTTGCAAGAATAAGTATAATTATTCTTTATTTGAAGTTCGGTCTTGATGTGTTCAATGAACAAGCGATTACGCGCCTCAGGCCACGAAGTTGAACATATTGAAAATATTCTTTCAGAGTCAGCATTGGAGCGAAATATTAAAAATATAAATTACAAAATAAGCGACGATGCCAATGTGACTATAAAATATAAGAAATTGGAGATATTATATGAAACACTAAAATTAAGTACAATAAGCGTCCTGCTATGGGTTGTTGCAGGACACTGGATAATGCACCCCAAATGGTGAACGTCCACCGAAATGCAGGACGGTTGGCAACCCTATCTGTAAACTAAAATATTGTTTATTTATTTTTTTGCTAAGGTTATTCCGCCTCGTATTCTGTGTATGCTTTGTTACTGTTTCCCAGTGCCACTTTAGGAACAGCACTATTAATTAGAACTCAACAGTGAATGGTCGAGTAGGGAATCCTACCAAGGCATTAGAATTAATTTTAAATAATTAAATTAAATGAAAAAATCTCGGCCAACGGTGGGACTCGAACCTGCAGCCCTATTCTTGACCACTCGCAAATTTCAAGGTCACTCGTAAAGTCTGACATTACGAATGAAATAGCAAATTGTGTATTCTTGATTATACGCAACAAATTCGAGTACTCGCATAAAACTGCGAGTGGGTATTATCAATCGCAAACTACTTGCGTGTGCGTTTAATGAATTGACTTGTGTCATATGTGTTTAGTTTTTTAATTTAAGATATATTTTTTTAAATGGATAATTCGTTCCTGAATAATAATTAATTTTATATTTTAAGTGAACATGAGTTTGTGCAAAAATTTAGAATTGTCATTTTAGTTCCAGCTCCAAACACAAGGTGGCGCTAATTTGGTTTAAAAGTTTAACATTGGCGTGGGGTCTCTAGAAGATACGTGCTTTGTGGTCTGAACCGTTCAAGAATAGTACTAAAATAATTCCATGAGTAAACTAAAACACCTCCGGTTATGAACTGATTCTAAATTAACCAAAACACTTTTAAATCACTGCGCATGTCAAAACGGTTCTTAAATTGGAACCAAAACAAACCTATAAAGTCACATTGGGGACATGTGGACATTAGTCGTTTTCTTTTTACAGGCATACTTGATTAACTAAAAATAAGATTCTGATATAAGTTATGTTGTAAAAAGAACGCGAATTTTGGTTGACAGGTGACGTGTCCCATGTCATCCGTTTAAAAACAATCGATATTTTTATCATATTTTATAATTTCTTCAACATTCAACACTACGATCTTACCTGTTATCATAGTCTTTTAGGGTGAGATTACAGAACGTTTGCAACTTTGCAGATCTGCAAATATGGCAGACTTACAGATGCAAGTATCAAGTTTTCGTATTCCAAAAAATATCTGCAAATTCGCAATATTTATTTATTACCCCCAACAATACTAAACCCAAATACACCCTTAAGGATGAGGTTACAGAATATCTGCAAATGGTACTTGCATCTGCAAATATCAGTTGCAGTCGCAAAAGAGAAACATGGTATTACAGAAACGTGTATTCACTTTTGCGTCTGCAAATCATCTGTAACTTTGCAGGAAGTTAGAACATCCTACAAACTTTCAGATTGTCAATTTTTAGTTTATTTTTTTTAATAACCATGATGTTTTCTGTTTCTTTTGATTGAAAACAGTTCGTGGTGTCAGATTATTGAGTTTTTAAACATAGTAATGGATTTGGGTTTAGTGTTGTTAGGGGTAATAAACCACAATAATTATTGCAAATTTGCAGATATCTTTTGGAATACGAAAACTTGCACTTGCAAGTCCGCCATATTTGTAGATCTGCAAAATTTCCGCCATATTTGCAAAGTTGCAGACGTTCTGTAATCTCACCCCTAGATCTCTCTAAAATAATGAATTCATAGAATACGTTTGTTCGTATGATGCACATAACACTCACTTTCTGTTATGGTTTATGGTTGATCTTAAGGTACGTGTATTTTACGGTAAAAAGAACGTACAACTAAGCTTAGTTGATGTAAGTTAGCTCAGATTAATGGTAAAAAGAAAAAGACTATTAAATTATTTGCGCGGGAATAGAAATTTTTATTTTTTTTTTTACCAAACATTTTTGAAAAATAGAATATTTTATTTCCAAAATATTATAATTTTAAAATAAAAAATGTAGATTGGTGATTGAAAGAGCTAAAACTTCTAGTTCGTTTCTGGTATTAGCATTATATTGTATACCTAACTTTATCGTCAGCGAAAGAGGAAATGCCACGAGTTGAGTTATTTGTAATGGACTGTTCATATATGCTGTAAAAAGTATAGGCCCCAATACAGTACCTTGAAGAACTCCAAATTTAATTACTTTATTAAGGTAATTTTTTATTAGATCTAACGCAATCCCCCTGATAACAAGCTCCTTGAGCACACTTAGCTTTTGTTATTAATTAGTTGAGATCTCCAAATCCCCCAGTTTATGATACTTTATTTTGAAACACCATGTATCCAGAAATAAATAGTGTCTGCGTTATTAAAACCAAGACATTTTTCATTTTTTGTCCGGTTACACCACGCCACTGTCTAAAGTATAGACAGAGAAAGATATATGTTATCTCTGCGTTTAGCATCTGGTGCCAAACGGTCGCTTATTTGAAGATCTCTTTCCTAGTCTAAGATCTTGTGAGTATTTAAAGATTTTTTCGCTAATAATTGTCAGAAAATTAAAAGAAGAGACTATAGTCGTCGGCGACACTTTTCTAACAAAGAGCAATAAATAGAGCACTCGGGGTCGTAGGGTAGGGCAAAGAAAATCCTCAGATTGTTCCTTTGACTTTATGCAAAGTGTTCCTAATTTGTATTCCGCGTTCGCGCCCGGCACTAGTCAATAATCGCAATCGAGGGGATCCCGCTGGATGGAACGGGAGCACGAACGGGAGCAGAGGGCGACAGGCTATCCTATCAGCCATTGTCGTGCTAATGATTTAAATTCTAACGCCTGCTTTTGCTCTTTAAGTACATTCGAGGTATTAAATAGCGTCGCTTCTTCAAGATTAGATTTGAAGGGGGAGTCTATCAAATTAATAAAATTGCTTTTTTAACAAGGAATAAAAAAGAGACCAGGTAATGACAGAATGAGATTGCGGAAAATGGAATTAGAATTTTCTGATATTTCGATTGTTAAATGGGTTATTTTTGATCAAAGGCGTCTCCAGGTCGAATTTTCGAAGGGAACCGTTACCATTTAACATATTTTTTTAAACTAATTCATATACAGGGTGTCCGGATTCAGATAGAACATTAACAAATAAGATGACACGTTCCTATAATTTTTTTCCTAGCGCCTCCAAAAGGACGCCACTGGAAATCAATTTTTCTCGAATAACTTTCAAACTACGTAATATAATTTAATGAAAATTTAATATAATAAACAGTAGTAAGAACCTCTTAATATACTACCCTTAAAACATAATTACCTTGTTTAGTTTACCAGGGGCGAACTAGGTTGTACATTTTATTGCTTAGATTTTTAACACCCTGTATGATAAGGAGTTAAAAAAAATTAATTTTGTTACCTTGAACATTAAGCTAAAGAAAAGGTACTCATCTTCATTCGTTAAAATGAACCGTTTTTTAAAAAAAAAATAAAAGAATTAATGTTTTATTGTTATTAAAAAATTAAACTCTCAGAATTAGCTAATTCCAAATTGGTAAATTCTAAATTCTAAAACTTGGAGTATTATGTTTTCATCCCATCACTAAAGCTTGTAACGATTGAATCTAAATACGCTAATTAGAAATAATCAATTAAAAACTTTATAAGTGGGTTCAACATGTGCTCCGTGAACTCTGATACACTCGCGAACCCGACGAATAGAGGGCTGCTGTACTCGCTACAACAACCCAGCATTGTTCCTTAGCACATCACAATAAAATGTGATTCGCTGTAAAAGTTCCTCCCTCGTATCAACCGGAGAGGAATACACCAAGGTTTTGAGATGACCCCACAGGTAAAAATTCATTGGCGTTAGGTTGGGAGACCGTGGAGGCCAGGCAATTGGACCTCCTCTGCCTATCCAACGGTTTCGATAGACGTAATTCAGGTGGTCCCGTACATCGACGCTAAAGTGAGGTGGGGTTCCATCATGCATAAAATACATGCTTCGGCAGGTTTCAAGTGGCAAATGCTCTATTGAATCCAGAAAAGCGTTCTGAAGGAACTGTAAATAAAGTTCACCATTCAATCGTGGCGGCAATACACATGGTCCAATCAAAAAATTGCCAATTATTCCTGCCCAAACATTAATTGACTGGAACTGATGTTGATAATGATGAACGACAGTGGCATGAGGGTTTTCTTCAACCCATAAATGCGAGTTATGTAAATTTACAATACCATTTTTGGTAAACCCAGCTTCATCGGTAAAAAGAATAGTGCTAATGAAGTTTCCGTTTGTTCGTTGCTGATCTAACAGCCAGTTTGTGAACTGGATTCTTCGAGGAAAATCTTCAGGAAGTAGTTGATGCACTTTTTGCAGATGATAAGGTTATAATAACTGTTCTTTAAGTACTTCAGCAATTGTCGTTTTTGACATATGAAGCTGCGCAGCTAATCTTCGAGTGATTATTGAAGGAGTATCCAAAGTATATTCCTCCAATTGCACCGTACGTACTGTTTTTGTCACACCAGCATCAGTACTTGTTTTCCCAAAACTTCCTAAAAATTATTAAAGAAAGTCAATAATGTTACCTTATTAACTGGGAATCGCCCACCAGTCTCTGTTAAACATTTGTCAAGTGGTTGAAATGTTTTCTCATTTGGAATATTGCAATTAGGATATCTTTCTTCATACAACCTTCTTGCTTCATAAGTATTGCAAGATGCAAGACCGTACATAAGATATACAGGGTGATTCACATAAGAACCGACATAGAGCAGGGGCATATAGGGGGTCCCAAAATATGGCAATTTAACGCAACTTACCTTTATACCAAGTTGCTTCCCTAAGGAGTTATAGGCTTTGAAAGTGAAGTTATAAATTTTGAAAAAAAAACAATATCTCCGTTATTCTTGAACTTAAAGCAACCAAATTTGGTACACTTTGTGGATGTATTTAGGGCGTTACTTGACAGTGACTAGAGTTTAATTGAAATTTGTAAAGGGGGTATACTGGGTGGCGCACCATTAATATTCAACAGAATTTTGTTAACCCTTGATGGATTTTAAAAATCTTTGCTTTGTTTTGTGGGCAATTCAATTCTTAAACTTTTCTTACTCTAGTAATTTTTCGAAAAAACTCATCATTTTCATCAAAAACTAGAATAACTTAAAACGCGCGCTCTAGGTGTGTTATTTAAAATCAGCGAAAATTCAAAAGTTGGCTATGAAAATAAACGTCAAACAAGAAAGTAGGTCATTTAATGTGATCAGTAGGAATTGGCTGGCAAATTATTATTTAGATACGTAACAAAATAACTTAAAGTAAGTACAGATACTGAAATGTGAAAAACTGGGATTAACAACTAACCAAAATAAACACAAAAAACTTAAACAACAACCAGAACAAACAATTGTTTATCGATAAATTAAAGAAATTGTTCAAAATGATCGCCGTTTTCTCTTACGCATAAATTTATTCTTCTTCGAAAATTAAAATCCACCCTATCTAATAACTGTTGATTATTCCTAATAGATGTGCATTTATGAATAATGCGATTCCATAATTCTTCTTGAGACGCAACGGGCGAAGAATACACAAATTCTTTCAACGTTCCCCACAGAAAGAAGTCACATTTGTTCAGGTCAGGTGATCTTGGGGGCCAACGTTGTGGGCAATTATTTCCTCTTCCTATCCATCTATTGGGATACTGGTGGTTTAAAAAATTTCTTACGTTCATACAAAAATGAGGCGGTGCTCCATCGTGCATAAACCAATGTTGCAACCTTAGTTGTAAAGGTACCTCGTCAAGTAGGTACGGAAGGGTGTTTTGTAGAAATTCTAAATAATTTTCACCATTCAGCCGATTCGGTAAAACAACAGGACCAATTAAATATCGATCAATAATTCCCATCCAAACATTAATTTTGAATTCACGTTGGAAATGCCGAGGAGTTATTGCATGTGGGTTTACGTCAGAATACTCATGATAGTTATGGAGATTTGTGATACCTCTGCGAGTGAAAGTCGCCTCATCCGTAAAAAGAATTTTCTTTTGGAAGTTATTATCTTGGTGTAGAATAAACTGACAAAAATTGACACGTTGAACCAAATCTCCGGGTAAAAGTTCTTGGACTTTTTGTACATGATAAGGGTGTAGTAGATTGCGACGGATAACTCGATGCACAGAACTCTGCGATATACCAATTTGTCGAGATAAATTCCTAGTACTAATATGTGGATCATCTTGAATAGCATTTAAATGGCTACCTCAACTTGTGGCCTGAGTGCCACAGCACGTTCTCGAGTATTATTGAGAAACTTGCCCGTTTCTCTAGCTCGTCTTTCAACATTAGAAAATGTTTCTCTATGGGGAATGATACGGTTAGGAAATCTTCTACGATATTCTTCTACACTTCTTCTACAGTTTCCTTCACAAAAACCTAGCACTAACAGCATGTCAACTTGCTCGTTAAAAGAAAACTTCCCTTTCATTTTAAAAACACTCAAACAACAATTACTTAATTGAACAACTTACTTGCTTCATTGTCAAGTTTGACGTTTATTTTCATAGCCAACTTTTGAATTTTCGATGATTTTAAATAACACACCTAGAGCGCGCGTTTTAAGTTATTCGAGTTTTTGATGAAAATGATGAGTTTTTTAGAAAAATTACTAGAGTAAGAAAAGTTTAAGAATTGAATTGCCCACAAAACAAAGCAAAGATTTTTAAAATCCATCAAGGGTTAACAAAATTCTGTTGAATATTAATGGTGCGCCACCCAGTATACCCCCTTTACAAATTTCAATTAAACTCTAGTTACTGTCAAGTAACGCCCTAAATACATCCACAAAGTGTACCAAATTTGGTTGCTTTAAGTTCAAGAATAACGGAGATATTGATTTTTTTTCAAAATTTATAACTTCATTTTCAAAGCCTATAACTCCTTAGGGAAGCAACTTGGTATAGAGGTAAGTTGCGTTAAATTGCCATATTTTGGGACCCCCTATATGCCCCTGCTCTATGTCGGTTCTTATGTGAATCACCCTGTATATCTGCACACTCACTAATTTGCTGCGTTTGAGAATCCACATCGGATGCATTTTTTACATCTCGAGCGTTTTTTTATCCACATCGGACACATCTGTCCCATTACATTTACGTATACTGAATCACGTGATCAAAGATTTTTTACATCTCAGATGCATCCGATGTGGATTCTCAAACGCAGCAATAGTGTATCCCATTATCGAATTAAATTTACCAAGATAGTCAAAATTCAATAAATTCATATCGAAGTGCTAAAAGATCAACGTGTCAACAAGATTTAAAATGCACACGTCAATGAAATTATTCATTTATTTATTTCGTAGGTACCATAGTAACGTTTGTAAAAACAGTGCGTTTTTTAATACTGATAACAGTTCTATTTCAATGACTTTCGTATCACACTTTGCTGCAGACAAAAAAAAATTGGAAGTCATGGTTTCTTTTTAATAAAAATAAAACATTAATTCTTTTATTTTCTTTTCTCGAAAACGGTTCATTTTATCGACAATGAAGAAGAGTACTTTTTCTTTAGCTTAATGTTCAAGGAATCGAAATTTATTTTTTTTAACTCCTTATCATACAGGGCGTTAAAAATGTAAGCCGCCTTTGGTAAATTAAACAAGCTAATTATGTTTTAAGGGCAGTATATTAAGAGGTTCTTACTTCTGTTTATTATATTAAATTTTCATTAAATTATATTACGTAGTTTGAAAGTTATTCAAGAAGAAAAATTGATTTCCAGTGGCGTCCTTTTGGAGGCCGTATCTCCGTAGGGAGAGGCCGCTAGGAAAAAAAATTATGGGAACTTGTCATCTTATTTTTTAATGTTCTCTCTGAATCCGAGAGACCTCCCACATTTCCCGGACACCCTGTATATAATTATATAAGTCATTTATTTCAAATCGAGTCATAGCTGTGAGTAAATGTGATATAAATTAGTACAAGTGAATTGTTAAATAAATTAGATCTGTGAAATATAAATAGTGCTTAAGTATAAATAAATTAATTAAAAAACTGTTTTAAATGAATGTACTATTTTTAAATTAAACAATCATTGCAATACGATGTATTGAAGATTTACTTTGTTACAAAACCGCTGGCGCATTTGTCTCGTCCTTAATACCTACACATCAACGAGAATTAAATGTGAAAAAATGGCAAACGTGTACGGCAGTCTCACCGAAACACGTCAGGCGACGAAATCAACACAAAAAGCCGAAAATGGAACAAAACAGAAGATAGAGTATGGGTTTTGGAAGAGAGTTAGTCGAGTTTGAGCACAGAGTTGAGTGTATGTGAACAGGAAGCGCCCGCTGAGTCTTTGATTCGATTACCAGTTACGAATAAAATCAGGGGCCAAATTGGATTCGGCATAAAGAGATTCGCACCCATTACTATCACATTCAATTCGACGATTTTCGCTGGTTAACTAACTCAATCCTCGTTTCGTCAATTCAGTTTCTATATAACGCGCGTATATAAACTTAACACGAATAATTCGATTGTCTACTTTGTTTTAGATACATCTTCCTTTCTTGCAAAATGATAATAATTATGATGTACGGAACGTTTCGTGTGTCAACAATGCTACAAATTACACCCATTTTTTTGTTGATTTATATCACTGATTTTGGATTTTGGATTTTTGATTGAATTCAAAATATTGGTACAGATAGAAAATAACTCGTATATTTGAAAAATTTCTTCTTTGATATATTGAGGCGTTTTCGAGTTATCGGCTAAAATGTATATTATAATTTTTGGTGGATGCGTATATTAATCAGGACGCAAATAGCTCAAGTCTGAGATCCGGTCGTGTGATTACTGCACTCATTTGTTTTTAATCATGCCTTTATTGAGCTTGATTTTTTCCAAAAATTTCAAGTTGATATTATTGTTCGTTTTTGAGTTTTTGTTGAACATCGATAATAGAAACCTAAATATCGATATATTTTAAACATCGATACATCGTGAGCATCCTTACTCTGATTGACAATCCGCCGACTCATTCACGTACGAATCTGGAAATACGTTGGAACGCTTTACTGACAGTTCATCCCGAGAATACCGATCAAGGAGAAGCGACAGCTTGGTGTTTTCAGTGTACCGTTTTGTAACGCGCATGTGCGAAAATAAGTTGTGTATCACTCAAAATTATGTTATCTGTCAAAGTCAGTCCAAGTTGTGTTTAGTACGTGAGCAATTTTAAGTGATATTTTTTGGTATTTGTTTTGTGTAGTAATAAGATGAAGATTTTTACACACTTAGGTATTCTAATACAGATATAAAATGTGCCCAAAAAGTTATTATGAAACTAAGAATTTTATCACATGCATAAATATTAAGTATAATGATTTAATCATTTTTGACATTTAATTTTTCATATGTAGGTATTGTATTTTGTGAAATAATAGTTTTTCTTCTTTTCAATAAGTTTAATAAACAATGAACTGCAGATTTTGTTTATTTTATTTTGAAATTATATTTAAAAAAATATAATAAATTCGCGTGTTTCAATTAGGATTGGTCAAAGTGGGAGAAATCCCTTTATTATGGCTAAATTGTAAGTTAAAATTGTCAATATAAAGATGTTTTGCCCATTCATATTTACATTTATTGAATGAATCATACGTTGATTTTGGAAATATTGGTGCATACTTAAATGAGTACTATTTCTAAAAATTCGTCTATGCACACATAGTCCAATGGACGTCCACTTTAGATCTATTTGAGGGTCAGGACTTCCATATCCGGGCATCCAGTGTACGTCCGTTTATGCTAATTAAATTGACAGCTGAATATCGATACCCAGAGAACGTCTGTTTTTGAACTTAATTTTAGGTTTAGTAGTATTTTGACGTCCAGTGGACATCCATCTTAGGTCATTATTTATTAAGCCTAGATAATACCCATTTATATATACTTCTTCAATTATAACTGTATCTAGTAAAAAGTTTTCAAGTGGTTCCTTGGTCGAGCTCGTCTAGCGATTGAAAGCGTAAAACGATAATGGATGTGTCATGAGTTCGATTCATGCTCAGGTCAAGCGATTTTTAATAAAAAATAAATAAATGGTGTATAGCGGTTTGCGAAAATAATAAACAAATTATTAATAATATAAAATAGTGTGTGGTGAGTTCCGGTTCTGTAAAAAAAGTGGGGATGTGGTCTCAATGGAAATATAATCCTGGACGTTTTTTGAATGTCCAGTATTCGACGTCCAAATATATTCTAGAATTGGACTTCCTCTGAATGGTCAAAAGTGTGCCATTTGTATACTTCACTGGACGTCCATTGGATGTCGGAAGTCCAGAAAACTCATTTTTGGACGTCTAGACATCCAAAATTGTATATCGAATGGAGCACTTGTTTCTACAGAAATGAGTGATACACTTGAAAGTCCTTTTAATATAATATAAATTTAGAAATTCTAAAAATATGTAAGTATTTTTTAAACCTAAAAGCTTTGAACATATATGCACATTACACATATTTAGTTAAACCTCTCAAACTTAATGTCTTTTTAATTGTTACCTAAATTTTTTTTGGAACTCTTAATTTTATTTACTTTATTTTTACTTAAGGAAAAGGTAATTTAAATATGGGGCTTTAATTACATTTTTAACAATAAATAAACCAAATATTAAACAAATTTTATAGATAAATTATAAAATAATAAACGTCTTTTACTTTTATAACAAATAATTAATTAATACATAATGAATTATATTTTGGTGCCGAAATTTCACCATTGCTATTAACCCTAACTACTTCAATGTAATTAAATCACATTTCAACATTTGCACATGGACTATAACAATAATTTCAGATAATTTGCCAAACTATTTCGCTCAGTGTAAAAAATAAGCATGTTTTCTCAGCGTGCTAAGTTGTGTATCAATCAAAGTCATGCTGTGAAAAAGGTACATCCGATATCAAAGGCACCGACAGCTACTGTCGCTTCTCCTTGATCGGTATTCTCGGGTTCATCGTTTTATCCGTGGCTTTGTAGGAACGGACTATTTTCAATGCGCATGCATCTGACGTCCTTCTGATGATCAGATTAGCTGTTGGAACAAACCTTTAGGCCCGATTGTACAAAGCAAGCTTAAACCTAGGTTCAGGTGAACTCGGTAAATGGTTGAACTTACCTTAAAAATTGATATGAATTGTACATACCCCGCTCAACGTCGGTTTAGATAAACTTCATTGTTCAGGGTTGCCAGATTTTAATTTTACTAAATACGTAGGGTATCTTTGTTTCTCTTATTAGAAAATAAAGGAGCTATATAAAATGCCAGTTTTGGCATTTTTACTCTAAAATTATTATTTTTAGAGGTTATACGTAGTTTTGCCTCGTGTTTCCAAACTGATAATATGGAAAATATGAATGTGCAATCAAAAAGAACGACAAACTTCACGCATGCCGAAGAAGGTTTATTAGTGAAACTAGCGAAAAAATATAAAGACGTTTTAGAAAATAAAAACACAGATGTGAATGTAACGCGCAAGAAGAGTGAGAGCTGGATAAAAATTGAAACTGAATTTAATTCACAAATCTTTGTACAAATTCAGTATTGTTCCACTTCACAAAATGATTTTCCCTTGGTCTAGATATTTGTGGTTGTCTTTCACGTTGTTGTAAGATATTTACTAATTCTAAAAAATCCTCGTCTTCAGACATTTTATCCATTTTTACGAAACAACTTTTATTAATTAGGAATTTAGTAATTCGTATTTATCTTGTTTTCTTTTTACCTACCTACGGTGTACGGTTTTTGTACGGTAACGTATAAGGTACCAACCCAAAAAATATTTTTTGTAGTGTGTTCCCAACTAACTAAATTCAAAAATAGGTCTGAACTCGGTTTAAGCACGGAAACATGATCGCTTTGTTGAACCTTTAGATGAACGCAGTTTATGTTCTGAACTAGTATTGTACAACGCCAAGAACCAGGTTCATGCTAAACCGAGGTTCAACTCGCATTGTACAATCGGGCCTTAGTTTCTTGAATTAATTTAGCCAAATGCAATATTTATTTTTTATATCGTCTTTAAAAAAAACTGTAATGTAGCTTCAATTTTTTGTAAATGCATGCGAAACCATCATTCCAGTTAAATCCTCACCGCTACATCAGTATGACACTGTTTATCAGTACCTCTAGCATTTATAGATAGAACATATTTCTATAACTTCAAATTCATTAGGGATGACCTACAAAATAAAACAATTATTCATACAAAATTGTACTAGGTTCAAGAAAGTATCCTTGTTCAAATAAAATATATTAAAAAAATGTCATACTTGTGAAACACCTTTAATCGAAGCAATGAAGCAAAAAAGTTCGGAATTTTTTGGACTAAGACGGATCGGAATGCGGTTTTTTGCATTGGTTTCCAAAAACTTTTTGGAAAAAATGCCCCTACTTTTTATCTTATACAAACTGGAAATTGCAGTGATGTAGTCAAAAATGCATTTAAAAAATACATTTTTTGAGACGGCTTTTGGGAGATTAACGAACTTTGTAAATAAGGGTCAGAACTGGCCCAAATTGAGTTGCCGAGGGTTTTCGAGGTCGCTGATCTGGGTTCTGATCTTCAAATTAACCCACAGCCGACCTGGAGCCCAGAAACGCCGATGAACGTCATCTCTTGTAATAAGACCTTGTTATTTTATCTATGTTTATAGTGTTTTAAGTTTTGGGGAGTGGGTCAGGTTATTAAACAACTCGTATAACTTTGAAAAAGAATGTTGGACGCCACTATATTTAAACTTTCTAAACTTGACAAGCGATTAGTGATGAAAATATAGAAAATCACTAATCATAATGATATTATAATTAAATAAGGTAGCGACAAATTCTAATTCACATAGACTTAATTATTCAAATTTAAATGATTGATTAATAGCTTATCTGTGGAATCGAGGTAACATATAAGGAGTGACTGTAGATGCCTTCTTGTTAAATTTTCAAAGGTAAAGTGAAATCTCGTTAACTTCTTTCGGTGGTTGAGCTAAACTTCTTGATGTATTCTAAACCGGCAGCTTGTACGTTCTTCCAGATTTCTAAACATGCAGAACATGTACGTTCTTCTAAAATTCATCTAGATACAGCTTATATCGAACCATCTATATAGTTTCTATTGAACCATCTATATAGTTTCTAATGAACTTCTACTGAAACCATCTATATTATTAAGGTGCGCGTGCGTGTAATTTATTTATTGTTGTTATTATTTTTTTATAATTATTATTTTTAAGATATACTGAAACTTACCAGTGTGTAGGATTGACTCTTGCAACATTCATGATCAAAGTTAAAAAAAATAATGTCATTGGATACAGTATTAAACAGAAGAAAATAAAACAAAAGGTAATTTTATTAAAAAAAAATATTGTTAAAATAATGTACCCTGGGCGCCAGCAAAAGCTCGTGCCTTGCAACACCTATTCAGTCTCAGTACGCACCATACACCTAATAACTTTATTGCTCCAAGCTAGCTATTAAAAATAATATTAATAATTTAAAATAACGATCCTCTTAGATCTGGTTGTGAGCCGAGTAGTCTTAATCCACAGGTGGGTTCCTTGAGCGTGAAGTTGCAGCATGTCATAAATATTAAATATGGTTGGAAATGGAGATCGGAGAGGTTATGTTGATATTTGTAGCGAAGATTTAAATAAATAAATGTATTTGTTCAGTTTTAAAAAGAAAGAAAGCACTGTCGACTTCAATATAAGGATCAATTTAAGATTATAGTAAATAATGAAACTTTACCTACTTCGGAAATATCAAAAAACTTGGGCTTATTTTTAGATACGGATCTACGGTTTGTAAAACACGTAAATGAGATTATAAAAAAATGTATGACTAACATAAAAATGATATATGCAAATAAATACATCTTAACTCATCAAGCTAAACGTACGTTGTGCGAATCACTAGTATTTTCACATATGCATTATTGCGATTCGGTATATGGCCCTTGTGTAACACGATATGATAGTCAACGTCTTCAACGCATGCAAAATATTTGTATTAGATTAGTGTATAATTTAAAAAAAAGGCAAGGAGTGTCAGCTAAGCGATTTGAATTGTCTTGGCTATCTGTTCAGGAAGCGCGTTTTTTACACACCTGTTGTCTCTATCGAAAAATTGTCAATCTTAAAACTCCCCCCTACTTGTATAACAAAATAAGATTCAGGAGCGATGTACACAATATTAATATTCGCAGAAAGGATGATATCTCCATTCCTCGACATTCCACTGCTATGTTCAAAAGTTCATTTTCATATTTAATAGGCCGTATCTTGAATCTTATACCAATAGAGCTTAAAAAATTAAGTCATGTAACTTTTAAAAATAAGTTGAAATTTTTGTTACTTCGGGGACAGCTTTTGATCGATTTTAAAATATAAATATTAATTTGAGATTATTTGATTGATCTTTGTATATTTTTATATTTATTGCTTGAAGCAACGTTCACTAATTTTCATTGTGCTTCGTCTACTAGACTAGGTAGGTATTTATGATGTCTTTGTTATTAATTACAATTTTCATTTTTTTTTTATGTGTATCCATTATGTATTTATATATGTACTACATTTAAGGGGTGTTTATATTTAAACTATTAATTTTGACCGGGCGTATTGAAAACCATTTTAGTCTGTCTTCTGATAGGCTACGATGAATACGATTCCTTTTCAGTATAGTAGATAATCCTTGTATTTTTGTTAAAACTTCTTGTGTTTCACTATTTTATGTATATGGATTCTGCTTTCTGAATAAATATTATTATTATTATTATTATTATTATTAAGAATTGTGTGATTAACTGTTTTTCTAACAGTGTACTGCATAAATATGAAGTGAATCACGTAAGTACTTAATTCAAGAAATGTTTTTTTTTTTACCAAATTGATTGCATCAAAGCCAAAAGAGTTAGTAGATAGAAAGTAAAGTATTATTGTTCTAAAAACTTGTTTGGTTTTAAGTCTGTAGATCAATAACATGCATGATTATTCTAAATTAGATATAAATAGAAATGAATAGGTAATATCTTAGCCTAATTACAAAATAAATGTCAATGTTAATATGGGTCACTTTCGCATAAATTTAATTAGAATTCTGTTTGAATAAAGTTCGATTAGATTAGGTATGTTTATTTAACTTTTTTATATTTTTGTCTTATAGAAATAGTTCCTAGTTGTCAAGATTTATCGTAGCATTTTTTTTTATATAGGTTTTCCAAATTTGTGCAGAAGTACCTTATAAAATCCTATTGGATGAATTGTGATGTTCCAAACGAGGTAATGCTCCAGTTTTCACTTATATTATTGTGGGAATAATATGTAGGCAATCCAGTAATTGAAGTTTCAGCGGCAATTTTCAAAAATTCGACAGCAAATCTCCTGTCTTTACAGCTCCAATGTCAAAAAGTGTCAAAAAACCGGTAATACAGGAATCTTCCTTATCGACAGTTCGACAAAAATCCTAGGTGTTTACTGGGCAGAAAATAAAAAGGAACTGACTTCATTTTTGGTGGAAATTGCTTTTAATAAAGTTTGATGTCACAGCCTACTAAGATGTAAGTTTTTCTAAATTTTCCTTCAAAATCCATATATGAGGATGATTTGTTATTTTTTTATAAACTTTTTCTCACTCTATTTTAAACACTTTCACTAGATAGTTTTTAGTTATAACAATTTTATTTTACAATATTTACAAAGATTTTCTAACTTATTCTTAAATTAAAGCTTTTGCATACACTTTTTTGTAAAACATTTCTTGAAATTATTGACCTAAAAAGTTACTTTATTTTATTATTTTTTTAATGGTATTTAGTTATTTTGAGATTCTAAATATTTGAAAATTGTTCTACAAATCATAATTAACATTATGTAAGCATTAATTCTCATCTACATGTTTTGATATTAAATATTTTTTTAGGATCAGAGATAGAGTCTACACTGACATCTTAATTTGTACCCAGCTATTAGGATTGGACTTCCCAAAGTGTGGATTGTGTCAGTAACTAATCCCAAAACTCCATTCTACAAGTTTCCAGTAAAATTATTGTCAAAAGAGTTTTATTTGTGATATTAAATTACATGTGAAGTCAAATTTTACATGTTGATGCTCAAAATTTGTAAGTATTATTAGTTCATATTCATTTATAATTTATTGTACACTGTTAGAAACCTATTATGCTTTCATAGCTTGAAATTAAATCAACATTGTTACATTATTTATTTATTTTTCTATAAATAATTTAACAGAAACCTTAATAAGTAATTTTAATTTGTTATTATTTTAACTTATGTACATTTCACAATTCTAAAATATTTTTGACCAAGGTATTGTCCGTTACAATATACAACTTCTATAGGACCATCTATATACTGCAAGGCTTTATAAAATCAGACGTTCATTAAAAATATTTAAGATAATTAGTACATCGGATAATTAAAATTCAATAATTCAACTTGCTCGATGACAGAGGTAAATCGAAAATGACAACCAGAGTTTTGACACAAGGCATAAACGACAAATGACGTTTGTGTAGAGATGGTGGTTTCAAAATAACGAAAATGGTTACAACCGTTACAATGTCTGGGACTAAATATCGAAAACGGTTACAACCGTTACACTCTGTGGGATTCTCCCGAAATTCACTCGGGAAAGGAGAGAAACTCGGCACCCGTGGATTCAAATATGGCGTCGGCGAACACTCCCGGGATACCTCGTGTGCCGGAACCTGGACGTGGACGTCATCCCCGAGAATTTTCCTAACTAGATCGCCAAAAACAATCCGAAAGTCATTGTGGGGGCGTGTTTTGGGGCGCTGAATCCAAATTTCACATCGAAACCGACCCCCTGAACATTTGGTGCACCGGAACCTGGACGCGGACCTCATTTCCGTGAGTGTTCCTCACACAAACGAAAAAGACGAACCGAAAAGCATTATGGGGTTTTTTTGGGGCGCTGAATTCAAATGTGGCATCGGCGAACACTCCCCTGACACCTGGTGCGCCCAAACCTGGTCGTGGACGTCATCTCCGAGAATTTAACTGACAATATCACCAAAAACAACCTGAAAATCATTGTAGGGGCTTTTTTGAGGGCTTAATCCATGTCGAAAACGATCCCCCAAACACCTAGTGCACCGAAATCTGACCCTGAACGTCATCTCCGAGGGTTTTCCTCACACAATCGAAAAAGACGAATCCAAAATCGTTTTGAGGGGATTTTTGGGGTGCTGAATTCTAATTTCACTTCACGGGCTGAACGTCGTCTCCGAGTGTTTTCCAGACACGATCGCAAAAGACTAACCAAAAATCGTCTCATAATTTCACACATTCATTGATGTGTAATTCTCGACTAGGGCTCTTGAAAAAGTTGATCCAGTCCTGTAAAATTCTAAATGCCGGGTTTGAATAGAGCGAGGAGAATTACGAGAATAATCGGCTAGATCTTCGAACTTTGCCGAGCTGCCTTTCACTTTTCTCCCAATGCTCGAAACGCTTTTGTATAAGTATGCACAGAAACTTTATCCTAAGTCCAGGACCCGCCCACCAACGTCCAGGTTCGAGCGCACCAGGTATCCGGAAGGTGTTTGACAATGCCACATTTGAATTCAGCGACCCAAAAAACCACCAATAACGATTTTCGGTTCGTTTTTTTTTATTGTGTGCTAAAAACGCACGGAGATGAGATCCGCGTCCAGATTCCGGTGCATCACGTGTTCAGGGGGTTGTTTTAGACGTGAAATTTGGATTCAACGCCATAAAAAACGCCCCCACAATGATTTTCGGGTTGTTTCACAATGATTTTCTGGTTGTGTCACAGTGATTTTCGGGTTGTTTCACAATTATTTTCGGGTTGTTTTTGGCGATCTTGTCAGGAAAATTCTCGGGGATGACGTCCATCTCCAGGGATGTTCGCCAAAACTGAACTCAAAAAGATTCTTTTATATATAATGGTCAAGATATATAACAGGCTATCATATACGCTGACAGATGTTTACTCACAAAATTGTTTTTGAAAGTTGCTCAGGAGATTTCTGTTAACTAGGCCTTATTATGATTTTACAGAATTTTATAATGACGAGACAATGTGATATTATGTGTTTTATTTTGTTTTATATTATTTTAGATGTATGTATTAATGTTAATTTATAATAATTTGTGTTTATATATTAAAGACTATTTATTTATTTATTCATGTTTTACATAACAATACTGTGTTTGTCCCATAAGTATTTTAACTTGGACAACAAACATATTCTCTCTCTCTATCTTTCTCTTGCTTTCTTTTTTGTTATATAACCCCCAAGAAGGTATTGAAATCGAGATCAAACGACTTTAAGGCAGCTGCCCCCTTGGCTACGCCCATAAATACATAAACATATACTTAACTCTACCAACATGATATTAATGCCCCACGTTGGGCGCCAAAATATATAACAATGTTACATTCACTTAGACAGAAGTTAAATTGAATTCAAATCGAGTATTTCGAACTAAAAAATATGCACGTTAGAATAGTATACGTGCTATTCATCTAAACGTAACTTTTTCTAATTTATATTGCCTACAGATGCTATTAATGTAAAATATCGAAAACTGTCGCAATAACTTTGTGACTGTAAGATTTAGAGGATTTTTTTCTCATTTTCTGTAAAAAAAAACTTCTTTCGTAAAAACCGGAAGTTAGTAATGTTTTATTTTGTTTAAGTATAAGTGACAGTTCAGAATTATGTCTAGTATATTTTTCAAAATATTATCCAAATTGCGACACAAGATAATAATATGGCTCTGGCTCTAGTCTTATTGTTACCCGGTATACATACGTAACTTTACGTAATCATGTAAGTATCTGGCAAATAACAAAAAGAAAGACAAAGCAATGCCCTCGGCCAAGGCGAAATAAAAGAGCGAATTGAATCGTTTAGATTCGGAGATGGGAGTGCAACAGATATGTGGGCAACCGACGTCACAGCGGAGCTTTCGCGACGAGCGGAGCTTTTGCAAGGACGTCCCTAGTAATCACGGTAATGTCTAAACCATGTCGCGTTGTCTGCCACACTCTGTTTTAATCCCCCGTCGAGAACCATAGACAGACACAACCCATTCCTCCCCAATCCCCAATTCAGTTTCCGATCTCCAGCAGGTAAGAAATATCCACATCCAATTCTGCCCTACGATTGGTATTGCTGTCAAATGCAGACGAGGTGAACCGATCCGTTTCTGAAACGGGAAAATAAATATAACGATTTATGAAAGCAAATGGTACGGACATAAAAGCAGGTACAGGTAAACAATAGTTTTCATAAAAACAAATAAACAGAGGGGCGAACATTAATTTCCATTAGATAATATTGTAAATATACACTGCTGTTCAAAATTATTGCATTGAACGATATACATCTAGCTTTTATCTTTTATATATAATATAAAGTTAACTACGAAAATATATTTCTCGATTTTGGTGTAAGAATGTCATATTCTCGCATGCAAAATCGTTGAAGAATAAAGCTCATTCTTAAACGATTTTTTGGTGACATTTAGTAACGTTCAACAGTACGTTAATTACACAAAACCTATCAGTATCTTTCAGTTAACATTTACTATTTTGCTAGTAAATAAATTCCATGGTACAAACATTACAGAGGTATGATACTCAGCCGACGAAATCTCGTCGAGTTCGCGCATGACGTATTGTGGTGTGGAATATGGTTATCTGATTGGCCATGAGCAGATTAATAGTAATTTATGCAACAAGTGCATAAAGTGGTACTTCCATGAGTGAAAAAAAGACACTTTATGCATATGTTGCATACAAAATTTTTTCTACAGCCCTATACAAATAAAAAAATAAAAATAGATATTTGGAATATTTTAATTAAATTCCTTTAGTACATTACAACTATAATAACGAATGCATAATGATTATTGAATTGGACAAATAATATTAAGAAAAATAACAAGTAAATTATGTATTTTTGTTTCTTTCATTTCGCAATGTGGATATTGAAAACACAATTGTTTGGTTGACTAATATGAATTTTTGAAGCAGTCACGTTTGTTTCTGTCTGATTCATGGATAAAGCATCATTTAAATTGTGAATATTTGGAACAGTCAAATTTGTCTTTGCTTGATTCTCATATGATGTTGAAGGTTGGTTAAAAAAACTGCTGTTGTTAGGTCCTTGTAAAATTCGAGAAGCACAGTTCATTTTTGAATTGAGAGAATTGTTCACATACCCTTCGGCTACAGCAGTAGATTTCCATCCTCCATGTTGCTTTAATTGAAGAATGTCTCCACCTGAATCAACTAGAAGCGATTCCGAAGTACGTCGAAACGTATGACCTGTATATTCTTCTGGATGCGGTAAACTTAATTATTGTGCAATTAGCGATGGAATTTTCGAAAAAGTTTTTATACCAACTACTTGTTTCGTACATTTTCCATTTCTATATGATAGAAAGAAATGGTTGGTGGTTGCATTCTTCGGTCTCAGATTAGCATAATTTTGATAAAAATGTATTAAATTAATGTTTTTACTGGTTTCTCCAATTACCGTAAAACGCCGACTTGTATACGTTTTTGAATCTGGAATCGTGATGAGTAGAAATTGTCCCTTATTTTCAATGTCATCAATTTTCATTTTATACAACTCTTCTCGTCGACAACCTCCAGCTATTCCCAGTATTAATGTAACCTACGAATTTTTAAAAAATAAAGTAAGTAAAAACAAATTAAATATTTTAAACTTTTACCTTAAACATTAAATATTTGTCGTCTGGAGCAATCAATAAAAACTTGTTAATCTCCTCCCTTGAAAATGTATTGGATTTCTTGGGTTTGTACCCAACCGATTTTCGTTTCAGAAATGCTATTAGTTTAGCATATTTATTTATGTCTACGTTATCATTAATAATTAAGGTTGCTTTTAGTTTAGAATAGCTGGACCATAATGAAGAAGACTTGAATTTTCTAGACTTTTCTTCAAAAAACGCTAATAGCACCCGCTCTGTAAAGCTATGAATATTATTCTGGTTCCGCCATTTCATAAAAGTGTCATATTCTTTTAAATAATTTTCTTTGGATTTCTCCGGCAGCAAATTTAGTGTGGCCACATTAGCTTTTTCTACGATTTCTTCCGGTGTACATATTTTAAACTCGGAATCTGCACTATCTGTTGATTCCAGTTCTCAAATACAGCTAAAGAATTAATTTTTCAAGAACAGGTCGCGATAATATAATAACCAATTGAGCTAAACGAGTGTAATTTACTGATTCTGAACTAGTTCATAAACGAACCAAAACAAGCCTTTAACGTCAAATCAGTTACAGTTCATGTGCTGTCAAAGGTGACTTGATATTTTTTTCCGGTAAAGATGTAGACGAATTGCACTATTTCACGCTTTTTTACTTTTTTTCACTCTAACCATAAACAGCCGTTTTAAGCGTTAAAAAGCGGTGAAATACAAGGTACTTTAAAGATAGGGCGTAGAAAAAATGTATTTTCGCGCGCTGTTCTCGATCTGCAATGCTTCAAATTCGTAGAAACTACGCCTTCCACCACATTACGTCACCGTGACCTATAGTATCAATCTGCGTAATATCATATTGACATATTTTTGAGAAAAACGACTACAAAATATTTAAAAAAAAACTGTTGATACCTAATGCCCAAAATCTAGAAAATTGCATAAAACGCACGTTGCAGAAGGCTATTCCCGCACGAATTCGAAATTTGGCCACGAAGGAGCGAGAAAATAAATAGTAGAAAATAGTAGAAAATAGTAGAAAATAGTAGATAATAGTAGAAAATAGTAGAAAATAGTAGAAAATAGTAGAAAATAGTAGAAAATAGTAGAAAATAGTAGAAAATAGTAGAAAATAGTAGAAAATAGTAGAAAATAGTAGAAAATAGTAGAAAATAGTAGAAAATAGTAGAAAATAGTAGAAAATAGTAGAAAATAGTAGAAAATAGTAGAAAATAGTAGAAAATAGTAGAAAATAGTAGAAAATAGTAGAAAATAGTAGAAAATAGTAGAAAATAGTAGAAAATAGTAGAAAATAGTAGAAAATAGTAGAAAATAGTAGAAAATAGTAGAAAATAGTAGAAAATAGTAGAAAATAGTAGAAAATAGTAGAAAATAGTAGAAAATAGTAGAAAATAGTAGAAAATAGTAGAAAATAGTAGAAAATAGTAGAAAATAGTAGAAAATAGTAGAAAATAGTAGAAAATAGTAGAAAATAGTAGAAAATAGTAGAAAATAGTAGAAAATAGTAGAAAATAGTAGAAAATAGTAGAAAATAGTAGAAAATAGTAGAAAATAGTAGAAAATAGTAGAAAATAGTAGAAAATAGTAGAAAATAGTAGAAAATAGTAGAAAATAGTAGAAAATAGTAGAAAATAGTAGAAAATAGTAGAAAATAGTAGAAAATAGTAGAAAATAGTAGAAAATAGTAGAAAATAGTAGAAAATAGTAGAAAATAGTAGAAAATAGTAGAAAATAGTAGAAAATAGTAGAAAATAGTAGAAAATAGTAGAAAATAGTAGAAAATAGTAGAAAATAGTAGAAAATAGTAGAAAATAGTAGAAAATAGTAGAAAATAGTAGAAAATAGTAGAAAATAGTAGAAAATAGTAGAAAATAGTAGAAAATAGTAGAAAATAGTAGAAAATAGTAGAAAATAGTAGAAAATAGTAGAAAATAGTAGAAAATAGTAGAAAATAGTAGAAAATAGTAGAAAATAGTAGAAAATAGTAGAAAATAGTAGAAAATAGTAGAAAATAGTAGAAAATAGTAGAAAATAGTAGAAAATAGTAGAAAATAGTAGAAAATAGTAGAAAATAGTAGAAAATAAATAGTAGACAATGTTCTATGATTAGTTGTTCTATAATGAGTTGTTCTATGATTAGTTGTTCTATAGTTAGTAGTTATAGTTTATATAGGTCTTTTCCTTTGCATCGAAAGTGTAGCACTGAGCTACACCACTTCTGAAAATACCGTTTCATCCATACAATTTGTATAAATGGATGTGTCTCGCCCCGATTATATACAGAGTAAAATTAGCTTTGATTAAAAAAAATTACAGTACATCCAACTTTTATTTTCCATTATTTTACCATTCCCGTCTCTACTTTTGCGATGCAGTAATAACAGCAAGAAATAACCTATTTGTTGCGACGACAAAACAAAAATAAAGGTATCTAAATGGGTGTGATGTAATTAAAAGAATTGAAAAAACACGACACGTGTCGAGTAAAATCATAACGGGAGAAGTAACTCTGAACACAATGGCCCTTCGTTGATGATGATAATACGTCAATTGCAAACCTCACCTCCCGGAGAGTTGATGGAAACGAGACAGGAGACAGCCCACCATTATTTTATCTATCCACACGTAAATGTATCAAATAAGTCGATGGAAAAATTGAAATGAATTAAGGGTGGATTTAATTAATCTTAAAAAAAACACAGCGTTTTAACTTTAACTTTTGAAGACATCAGCGATGATAATGTAATTGATGATGTAAATAAAATAGATGCATTTTGTGGCTTTTTTGGATGTTGGGGAAAATTTAGCTAACAAAATTCATATAAAAAAGAAAATCGAAAAAGAAAGACCATTAGTAAATAATTATTTTTTTGGCAGATACCGATGAAAAAGAAATTGAGACCATTAGAAATTTAAAAAATTATAAATTGTTGATGTCTTTAAAACAATTGATAACAAAATGTCAAACTCACAACCGCTTAAATTTATTAGAAATAAAACATTTAATGATGAAATATTGGCAAATTTCTTGCATATAAAATCGATTATTTTAAAAATGTGATAAACTTTCGTTATCTAACTTTATTTAAAAAGATTCGGAATTGGTGGATAACAAAAATGCAGTGCTGTGTGTCTTCTTCGACGTAGCAACACTGTTAGCCATGAAAATTGTTAGATAATTTGGAAAATATATGTGTTTAAGGAAATTCAATCTATCTTTTGCATTCCTATCTGTTCCAAAGAAAGTAATTTGTTTAAATGAACGGAATCATCAGTAGAGTGTAGAGTGCCGCAAAGTATTGTTCTTGGACCAATATAGTTTAATATCTACATAAATGATTTATTTAGTTCCTACTAATGAACATAACTTTGCTGAAGACACGATTATCTTTTATGATACACCAACCTATCGTTTAGAGAAAATAAAGTAGAAAATAAATAAATAATAAATATGATTTATTTTCCATAAGACAATACAATTGTATGGGATTCGTCAAAATACAAGTAAATAAAATAAAAATTAGATAAAAGAAAATAGAATAAAATATAGGTAGGAGATCTGCATAGCTTACATAATGATTATCACCTATTAATGAGTCAACATTATCTAAATACAGTATGAACAATATAGGTCCCAAAATTGAACCCTGAGGAACTCCCATATTAATATCTAGTGTATTAGAATTAATAGTATTGATTTTGTTGACGATTTGTACTTTTAAAGAAATATTTAAAGATGAATTGCCCATAGTATTTTTAGCAGGTTAAAATAACAATTATTCACTGGAAATTTTAATAAAACTTTCTTAGTCTCATATTTTTTGATTATATCAGTTCTATTAACAATACGAGATACTATAGATCATTCACTGAAATTACACTCATATCGGATTAAGAAACAGATGCACGACTGAGCCGGTCTACAGGATAATTTAGCATCAGGTAGTTGAGTAAAATAAGCGTAGTCCTCCGGTGGGTAGAGGGTGAATATATTTTAATTATTAAATACTTATATAGTATGTAATTATGTTTATTAAAATTAAATTACTAAAGTAAAAATGAAAATATTTATAATTTTGTTTTAGACATTGTTTATGGTAATACCAAATGCATGCGAAAAAGGAACATGTCAACTTAGATACATTGCTGGCTAACTTAAGAGAAATACAAATTGGTGAATTTGGCAGAACAAGTCTTTGGAAGTTGCTTACGGAAATAGGTTTCAAATTTAAGAAAGAAGATAATAAAAAAGCTTTATGTGAAAAAAATAATGTTGTTCACAAAAGAATACATTTTTTAAGAGAATACACTCGTTTAAAAGAGATTGGAGCTTCGTTTATATATTTGGATGAAACCTGGATATTTTCCAAAGGTGAGACGAAAGGAATATGGCAAGATGAAAATATAAAATCAATAAAACATACTAATGGTGAGGAAAAGCGACACATAATCTTGCACGCAGGTGGAAAGAATGGATTTGTGGATGGTGCAGGATTAATATTTTCCTCTAAATCAAAATCAGAAGACTACCACGATAACATGAACTCGGATATGTTTATCAAATGGTTAAATGAAAAACCATTACCAAATTTAAGTGAACCGTCTGTTATAGTGTTAGATAATGCGAGCTATTACACAGAACTTTTAAACAAACCGCCAAGACAGAATTGGACTGTAGCCAAAATACAAGAATGGCTACGTAAGGAAAATGTTGCATTTCCACAATACGCTCTTAAATCTGAGTTGTTAACTTTAGCCAAACGGCATGAACCACCACAAATTTATATGGTAGATCAAATCATACATAGTTATGGACATGATGTGTTACAGCTTCCACCATACCATTGTCAGTTTAACCCCATCGAACACATTTGGGGTAAATGTAAAACGTATTATGACAATCATATTGGAATTAATGGTTACAGCGACGAAGCAGTAAGGGAAATATGGAAACAAGCACTGGATACATCAACCCCAGAAATTTGGCAAAAAAAGTGTTCAAAAATGTGATAAATTAATTGACGACTGATGGACACGTGAAAACAGGATAAACGAAGTTAACCCTATAATTATATCCCTTGATGATGACACATTTTGAGAGTGATGCTGAAGATTTATAGGTATGTCAAAAGAAAATTATTTATAATAATCACTGTTTAATATAGAATTTTAAAAGTTGTTATTTTTAATCATCGTACTTACTTAATCGCAGGGTAAAACTGTGTATGTTAATTAAAATTTTTGTTCTGAATAAACTATTATTAAACAACAAAATCATATAACTATCTCTTTTAAGCTTTCTGAGGCAAAATTAAATACCTAAAATTTATATTTATTTTGTTTCTATAAGAACCCCTTGCAATATACAAAATAACGCCATCCATGAGTAAATGTATAAAATACAATTGACCAGTCAAATCTTTCATTTTTTTCTTAATTCGATATGGGTGTAAATTCAGTGAATGATCTATACCCACTTATTTTATAAAAGCCTAAACTTTATAGGGTTAGTTTTTCCTTAATATTCACACAATTATTAATGAGCTCCTGAAAATTTTAGTGTTTTGAGATAGGACCCTCTGATTCCAAACTAAATTTAAGTTATATATGGGAATCCGCCTCATGAACAACTGTTAGACACCCGCAGCAAGCGGATTTCGAAAAATAAAAAGTAACGCTAGACCCACATCAAACAATATACCGAGGTATTTATGAGTAGTGTACCTACACGCCTGACGAAGTGTAAATTTTGCTTTTTGCACATTGTATTCGCAACCCCAATAATCGATATCGGAATATTATTACAATTTCAGTCGTACTCGCATCAAATGAACGATTCGAATTAATCGCGAAAGGCTTCCACAGCAAAATTGACAATTAATCAAACTATAGGGAAGGGCTTTGATCAATTAATGGGTGAGCAAATCCGAACACATACGGCATAGGTATGTCTACCGCATAACATTGCAATTTTATTTGATATATTTTTTACAGTTTAAAACGATTATTGTACCTATGAGTCAATTACCTATGTGTTTAATTATTTCAGTCTGATGCAAATTATTGTTTTTTTTTAATGGATCACCCTGTATTTTATTTTATATTTGAATTATCTTCGCTTTTCAACTTATAACAATATCAAATAGTATTTCACCCACATACTTTGATTTTCTTTTACTATACGGAGAATGGTCGCACTGCGCAGCTTTCTGAGTGCCTTTTTAACCGACTTCAAAAAAGGAGGAGGTTATCAATTCGTCGCGATATTTTTTTTTATGTATGTTCAGCGATCATTCTTTAACACGGTGTCCGATTTCAATGATTATTTTTTTGTTAGAAAGGGGGTAGTTCAGGAGTGGTCCCATATAAATTTGAACAAAATCTAATAATTGGATCCATGACAAAATCCTCAAACTCTTCATTTTTTATGTATATTTAGCGATAATGCTTTACTACCTTGTCCGATTCATATGATTCTTTTTTTGTTAGTAAGGGGGTACCTCAGGGGTGGTTCCATGGTTAAGATGTGGTGACGGCATCTGCACGTTTTTGAAGTCGGTTTTTTAATTTCTAATACTTGTAAAAGGAGATAGAAAACTCCGCCATTTTGATCCCTTATTACGTGTTGCCTACATCTTGGCGCAATATTTTTAATAGGTGCGTTTTAATCATCCGCTTCTGCTTCGGAATGGTCGTTCATTGAATACAGGTGAAATCACATACAGTATGGTTCAAATGAAAGGAATAAATTCATTATAATGGAATTAGCTGGTTTTTCGAAAAAATGCTCGGACAGGTCAATTTTGTTTACTTAAAGCGCAATTTTTTAAATAAAATTCCATTTTCCCCCCACTTCCCATTTTTGGGCAGTGACGTCATTGACAATTTTTTTAAATAGCAACCCCAATTTTTTTTTCTTGATTTTGATAGATCTTGCAATTTCCTACTCGGAAACATAATATTTGAAATATCTGACATAACAATTTTTTTTGAAAAAAAGTCATTTCAAGATCAGATACATAAATTTTATGTTATTTTGAGAAACAATAAATTAATAATAGATAATTATTTGTAATTAAATGCTTAATCTAACAAAATAATAATAAAAAAAATAATAATAAAAAGAATTTGTGAAATTGTCATTAAATTGACCTGTTCGAGCATTTTTTCGAAAAACCAACTACTTCCATTATAATGAATTTATTCCTTTCATTTGAACCATACTGTATGTGATTTCACCTGTATTCAATGAACGACCATTAATCCATTGACAGTCAACATATGTCAGTTTGACATATTTGTCGCTTATTTACGGACATGCGCAGAAAAATATAGAACTGTCGCTACTGTATTATTACTTATACTGGGGTTTTCGTCACAAATAAATGCTCACATTTGGTTACGATTACCATCGGCGTGACTGTGTTTTAAATAGTACTTTGTTACTAAAGGCTTAGTATAATTAATAATACTTATACTGGGCTAAAGGCTCGCACTTGCACAGAGGCGTATTGAGTATTTATTCACAGTTAAAAATGTATGCACTTAACATTTATATTTGGTGGCACAAATATTATTTACCAAAATAATGAAGAGTCTAGTTTTATTATTATTAATATTATTCAAAACGGTTATTCATCAGTTTCAAAATTCCCTCCGTCTCATTTGGATAAAAGGGTAGGTATCTATCCTAGGTACGGATACGGGTAGCCCTGACCGCCTTGATGGGAATCCGAGAGGGTCAATTGACACGGAATAGCACTATCTGTGATTATATCGTTGACGTTGCTCAGTATAATCCTCAATGTAATACTCTCTCATTCTGTATGTGCATTTTGATAGTCCGCCATAATTCATCTGCCTCACGTCCGCCTTTATTCGCTCGCATAACCGATTCTAAATCTTTATGTAACGTTCAAGCGCTCGTTTATTATTATATCTAGCTAAATCTTCTAAATTAATTGATTTGATATACAGGGTAAATCTTAAAATATATATTATATATTTAATTTTCTCCATATATTAATATAGTCACTTGGATGCAGAAGTAGCCTAAGTCACAAAATATTAATTTTTTTCTTTCTTTTTTCTAAATATTATAAAATTTCATTATCAGAAAAGTGAATGATCATGTGAAATAAGTTATCTTTTTCACATTTTATTTTCACACGATAAATACAGTAAACGCCAAATCTAAAGAACCAGCGCAAATGCTCAAGTTCGTTTACTTAAAAATCGCCACGCCCGTTCACAATTATTGGTGGACAATATATGTGGACATAAAATAAGCTTATTTCCTCAAATTCCTTTTCCATGTCCATTATAATGTTGTGCAGAACTAGTCCATGTCCTCTTAAGCTTAATAATGGACTTGCGTTAGTTCTAAACCGATGTAAGATCACTTTTACCGTTATTTGTATAAAGGTACATTTGTACAGACAAGGTTTTTACTATCTAATGAACAGAAAATCCCAAAATAACAAAAAATGGTCATAGACTAGTTTTACATCCAAGTGACGATATCGTATTTCGTATTTCCTTAGAAATAGTGCCAAATGGATGGGATGCGTAAATTCGACAAAATGATATTTTCTATTTTTTATTTTAAATATAAAGAAAACATTCTCCGGTTACGCTCATGGTTAATTGATAAAAAATTGTATTAAGATAACTTTTGACTTTGTGTTTTTTTACACTAAAAAAATTAATTGAAATTTGCCGAATAAAATCAGTTTATAGGTACTTGAATTTGCAGATAAGCTATTTATATACGAATATATCTTTGAAGACGCCGTTGTAAGAAAAATAATTTAAATCCGATGAACAATTTGTTAAATTGTATTAGATTATAGAGTATGATTATTTTAAAAGTAAATATATTTTTTAATGTTTTAATAATATGGTTCGATATTACCAAGTTAAGTGAAGAGTTCTATTTAATTTTGTTAGAGAGAAGTGTTTATCCAATTAATATTTTATTTATTTGTAAAGATATTGAAAGTAGTATAAAATATCAATTGTTTATATTGTCATTTAATTGAAACATTTTCAGATTCGGCCAAAGAATACCTACCCAAGAAGCGAAACTAAATGGGCATACGGGTGTTGTTTTAGAGGTGGTTTAATCTCAAAATAGCTGTCAATTTATGTAAAACAACGTTTGGTATATATCATTATTAGTGTTTTGTAAAAATTATAGTATAGTTTAGCAGTTGTATATAACTAGATAGTAATTAGAAATTAGATAGTTTTAAGATTTTTACTACATGAAAAAAAAATGCATTGCGTTGTTCGTAAATTTTAATGAACCTTCTTGCATCCGGCTGTAAATGTTTTATTTTTAAAATTTCTAAATTATCGTTTAATTTCTTAGTCTTTTGTTTAAAATATGTTTTTTTTATTTTTCAAACCATTCGAATTAAAACAGTAAATAAACGATAATACAAAACATAATTAAAATATATGACAAACTCACTCCGAGAAAACAAGTCGCTGCTAGCAAGATGCAATCGAAATTATTATTATTATTATATTTATTTGAAGCTACATAAAATGAATACATAATACAATATGGAAAAAAATATATCGTACCTACAATAACTGCAAAATAGAGCCGACAAACAGTAAAACTGTTACAAAGTGTCGGACCTAGCACAAAAAAACAAATATAAACAAAATGAGTAAAAAAAAATTATGAAATATAAAACACTATTTAAATTAGTTTTAGAAAGAAAAATATGTAATGTTAGGTTCTCGAATTATATAAAATTCGTTTATATTCTTTTGTGAAACGGTCGATTACAAATTGTTTAATAGTTTGGGGAATACCATATGTTATTGGGCAAAATCAAAATATTTTCTATCTCTGCTATTTTCTTTCGACATAATTCAATACAATGGTGAGATATTAGCCAAAGGAGTTGTTGTCAAAAGAGAAACAGTCGCACATATACAGGGTGTTATTGAAATACACGTACATATTAAAATGGGGAATAGTATGTAATGACCAAAAACGATTGGCACCAATTTTAACTTCAAATTCTAAAATTTAAATATTGGGGAAGAGTCCCCTTTTCCGACCTACTAGTTTCCATATTTAAAGAAGTAAAATAAATCGAAATTGAACTTACCCATAGAAATTGCACTGTTGCCGTAGCAAAACCAATTAATTCAAAATAAAGTTTATTACAGTAATTGTTCAAAATGCCGTCCATTATTATTTACACACACTTGCAATCGTCTTTCCAAAGAACTTTGAACATTAGAAATTAGTCTTGGATTTTGTCGTAGTTCCTCGGCTACCGCATTAACTTTATTGGTTAATTGTACAACACTATTAATAGGTTCATTATAAACCAGTTGTTTCATGTGACCCCACAAAAAGAAATCGCATGGATTTACGTCCGGAGATCTCGGAGGCCACTTAGTAGGTCCATTTCTGCCTATCCACTTTTGAGGAAATCTAATGTTCAAAACTGCCGTACGTTTAAATTAAAGTGAGGAGGAGCGCCATCTAGTAGGTACCACATCCGTTGCCTTAATTGTAACGGTATCTCTTCTAGGAGTACTGGCAAAATATCTTCTAAAAAGTGGAGATATCCTGGCCCATTTAATCTGTTCGGGAGAACATAAGGCCCGATTAAATACTGATCTATTATGCCAGCCCAAACATTTATTGAAAACTTTCTTTGATGCCCAGTTTCCCTAATGGCGTGAGGATTTTCATCACTCCAAATATGCGTATTGTGCATATTGAACACGCCATCACGAGTGAATGAAGCCTCGTCAGTATACAATAATATTTTTAGAAAATCAGGAATATCAACACATTTTTGAATCATCCATTCACAAAACTCCACTCTCTTTTCTTCATCACCTGGATATAAGGCCTGGACTTTTTGGATGTGATAAGGATGTAAACCTTGTTCTTTAAGTGTCCGCCACACAACAAATGAGGACACTCCAATTTCAAGACCTAGTCTTCTACAACTTAATTGAGGCCGGTTTTCAACAGCTTCCAATATTTCTTCTTCGGCCGCCAATGTTCATTGTGTTCTTGTTCTCCCTCGATCTGCATTGACACTCTCAAATTTTCCATGGTCTCTTAGATGCTGAACAGTCGAAATAAACGTACGACAGTCCGGAATTCTCCGATTTGGAAACCGTTCGCGATACAGGATTTGTGCTTGCCGAGAATTTTCTCCAGCTGCCCCATAAACCAGCACTATATCCGTTAGTTCAATATTCGTAAATAGTGGCATCGTAAAAAAATATTTAAAAGTAATCATAACAACACTTTTTACCAACTTGGAAATGACGCGCTCGTGTTAGCCAGATTCGTAAATCAACTAAAATTTTAATAATCTATAGTTTCAAAAATGTATAGTTTAAAAACAATCATTTATCAAATATTCTAGTTTTTTGATAACGAGGGTAGTAAAAACCAGTCTTCGGAAATAGAAATTAATTCGAAAATCTTGGCAACATGGTTATTTCTTACAAGACTAGTTTTCTTATCATCTGACAAAAACTTGCATATTATTAATTACGGTTGATGTTTAAAATAGGTAAATAAACCTAATTTATATAGGTCATCCTCAACATATCAGTGAAGTACGTTTGTTTTAGAATTAATTTTCAAAAATTAATAACTCCCCTAATAAGGGGTATTTTTAAAAAATAATATTTTTCTACATTCAGTGGGGATCTGCGCAATACCCAGTTTTAATATGTACGTGTATTTCAATAACACCCTGTATTATTGTGACTATGGCTTTGACTATTATTTGATGTATTTTACATTTCAGTCACATTTGAGTTTGGAATTATTTTCTTTTCCCCCCTTTTTTAATACCATATGTATTGTGTGGAGGGAGGATGAGTTACCCCGCGACACTTAGGCTACACTAGGCCCAATGTGTATCCTGCTAAGATGATAGGCACCTCATAGCTCTGAGCTAGCCTACAGATTTAATATAGTTGACAACGTCGCCAAGAGGTGCTTCTCGATCTTATATCGGCCGGTGTTAGCCAATACTCGCAGAAAACAAATCTTCTAATAAGAGCATCGGGCAATCGTAGAGGATATGCTCAATGGTATCATCTTTTTATTCGCACCCCCTCCTATGGATACGTATTCTGACAGTCCCATGATATGGGGATGTTTTCGTACTTGGCAATGACCAGTCACAATGCCTGTGATCAGGCTCAGATTTTGTCTAGTCACAAGGGAATGTTACTTAATTAGGTCTGTCAATACCGATGTTGTCAGTCCAATAGAAGGACCAGGTCCAAAAATTATTTGGTTGGCTACTTTCTTGGCTAGTGAATCAGCAAGAAGGCTACCTTTCGATGTGGCGTGACCTTTGATCCACCTTAAGGTGACCATATTATTAATGTATACGCTTGCCAAAACTTCGTGACATTCTAGTACTAACCCCCTGAGTAAATTCGAAGTCTGTTCAGGGTAAGTAGTGCTTGTCTGCTATCTGTATAGATAAGCATGTTTATACCAGTTGTTAAAGGGTCTACGTAAAAAATCGTGAACGTGGCAACGCCAACAAAGTTCGCAGAGCTTGTGCGATTACGTAACCACCTTCCCCGCGCACCTCGGGTTAAAACAACAATCGTAATAGTTATATTTTTTGCAAGCTCAGACACGGGTCGAGCACGGAAAGTCAGCTGTAAAAGACATAACAGACATTTCATTATTTCATTCGTTAGTTCGTTGTTTCTTTTTATAAAACTTATGTTAATTTATTTTTAATACAGTCCATTGTTTGTCGTTTAATGAAATAAATAGTTGTTTTTTATTACAACCGAAAAGTTATTTTACACCATTTTTGTATTGTTTCTGGTGCTTTCTTTTGTTGCTATGAGAATCTCCGTAAGCTCGGTTTGAACTGCATTGGTACTATTACTCACAGTCCATTTTATGTTGAGGTTTAAGGAATTGGTGTATATTTTACATCCTGCGCCTTGTTTTGTTTTAGAACTGTTGGTGTAGATATAAATCGTACCTGCCACTTTCAAAACCTGTAACTATAGACTATCGCGTTATTGCCTACCTTATCGAAGATAGTAGAACGGCTAATGAAAAACCGTCTTTTGCCCTTTCTTTTCAAGCATAACATCCTCACAGCTCATCAGTATGGCTTTCTACCTAAAAAATGCACTAGCGACGCAATGTTTTCCGTTCTTAATGAAATATACACATCACTTAATGATAAACTTTTCACCGCTTCAGTATTTTGTGACTTCGCAAAGGCCTTCGATTGTGTAAATCATGATATTTTAATTAATAAGTTACAAATTTATGGCATACGGGGTTCTCCTTTACAATGGTTTAAAACTTACCTAGAAAATAGAAATCAACAGGTGCGGGCGAATGGTGAGGATTCTACAAATCTAGCAATAAGCAGTGGAGTACCTCAAGGATCAGTATTAGGTCCAATTTTGTTTTTATTATTCATCAACGACATCACAGACTTAAGAATAAGTGGTAGAATTACTTTATTTGCTGATGACACCAGTGTAACCTGGAATAATTCTAACATGCAGACATTACAATCTATCATAAGTGAAGATCTAGTGACTATTAAGTCCTGGTCTGATTCGAATGGACTTTGTTTCAACACCAGTAAAACTGTAGCATTGTCTTACAGAGGTACTTTGCAACCTATAACTTTAAACAATAATCTGATCCAAACGGTGACTTCAATCAAGTTTTTAGGTCTTTATATAGACGATTCTCTAAAATGGTCTGCTCATATAGATACCTTAGCAAAAAAATTATCCTCCGCATGTTTTGCCATTAAATCGGTTTCTAAAGAGCTGACTCCTTCTACTGCATTAATAACCTACTTTTCCTTATTCGAATCTCACCTTCGCTATGGTTTACCTTTCTGGGGTTCTTGTAGCTTATACCTTTTCGAATCTATTTTTAAACTGCAAAAAAGAGCAATCCGCTATGTATTTGGTTTAAGTAGTAGGACACATTGCGAAAATTACTTCAAAAATTTCAAAATTCTAACCCTTCCTGCTCTATTTATTTTCGAATCCGTCTGCTTAGTTCGCAAGCACATTCAAAATTTATCCGAAAGACCGACTCGTAGATATCCTACAAGAAATTTAGAGACTGATGTTTATTTAACAATGCCCACTTCTGACCTATTAAAACATTCCATTACCTACAATGCCAAAAAATTGTATAATAACCTTCCGATGCAATTAAAATCTATAAATACATACGATAAGTTCCGAAGACTGGCTAAAGCTTTTCTTCTAGAAAGACCATATTACACAGTAGCAGAATTTTATAACGTACCTTAGACATTTGAGTTCCACATACAATGGCATTAATTAAATATTAAAGTTTAAATTTAAATTTAAAAATTAAATTAGAATAATTATAATGACGGATATTGCATATCCATTGCAATTGTTATTCCTATTTTGTCTGTTTGTTTCTGTTTGTTTTTCTGCTGTTTAGTTATTTTTATATGTTTAGTATTTAAGTTACACGCTTTGTCTATAAAATTTTTGTAAATTTTTTTACGACAATAAAGCATATCTCTCTCTCTCTCTCTCTCTCTCTCCGACTCCTCTATATGTTGTTATAACTTCAAATGACTTATAGAAGATATATCTCGGTAAGATGAAGCGCCTTTTGCCAAAAGCGACGTCTCGCCTCACCAGATCATACATCAGGTTCTATTCCAACCGTGCAGAGGCGTGTCATTGCCATCAGAGAGCAACCTCCTCGATGTAAATATCAAGGGGAGTGAGACTCAGAACGACTTTTATGGCTGTGGTTGGTGTGGTTTTTATAGGTCCTGTTATGTTGAGACATGTTATTTGAATTTATTCTCGTTTGCGGATGTGTCACTTTTTGGATTTTCGGTACCCAGACAACTGCACCGTTTTTTAGCATAGGTCTTATGATGGTCATGTAAATCCATCTGCCGACTCTGGGGGAGAAGTCCCAGGTGCGCACCACGGTTCGGCGATATTGCTAATAAGCAATGTATGCTCTTTTGACTCTGTTTTCCAAGATTGAGTTCAATGTTATGGTCATTTTGGGGCTTAGGACCCAGTTTTTCCTACTTATTCTTTTACAGCTCTCGAGAGCTATTGCAACGTTGTACATATGCTAGTTTTTTGATGTGTTGGTTCCATGTCAGCCTTTGATCGAAAATGACTCAGGAATTTTTGACTTATGTGATAAATGGAATAGTGCTAATAGTTTTAGCTGTTTTAGCCCTATCTCCTTTTATGTGAATGATACAACTGTTGTTTATTTGGTGTTAATTGACAATTTTTCCATTTTACGACAGTTGCTCACTATGTTTAGAGCTATTTGAGAGCGCTTTACCCTGGCCATAATTGCTAGGTCGTTCCCGTATCCTAGACATTGGTAGCTTTCTTTGGACAGTGTTTTGAGTAGATGCTCCACTAGAACTGACAGCATTTAGTACTGATCCTTGCGGGTAGCCCCGTGTTTAACTTTTGCCAGGATGGTTGCCTCTCCTAGAGAGAATGTACACCGGTCCTATTCTCTAGACTGGCAGTGATCCACTGGCATATTTTGACTGAGACGATTTTCTGTTTTAAAGCCTTTGCAATATTTTTGCGTTACTATGCAATATAATTACGTTAATTTGTAATAATATTTATGGTACTATAGTGTGTTATGTTAAAAATAAGTCACGCGAGAAAGATTTATAAATTCTCAAGGAACATGAGTGGCATACAATGTAAAAGAAATCATTTTTTTTTATGAGATAATAATAAGTTTTGTGATCAAATCCAAGCTACTTGCGTCTCAGTACCCTATAAGTGTCAGAATGACTTGATAGTGTGTCGGCGTCTTCTAACTTTTATATGATACAGCAACAAGAGTCTTACTGTAATTCAGCTTTACGAGTCCAAACAGAAAACTGCAATGTCTATCTCCAGTATCAAACATGTAAAATATTGAATGGCTTGGAAGTTAAAGAAGGAATGGAAGAAAGCAGCTGCTTCTGTTCGCTTTCTAAACAAAAAAATAGATTTTGTTTTTTCACGAGGCTCTTATATGAAATTTCCAACAATAATACAAACAATGTGTAATTCCAGCAAGAAAAAAGGAATTACTAAACCATATTGAACAAATTTAACTTGACTTTCAAAATATATACTTATAACTAACAAAAAATAGAAATATAATTTCTACTGAGATATTTTTTTAATGACATTTTTTAACTCTCCGCTGTTTACAGCCATATCACTGGTAGTTGGTTCAAGATATGATCGGAAAATGAAATTTCAAGACACGATATGGATATTGACTGCCAACTATACGAAATTTCTATTGCGTGCGGCGATAATTAAATTTTATATTAATCCAATATTTTTATACGATGTCACAAATGCAAAATAACATTAAAAGGAATTTTTAAAATGTTACACCTTTATTATTGACCTTGTTGAGGCGTTATTGAAAAATTCTTCGATATCTAATAAAGTGGTTGTTAAATTAATCGTTTTGGTCTAGTTTTTCCAAAATTATATTTTTCTTTTTACAGGTATTTTATACCTAAATGGTTTTTAGATATAATAAACATAAAAAAGGTTTTTCCATTTATACCTTGACCAAACAATTTTTGGGTTTTCCTAAAAAACTGACTAAAAATTGGTTTGGTATTTAAAACGTGCGTTTCGAAATTAACTCCCGTTCGCTTTAAATACATCGAGTCAAATAAGTCGTTTTATGCAAACGTGCGTCGGCAGACGGACCAACCAAAAACGCAGTTTATAAAAAGATGTACCTAATAAATATTCTAAAAAACTGATCGCCGTCGTTAAAGCAAGGTGTAAAAACTTCTTTTTGAAATATTAGGTAGCTCAGCGCCTTTTTAAGGCGTTTTGGACAATAACTTGTAAATGACAACCGGATCCATCCTCTTCAACAACTGTGGCCCCAATCCCCTTCCTACATGCGGACGTTGGGAAACCAATGACTGAAAAGTCGCGTGCGTTTAGAACAAACGGACTTAGAACCAGCTTTAGAGAATATTAGTAATAACCAATTCAAAGGCATTGACTGTAACTGGTTAGCTCGGAAATAAGTTTCTTTGGCAGAGGCAACAACGATCGAAGGGTAGAGGTAGAAATCAAAGACAATAACGATTAAATTTAAATATTTTTAATAAGTAATAATTATATAATAGACAATAGACAAAAAACTGTAATAAAATAGACCCTGAGTTTAAAATTAAAACATAATAGGTTTGTTTTTCGTTTGATTTTTAACATAAGCTGTAAAACGTTTTAAAAACTTTGGATATTCGCGTTTGTACACCGCCCTCAACACCGAAGCGGGAGCCCAACCGCCAGGATTTACTGAAAATAAACAGAAAAAACATTAAAAATAAATAAACAAATCAGAAATATTAAATTGGAAGAGCAGCAATTCCGAAACATTTTCTTTTTTTTTTAAATAATTTATTGGCCTAATAGCTAGGATGATACCAGCCAGTTGGTAACATTGACAGAAATGTCTAGACAGGGTCATGTAATTATATTTGACAACTTTAAAGGCCAGTCTTTTCACCTCTGAGTGAAGTTAAAAGTAACTACTTGCTGATTAAACTATAAGGCTATTGTTTGTCAATCTGTCAAGTAAACCTAGATGTAACTTTACTCAGATGTGAAAAGAAGGACCCTTTTAGCCAAATTAAAGATAAATTGTAGTGGTAGCTGTATCTAAGCGATTTTCATAGCAATTTGTTGTTTGTTCCTAAACATTTTCGATTTGCTGGTGCCGACGTTTTCAAGAAATAGTTTGCTTTGTTGAAAATATGTTTCCATCATTGGAAAGTTATTAAATAATATTTGTGACGTTCAACACGTTGGGAAAGACATTTTAGAATGTGACTAACCGTTCTAAAACATGTTTAAACTTTAAATAATTCGAAAACACGTTTCTGATAATTTTTTAAACGTTACTGCGTTTTGTAAAGATTGACATTTCTACTGCAACGTTTTAAACAGAAAATGCGTGCATGTCATTTTGATATAAACTTTTATTCATCTCAAAAATTAACGACGTACATCACAGTGATAATTTAAAAACGATGTTTTTGATTTTTTAAACTATTATTTAGTTTTAAACGAGTCGTTTTTAAAAATTGTTAGTTTAAAAACGTTAATTAACATAATCTTTTATTTTAAAATTATAACGTTTTAAAAACGACGTTTCCGACATCTGCCGTGTAAACAACGAACTCCTTAAGATGTTTAGACGATTAGAAAGGCGACGATTTCAAAGATTCTAAACTCAGGTATATTAAAAATGTCGAACACGATATTTTCAGTAACGTAACCTTATAAAAGACATTTTACTTTCATGAAAACCAGAAAATCGCTCTTGAAATATTTTAAACATTCTGTCGTTTTAAAAACGACATTTTAAGTAACGTGGTCCTTAAAATAATGACTTTTCTACAAAAATATCGCAAAAAATAAAGATTCTAAACATTTTGTATCTTTAAAATCCTTTTATAATACTTTTATCATTTGAAAACGCTCTTTTAACATATTTTTTTAAAAACGACGCAAACGGTTATAACATCAGACAGCTTTAAATGTATAACGTTAAAAAAAGACAACATAGACATTTCGCATATTTCATGCAAATAAATAATTCATCATGATGTTTTTTTTTAAATACTAATATAAACGCGACGTTTTTAATTATTATAAAATATGACTGGTTACAAATGTCGATAACTACGTTTTTAATATTGCAAACTCATAAAGACATTTTACTTTACGATAACCAAAAAAGCAATCCTAAAATATTTTAAACCATTTTTATCATTCTGTCGTTTTAAAAACAACATTTTAATTAACGTAATCTTTAAAAAATAACGTTTTTTAACAAACTTCGCCCTCAAAATAAAGCTCGTATGCGTTTTGTAGCTTTTAAATCTCTTTATCGTCAGACAACTTTAAAAAGGTCCTCAAATATATAACGTTAGAAAAAAAAACAGTGTTAAACGTTTCTAATATTTCATGTGGACAAATAATTCATCAGGATGTTTTAACGCTTATAAACGCGACGCTTTTCAATACTGCAAATTAATAAGACATTTTACTTTACGAAAACTAAAAAAATTGATCCTGATTTTAAACCATTTTTAGCAATCTGTCGTTTTAAAAACGACATTTTAAGTAACGTAATCTTTAAAAAATAACGTTGTTTAACAAACTACGCACTCAAAATAAAGCTCCTATACGTTCTGTAGCTTTGAAATCCTTTTATGATACTTTCGTCACTCGAAAACGCTCTTTTAACATAAAACGTCACAATGATAACAATTTTAAACATTATAGATACCTTTTTAAAACGTTTCTAACATTAGACAACTTTAAAGAGGTCCTTAAATATATAACGTTCAGAAAAAATACAGAATTGACGTTTTCGATATTTCATGTGAACAAATATTCACCAAAATATTCTGACGCTTATAAACGCGACGTTTATGACTGATTAAAAACGTCGATAGCTACGTTATTAATATTGCAAACTGATAAATTTATTTATGAAAACCAACGCTCTTTTATCATAAAACGTCGAAATGATAACAATTTTAAACATTTTAGATAGCTTTCCTTAAGGTGGCTCCATTTTTTTAAAAATGTCATTAACGTTTCTAACATCAGACAACTTTAAAGAGGACCTCAAATGTATAACGTTAACAAAAAATACAGAATTGACGTTTCTGACAATTCATGTGAACATTATAACGCGACGTTTTCAATTATAATAAAAGACATTTTACTTTACGAAAACTAAAAACGTCACAATGATATCAATTTTAAACAGTTTAGATACCTTTCCTTAAGATGGCTCCATTTTTTTAAAAACGTCATAAATGTTTCTAACATCAGATAACTTTAAAGAGGTCCTCAAATGTATAAAGGTCAGAAAAAATACAGAATTGACGTTTCTGATATTTCATGTGAACAAATATCCACCAAAACGCGACGTTTTCAATGATTATAAAATATGAATGGTTAAAAAACGTCGATAGCTACGTTTTTAATATTGCAAAATGATAATTTTAATTATGAAAACCAAAAAAAAGCGCTCTTGAAATGATTTAAACCATTTTTTAACATTATGTCGTTTAAAAACATTTTAAGTAACTCGAATCTTAAAAAAAAATTTACATAAAACGTCGGAATAATAATTTTAAACATTTTAGATGTTTTTATAACCTTGCTTTATTTCTTAAAAACTTCATAAACGTTTCTGACATCTGACACTTTTAAAATGAAGTCCACAAATGTATAACGTTCAGAAAAATAACGGCATTGACGTTTCTGATATTAAGTAAGAACAAATAATTCATCAGGAAGTTTTAACACTTTAAAACGGAGTCCTTCAAAGGTATGTTTAGAAAAACATGGCATTCACGTTTCTGACATGACTAGGTACAGCAAACACCACCTGTCGTATTTTGTAGTTTTAAAAACGTCACGTTTTTAAACTTTTAAGGATGTTTAAAAACGCGACGTTTTCCAAAACTACAAAAAACGACAGGTTAAAAACGTCGACGTTTATAAAAAAAAACGTTGTGATGCTACTAAAATGTAAAAATACAATCTGTCTATATTTTAGTGATTTACAACGTTAGAACAGCTTTTTCTATTAACCAAACTAACTGGCAACATACTTTTGCTCAATCATTTATGACGGAATATCTGCTCTTCAATAGCTACTTATTTGTGCGGGTTTCGGGATTACTTTTAGTGATTTTAATGAGAAAAATGGACGATGAAATACGTACCGACAGAGCAATAAGTAATTTTGCACGATAGATTGTCCCTCGTCAAGGACGTCCCTTCCTTCGGCGGGTCCACAGTCGTCTGGCAAAGCAGGCACACCGTCAGAAACACCCTGACGCATTTACCGTTATTCGGCTGCAAAAAAATGACAGATTAAACGTCAGTTATAACATGTCGTCAAAAGAATTACCGGATAATCGGGATGGTCGGTGGAATTGTTGACCACCGTCCAAATGTCCGGCCCGTCTCTGTCTTTCTCGTTGGGCAACTTCCTGATGTGCGACCAGAAGAGCCCGTCCCGCTGGCTGGCCGGCCAAATCCGTTTGTGGGTTTGTAGAAAGACCAACGTGTCTTCTGATATGGTTTCTAGTACTGTCATGTGCTCCAACGTAGCTAAAAACAAATGCATTAAAAGGAATTTTCAAGAACTATTTTTAATTGCTTATTTTATTGTATTTTCTTTTTTTTGTATTTCTTGAATTTTTATGTATATTTTTGTTATTTTTTGTTATTTTTTGTTATTTTTTGTTATTTTTTGTTATTTTTTGGTATTTTTTGGTATTTTTTTTTTAATATTTGTTGTAAAAATACTAAAAATAGTATTTTAGAATTTTTGAACTTTCGCATTTTTGAAATTTTTGCATTCTTTGTATTTTGCATTTTTTACATTTTCTGTGTTTTTGGCATTTTTTGCATTTTCTGAATTTTTGTATTCTTTGTATTTTGTTTTTCTTTGTATTTTTTGTATTATTTTGCATTATTTTGTATATGTTTGTGTATTTTTTGCATTTTTTCTATTTTTAGCATTTTTGTATTTATATATTTTGGTATTTTTTTTGTATTTTTTGCATTTTCTGTATTTTTTTGCATTTTTTTGGTATTTGTTTTATTATTTATATTGTTTGCATTTTTGTATTTTGTATTGTAAAAATACTAAAAATAGTATTTTAGAATTTGAAATTTTTGTGTTTGTATTTTTTATATTTTTTATTTAATTTTTGTTGTAAAAATACTAAAAATAGTATATTAGAATTTTTGTATTTTTTGCATTTTTTTGAATTTTTTTTTGCATTTTGTTGCATTTTTATGCATTTTTTTGTATTTTTGTATTTTTTTGTATTATTTTGCATTATTTTGCATTATTTTGTATATTTTTCTATTTTTTATATTTTTTGTATTTTTTGTATTTTATTTTTTATATTTTTGTATTTTTTGTATTTTTTATATTGTTTGCATTTTTGTATTTTTTATTTATTTTTTGTTGTAAAAATACTAAAAATAGTATTTTAGAATTTTTGAGATTTTTGTATTTTATTTTTTTGTACTCGGTATTTTTTTGTATTTTGTTTGTATTTTTTTTATATTTTTACATTTTCTGAATTTTTCATTTTCTGTATTTTTGTATTTTGTATTTTTTTGTATTTTTTGATATTTTTTGGTATTTTTTTGGTATTTTTTGGTATTTTTTGGTATTTTTTGGTATTTTTAATTTAATTTTTGTTGTAAAAATACTAAAAAGAATATTTTAGAATGTTTGTATTATTTTGTATTATTTTGTATTATTTTGTATTATTTTATATTATTTTATATTATTTTGTATTATTTTGTATATTTTTGTATTTTTTGTATTTTCTGTATTTTTTTGCATTTTTGTATTTTTCTATTTTGGTATTTTCTGTATTTGTATTTTTTGCATTTTTTTGTATTTTTTTGCATTTTTTGCATTTTCTGTATTTTTTGAATTTTTTGAATTTTTTGAATTTTTTGGTATTTATTTTATTTTTTATATTGTTTGCATTTTTGTATTTTTTATTTAATTTTTGTTGTAAAAATACTAAAAATAGTAGTTTAGAATTTGAAATTTTTGTATTTGTATTTTTTTTGTATTCTTCGTATTTTGTGCATTTTGTTTGTATTTTTTTACATTTTCTGTATTTTTTGCATTTTCTATATTTTTGTATTGTTGTAATTTTGTATTTTCTGTATTTTTTGCATTTTCTGCACATTCTGTATTTTTTGAATTTTTTGGTGTTTTATTTTTTATATTGTTTGCATTTTCGTATTTTTGTACTCTATTTTGTATTTTTTTTATATTTTGCTATTTTTGCATTTTATACATTTTATGTATTTTTTGCATTTTTGTTTTTTTTTATTTAATTTTTGTTGTAAAAATACTAAAAATAGTATTTTTGAATTTTAAAATTTTGAATTATTTCATATTTTCCATTTTTGTTATATTTTTAGTTTTTCAAACTCTCATTTTTGTTTTATTTTCATTTGTTATACTTTTAGTTTTGTGATGCTTTTATTTTTTTTTTAACTTTTTATTTTAATTTCATTTCAGTTATGATTTCAATTTTGTTATGCTTCCATTTTCGTTACCTTCATTTTAGTTATACTTTAATTTTTATTTTACTTTAATTTTTGTTAAATTGGGGATAAATTCTACAAATGTATATTATGCTTGCAACCATTTTGTTTTGTTTAACTTTTAAAATAAAAACACTCACTCTCCCAGTCGTATCTGTACTGAGGATTGAAGAAATGATGGCACACCTCGTGACCCGTAATACCCTTAACGATATGGACGGCCTTAAGCGGATCTACCACCATACCGTCCACCTCTTCTTCTCTCCTGTACATCTTCATCTCGCCATCTTCGGCGAACAACTGCCAACCGGATCCGCATTCGCCGATGCCCATCTTGGCCATCGATACTTGTATTTGGACCGTCTTTTCGATCTGAAATAACAAAACCAAACCATATAAGTACAAAGATACTATAATGAGTCTGAAAAAGTTTTACCTCCGGCCATAGACGATGCTGTATGGCTGGCGAAGTGGGTGGCGGGGTTATCGGTACCACCTGACCGGTTTTCAGCCTCTCTCTCAGCTCCTGTTCTTCCTCCATTTTGTCTAGACCCGATTCTACGGCGTCGTAAAATTCATCGTCGGCAATAACGCTATGAGGTCCTTCCTGGAAACGAGAAAATACGACTTAAGTCTCCTTATCTGCGTTTTTAAGTCGCCTGTTAAGAGTGTGATCGGACGGAGGACTAAACGGCATTGTTAAGTCGCTTCTTGAACGAATATGATCGGACGGAAGACTAAACGGTTATTCTAAGTCGCTTTTTGAACGATTAGAAAAGGACAGCGTGTATAAGCCGTAAAAATTGAAACATAGTACATGGAAAACAATAAATATGTCATTAGTGTAATTATAATTCCATTTAGTCTTAAACATTTGCTAAAAAGTACTATACTTACCGGAATCTCTATATTTCAAAATGGATTATTTCTACGAAAATATATCGCAAGTATTTTATTATCAAGCCGAGGGGTCATACAGAAAAGTAACATTTAATATTTAAAATTCATATATTCTATCATTTTTTTTTTAATATATTCAATGTTAAAGGTCAACTTACAGATAACACATATCTAACTTAAATTGTAGATAATATTCATAACCTACATTACATCGACAATCAGTTGACGAGACATAACACAGTGTAGTGGAAAAGCCACAAAAATTGAAAAAAAAAAAGTTTATTTACTTACTTCCAAATCGGGTCCGGGATGGACATTCCGTATCTTTTGGATCTGGACGAAGTACGAATGGGACAACGTTTCGGCCCGTTTGCGCTTCTCGATCTCTCTTTCAAGCCGTTTGCGCCAACAGTCCTCTCTTTGGGTCATCAATTCGGCGCAGTGCTCTAACGTTTCTATCACAGCCGTCGTGGTCGATTTAAATGTCAACGCTTCGCCTTTGAAATCGACCACTGGAAATTTTTCTGGAGAAAAAATAAGGTACAAAATGACGACGTTATAAAGTTATACGTTAGATCTGGAGTCTCTTTATGATCGGACGGAAGACTAAAGGGTGAAGTTCGCTTTATGAAAGATTATGATCGGACGGAAGACTAAACGACTTATATAAGTCGCTCTGTGAACGAAAGACTATATAATTCAGTTTATGAAGGATTATAATTGGACCGTGAGTGACTGATCAATTAAAAAGTAACTTGGGACTAGATATCACGTTCCAAGTGACTCCACAACAAAAAAAGTCTGCAGAAAATGGTTGGGCAGTTAATCAAAAGCGATCTTACTGCAGAAGGGATAAAAATTAAAATAAAACAGTATCTTTGAGTAAAAACATATTTAAATGAATTTAAGATTCGGGTAAACACAATACCTACCAATTATGACAAAAAAGAACTGTATACCTTTTGGTTCTTATAGAATATACCTAATTCCAGTAAGACATTGTTGGATAATTGTACCTTGAACTAATTTCTCCTATTTTTAAACACCTTACGTTATACATAATAAAGTTTCTATAAAAAAATTAACATTCTATTTTCTGTCAAGTAATATGTCAGTAATTGTATACCAGGGGCGTACGTAGATAAACATTTCGTCTTTTTACTGGCCTCTTATCGGTCTACATCCAGCCAAAAATATAATAATAAACTACATCATTACAAACCTTTATCTGATACGCGTACGCCTGTCTTTACATCGTTTTCGACGCAATGATCGAAATACCTTTGCAGCGTATCGATTTGCCTGCAAAGGATGTCTTTGAATGTGCCGATTTCGGCTAGTTTTTCTTTGATGTTCCTCGACGATTTCTTGAAGCTACTTCCAGAAGCCGTGCTATACGTGTTAGACTGTAGACTGACGGTTGAACCATGGCGCTTTAGACTGTTCTCAGAACCGGTGCCATAACCAGACTCGATCTGAAAATATCAAATCGAAAGCGTTAATATTTCGACGTTCATCAGACAATGAGTTCTTTTCACTTCAGTACACGCTAAATCATTGTAATTCAGTGATGTAGAGTTAGATATAGAGTGTAAAGAGTGAAAGGAGTCCATATTTCGAACTTGGCAAGATTTGCAAATATACAATTCAAAAATTAACAATTTGAGAATAGAAAAAGAAAGCAAGTTGTTTAGAAATACAAAAGAGGACGTCATCTCGCGAATAAAATACATTTGTAAGTTCTAAATAGTACAAATAAAGACATATTGAATCAAAAGTCAACATAATCGGATAGAAAACTAAGTAAATTGCTGTAGAGACAGACATATTAAATGAAAATAAATATTTAATCCTTTTTTAAACAAACTAAAGACCGAATGACATTTGTGTAGAGCTGTTTCGTTACTACCGATACGATACCAGTATCGATATTTTTCTTTTGATATTATTCCAATATGGCTACTTTTCTTTCAATACTGTATGTATGGCGCCATCTATGTCCAATACAACAATTGTATTGTTGAATTTGAAATGTTTATGTACTTCTTTGATCTATGGTTATGTCATTTTCTATAATTTTATGAAAATTAGATATCTTCAGTAAGTCTATTTTTGGGAAACGTTAGATATTAAGGGGAAATTATAGAGGCATTATTTTAAAGAAATAAAAACGTGCTGTTATAAACAAATTTACCTAATTTAATAGTTATTAATAAAGATAAAACTACCTTGAGGTTTTTTTAACAACTCGTTGCAATTTTAAACACACGACTAAAAAATGTTGACGTAATATAACTAAACTATCTAAGTAAACGACCATTTTTATCACTGTCAATGTTTATACTAATGGAAGGTTTTCGCGTTTACAATGTTTGCTTGCTATTAAACTACTAAATAAAGAGCGTTCGTCAGTTTCCTATAATAAAAATCAATTTTTTCCGTTATCCAGAGGATAATTTTCATTTTTCCATTTACTGCGATTAATATTCTCCAAAATTCGCATTATTTTGATTGTAGGTACGAGGGGTACAGCTAAAGTTCGTGGAATGGACAAGCATTTCTAGGGGTAAAAACCGATGAAAAATATTTATTTATCTCAGTAGGATTTTTTAAAGACTCAGAAATTTCAGTTATAGCTTTATTTTTAACATTTAAAGAATTTATTGTTCCTCAAAATTGTTTAGAGCTACCGGATTTAAAATGGTGGGCGAGATACACAGATTTTTCTTTTCTAATAGCTGAAGTAACTGTGTTTCGAATATCTTTATAGTAAATGTAGTCAGAGATGTTTTTAGACTTTTTATATTTAGAAAGTGCCTTATCTCCAATTTTCATCATCATGTATTGTAGGAGTTAGCCAAGGTGTAAAAGATTTTGTAATTCTAGATTCAACGTACGGCGCATGTTTATCAAATAAAAAGAGAAGGTAGGTATTAAATAACTTTATCTTGTTTTCAATATCATTTTCATATATTTTCAAAAGGTATACTTAATAGATCTCTATTTTATTACTTTAGGATTCTGAATAACAATTGATAGATTTAGACTGCAATACACTCCTCTGTGATCAGAAATATCGTGATCTATCGTACCAGAACCTGCGACAAGGTCATCTCTATTTGTAAAGATAACGTTGAGTAAGGTTTGTAACGTAGGAGTAATTCTGGTTGGTTCTTTTATTAACTGGCAAAACCCATATGATTCTACAGATTGATATATCACATTATTTGAAAGTTGGTCAACATTTATATCCCCTGTGTTTAATATATGGTCAAATTGAGGTTTTAAAAATGATAATATATTATCAAAAAATTCAACAAAACTTGGAATACCACATGCGTTTGTTCGGTAAATAACCCCTATTAAAATCAAGTTTTTATCTAATTTAAGAGAAACCCACATACGCTCAATGCCTTCGACAGTACCAAAATCATGAAGAACATGCTGGTGTTGTATACAGTCGCGAATATAAAAACCAACTCCTCCATCAATTCGATGTTTGCGATCATTTCGAAGTATTTGGTATCCAGAAATATAGATATGAGATGGCCCAAAAAAAAAGAATTGAAATTCTCAGTCACTTTGTCTAATAGTGATTTTTAGGCTTTCTGCTGCCGGAATTGTCACATATTCGGAAAAAAGGTTGTCTTCTTCATTCCTTCGTTTGCGGGGTGCATTTTTTTCCCAAAATTTTGAGGTTTTTCATTTTTCTCCTTATTTTCGAGATTTTTGAGATTGCTATTATTTTCAGATATTTCACTCCGTACTTTCTAAGTACCCCAGATAGTCGGCTGACTGCTTGACTTCGAGCGCTCTACGGCTCCTCCACCAGTCTCTGGTATCTTTCTCCAAACTTTCGTCTGAGTTTTATTTATTCTCTTTTGAGGTACTGTTTTACGTTTCCTCGTCCTCATCGGCAGTTTTTAGGCATTCCGTACACGAGCTGGAACTGTTTATACTCATTTCAACATCCTCATCGTCATGGGACTTGGCAGTTTCATCTTAAGAAAGTTTGTGGAACGCGTTCTCCATACTTTTTTTGGCCTTCAGCGCCGAGAGCAGCTTTCTGGTTACTTTCTTGCGCTTCATTTTCGATGGGCTGTTCGGCAGTTTGCTGTTGTGTGTCTTTGGCTTGACTGGCGCTGAGCCATACTCTCCGTACTTTTTTAAGGAAAAAGTTGTTGCATCGACCTCACTTGGATTTGGTATTTTCTTCCAAGTTAGTGATTAGTTGGCCAGTACTCACGGTTTTTATGGTTTCTTGTAAAATAATACTTCTTCTTGGTCTTGCAATGTTATGGTTACGAATACAGTTTTTCCGGCTTTGTTGCACCAACTTGTAGGCTTTTAATATAATCGTTTTGAATGCTCGGTCTCTGGTTCCGCGTATACCGCGATTGGTACCGGTTTTTCCGACGGTTTGGCGCCCCCCCAAGGGCTCCCCTATGCATGGGGTTACACTCTGAAAATAGTTTTTAGACTTACCTGGCGACACGAAATGTTCGGGATAATAATAGAAAGGAAAAAACACTTATAGTGGAACGAAAAATGGGGTAATGTTACTTTGAAGCCGATAGAAACTTGGGTTCGGGTAACAGTAGCCTAGGCGAGTCCTAGTCCTAGTCTAAATGGAGAACATTGAAGAAAATGCATTGATCAATGTTAAAAAGGTAGAAAATTCATTAAAGTGAATATAGCAATGGAAAACTTAATAATTAACCTCAGAAAATACTATGATAATGATACCAGTAGTTATAGTGAATAAAGTGACTTTTAAAAAGAGTTCTTGAACTTTAAATTTATCTTTTAGGTATTGAAATGTTACTTTTAATTCCAAGAGATTCAAAAAAGTTTAATTCCGTTATCAACATATTAAAGTGCAACAATTTTGTCAGAAGATTAAGGTTTATTTTTATTTTTTGTAAATAACAACTTTTTCATTCAAAATTTGATCTACTAAGTGCGTATATACCATTTTATATGTTGTGACCTTATTTATATTATAGAAACTTATTTAACAAAGTACGCCTATGGAATGTGACGTTTATCCCCACTTTTACTGCACTCTTCTTTTATTTCTACTATAGTCGTATCAAAACAGCAGCAAAATGTGATTATTTCAACAAACATTTGAAAGAAAATACTAAGTTGTGATATATTTTTGAAAAGGGGATAAAACATGCTATGTAATGCAATACAAATGTGCAAAAGCTTCTGATAGCGTTTCCCTCGTCATATCTCGTCGAAAAAAGTTTTAGTGCCGTTACAAACTTATTAACAAAAAAAAAAGAGCAGATTGAATATCACAGAAAGGTGAGATTTACGGTTATTCCTTACAAAATTCAAGCCAAATATTGATAATTTGCTGTCAATCCCTCTCATTAAAATTATTTTTTTTTTAATTACCATTGTAGAAATTACATTACGTTATAAGTGTTTAATTTTAATTATATTACGACGGTTATAACAATAATAATTAATAGTGTAATGATTTATATATTTAAATTTAAATAAATACCTACAACACAAGGAAATATACTATATTTCTTTTTACCACTCCGAATGGGACGTTTTCTAAATAAAATTTGTGAGAATTGATTGGTTCTTGTGCTGTGAGTCACTGTAGATTTCAAAAAAGTAAAGTTGGATGGAGTCACTTTTTCGTTTGGCCAACTTTGCTTTTTTGACATCCACTCACAGCACAATCAATTAAAATTTAATTGAAAATTTGTTTAGTCGACTTAATTATCGACCCTATCAAGTAATCAATTCTAAACTCTTTTTTTTTTCGAAAACTGTTAATTCGTCGTTAAAAATCAGCCACAATGCAAGTTTCCATAGATCTAATCTTCACCTTTCTTTTCGAGATTTATAAATTGGTAGTGATGTAGCTAGGGGGTCCACCAGATCCAGCAAAATTTTGAAAGTGGTCTATGAAACAAAAGAGTTCGGGAACCTCTGGTCTAAACCTAAATATTGTATGTCAAATAACTGAGATACAGGGATTTATCAAAAACACACCAATTTGATTTTTCGCGCTCATTTTGAAAAACAAAAACAATTGATAAAATACAGGGTGTTATTGAAATACACGTACATATTAAAACTGGGTATTGCACAGATCCCCACTGAATGTAGAAAAATATTATTTTTTAAAAATACCCCTTATTAAGGGAGTTATTAATTTTTGAAAATTAATTCTAAAACAAACGTACTTCACTGATATGTTGAGGATGACCTATATAAATTAGGTTTATTTACCTATTTTAAACATCAACAGTAATTAATATGCAAGTTTTTGTCAGATGATAAGAAAACTAGTCTTTTAAGAAATAACCATGTTGCCAAGATTTTCGAATTAATTTCTATTTCCGAAGACTGGTTTTTACTACCCTCGTTATCAAAAAACTAGAATATTTGATAAATGATTGTTTTTAAACTATACATTTTTGAAACTATAGATTATTAAAATTTTAGTTGATTTACGAATTTGGCTAACACGAGCGCGTCATTTCCAAGTTGGTAAAAAGTGTTGTTACGATTACTTTTAAATATTTTTTTACGATGCCACTATTTACGAATATTGAACTAACGGATATAGTGCTGGTTTATGGGGCAGCTGGAGAAAATTCTCGGCAAGCACAAATCCTGTATCGCGAACGGTTTCCAAATCGGAGAATTCCGGACTGTCGTACGTTTATTTCAACTGTTCAGCATCTAAGAGACCATGGAAAATTTGAGAGTGTCAATGCAGATCGAGGGAGAACAAGAACACAAAGAACATTGGCGGCCGAAGAAGAAATATTGGAAGCTGTTGAAAACCGGCCTCAATTAAGTTTTAGAAGACTAGGTCTTGAAATTGGAGTGTCCTCATTTGTTGTGTGGCGGAACTTAAAGAACAAGGTTTACATCCTTATCACATCCAAAAAGTCCAGGCCTTATATCCAGGTGATGAAGAAAAGAGAGTGGAGTTTTGTGAATGGATGATTCAAAAATGTGTTGATATTCCTGATTTTCTAAAAATATTATTGTATACTGACGAGGCTTCATTCACTCGTGATGGCGTGTTCAATATGCACAATACGCATATTTGGAGTGATGAAAATCCTCACGCCATTAGGGAAACTGGGCATCAAAGAAAATTTTCAATAAATGTTTGGGCTGGCATAATAGATCAGTATTTAATCGGGCCTTATGTTCTCCCGAACAGATTAAATGGGCCAGGATATCTCCACTTTTTAGAAGATATTTTGCCAGTACTCCTAGAAGAGATACCGTTACAATTAAGGCAACGGATGTGGTACCTACTAGATGGCGCTCCTCCTCACTTTGATTTAAACGTACGGCAGTTTTTGAACATTAGATTTCCTCAAAAGTGGATAGGCAGAAATGGACCTACTAAGTGGCCTCCGAGATCTCCGGACTTAAATCCATGCGATTTCTTTTTGTGGGGTCACATGAAACAACTGGTTTATAATGAACCTATTAATAGTGTTGAACAATTAACCAATAAAGTTAATGCGGTAGCCGAGGAACTACGACAAAATCCAAGACTAATTTCTAATGTTCAAAGTTCTTTGGAAAGACAATTGCAAGTGTGTGTAAATAATAATGGACGGCATTTTGAACAATTACTGTAATAAACTTTATTTTGAATTAATTGGTTTTGCTACGGCAACAGTGCAATTTCTATGGGTAAGTTCAATTTCGATTTATTTTACTTCTTTAAATATGGAAACTAGTAGGTCGGAAAAGGGGACTCTTCCCCAATATTTAAATTTTAGAATTTGAAGTTAAAATTGGTGCCAATCGTTTTTGGTCATTACATACTATTCCCCATTTTAATATGTACGTGTATTTCAATAACACCCTGTATAATAATAGTTCTAAAACGGTAATACGGTAATAGAATCCTGAGAAACAATGACCATTTAAACGATTGTGTAGCTTTTAGAAATACATGCATCAATCTGGGTAAATGTCATTGCAAGAAAATCAAAAACCGATCGAGGCGAGACTTTATTTTAAATTTCACATGTCACATGACCGCTCTCACTGCCCGGACACACCTCCTTCCTTTCAGTAAAAGTACAAAGAGCGATTAAAAAAGAAAGTGTGCACCTTTCTATAACGAATGTAATATTTCACAACGGAAAATATTTTGTAGAAAAAACAGGGTTTGAGAATATTAAAGAAAACAGACTCAAGAGTAAAAAAAAAATGTTTAAAAAAAAATTGAAACAATATTCAAAACATTGTATGATGAATCCACGTGTGAATGAAACTCCCGGTGAAATTGTCGAAACATCGTACGTAACATATACGGGAAGACGCATCTTCCTACCAAAAAGTGTTCAAAAATAAATTATTAACGCCATAGCTCAATTATTGTAATTTTTTCTTGGATATATTCACCTCATATGAACCTGAAACTAAACAGTATGATGACGGTGCTCATCGAACAAGAATTCGAATTACTTTATCTTTTTTTCTGTTTCTATTTATTTAACAAGATTATTTATAACTAAATTGTTCTGTAAATAGGATGGGCAGCAAATAATAAATATTATATTAATTAGAAGTATATCTAACCTTTTAAATTGATGCAAAACGAAGAAAAAGCAGAATAAATAAACACTAAACCTTTTAATTCACAAAAACTTACTATTCATCCTGGTTTTTAATAACTATAAAATGTTTATTACACACGAATTAAAAAAAATACAATAACAACCGAATTTCAGCGAAATACCCACAATTGACCGTTTATCAGTAAAATAAAAAAGATCGGACTGATAAAATTGATTTTAGAACGCAGGAGCCATAGGCGTAGTTGAGATTTTAATTACCAAGCACTTATATCGTTTCTAGAATAAATATAACCCAAAAAAATAAATAAATGTATGTATTTATGTACTACTGAGTTTATGATAGCTAAATAACCGCAGTTTATCGCTTTGATCCAGCAGCTATTTTATTTTAATCAAAAAACATTCTGGTTGCGTACGGTAAAAAGCAGAAAATTAACGACTTTGAGATACCAATCGTGTGGTTGAAATAGTTTATAATTATCGAAGAAAAATAAAGCGATTTTTAATCGTTTGTTATTAATTCATAATTAACGGAGGTATTAATATGTGACTGCTCCGGTTAGCCGGCCACTTCCTATCGTTGGCCGCTTTTAAGTTTGTGTGCACAAAATAAAGTTACTCTCTAAATGTTTATTCAATTAATATGTTACCCCCTTTCGGCCATATATTTCCTACAGTTGCGCCAATCCATATATAACAGCGGCAGAAATTGAAACTACAATTTAACTTCTAAAAATGGCCACCTGTGAGAATCTGTGTTCAACTGTGGTATAGTGCGAAAGTGTAGTGGATACCAGGTTGGAAAATAGCAACTAGCTTGTTTATTATTACAATTTAGATGTTTTAAACCAATTAGATGTAAATAGTACATATTTCTGTTGTAAAATATAAGAATAATTGTTTTAACCTAAAAAATATTTAGTTGGTGAGGTCGTTAAACTGGACACAAAAATTTCATTTATCCGATTCTCGGCCAGGGTGGCCGAAAACCGGTAAAATTTGTCTACTTGTTGGCATCTCTTTTTGATATTATTGTTTTACATATTACCTTTCTTATTTCGTCTACTGGTTCTCAGGGTATATAGCAAACCAGTGCCAGTTACTGGCCACCTACTTATTGTAAAAATGCGCGCGAAATATAAATAGTCGATATATTCAGTGGCCGAAAACAAGATAATGGTACCGGTTTTGACCTCCTATTTAAAACCTATATAATTTAAGTGGCCGAGAAAGAGGCCTTTTCTTGACTATTCGTCGTCGAAATGCTAGGAATAAATGGGTTTTCTTTTCGTTTCAGATAGCTAGGAACAAAAAACCAGACACGTTGCAGAAGCAGCCTACTAAGAAATCTCAGAAAAGAATATTTTTCTTGTATGCAGTTGACGCGTTAAAAAGGGCTCTTATTGAAATTAGAGAAAATAATTTAAGTTGTGCTTAAGGAAAGCGAGCCGTACATTTGGAGTATCCCAAATCACAGTCCTTCCATTATCAATTGCACAGTTATGTGGGGAATCATCAATATTTAATATATACGCACGGCAGTCATGTCAAAGTTAGAAACGAAAAATAATGTTTACTCCCCTTATACAATGCGGTAAATATTAAACGAACGGTCAGTCCACGTGTACTTGATATATATGTGTCAAAATCCATCATCTCCGTTGTTTACCAATGAAAACATCGAATCGTAAACTTAAATGCACTGTATTGGCCGAAGGTTTACGGAGGGCAGGAGTGTTCGAAAATATTCCTAGAAGACAGTCTGCGATATCAGTGGAGTACTGTCGTGCGGTGTGTTTTGTATGTGTGGTTAAATTTCTTTGAATAAATATAAATATAACGTTCTTTAGACCGTGGGCGAATGAAGAAAATGAAATTGCACAGTGTAGTGAGATTATAGACAGGTATGACTTTAACAATAAGGATTTGAATATACAAACACAACAAGTTATTTTAAATATATTCGAATGTTTAAAAAAGGAAAATATTCAGCAGTCTGATAATACGATCATAATAAGAATTGCTGAATTAACTAAAGTAAATAAATTTTCCATTTATCGAGTAGTCACAAAAGGGGTTGCTGTGGATCATTCACAAAACCGAAAAACATGTAAAGAAAAATTTAAATCAGTTGACAAAGTTACCCAAGATTTTATACGAAGGACAATTTATAGTTTATATAAGGAGAACAGGGTTCCAACATTGGAAGTAATACAGCAAAAGGTAGCAGATTTTTCAGGATACACTTATACCATTGCGTCAAGTTTTGGCAGCATGTGGATTTAAACACAAAAAATTGAATAAACGGATGGCAATCACCGAATCGTCAAGGATAGTTCAATGGCGACAAGATTATTTGCGTCAGATAAAAGAGTACAGAAGTTCTAATAGACACATAATTTATCTAGATGAAACATGGTTTGACAGTAACGATGTAGTAAATTTCGGTTGGGTTGATAGTAGTAAAAATTGCTGTTTGAATGGACCTTGTTCTAAAGGGAAACGTACACGCTGGAAGCAAAGACGCTTTCGTGCCTAATGCTTTATTATTATCTGCTAAACAAATTAAAAACTGTGCAGCTGATTATCATGAAGATATGACAGCAGAATTATTTGAAAAATGGTTTAATGAACAGCTTTTACCTAACATTCCACCACAGTCAGTAATCGTTATGGACAACGCATCCTACCACTCGCGGCAACTCCTTAAAATACCAAATAGTAGCAGTAACATAGCTCAAATTTTAGCGTTTATGTCTGAAAAAAATATTCCTATTCCTGCCAGTGATCGTAAAAAAGGCCCAACAAACAAAGAATTGCTTACTGTTATTAAAGGCATGAAGTTGGAAAATTTTTATTATATTGACAAGCTGTGCAAAGAACAGGGTCATACTCTTCTCAGACTACCTCCTTACTATTGCATATTTAACCCTATAGAGTTAATATGGGCAAACGTAAAATCAGAATTACGAAAATGTAATCAGTTTCCAGAACTGAGTAAAGAGGTTGTAGAACTCGTAAAGAAAGTTCTAGCAGCAGACCGCCAAGAGCTTTGGAAAAACTGTGTCGAACATGTTATTAAAGAAGAAGATGAGTATGTAGTATTACCCTCTTTACAACCCATCATAATTCAATCAAATGATGACTCTAGTTCAGATGATTCAGACTGCCATGATTATTTATAAATATACTTTAGAATTGAATTGTTTTTTTTCTTTTGTTTTATTTGCAAAGAATTTATTTTCCTTTATGGTTTTTGCTTTGAAATTTCCAGCAAAAAAAAACGAATGGGGTACAAAAAGGGCTCAGTTCACGTCTGGTACCCTGTTTAAACCAAACGCCCTTACAGGCAGGTACACTTTACTCGCTTTTTTACGTTTTATAATTTAATATTCAGTTCTTGAATGAGTAAAACCAAATTTGGTAGATTTTCACAAAACTTTTATTTTAAAAAATAAAAAATAAAAACTACACAATAATTTAACAAAACAAAGTACTTCAGAAAACATCAATAACATAACAAAATAAACTAACTATTTAAAGTAAATAAGGGTATTTAGGTAATTATGATATCAATCAAATAACAATAAGATAGTAACATTACTGGGATTATCTCACAGAAAACTAGAAAAAAAGATTTAATAAGGGTGAGTTATTAATATCTAATTGATCATTATGTTTTTAATTTTTATTTTTTTAAATAAAAGTTTTTTGAAAATCTACCAAATTGGTTTTACTCATTCAAGATATAATGGATTTTCATCAAGTAAAGGCCGAAACAATAAATAATAATATTCAGTTGTAGCAAGTTAATGAGCTATAATGATTTTTTTTAAGTCCAAGTAAGACTACAATTAAGTGCATATGTCTAAATCAAGGCGTATAATAACGTCCAATTTATAATGATTCGATTTCCTTTTAACGAATACTTTCTTGCATATGATATATATTAAAAGTATTTATAAAATAAATTTATAAAATGAGGTAGGTATCTACGCCTATGGCAGATCAAACAAAATTGTCGGTAAAGGTTCCGAACGAGTTTTTATGTTCTGCAATTGATAATGGAAGAACTATAAAAGGAAGATCTTTGGACAATGTAACGAAAAAACAGGACAAGAAAAGGAGAGCTGAAAATCCTTAACTGTACCTAAGATAGGACTGAAGAAAATATGAATAAAATAATAGATCAAGAAAGTGTACCTAAAGAAGATAAGATTGAAGAAAATAGGGGTAAAATAATAGACCAAGAAAATGTACCTTCTCAAACTCATTGTTCATAGAAGAGATCATATCAGAAAATATTACAGATCCTTCTGAAAATCATTTACATTTTCCAGAAGCTATTAAAAAAATCGTAAAATAAGGCGCCAAAAGAAAATTTATCTAACGCGATATACTCCCAAGCTTGGCGAGATTACTACTCAAATAAAGAAAGGCAAAAAATAGAGAAACTTCAACAAATAAATTTAAGAAATGAGCAGAGAACAGCAAATAAGAAACAAAAAGAAATAAAAAAAAGGCAACGACAATTCTTTGAAAAATGCTAATGAAAATGCCATTGAAACTCTTACCACTGAGAAAGAACATTTAAAATGTACCTTATCAGTGACGCAGAAGATGATTCCTGAATTAAGATATGAAGTCACTGCGATAAAGGTCTATAAGTATGATTTGTGCACATAAAAATAAGTTTTTATTAGTTCATATTTTTTTTTTGTTTAACCAAAGAAGTTTTTGTGTAATTTGTATTTTGGTGACAAATATAGCCTTTTGACTTTTTTACATTTGAATCTTTTTTACTGATTAATTTACCAATCTCCCAATTTTCTGAATCTTCTTCCAAAAATATGGGTGACCGCATAATCAGGTTTGTTCCGCCTAGCGGTCGAAAAGCGGATCATCAGCGGTCGGTAATTGGCGCATGGTGGCCGAATACAGGAAAAAGTACACTTTTATAAATTAAAGTATATTTAAAAACTACAACCCATTTAAAACCATTTATGATAATTGTTAACCAGTTTATATATTCCAGATTATTCGGTAATAAAATCAAAACAATAAAAATTTTAATAATTATCTATCGGACATAGAAGTAAAGTCAGAAAATGTCTTAAATGACCGACAACCGGCGCAGTCACACTACTATGTTGATGTTTAACTTAAGATTTATTTTACCCGACCAAAAAATTAATCTTACGTTCAAAAATTTTCAACATACTCATCAAATAGTATTAGTCCAGTAACTGAAGGGACCAACCTGTCATTTAGTCGGTCCAGATTTTCGTTGTGGCTCAACTCTTAGGTCTCGGCGGTCGCTTCCAAGGTCGAAAACTTTTACCAACTCTGCTGCGTCGGAAAGGGCCCAAAATGGACCCTTAAACTGGTTTCCCGCCAATATCTTCCACAATATGCAAATTAGAGAATTTTTGTTTAGATAAAAAAGAAAGATCTTATCATTATCTACAAAAATGGTCCCTATCATTTTTGTCGGGAATTCGATAGGTTTCGAGATAACCGCAATCAAATGTCCCCTCGTTCAGCCCCTGCTTTATCTCTATAGCAATGCTGATTAGCTTGTAAACAGGTGGACAAATTGTTTCAGAACTCGGTCAAAACTTGATATTTTTCGATGATTCAAAGTTCATTACAATGGGAAAACCCATAGGTATCGATCCATGTGCCTTGAAGCCCGTTATTTCCTTTCAAGAACATTGAAAAAAGGGTCAAAGTTGCGTTTTCCCACTATTTTGGACCACTTTATAGTAATTCATTCTTATTTTTTTTCTTTTAATAGTTTTTTATCCCATTTTTGTTTTAAATGGGATCTTGAGATGTCTCGAATGATCTCAAGAAAATTTTTTCCAGTATCTTCATGGCGTTTTAAAACAAAATTGATTTGTTTATTTGCATTTTTCATACGTTCTAGAAATCTTTGAAACAAGCAGTAATTAAAAACTCATATTTCATTATATTGTTATTCAATGCACACCATTTTAAAGCTTAGAGTGTCTACTTTTCGAATGTATTTTTTTTTTTAATAAAGTTGCTCAATTTTCTTGAAATCGGGAAAATTGATCACACCGGGGAGAACCGGACTTTTTTTAAATACTTCTTGTTCCCCGCTGTTCATTGTTTGAACATTAATACCCAGACCGAAGTGAAGCTGATATTATCACCTTTCCATTTCTATCAATTGATCCACGTATGTGAGCGTGGTTCTTAACTGTTTGTTAGAATTATCTCCCCCATTTTTACGCTCTCTGCCTGAGATCCATGATATTCCATCATAACCTAACCACGTGTACCCACGCGCCACGCGCTCACCTTAATCGTCTGCTTTTGTTGGTATACAATCTCTGTTATTTTTGGTCGTTATTGTCGGTATTATTGATAGTATTTTAGAAAAATATTGATAGTATTTTATCATTATCAATTAAGTTGTTAAAAAAAAGAAGTTTTTAAAGTGAAAAATGCGACGTCATTCTTGAATTTTCAAGAATTTGTTTTTCGTTTGTGGGGAACAGAAAAGGTTTGATTGATTTAAAATAAAGTCTATAAATTTGTTGTAATTCTAATAGAGCAAGAGCACGACGATGAAGAGTGTGATTCTGATGACATTGAATGGTTTAACGTATGATAAATTATAAGCATTGCTATGTATTTCGTATTTTCAACATGTTTTTCATAATAAAAGAAATTTTTCAGAAACTTCTTATTTTTCTGAAATCCTGGACCTATATTGTTTCGATAGAAGTTGGCGAAAATTTTGCAAAAGACGCAGAAAATATAAAGGGTCTTCTCGGGTCAATATTCATCACACTCTAAAACTAGTAACCCACTATTAGGCAAAGCGTCGGGATTTGAGACTGCCACATGAAAAACAAAATTTTTGCACTTTTCTATTAAATTTTGCAACGCAAATTACACAGAACATTCGGAAATATAGATGAGATACTCCAAGCGCTACTTTACAGAAAAAATCCCGTAGAATCCGCCAATAATTGTCGAAAGATCGATTGGTGCCCGGAGTTCTATTCATAGGCCCCATAATTTAGTGAGCAGAGGTACGCCGCTGGCGCCATCTACAATTGGTCTCCAAAGTCAAAAACATGAAATCAATGTATTCCCAACTCCCTCGAGCGGAAATTCAGTGAGAAACTAACATTTCTATTCAGTGCAAAAATTCGGGCTTTTTCGAAGGCCGCTTTGGCAAAAAATATTCGTCTTGCGAAAAAATGGTAGGAACCATTTTTGTAGATAATGATACGATCTTCATTTTTTATTTAAACAAAAATTGTCAAATTTGTATATTTTGGCAGATATTAGCGGGAAACCATTTTTTCGGACTTAGGGGCCATTTTGAGCCCTTTCCGACCCAGCAGTGTTTTTGCCCTTGAAAGCAACCGTCCAGACCTAAGAATTGAGCCACAAAGGAAATCTGGACCGACTTAATGACAGCTTTGCATATTTTCAGGTTTTCAGTTACTGGACTATAAGCCGTTTTTGAGGAAAAAAAAACAGTTTTGTTCAAAAATTCAAGTAAGTAAAAAATTATCTTTCATCGGATTTTTTCAAAATTGTTCTATGCCATCTCTATGTCATGGTTATACTATGAGAATTTTTACAAACTTTTTAAGCTTATTTTTTTTTATAAATAATAATATTTCACAATAAATTATCTCTAAAACTTTTATAAACGTACAAAATTAGTCTATTTCCTGTTATTATAACTTTTTATTGCTTTACACACCACCTAAGATTTATTATAAACACTGAATAATCGTAAAAAGTCAATAAAAACGTTTTAATTTAATAAATATTTTTAAATTTGACACCTAAAACGTTAGTCTAGGCGGTACTGCTAGGAAAAAAACATTAATTAACGTTTCTGAATCTACCGACTTGGATGTATCGTGACAGCCGAATTTTTTGCGATGTTGCCAAATCAAATTACATATCAGAGAATAAAGGATATTACAGAATGGTAAATATAACAGCAAATGTAATAATTAATTGAAACGCTTGGAGGAACAATGTACACAAGGAACTTTTTTGCTTCATTTCGTCCAAGGGACACGCCTCCGAATTTTTTCGCAATATTAAAAAAACACCCTGTATATGTTAATTATCAATCGTGTTACCCTGAAATATTTTATTTTAATTATATATTTTTATTGCCTTGTTTGTATAATTTAGTATTTTCAAAAATATTAGATGTATTGGTAATTTGGATCATGCAGGTATTAAATAAAAATAAGGCTGTTGGTAAATTAGTTTTAAAAAGACCAATAAGTATTAAACATAAATTTTGATTTTGATTAGGCACTTAACAAGTCACATCCCACATATTTACGAAAAATGATATCAACTTGAAATTTTTAGCAAACATCAAGCTCTAAAAGGAGAAGAATCCCTTTAATTATAAAAAAAAAACTGATTAAATATGGGAGACTTAAGAGGGGTTGAAATAAAAAAAAAATCAAAATTGAAAAGCGATATCAACATGAAATTTTTAGTAAAAATCAAGCCCTATAAGGATATGAGGCCTATTGATTGTGAAAACAATGTGCTAGAAAATAGATAGTTAAGAGGTGTGTTAAACTGCGAAGAGTATCATTTAGAATGCCAGGCATTATATATCTTTATTCTAGTTTGTATCTGTGTAATAGTATATATTGTGATCTTATAAAATAAACATTTAAAACCTTTTAGTTCTTATTTTATTTGCCAATAAAAGGTACTTAAAAAATATATTTTTTATTTGACATCTGTGACAAATTGTGAAAATGATTAAACTTACAAAAAAACTGAAAAATGGTAGGGTAAAGTTTCATATAATATTTTTTACACAAAAATCAATGTCAAGCTTTATACATAACCTGATATATATATTTAAAAATAAACTCAAATTATGAAGAAAAGTCAGTTTACTAACTAATCATGTTTATAGATGGTTTTCAATGTATTAAAAACAAAACAAATATTACACTAACTAAAATATTAATTTATTAATAGTTGTAGTGCTTAAAAACAGTATGATGTTGATAATAATAACTACACTGAATACAAACACAAATATTAAAAAAAAAACAGTGATATTGGCTATTGTACAAAGTTTTGAACCTTACAAATGATAAAATTATTGGAAAAGTGAACACCCATTTTAAACTATAATCATTTGCAAAATTAAAACATTCAGGAACATAAACAAGCAACAAAAACAATTATTAATATTTTTTTATCAGTACTAATTAGACATTAACAAGCATATTTTATAAAACTGCAAATTCAGAATATAAATAAATTTAACTGCGGTATTTCCTAAACTTTTTATAAACAATTAAATCCTTCACCCAGATATAACACCTGGCAATTTTTATATATTCAACAACCTCAATAATGGGTTTATTTTAACTAATATTTATTTAGAACAAAAACATTAACATTTACTTACTTTGAAAGATTCTAAAGCTTCCACCCAACTCTGCTTACTTTCAACAGATAAAGCTCTAAGATACCAAACACAATCATTTACTGATATATCAAAACGACATTCATCAAATTCGTGTGGCTGAAACAAAATAAAAATATTTTAAAGCACAACAAATCACATATCATGTAATTTAAATTAATTATAGCAAAAATAGAAGACAAACTTACTCTATTTTCAACAAAATAGTCGTTAAAGAAATATTTTAGACATTCTCTGTGCCCATATTAATTATTAAACCAGTTGTAAACTATATTTGAACAAATATAACATTTAACAACCATGTTAATAATTTGACCAATAAAACAATTTAATTCCAATTTTTATTTATTTATCACATGTTTAAGACTAGGTCGAACTAAATACCAACTTTCAACATCAATTAAAATTTATTTTGTGTGTATTTATCATTCAACTCATGACTAATAATGTAACCATTTGGTAAACTATTATCTTGTATTTGGACATAACGTTGGTAATGTTAATTTACACCTATTTAGGAATTTTAGGATTTAGAACGTACGATTTTGGGTATCGATTACAAATAATTAAACAGTACGTACTTTAATAACAGCTTTGGCAATGGATAAGGCTCCTCTGCAACCATACCCACTCTCCTGTTCGCTTTTGTAATATGACAGCGTACCGTTTTTCAAAACAATATACCTATCTTGCCAACCGTGTATGTAATTCGTCCATTTACTCAATACACCTGAAAATTCGTTTAGATTTTCAACATCTGAATCGTCACTGCTTTGACCCTCGGCCATACTAAATTAGAGTGCGGGTTTGTATATGTTCGCCGATTGCGTGGGCATCGGTCCGAATTAACGCATTTGAACCTTAATTCTACCTATTAAACCGAATTTTAGACTCTTTAGTTCGATAAAAATTTGTTTATCAAAATTTTTTACGCTTTTTATCGATGACATTTGTTGTAATGACGGGTGTTGACGTTTATGCCATAAAATTGCTGTCTAGTAAATTACCCAGTGCCGGGTACCGAACTGAAACGAAAAATGTACGGAGTCTGCAACGTTGCCAAATTATTTTGCAAAGCACAAATTTATCAGTTTATTTTCATTTTCCATGATTTTGGCGCCCTTAGATCATTGCGCTCCGGGTGGCCGCCCGGTTCGCCCTACCCTGGGGCCGGCCCTGAGAGACAAGTATCATGATTCTTTTCGACCCGAATTTTTTTTTTAGTAAATAAACCCAATCGTTAGTTAAATAATAATTGTCGTTCGTACTTTGATTTTAATTTTCACCACAGAAAATGTTTGTACAGGATTACTGCTTTGTGATATTTGGCTACTTTGTATACATATGACCCCATTCGGAAATCCGAGCCCGCATTAGGAAAATTTCTAGAGAACATAAATCATAAAATGACGTTTCTGGACAAACCCCATTCAATGCAGCCAACAAAAGAAATACATTGTTCATGAACGTCCCTAGGCGAGTTCGGTCAGTCAGGGGCTGGAGCGGGACAAATTTTAGGGTGCTTTTAAATGACATTTAAGCGTGTTAAACTGTCACTAATCGGACTAAACCGAACGCTAAAAGAGTCGTTTGGAGTTAAAAGTGTTAAAGGAGTTAAAGGAACGTGGCAAACCGAACGCAATGCCTATAGAATTAGGCATTCCAAACTGAATGGCTACCAGTGGGTTTTGACGGGTTATGATATGGCAAAATTATGGCAACCCTGTAGGCCTGGTGATTTGACAAGATCAATGAAATAGATAGTTACATAGATTGATCATCCATATTTTTCAAAATAAACATAAGCTTATGCCTTAAAGTAAAAATATAAGCAATTATTTTTTTTAAATACCTAAAGGCTAAAAATTGGTTTTAAAACACATTTTTGCTAAACCGATTCAAATTAATAAATATTTACCAGACAATATGGCCGCTTGTAAACGACCAGCTTTGAGCAATCTATATAACTATATATGTATCATTGACCCTGTTAATGACAACATGACAACAGGGTTGCCATATCTAAACTGTCATTACCCACTGGTAGCCATTTGGACAGGTCGTTGGAATGCCTAATATTTGAGGCGAGTTCGGTCAGTCAGGGGCTGGAGCGGGACAAATTTTAGGGTGCTTTTAAATGACATTTAAGCGTGTTAAACTGTCACTAATCGGACTAAACCTAACGGTAAAAGGGTCGTTTGGAGTTAAAAGTGTTAAAGGAGTTAAAGGAACTTGGCAGACCGAACGCAATGTTGGTAGCAATGGTGTGACATTGACAAAACAATGTCAATGTCATTATATAATAATATAGCTATAACCTAACTTTTATGACATTTTTAATAAAATTCTCGTCTGAAAGGCATTAGATTGGTTTTAGAATGGGTAATTCCATGGGAAATACGGTCAACAATGGCTTTAATTTATATTTTCACCCTGAAATTACGCCAAGTCCATTAGAAGAACCAACATTCGATCCCTTGGAGGGATTCGACAGTGGTCGCAAAAAGAGGGGTTTGTAATTTTAATGAATAAGTAGAAATTATTTAGGTATACAGAATAGTTTTTTCTGCATACCATTAGTTAGATATGTTCATTTTGAATTCATAATTTAGCTTATTTTTAATTTTCAGTTATGATTGCAACGGAGGAAGAAATGAGGTCAGCTAAGATACCACTAGAAGATAGAGACTATTGTGCACATCTATTATTAAAGTTTCGTGATTGTCGGAAAGCAAATTGGCCGTTTGCAGCGAAGTGCCATCATGAAAAACATGAATACCTTGACTGCCAATATGATGAGTAAGTTAAAATCATTCTTGGACAGTTCGCTGACTATTTTAATAAAATATTTCAGTTCCTATGTCTTACATAATTGAATATCTTGAAGAAATTACAAAATAATTGTATCCCACAGATAATTTAATTTCCTGAATTGCTTGTATTAGACTTAACCTTACCAGACCATCCTTATTCACAGAAAGTTGAGTTGCAGATCTTGGAGATAAAATTGGTCTGTCACAGTTTATAATTCCTTACCAATAGAATCCTATAAAACCAGAATTAACAGGTTGCCACCCCTCATACTAACGGTATATATCATTCACGGTACTGCAATATCTTTTTAATTTGCTTCTTTTTTTTCAGTTTTGTTATAAGAATGAAGGAATACGAACGTGAAAGAAGATTAAGAGTAAAAGCTGCTGCATAAAAGCAATTTGTAATTATTTGTAGATATCGTTTTAGTAAATTTATTATTTGTGAACAATTTAAATAAAGAAAATTACCTAAAATGAGTTTATTTTATTCAAATTTAACAATTTTAAAAATGATAATCACGAAATGGTATTAAATTTGACCTTATACTAATAGAGGGCGGTAAGCGTTATGATACATTGACAGCAGCGTTGCCAAGTCTAATCTTTTTCTATTTGAAATTATTGTAATAAAGTGAAATAATGTACATTATTCCCTATTAAATGAGTATTTTTTAATTTGTTTATCTATTATAAGGCTACTCCTACTAATCAATTATTTAAATCTACTATTTTTCACATAAACAAAAATTAATCTGACAAACATGCTATGCTTGTAATTTTGACAGATGACAGCACTTTTGACAAAAGAACTGTCATCGTCATCGAGTATGACAGGCGATAAATAACCAAAAAAGTTTGCCGATGTCTCAGTTTTGTTCTCATTAATTTTTAGCCAAATAATAAGAGTGTTCTTAATATATTATTAATTTAAAAATGTCTAAAAATTTTAAATTAAGTGCCTCGCTTTTCGGGCATTCGATGGATATAAGAGCTTTGGCTGTGACACCAAGTAACGATATTATTAGTGGTTCCAGAGATCGGACTGCCAAATATTGGAAATATAATCCGTAAGTATATTTTCATCCATCAAAATTTCATTATTAAACTCACCTAATTGGTAGATATATTTCTAAATTCCAGTTTAATTAAATGTACAGCCAAAATTAATTTAAATCTAAATTTCTATTTTTGATAGGTTACAAAATAATTATAGTGAGGTAATGACCTACAAGAGCCATGAAAATTTTGTCGGTAGTGTATTATATCTAGAACCAACTAGTGAATATCCGGATGGACTGGTGGTGACCGGTGGTTATGATAAAGCTATATTTATTTTCAAACCTGGAGAACCTTTTCCAACTTACTCAATCAAAGGTGAACATGCAAATACTGGTAAGTGTTAATTGGATTATCTTGTGGCTTTGTAATACTTATTCAATTTTTGCAACTGTACAGCATATTAAACAACTATTAATACAACTCACTAAAACCTGTAAACAAACAAGGACACAGGGTAACAAAAAAGAACACATAATCATAAAACGTTTTATTAATTTAAAATAAAATAAATTTAAAAAATATTACTGGCTATAAAAATTAAATAAACATTTTAAAAACAAAAAAATTAAAACTTAATTTTTAAGTATCTAGCTTATCTTACCTTTTACTTTACTTATGAACGTATAGGTATCCATTAATAATAAGGAGGTACAAACTAAACATTAAACACTACTCTATTGTATTATATCCTCACTAATGAATAAAAATATAAAACAATTTGGGATGGTATAATAGTGCAATAAAGTTGTGCTTGCTTATTACTTAAAAGTACCTATATTTTTTTCTGACTTGGCCACTATGTTGTTTGAACAACTAGCTGAAATCCAGGACAATATGCCTCCTTTTTAAGGGCTATGTGCCACACTACAGTGACAGAAGTGGGACAATAGTTCTTTTAGATCATAGTGACACCTCATAAACTATATAGCTTATTATACAACTTACTATACAGAATAGAATAGACCTACTTTATTTGTTTAAATAAACATAAACCGTTTTTAGCATAGTCAACATATCCCAAAAAAATATTTTAATTGACATGTATTTTATATTTTAATTGTTCTTCAACAGAATCATAAAATAAGATAGTTGAATCATCTGCATAGAGAATTGTGAATGCATGGTAAAGTAATTCTGGAAGTTAGTTCATTTATATAAATTGTGAAAAGTATGGGAGCTAATACTGACCCTTGGGGTACTCCTATATTATTTGTTACTTCTTGACATGGAATTAAATCCAAGTAAATGCCACTCAATCAGTTTTAACTGAAAATATGTATTCTGTGTTATTGTATTGTTTTAATGGGCTCTCACGTAGAAATAAATAAAAGTAGTTTAATAGTTATAAGTTACAATAATAAATAAGTTACAACAAAGTACAATAATGGAAACCAATTATATAATAACAAAAACCTAGATGAGAACACCTGTATGTGCTGACAAAAATTTAAATTTTATTTTAATTATATTTAATGAATTATAAAGGAAATAAAAATTAAAACAATTTATGCAAGAAACTGAAAAAAAAAAACTATTTAAAAAAAATCCATGTATTAAGTCCATTATTCTTGGAATATTCTGATAAACTTTGCATTATTTTGGAAAATGTATATTTTGCTAACTTTACAGAATTTTTTATATTTGTTTAATAATTTTATATGAAGAGGTAGAATTTTGTCTCCAGATAATTTACACTGTTTTTAAAAAACTCATTATTTGGTTTTGGTACTTTAATGCACATGTTCAATGCAGTTCTAGTGTTATGTCTATGTTCTAAAAGGTTTTTTAAAAATTCATTTTTTTGTATGTAGCAACACACTGGGTGAATATATAAACATCTAACATTGCTAATTTTTTCATTATATAAAGTTATGGTGGGACACAATCTATCTCTTTCATATATTAACTTGAAGATTTTGTTTTGAATAACATTTAACTGATTTAATGTAGTTCCATACAGCCCTCCTCATACTAAGATTCCATACCGTAGTATAGATTCTACTAGACTGTAGTATAATGTTATTAGTAGATCCTGGTTGCGAAATTGTTTTAGAAGATAAAATTTATAAATCAGAAATCTAAGTTTTTTTGCTATATATATTATATGGCAGTCCCATTTTAAGTGCTGGTCTATAATTATACTTAAATATTTGGATGTTTCTGTTTCCTGTGTCTAAATTTTGACAAGTTAAGCTTCTAAATTGAGGTCGATCAGCCACTGTCTTTGAAAAAGCAATGTAGTTTGTTTTAGTAACATTCAAAGACAATTTAAAAACATCCAGCCAGTTTTTGACATGTTCCATTCCAGCTATAGCACATGTCTTGATGACTTCCCAATCTTTATCACTGAAGACTAGCACTGTATCATCAGCATATGATACAACTTTACCTTGAATATCAATCTAAGTTAAGCTCTTAATGTATAAACTAAATAGTATAGGTCCCAACACAGTCCCTTGAGGCACTCCGATTTGTATATTTTCAGGGTTACTCACATTGTCTCTAACCTTCACCTTCTGTTGTCTGTGTGTCAAATAATTTTCAAAAACCTTCAACACGATGCCCCTCACTCCATTCTGTTCAAGAACATTTAAGAGCTTCTGATGTGGCACCGTGTCAAATGCTTTTGCTAGACCTAGAAATATACACTTGTTACTAGTATTCATTTCATCAGTAACATATGAAATCAATTCATGCATAGCATCTCCTGAGTTAAGACCCTCAGTAAAGAAATATTGGTGCTTGGAAAGTAAGTCATTAGTTTTTAAAAAATCTTTCAGTCTATCTTTCACACATTTCTCAAATATTTTAGCCACATTACTAATTAAACTAATAGGCCTATAGTTAGTTATTAATTTTGGATTACCAGCTTTATAAATAGGTGTTATAATTGAAGTTTTAAAATGTTTAGGTATGATTCCCATATTAAAAATACAATTAATTATATGCATTAAAGGTTCCAGTAAATACGGATGTAGTAGTTTCAGATGTTTTACTGTTATACAATCAAATCGCGGGGGAATATTGTTTTTTAAATTATTTATGTGTTTTATAATATCGTTTTTGTATATCGGTTTCAGAAACATTGATTTTTCAGTGACATTTACAGGAAAATCCACATTACATTCAGGGATATTTGTGAACATATTAGTGCCAATAGTCAAAAAATAATTCCTATTGCAGTAATTCGCCATTTCATTATTATTATCAAATTCCTCATTATGTTGGTTAACAATCTGTAAATTGGTATTATTTTTTTTATAATTTTCATTAGTTGCTTCAGAGATTAATTGATATGTTTTTTTCAGATCATTTTTGTTTTGGTTTATTTTATTGTTATAATAGTCATTTTTAGGTTTTGATATTAGTTTGTCTAAATTATTTCTAAATGTTTTATAGTGAGTTTGTTTGTTAATAGTGTAGTTTTTTTGTAGATCTTTTTTAAGTTTATCCCTAGTTTTAATAAAATTAATTAAACCATTTGTTATCCATGGCTTTATTTTTTTTATGGACTTTAATTTTAATATTTTGAGTGGTTTGACATGTTTCAATGATATTAAGATACATGTCATAAAAAAGTTGTGTTGCAATTTCTGGATTATTTTCATTGCAAACACTTTCCCAGTTTACAGTTTCGAATTTTTAATTTATCAGTATCGATTTTAGTTATAGTTTTATATATATATTGTAGGAACTTGTGTAGTTTTTGGCAGATTGTGAGATATTTATCATAATAGGATCATGATCAGACATATCATAGCTGATTACATAAGAGTTCACCGATAGATTTTTAGTCTTAATATTGTTTTTTAAGAATATATGATCCAAGCATGTTTTAGGGTCGACCAAAACTGTTTTGGTCGACCCTGTAGAAATAAATATTCAAATAATTACATCCTTGTAAAGACGATTAGAAGACCTTTCCAATGAGGTGTTTTGAGACACATGGTTGCATTTAAAAAAATTGCCGATTACGTCACCACGGTAATACGGGTGACGTAATGTTCGTTACATCTACATCATGTGATGATGATTCAAAAATTAAAATTGACCTGTTTTTGGATTTTTTTCAAAAGTCGATTATTTTAGAAATAATGAATTTATTCCATACATTAGCGACATACTGTATATATTTTATTAGACATAGACACATAATTCAAAGCATCCAAAGTCCTGCATTTTCGCCATTAAGAAGAAAAGAAGTGGCCGAAGAATATAGAAAACACCTTAGCATTGTAACTAAAATGTATCAAAAATGGTCTGTTATTGTAAACGTCAAAAAATTTCCAGTATAATTCGCTGTTGGGTACCCCACGAGAAAAAAATGTCCACTAAATTACCTCCGTTGCCATGGTGATCTGTCAAAACACGTATTTTGATTGGTTCAAAATTACAGGTGTGGAATTTTCAGTTTAATAATAATTTTTGGAGGATTAGGTTTTCGTTCATTATCTTCTTTTTGTAACTTCACCATATCAGCATAAGAAATGGTAGGTACAATATTTATCTCTTTTTCTTCAAATTCTTTAATTTTCTCTTGAAGCATTTTTATTATTTCATTTTTACTATTTATTATTTCATCCTTATCTTCATTAGTCTTCTTTAGAAAATCAGTCAGTTCATAATTCCGATATTTTGCACAATGAAATTTCAGAATTCTAGTGCGTAGTGGTATACACTTAATTTCTGTGGTTGATAATTCAGAACATTGGTTGCAGTATAATCTACATCCATCACATGTAGAGCATGGATATTTTTGTTCTTTTGTAGGCTGATGAATAATCTCACACTGAGCATTTCATTGTCATTTTTCTTATTAAATAATTTTCTTATTTTATAAACTAAATGTGGGTACGCCACTGGATATTCTATTTGTATGATTGCTTAGTAGAAAGTATTGGTGTTTATTTTATTTCACCTAAACTTTTTTGTCATCTGATAAGGTTTGGTACTTTTTTGCGTTTTTTGTTTCCTTGGTAGATTTTATTTCGGTGAAATTGCAGAGATAATGCATTAATCTATGCAATTGTGACTCACCTAAATAGTTTATTTACTACACTATAGTACTATCACATTTTATTTAATTCACTAGTTGTTTTTTTTTACATTATATAGTTTATATCGGTAGAAATATAGATTTATTTGCGCAGTGAAACGAACACGTTTTCTCACCTTGAATAAAAATATGTACTTTAGAATTTATTATACAATTAACTTATACAACTTATTTTACATATATTTTCTAATTTTTCAATTCCAGTATGTGGTCTGTCTAAAGGCCAAAGTAAAAACAGCTTTTTAAGCGCCTCGTGGGACAACACCGCCAAATACTGGTCATTATCTTCGTCTACTTCTAAGCCAGTACATACTCTTACTGGACATACAGCTGCAGTTTGGTATGTCATTCAAATTGGGGATGGTCGCATTGTTACTGCGTCTGCCGATAAAACCATGCTAGTCTGGTCGGAAACTGGTCAAAGACTGAATGCTTTAGCGGGTAATTAAATTAGGTTGGGATATACAGTGACGAGACTGATTTTTTTATAGAGACCTACATTTATTTAATAGATGTTTCTTACAAATAATATTTTTGTGCAATAAAGGAAAGTTCAAATATTAACCAGCTGTAATTCACTAACACCCTGTATACAGGTTTAAACCAAAACCACTTGCTTAAACGGTTTGACGTCGAAATCTGAAATTTTTTGGAGTTAGACATTTTTTCTCACAAGTCATTGCGAATTTTTAATCTGAGTAAATTTTTAAGCAGTGCCGCCATCTTCAGTTTTTTTTAACGACAATGTAGGTCGTGTTGTACATCATTTGAAAGAGCTCGAAAACCTGAGTATAGAAATGTATAATTTTTTTTTTCTGAAAAGGTATCATACTATGGAAATTTTCTATTATGAAAATTAGTCACTTTGGTTGTGGAAATAAACAGTCTCGTCATTTTATTACCCAATTTCATAAATAAAATTAAAAAAAGAAAAACAGCGACTGTTTTTTAAACCATTACAGGACATACTGACGCTGTTAGATGTTTAGAAGATTTTCCAGATTTAAAATATTTTATAAGCGTATCTAACGATGCTACTATTAGGATTTGGAGTTACGAAGGCGAGAATATAAACACACTGTATGGACATAAAAGTTTTATTTACAGGTAAAGTATTATCATTTTTAAGCAACTGATATTTTGTTCAAAAGACCATGTCAAACTTAAATAATTGTTTACCAAATTAACGAAACCCTGCCATTCATGTTTTACTGTTTCTACGTTTAATTTTATGTTTATAACATTGATTTTAACATTTATTAGTATAGCGAGATGTCGAGCGCATGGTATGGACAGTTTCGTGACGTCTGACGAAGATAGAACGGTAAATTTTTGGCAAAATCAGGAAATTAAGACCAATTTGGAATTGCCTGCGCAATCAGTTTGGGCTGTAGCCGGTTTACCTAATGGCGATATTGTTACCGGCACCAGGTAAAAAGTCTTAACCTCATATTTAAAAAAACGAACAGCCTTTTGTTATTTTTGTTTTTCTGAATCCTAAAGTGATGGCATCGTGAGGATATTTACACAAGACGAAGGTAGGGTAGCCGAAGAAGCTAATTTGGTTAAGTACGCCGAAGAGGTGATGGCTCTCAAGAGGCAGGCGTTGCAGGAAATTGGCGGAGTTAAAGTATCAGAGTAAGTAGTTTTTTATAATATTACTATTTTGATATCTAGAAAGCTTCGCTGTGTTTCATTTTTAAGCGGGGTTGCAAAAAATCAAAAATTTCATTAAAAAATGTAAATTTTATATTAATTCCAACTTTTCCAATTAATTCAGACTTTTATGAATTAATTCAGATTTTAAAAAATCAAAATTTTATTCACTTACTAAAATAATACAAAAACAACAAAAAAAAACTAATTTTTTATTTTCTTTCAATTTTAAACAATCAAATAACAAAATGATATTTTTGCAAAACAAACTGAATATTGATTGATTAAATATTAAATACATACGAAACTTATTACTTATTTAGAATCGTCATTAGAAAAAATAGTTTTCCGACGATTTATTTCTCTTTAGGAACATTTTTAGAACTACTTTTGTATTTTTGCATGCAGCCTTACCATAGCTTACAAGGTTTAGCTACATGCTTTATACACTGCTCGTTAGTTGGTTGGATATTGTTTATGAACTCTTTAAAATATTTACAAATATAATCTCTTTTTCTTCCATTCATTTTTCACATGATAAAAAAATATTAAAATATTAAAAAAATTTGCGCTTTTTTCGCTAAATTGGCAACACTGGTAATGCCGCTATTATGTTGTATCTCCTCTTTGTTTTCGGTCTTTTGTTCTTATTGGAAAAAGTTTGAAATAATTTAGTGTTTTTTTTTAGAAAATATTTGAATTAAATCACTGACTTAATTCATAATAATTCATTCGTGCCACCTCTGTTTTTAAGTGACATCAGTTCAAAACATGGTCTATAACACTGTTATCTGAAAATGTCTCATAATGTTCTTCTTAAAATTTCGATGTAATCTTATATTTTCCATTGTTTTTCCACAAATCGAGTTTTAGTTCAATTGATAATTTTGAATAATTGCTTAATTTGAAATATTTAGTTTCCAACATTTTTTTTGTTGGAAACTACTTCATGAGTGTAACAGGTAAAAACCTAAGAGGTTGAGCACGTGACGTAGATCTTGTTTATTTACATCTGGAATGTAAAAAAATGGAATAAAAGGCAAAAATAACAAAAAATATGCAAAAATAGAGAAAGTCAGGGCATGAATATGAACATTTTTATTTTATATTTTTGATAACCAAGTAATATATTATGTATATATACAATGTGTCCATTTTAGTTTGCAGTATATGGAAAACTTTTTTTTTATTAACTTTACGAAAAAAAGTTATTCTATATAAAAAGTTCTGTATGGTCTGAAACCCAAAATGCAACCATCACATATCACGTTTTTACAATATTATAAGAAGTATGTCAAATAATATGAATTTTGCCTTTATTTTTGACAAACCTCGTATTTCAATCTTTTGTTCCTATTGAAAAAAATTTGAAATAATTCATAAGAATTAATTCGTACCAACTCTGTTTATAAGTGACATCATTCAAAACGTGGTCTATAACATTGTTATCTAAAAAAACTCGTAATGTTCTTGATGAAATTTCGATGTAATCTTATATTTTCCATTGTTTTTCCACAAATCGTGTTTAAGTTCAATTGATAATTTTGAATAATTTGCTTATTTTGAAATAATTAACTTATTTTCAAATATTTAGCTTCCGAAAATTTTTTGTTGAAAACTACTTCATGAGTGTAACCGGTAAAAACCTAAGTGATTGAACACGTGACGTAGATCTTGTTTATTTACATCTGGAATGTGAAGAAAAAAATAGAATAGGCAAAAATAACAAAAAATAAGCAAAAATAGAGAAAGTACGGACATGAATATGAACAATTTTATTTTATATTTTTAATAATTAAGTAATATATTATGTATATCCACTTAAGTTCGCAGCATTTGGGAAACTTGTTTATTAAGTTTACGAAAAAAAGTTATTCTTCATAAAAAGTTCTGTATGGCCTGAAACCCAAAATGCAACCATCAGATATCAAATTTTTACAATTGTATAAGTATGTAAAATAATATGAATTTTTCCTTTATTTTTGACAAACCTCGTATTTCAGTCTTTTGTTCTTATTGGAAAAAGTTTGAAATAATTAGTGATTTTTTTTAGAAAGTGTCATTTGAATTAAATCACTGACTTAATTCATAAAAATTAATTCGTGCCAACTCTGTTTTTAAATGACTTCAGTTCAAAACAGGGTCTATAACACTCATCTGAAAGAAATTCATAATGTTCTTGATACAATTTCGATGTAATCTTATATTTTCCATTGTTTTTCCACAAATCCAGTTTTAGTTAAATTGATAATTTTGAATAATTTGCTTATTTTGAAATATTTTAATTTCCGGACATTTTTTGTTATAAATTTCACTTCGTGTGTGAAACTGGTAAAAACCTAAGAGGTAGAGCACACGACGTAGATCTTGTTTATTTATATCTGGAATGTGAAGAAAAAAATAGAATAGGCAAAAAAAAATATCGCGACGAATTGATAACCTCTTTTTTTGAAGTCGGTTAAAAATAACAAAAAATAAGTAAAAATAAAGAAAGTACGGACGAATATGAACATTTTTATTTATATTTTTGATGAATATGGTCTATCTGAAGCCAACCCAGAAAGTAATTAAATTAAATTACTGACTTAATTCATAATAATTAATTCATACCAACTGTGTTTTTAAGTGATATTAGTTCAAAACGTGGTCTATAACACTGTTATCTAAAGTAAACTTATAATGTTCTTGTTAAAATTTCCATGTAATCTTATATTTTCCATTGTTTTTCCACAAATCGAGTTTGGATAATATTGAATAATTTGCTTATTTTAAAATATTTAGTTTTCGAAAATTGTTTGTCAAAAACTACTTCATGAGTGTAACCGGAAAATCCTAAGACGTAGATCTTGTTTATTTACACCTGGCATGTAAATAAGTAAAGTAAAAAAATAAATAGGCAAAAATAATGAAAAATAAGCAAAAATAGAGAAACTATTTTAGCATTTAATTTAGCGCATGGGAAAGGGTTTGTTCGATGCAATCGCCACTTTCTGTTGTCAAAAACATTATGTAAACAGGGTAAAAATTATTTCCAGCTTGCCAGGCAAAGAAGCCTTGTACGACCCAGGCAAGAGGAACGGACAGATGAAGATGGTCAGGGACGGACAGACCGTGATTGCGTACACGTGGGTGGAAGACGGCGAAAACAGCCATTGGGATAAAATTGGCGAAGTTCTAGGCGGTAGCGATAAAGACGAAAACGGTCGGACCGTATTCGAAGGGGAGGTAATAAATACATAACATATACCGAGTAACGTTTCATGTAATGCCGATTTTGATGCGGGGTTCTATTTATTTCAGGCGTACGATTTTGTATTTTCAGTCGACGTGGAGGACGGGAAACCGGCTATTAAGTTACCTTACAATAGAGGCGATGATCCGTATCAGGCGGCTCACAAATTTTTAGCTAAGCATAATTTGCCCGGAGATTATTTAGAACAAGTAGTTAATTTCATACTGACGAACAGTAAAGAGCAATACGTACCACCTAGTAACGATTTTCAAGATCCCTTTACCGGTGGCTCGAGGTACACCCCCAGCTACGGCGTTGATAATCAAGGACAAAGGGGACTCAACCTAGATCCTTTTACGGGTAAGTTTCCTGGAAAGAGGTGTTTTTTCGTTTTGTGGGTTTACTTGTGATTTCTGGAGTCTAGAAGTTTTCTTGATGGTTCATGTAGAAGGTTTAAAATGATGTGCTGCACTCAATAATGTAACGTTTTTAAAATATTTATTTCATTGTTTCTAAAATAGTTGTAGTGAGCTGGTTAAAAGGTAATAATAGAATGAATGTGTAAAAAATATTGTTACGTTACGCGCCCTGTCTGGTGATCGGACCAATGAATGTTTCGCAATAAACATTGGCGACAATCAACCGTTGTACTTAATTGCCTACATCCGGTTCCTATTGAAAAAAGTTTGAAATAAATAGTGATTTTTTTTAGAAAGTCATTTGAATTAATTCATAAGAATTCATTCGTGACAACTTTGTTTTAAGTGACATCAGTTCAAAACATGGTCTATAACACTGTTATCTGAAGTAAACTTATAATGATCTTGTTAAAATTTCAATGTAATCTTATATTTTCCATTGTTTTTCCACAAATGGAGTTTTAGTTCAATTAATAATTTTGATTAATTTTCTAATTTTATTTAATTTCCGAAAATTCTTTGTTGAAAACTTTACTTCATGAGTGTAACCGGTAAAAACCTAAGAGGTTGAGCACGTGACCGGTAAAAACCTAAGAGCACGTGACGTAGATTTTGTTTATTTACATCTAGCATGTAAACTGGCGCGAAAATAAATATGACTACGTGACATCTTTTGCAGGTAGTAGCAGTTATTCGTCGGCGATGGGAGGTCCTCCTAAGCAACGACCGGCGTCCGCCGGTTCCAATAACGACCCGTTCACGGGCAATTCCAGTTACACGACTATGAAACAGGACGCGAGCGGAGGGTTCTTCCCCGTCAAGTCGTACCACAGTTTCGACGTGGGCGATGCCGGCGTTATATTGAAGAAGTTGAAGGAGTTCAACGAGAAGTGCGGCGACGGTAACGATAAGTTGAGCGACAATGATCTGGAGGATTTCGTTAAATTGTGTGCCGGACCGCCGAGCGATGGGAACGCTGTAGATGTACTTTTTAAGTTGTTGGAGTGGCCTGACAGTAAGTGGGAGGTATTTTTAATTCCGCGTTTTGTTTTTTTTTTATTTTCCATAATTTTTCCAGTTATTACCATTTATATTCCAATTTTGTTACTATTTTATTCCATTTTTATTTAAATTCTATTTTTCTTCCGTTTTCTCTACTATTTTTCCTCATTTTTTCCATTTTTATTTATTTATTTTTCATCAATTTATTCTATTTTCATTCTATTTTAATTCCGTTTTTCCTCATTATTTACTGTTTTTCAGTATTTTTATTAAATTTTCATTGTATTTTTATACCATTTTCCCCCACTATTTACTATTTTTGCTCATTTTTATTACGTTTTTTATTTCATTTTTATTCCATTTTCCCTACCTTTTTCTATTTTTATTAATTTTTTGTTCCATTTTTATTCCATTTTCATTCTATAATTATTTCGGTTTTCCACGTTATTTACCGTTTTTTGACATTTTCATTCCATTTTTATTCCGCATGTCCCCATTATTTTATGTTTTTCAGCATTATTTATTATTTTTCTCATTTTTATTCATTTTTAAATTTTTTATTCCAATTTATTCTTTTTATTCCATTTGTATTCCATTTTTATTCTATTTTTATTCCATTGTTATTCCATTTGTCCTCTTTATTTACCATTTTTCAGTATCTTTATTCCAATTTTTCCTTAGTTTTATTAAATTTTTATTAAATTTTTATTCCAGTTTTATTCCATTTTTAATCTATTTTGTTCCATCTTCATTCTATTTTATTCCTGTTTCCCCCATTATTGACTGTTTTTTAGCAATTTTATTCTATTTTATTTTATATTCAATTAATTTTTCCGTTTTTCCGAATATTATTATTTTTCTCATTTTTTTTTCATTTTCATTCCATTTTCATTTTATTTTTATTCCATTTTTCCTTATTTCTGTTTTTCAGCATTTTCTTTTCACATTTATTCCGTTTTCCGCACTATTTACTATTTTTCCTTATTTTTGTTCCATTTTTAATTCATTTCATTCTATTTTTATCCCGTTTTTTCCCATTATTTACTACGTTTTCTCATTTTTATTCCATTTTATTTCATTTTATTTTTATTCTATTTTATTCCATTTTTATTCCATTTTCAGCTTTATTTGCTATTTTTCAGCATTTTTATTCCATTTTAATTCTATGATTATTCCGTTTTTACCAATTATTTACTGTTTTTTTTTGTATTTTCATTCCATTTTTATTTCGTTCTCCCCCATTATTTACTGTTTTTCACCATTATTTATCATTTTTATTCCAATTTATTCTATTTTTATTCCATTTTCAATTAATTTTTTTAGTATTCCCGATTATTTATTATTTTTCTCATTTTTATTCCATTTTCATTCCATGTTTATTTCATGTTTATTCCGTTTTCCCCCACCATTTTCTATTTTTCTTCATTTTTTATTCCATTTTCATTCTATGATTCCGGTTTTCCTCATTATTTACCGTTTTTTTGGCATTTTCATTCCATTTTTATTCCGTATACCTCCGTTATTTACTGTTTTTCAGCAATATTTATTATTTTTCTCATGTTTAATCATTTTTTTAAATTTCTATTCCAATTTATTCAATTTTTATTCTACTTTTATTAATTTTTTCCTCTTTATTTACTGTTTTTCAGTATCTTTATTCCAATTTCAGCCTATTTTTATTCCATTTTCCTCACCTATTTGCTATTTTTCTTTATTTTTATTCCAGTTTTATTTCATTTTTAATTTATTTTATTCCATTTTTTTTTCTTTTTCCCATGATTTTCTATATTTCATAATTTTCATTCCATTTTTATTCCATTTTCATTTCATTTTTATTCCATTTTCATTCTATTTTTATTTCGTTTTTCCTTATTATTTTCTATTTTCCAAACATTTTCATTTAATTTTTATTCCGTTTTCCCCACTATTTACTATTTTTCATTTGAGTCTATTCCATTTTCAATCTATTTTTATTCCGTTTTTCCCCATTATTTATCATGTTTTGCCATTTTTATTCGATTTTATTCCATTTTATTTTTATTCTATTTTATTCCATGTTATTCTATTTTTATTCCATTTTCAGCTTTATTTGCTTTTTTTACAGCATTTTTATTCTATTTTTGTCTTTTTTTTGAACAATATTTAATTAAATTTCATTTTCATATGTAACTTCCTCTTTTTTATATATTGACCAATTTTTCACATTTTTTAAAGACTAATTTTCCCCTTTTCATCAGTGTTCATTCATGTTTTTCCACCTTTTAATTTTTATCATTTCTTTTCTTATATTATTTCCTATTTTTTAAATAACCGTTCGATTCATTCCATTTTCAGATATAATTTTCCCCGTTCTGGACGTCATACGACTGGCTGTTAGGCACAAATTAAACAACGAGGTCATTTCGTCGGTGAACAACGGCGTGATAATGGAAAAAATAAAAACCTACATCAGTTCCGAATGTAAAATACAAAACAACATGATCATAGCCCTCAGGACCATCGCCAATTTGTGTTTGCACGACCACGGCGAAAATTTAGTCTTCAACAATCGATTCGACATCTTGGAGAACTTCACCTCGTTGCCGTTGCTCAACAAGAATTGTCAAGTAAGTTGCACTGTAGTAAATAATTCATTAATAGTAATTTATACAATAATAATACAAAATTAGATATATGTCATAAAAACATTCATTTAGTAAAAAAAATGTTTTACTTATTTTAACAGTTTATTATTTAATTTATTTACAACACTACTTTATTTCAAACACTTATTAATTTATTTTGTCAATATTTATCTTAATATCACCAATATCTCGACTTAAACTGACTCCTACAACAATAAAACAGCCTATTTATACATATCAGTGATTTCTAGAATGTTAATTTTGGGGGATTTGCGAACATTTTTGACAGTACCTAGGCTAAAAATTTTAAATTAGTTATTACTCTAGGTACATCAAGTTTTTCGTATTCTAAAGGTATTTCTATTTTATTTATTTTGTTCTAATACCATTCCTAATTTATTTTTAATCTCCAATAGACATAATACATGAAGTTTTTCATATTTTTAAAGTATTTATTATTTTGTTTGAGAAAAAGTGACGATTTCTAGTTTATTTATTTTGTTTGAGAAAGAGTGACAATTTACAATTATACTAAGATTATTCCTAATTAATTTTGGATCTTTTCAATAGACATAATACATCAACTTTTTCTTATTCTAAAAGTATTTATTTTGTTTTAGAAAGAGTGATAATTTCTATTTTGTTTATTAGTTTGTTTGAGAAAGGGTGACAATCTCTATTTCATTTATTTTGTTTGAGAGTGACAATTTACAAATATACTAAGATCATTCCTAATTAATTTTGTATCTTTCCAATATACATACTAAGTCAAGTTTTTCATGTTCTAAATTATTTTTATTTTATTTATTTTGTTTGAGAATAAGATACAATTTCTATTTTATTTATTTGGTTTTAGGAAGAGTGACAATTTCTATTTTGTTTATTAGTTTGAGAAAGAGTGACAATTTACAAATATACTAAGAGCATTCCTAATTAATTTTGTATTTTTCCAATATACATGCTACGTCAAGTTTTTCATGTTCTAAATTGTTTTTATTTTATTTTGTGTGAGAATGAGTGACAATTTCTATTTTATTTATTTTGTTTGAGAAAGAGTGACAATTTACAATTATACTAAGATTATTCCTAATTAGTTTTGGATCTTTTCAATAGACATAATACATCAACTTTTTCTTATTCTAAAAGTATTTATTTTGTTTTAGAAAGAGTGATAATTTCTATTTTGTTAATTAGTTTGTTTGAGAAAGAGTGACAATCTCTATTTCATTTATTTTGTTTGAGAGTGACAATTTACAAATATACTAAGATCATTCCTAATTAATTTTGTATCTTTCCAATATACATACTACGTCAAGTTTTTCATGTTCTAAATTATTTTTATTTTATTTATTTTGTTTGAGAATGAGACAATTTCTATTTTATTTATTTTGTTTTAGGAAGAGTAACAATTTCTATTTTGTTTATTAGTTTGAGAAAGAGTGACAATTTACAAATATACTAAGAGCATTCCTAATTAATTTTGTATTTTTCCAATATACATACTACGTCAAGTTTTTCATGTTTTAAATTGTTTTTATTTTATTTTGTGTGAGAATGAGTGACAATTTCTATTTTATTTATTTTGTTTGAGAAAGAGTGACAATTTACAATTATACTAGGATTATTCCTAATTAATTTTGGATCTTTTCAATAGACATAATACATCAACTTTTTTATATTCTAAAAGTATTTATTTTGTTTTAGAAAGAGTGACAATTTCTATTTTGTTTATTATTTCGTTTGAGAGTGAGTGACAATTTGTATTTTATTTATTTTGTTTGAGAAAGAGTGACAATTTACGATTATACTAAGATCATTCCTAATTAATTTTGGATCTTTTCAATAGATATAATACATCAAATTTTTCATATTGTAAAAGCATTTATTTTGTTTTAGAAAGAGTGACAATAGTAAATGAGCAACATGAATTCTAAAACAAGCCCCATGTTAAATCCCATAAAAAATCGCTAAGGTTCATTCTGCCAATTTTTACGGCGACGTCACGCGTCGAGGGTCTTATCAGTAACTGCACTTCTCGGGCCTCCAGCGGGGGAGTGGGAGGAGTGGGAGAATTAAATCTCCTTTAACGTTGAACGGAAAAATCATGCCAAAAGGGCCTAAGCGTGTATCTTTGTTATTGTTGGTCCGATTCAAACGGGAAAAAACGGCACTATATCGAGAACGTGGTATAGATTAACGTCGAACAGAAAAAAACATGCGCAATGTCAGAATGGCCTTAGCGTATATCTTTATTGCTATTGGTCCGATTCAAACGGGAAAAACGGCATTATGTAGAGAACGTGGTATAGATTAACGACGAAGAAAAAAAAACATGTATAAAGCCAGAATGGCCTTAGCGTGTATCTTTATTGCTATTGGTCCGATTCAAACGGGAAAAACTGCATTATGTAGAGAACTCGAAAATGTTGAAGAGAAAAATCATGCACAGTGACGGGCCACCGGCGCAGTGACAGGTCAAAAGGGCATAAAACGTATATCTTTCTTAACACAACACACGCGACGCACGCAATGTACGCAACACACGCAACGCACACCAGGCACGCTACATAGGCATGCATTTACAATGATCATGTATCTGGGACAAAAGGGCCTAAGCTTATAATTGTTATTATTAAACTGATTCTAACGGAGAAAACGGTATTCTACGTGAGATGTTATATAGTTGCCATTCGCAAGTACACATGCGCAGTGACAATGTCAAAAGGACCTAAACGTGTATCTCGGCTACTGTTAGTTGGATTTAAACGAGGAAAACAACATTATATAGAAAACATGGTATAGATGATCGTTGAAGAAAAAAATCGACGTTTCGTTTGACGTTTCGCATGACGTTTTCGTTTGACGTTTTCGTTTGACGTTTTCGTTTGACGTTTTCGTTTGACGTTTTCGTTTGACGTTTCGTTTGTAAGGCCATTCTGGCTTTTCGTTCTGCGCATGTTTTTTCTCTTCTACGTTAATTTATACCACGTTCTCTACATAATGCCGTTTTTCCCGTTTGACTCGGACCACGTGATACACGCTAAGGCCATTCTGGATTTTCGTTCTGCGCATGTTGTTTCCCTTCTACATTAATCTATACCACGTTCTCTTCATAATGCCGTTTTTCCGTTTGAATCTGACCAATAGCAATAAAGATACACGCTAAGGCCATTCTGGCTTTTTGTTCTGCGCATGTTTTTTCTTTTCAACGTTAATCTATAACACGTTCTCTACATAGTGTCGTTTCTCCCGTTTGAATCGGACCAATAGCAATAAAGATACACGCTAAGGGCAATTCTGGCATTGCGCATGTTTTTTCTGTTCGACGTTAATCTATACCACGTTCTCGATATAGTGCCGTTTTTCCCGTTTGAATCGGACCAACAATAACAAAGACACGCTTAGGCCCCTTTGACATGATTTTTCCGTTCAACGTTAATGGAGATTTAATTCCCTCCACTCCTCCCACCTCCCCCCCTTCCGCTCCCCCGCTAGCGGACCGAGAAGTTAGTTACCGATAAGATCCTCGACGCGTGACGTCACCGTAGAATTGGCAGAATGAACCTTAGCGCTTTCTTATGGGATTTAACATGGGGCTTGTTTTATAACTCTTGTTGCTCATTTACTGACAATTTCTGTTTTATTAGTTTGTTTGAGAAAGAGTGACATTTCTATTTCATTTATTTTGTTTGAGAGAGAGTGACAATTCACAAATATACTAAGATTATTCCTAATTTCATGTTCTAAATTATTTTTATTTTATTTATTTTGTTTGAGAATGAGTGACAATTTCTATTTTATTTATTTCGTTTGAGAAAGAGTGACAATTTACAATTATACTAAGATCAATCCTAATTAATTTTGTATCTTTCCAATATACATACTACGTCAAGTTTTTCATGTTTTAAATTATTTTTATGTTATTTATTTTGTTTGAGAATGAGTGACAATTTCTATTTTATTTATTTTGTTTGAGAAAGAGTGACAATTTACAATTATACTAAGATCATTCCTAATTAATTTTGAATCTCTCCAGTATACGTACTACGTCAAGGTTTTCATGTTCTAAATTATTTTAATTTTATTTATTTTGTTTGAGAATGAGTGACAATTTCTATTTTATTTATATTGTTTGAGAAAGAGTGACAATTTCTATTTTTAACCGACTTCTAAACAGGAGGAGGTTCTCAATTCGTCGCGATATATTTTTTTTATATATGTTCAGCGATATTTTTTTAACACGGTGGCCGATTTCAATGATTCTTTTTTTGTTAGAAAGGGGGTACTTCAGGGGTGGTCCCATATAAATTTGGTCAAAATCTAATAATTGGGTCCATGAGAAAATCCTCAAACTCTTCATTTTTTATGTATGTTTAGCGATTATGCTTTACCATCTTGTCCGATTTATGATTTTCTTTTTTTGTTAGTAAGGGGTACCTTAGGGGTGGTCCCATATAAATTTGGTTAAGATGTGATGGCATCTACACGTTTTTGAAGTCGTTTTTTTTTTAAAATTTTGAATTTATAATACTTGTATTTACTTTGTTTGAGAAAATTTACACTTATACAAGAACATTCCTAATTAATTTGGTATCATCACATTCACAAGAGATTACACACTTGATTTTTTCTACACTCACGACATATGACGTACAACTTCAAGATAATTATTTTTAGGTAGCCTTAGCAACCTGCCTGCTCAACCTAACGATCCTCACTATCAAAAACAATGACGAAATAGGTATAACCGTACTAGCGCAAGTACTACCCGATTTGATTACCAAACTAACGGAATGCGAACCACAATTTAGGGCGTACGTCGCGCTGGGTACCCTCATATCCTCGTCCACTGTCCATTTGGCTATGGTCAAGACTAAAGTGCAAGAAAACGCTGAGTTTTTGTCCGCCATGCAGTTGCACTCGTTCTCCAGTCAAAACGAAGCGGAGATCCGAAGGATGAATTGCGTGAAGCAGATTATGAATATATTATAAGTCGAGTGTTCCTTTAGCTTTTTTACAGTTTTTAAATGATATTGTAAGTTGTTGGGAGTGAAGTGGCCAATAAATAATTAGCTTTGTATGAGTTTTTTTGGGTAATTTTTTTAATTTTCTTAGGATTAGGTACTGCCGATGTGATAAAAAAAAAGAATAAGTAAGTCATATTTTTCGGAAATATTTTTTTTATAAAATTTATTATTAATTAATTCTCAACAATAATTATTATATTTCAGAATATTTATTTATAATTTTGCTTTTTTGGTTTTCGCATGTTTTAATGCTTCTTCTAACACGTCTAAAACGCGATCGATCGTCTGTGGAGTGCAGTTGAAGCCCATAACTCCGATTCTTAATATGTTTCCGGCCGTGGGTCCCAATCCTCCTGCTATTTCTACGTTGTGCCTAAAAACATTGAAAAATAGTAATTTATTCCAGACAATAACACTTGATTTTCAAACGTCACACTTTAAATGAATCGGTTATATAAACTAATCAACCACTAATTTAGTATACCCCAACTTATTTATTTGTAATCAAAATACATTCATTTATATTTACTTTAACAATTTATCTTTACTCGACAATATCTCTAAACTAAACTCAAACGGCAAAATAATCATTTATATTCAAACAAATTTACGCCCTAAACAAATCCAGTCCTGTCTCGAAGAATCTCAATTCTCTAGACGTTCTCGAAACCCTTCCTGTTGGAGTGCAACAGAACTTTGCAGTAACTTCTCGAGTCTCGATCGACCATCGGCAGTGGAACACAGGCGGTCAGCTGAACGGCGATAACGTAAACAAGGAAAAATGCAGGACTGGTTGAAAATGGCTCGCACGACAATGCCATTATTACTGAACTAAGCAGATACTTAAAAATGTGTATGTGCATCAGTAGACACTTAGTTTGTGACACGTCTCCTTGATTCACATGCCTGGAAGTGAAAATCGTGGGTGGCGCGGGCTGTTACTTAGAATAAGGGTTGCCAGTTTTGATAACGCAGTTTGCTTTGTGACACTCGAGATACCTATAATGCACTCAAAGTAGCCCCAGTGTTAATTCAGTTAATTCAAAGCGGTCACTTACAATTAAAAACCTAACACTGGTAATATCCACCTTTTTTTTTATTGTGTTTTACCCCATGTTAGTTCATAGTACCCACTCTATCACCTTTGTACCTTGTACAAGTTTGTACAGATCCTTGGGTGAGTGGGTTCTATACGTTGTTGGATCACCCTGGGGTTGTCCAAAAAGAGCCTGTCGTTTGCGATCTAGAGCTTCGCATTCGCACAGTATGTGTTTGGCCGTTTCTGGTTTCTTGTGACATAGTCGGCACATGAGTTCCCCATTGTACATACCAATTTTGTTCAAGTGTCCCTTTACTGGGGCGTGCCCAGTCATGAACCCTGTTATCACTTTCAACTGGTTCCTATTCATTAAGAGTAGTTCTCCAGTTCTTTTGGGACATGGTCTGCCTATGAAGGCTTTTCAATGTGCCTGTTTTGGGGTGCTTCCCCAATAGTTGATATGTTGTTCCCGAATCCAGTCATTTATAAAACCCCGGACTGTACTTTTTGGTACTCCTGGGTTTGTGTCTGGTTCCGGTGTTTCTTCTGACCCTCTTTTTGCAAGTTCGTCAGCCTTTTCGTTGCCTTCGATCCCTTTGTGACCTGGCACCCAAAATAGTTTTACTCTATTTCGGTCTGCCAGTGTTCTTAGTTCTTCGATGCATTCCCATACCAGCCTCGACGTAACTTTCTGACTCGATATGGCCTTAAGTGCCGCTTGGCTGTCTGACATTATTTGAATATGCTGATTTTCGACAGCTCTTTCATTGTTCGTTTTTGCACATTGCAAAATTGCGTATACACCTCGGCCTGAAATACCGAGGAATGTATTCCTATAGCATAGCTATGGTTAGTATCAGGGTTTTTGGAGAATACTCCTGCCCCAGTGCCTTCCGCAGTCTTAGACCCGTCTGTATACCAGGTTTGTTCCTGTCGTTGGGCATTGGGCTCCCTAATGTTGATCTCCGCTCTTTCCTGTATTAAAACCTCAAAGGGAGTATTAAAAGAGTACCTCTTGGTTAAGTGGTCTGATCTCATGTCTAGCACGTCTCCTGTCACTAACCTTGAGATACTCATGTGACCTGGCCTAATGTCAAGATTTCCCAGTGTATTCCCTAATCTGTAAGCACCTAATCTTGCCTCCCCTTGTATCACATAGTGAAGAGGTGGGAGTCCTATTAGTGCTTCCATTGCAGCAGTGGGGGTTGTTTTCATTGCCCCCGTTATTCCGAGACAGGCAAGTCTTTGTACCTTGCTAAGCCTCGTTATTGCTTTCCTTTGCTGTGTCTTTGGCCACCACACTAAAGCTGCGTATGTTATTATGGGTCTCACCACCATGTTATAAATCCAATATACCATGTCTGGTTTTAACCCCCATTTTTTTTCCAAAGGATCGCCTTGCCATCATTAATGAGGTTTCCGCTCTCCTTGTGGTTCTTTCTAGATGCTGGTTCCAGGTAAGTCTCGAGTCAATCATAACCCCGAGATATTTTACCTCCCCTTTAAGCTGGATGCTTGCACCTCTTAGGTTTAGAGGCCCTAGTCCCTCCCAATTTCCTCCTGCGGGTGAATGCAATTATGTCAGATTTGTTTGGGCTAATGTTTAGTCCTTCCGCCTCTGTCCATTTTGTCACTATATTTAGAGCCTCTTGCATTCGATCTCTTACTATAAGTGTTGTATTTTCCCTGTGCTATGATCACTAGATCATCGGCATATCCCAGGGTTCTGTCCCTTATCTTTGAGAGCCCTAAGCAGCCCGTCCACTACAAGGTTCCACAGGAGTGAAGACAGCACTCCACCCTGTGGACATCCTCTCGCTACCCGTGCCGCTGTTGTCTCTCCCATAAGGGTTGTGTGTATAAGTTCTCTTCCTTAACATAGAGTCGATCCAGGACACGCATGTGTCCTCGATTCCTCTGTGTTTGAGAGATCTAATGATCGATTCAACGGAGGTATTGTCAAATGCACCCTCGATATCCAAGAATGCTCCCAGCATTACCTCCTTGTTTTCCAGTGTGTTCTCCACCCTTTTTATTAGTTGATGGAGAGCTGTTTCAGTTGATTTCCCTGCACTATAGGCGTATTGGTCTTGGTATATTGGCCTTTGAACCAATATCCCGTCTCTAATATGCCTATCTAGCAGTTTTTCCAAAGTCTTAAGTACGAAGGACATAAGACTTATTGGTCTTAGTGACTTTGCCGTTTCCTGTCCCATTTTCCCAGGTTTTGGTATAAAAGTTACCCTAATATTTCTCCAAGCTTTTGGTATGTGTCCAAAGGCCAGGCTACTTCTGAGTATATTACAGAGTCTGCTGTATAAAATATCAGGACCTCTTTGTAATATTATTGGATAAATCCCGTCCATGCCCGGTGATTTATATGGTTCGAATGAGCTAATTGCCCATTTCAGTTTATCATAGTTCACCACTTGTTTGGCTATCCTCCAATCTTCCCTGTTGGCTCTATTATGAGCTTCCAGTCTGTTTAGACTCCGGTTAGCCGGTGTGGTTTGTGCACCAGGGAAGTGAACCCTGAAGAGTTCCCTTACTGTTTCCTTCCCTGTGATTGTGTACTCCCCAAGTTCATTCTTAAGGGTGTTTATTGTGTGTTGTGTGTCTGTTGAGAGAATTTTTTGGAGCCTGGCACATTCTTGAGTGCTTGCCATCTCCTCACAGTGCCTTCTCCAAGACTCTTATCCACCTTACTCAACCCAAACGGTGTAATCACCTCGTATGTCTTACCCTAAAAAGATTCTGGAAGAGTGTGGGATCTTTTAAATGTATCCCATCAATAAATAAAAATGTACTTATAAAAGTATAATTTCATGTAATGAAACTCAATGTCATGACATGTATATAAATTATCAAAAAAACAAAAGTCATAATTATAAATAAACAATTCTTGTTTCCCTCCCAATGAGTTCAACCTTTTGTCTTGCTACAACTGCCACGAAAGGTTGTCTAAATGATGACAACAATTTAATTCGTATGACGTAATAAAAATGATAAAGATATGTAGTGCATGTCGCTACAAAGAGATAAATAAAAGGAGGTATAGAGAGACACAGAAAGTTTATACAAAATATTATATTTAAAACGGTAACCACAGTAGGGCAATACGAAACCCAAATAATTTTCGAGTGTATTTATAATAATTGCCCAAAAAAAAAATATAAAAAAGTAAGAAAATAAATAACATAAATCGGTAAAGGCGGAAATTCCTAATAAACGGTGAGAATCTTCAGATTATTTAATAGTATAATTAATCCAGTAAAAAAGTGTATATATAAAAAAAATTGATGTGTCCAACACATGACTTTCCTGTCTAGTTATTACAGGCATTTTCAGGTTATTTTGTACAATCTATTATATAACCAATGTAAATGTTTAGAGGATGAACTAAATACATTTTTCAAACACACCTTACTCGAAACACTTTTCTCCTCAGCGCTAATCTACGTTACATCTTCTTCATAGCGCCGTTTGTCCTGTTTGATTCAGATCAATAATAACGGAGATATACGTTAATATCCTTATGATTTTTTTCACTGTACATGATTTTTCTCTTCAACGTTAATATATGCCTCGTCCTCTACATAGTGCCGTTTTTCCCAGTCGAATCGGACCAGTAATGACGGAGACATTAACTAGTGCCCTTACGGTGTTGCTACTGCGCTTGATTTTTCTTTTCAGCGTTCATCTATACTCCGTCATCTATATAGTACCGTTTTTCACAGTAAAAGCGGACCAATAATAGCTGATATATAGGTTAATGCCCTTTTGACTTTGCCATTGCGCATGATTTTTCTAGTCAACGTTAATCTACATGTAATTTCCTCCACCTTCTGTTTTTCATAGTCGAATCGGACCAATAATAATGGCGGTATTCATTAATGCCCTTTTGACTGTTTGAATTGCGTATGATTTTTCTATTCAAAGTTAATATACGTCACAACAACGATGGCTGTCATCTTAGATCGCTAAGCCGAATCGCAAACCACCAATCCAAGTTTCAATTCTCAACACTACAGATAGCGCCATCTCGTGGCGACTTTTGGTACAAGTGAGCTCGTGTCCCCATATTACATCTACTTTTATATACATACATTCACTAGCAACGAAAATACTTAAAAATTAAAAATTTACAGAAAATGATATCGCAAACGACTTTTATTTGAACAATTTTCTTAAAAATTTGAATTTTTTGTTTTGTCAAATTTCTCGAATATGGACCATTTAAAAAAAAATTGTATAGGACCATAATTATAGAGAATAATATTACAAGCAACTTTTATTTAAAAAGTTTTCTTTAAGCGTAAATAACATAGTTCATAAAGTAGAAAAATGACCCTCTATAAAGTACCCCCAGATGTTTCGACTCTGCCCTCACCGAAGGCCGGAATAAAGCTTAAGTTTAAAATTTGGTATATTACTAGTGCAACCAATGTATCGGAAGTAATCACAAAATCAACAGGTTGAACACAACTAATGTTATTCTGACATCCTAAATATTTCACTCGGCATTACTATCGAAAAACAATATTTATTTTCCGATAAACTAAAAAAACAACGGCGCTAGCTGAACTGAGATAGCCCCGGGATAACGGTCGGATTTTCGGGGATAACGTTTATCCGTGATCGATGGTAGGTAGTGAATTAAAGATTTCACCGATTGCCGGAGTAGTGAACAGTCTATTGACTCTGGGAACCTTGGATGTTGAAAAATTAAGTCGGCGAAATAAGACTGCACTAATGATGCACTTCTCTCTATATAAAATGTTGCATCTGTTCGATATTAAAAAAATCACGGTAATTTTATTTCATAATACAACATTCCATTAAACATCTCCTTAGTAAAACTAATAGTTCATTATGAAGATGATGAAAAACCACTCCGTTTATTTTTCTTTAGAAATTTGCAACACTCGCGCAGGTTAAACACCGGTGTATATTACATCTCAAGTCTCTTTAATCTAAGGCTTTAGTGAATCATTTAATCATAACCAGATCAAGGGTTAATTAATATGAAATTAATTTATATAAAAAAGATATACTCAACCTTTTCATAGCATAATTTACCAACTCCATCCAATCGAAATCCTTCACAGTAACCGACGTTACAGTTATAAGCCTCTTATTTTCGTCCTTAACGAAAAATTCGAATCCTAAACGTTCGAGCCCTTCCTTGAGTCTCCGATAACCTTGTTCGTGTTTTTTCTGCCAGTTTTCCAAGCCTTCTTCTGCTATTATAGCTAAACTTTCCCTAAGAGCTACCAGTAACGTTGAACATGTTGTATGATGATATCTAAAAATTAGCAGGTAATTAGTACATGTTGAATCTTTAATTACCTTGGTAATAAAGAATGAGAATATATAGTGGAGTCTTCTAAACCAGTGGTTACCAATATTTTGTGGCAACCAATCCTTGGAAAATTACTTTTATATAACACCATACGAAAATGTAACTATAATAGTAAAATTTGTAGCTATAACAACTGTGTTTTATATTTATACCATGATACGATATAAAAATGTAATTATATCTTCTTTTAATTCTTCGAGGAACCATAATAGGTCTTCCTCGGTATCCTTGCATTCCCCACAACCTGCTTTGGGAACCGCTAACATAAACAACCAAGGGTAAAATGGTAAAAACTTTAGAATGAAAACCAAACATTGATTTGACACTTACGGTCTGACATTATTGTAACAATTCCACTGTTGTCCCAAAATCTTCATATCCCAGTAGTACACTTTGCTTTGCGTAGCCCTTCTAAAAATTTCTTTTCTAAAAAAATAAATAAAATTACGGTTACTAAATACAATTTTCAGTAACATTAATCAGTAACTCACTGTGCACTAGAACTGAAAGAAATTATAGTCACTCCTGGAGGGCCACCAAGGGCTTTTTGTACGCCAGCATAAGCTGCATCCACTCCCCATTTGTCCATTAAAAATGGTACCGCACCCACAGAAGCAACCACGTCTACAGCCAACAAACAATTGTACCTAAATATATACAATACGACTTTGAACCAACACGAATGAAAAAATGGTGCGCAAAATGATTGCCACCTAATGAAGGTCTCTTACTTATGACAAATATCTCCCAGTCCTTCTAAGGGTTGGTAGACACCAGTAGATGTTTCTCCTTGAACTATAAATAGTAACTTTGGACGTTCCTTTCTCAAAGCATCTTCTATTTCTTCAAAACCAAAATTATCGCCTAGAGATGTGACGATTTTGACAGCACTAGCACCTAAGGGCAAAATAGTGACCGTAGTGTTTGGATTGGTTCGTTTAAACGATTTTATGAGCTAGAATCTTTTGACTTACCATATCTTTCGGCCATGTTTGCAGCTCTCGATCCCCACAAGCCGTTAACAGCGATTAGCACCTTATCGTGTGGTTCCAACAGGTTGCTCATAACTGCTTCCATGCCTGAATGAGCACTGGCGCTTATAGCTAGAGTTAGTTCGTTTTTGGTTTGAAATACGTACTTGATGCCTTCTTTGATTTCGTCCATTATCTAAAAAAAAGAGATGAGATCGTTGGATACATTAATAACACTAGATTGGTATAGATATAGAAGAGTATAATGTTTTTCTGTGGTTTGTCAATAACTCATGGTTCCAATTTGTGTGGGTTAAGTTTTTGTATTCGGTTTTTTTTTTAATTAGTTGAATGGCTGTGGTAGGAACCAATTAGCCAGACTTTTGTTTCTGTTCCACGAATACTCAATATTGTTTCAAATCTACAAATACAAATGTTGGGTGATTAGGGAAGTTGATTTTGAGTAATAACTATAGCGCTTCCATACCAATTTTAACATATTCCGCCGCGTTAGATTGTAGAGTCACCAACGAGTTTATGGGATTTTTTTAGAGCCTTTCTTAGATGTCTTAAGAGTTATCTTGTCTTTGACTCTTTGAAGACTCATCCTTTTGAAATGAATAATTTTAAATAAAGTTTCGGTCGTTTCTTCGGAATATCAGGATGTCTGGAGCTGCTGCAGCATCTAAATTGGCCTTGCCAGGTCCCTTGAAAGCCATAGGAAAAAAAACCATTGAAATTGCTTCACAATGGGTTGGAGCTACTATGGGAGTTACTTTGTGTTACGCCACTGACTGGAGGGTAATTGTTGATTACATCCCTTATTACAACGGAAAATTTAAAGAAGAATAATGTGCTATACTCGGACAAAATATTGGAGAAGGTGAGTCATGCATGATCAACACTGTTTTCTATGAATTAAATTTCCGACAGAGTTCAGCATAGGCGGCGTATCAAATACCAAATAATTATTTATTAGGTATTTGTTAGTAAACTTTATTAAATTTGTTTGTCAACATCTTTATTTAAACAAAGATGATGCGTTAAATATACGTTTTTGATAGTTTTCAAGAAATGAATATATTTATTCCCTAATGACTTCGTTATCTGTGTTTAATGGTTTTAAAATGTGTTTGAAGTAAATAAACGACAAACGGGTTACAGATTGAATAGTGCCAGCATAGGCACAAAGACAGTTGAAAACTATCTTTCGACGAAGTTAGATTTACGATAATTATTTTATATATTATAAACACTTTTTTGTATAAGTGCTCTTTTCTGATATACGAGTAGGTGTTCATGTTTGTGCCTTACAATTTGGTGGTGGTAGTGCATATTGTCACGTTAAGTGGTTTGTTAGGCAAACCAATTAATCGTGGGGTACGCCACTGCGTATTTCGGATCGCCCAAACGATCTTCCAGTCGAGGAAGATCTTTGCGCCACCAGAAAATACTCACTGGAGAACCTTTCTTATGATTTACTGTTTGGCTTGGCTTTACGCTACTGGGGGAGGAATAAAAGTCACAAATAAAAAACTACAAATCTTTAATGAACACAAACTAAACTACCCAGAAATCCTCAATGTTATAATACACACATAATTTAGAGCTCTAGACTGGTAAATTAAGTTTTTCTGAAAATTATTCTGAATTTCCAGTAGCTCTATAATCGTGTTCTCATATTCATTGTCTAGATTCTCAGTTGTATCTCGGTATTTGAGAAATTGAATCTCTAGGTCATGAATATGTTTCTCTGTTTTCTTGAACGCTTAAGAAACCCCCAGCTCGTACTGCTTAAACTCCTTAGAGTTTTTCGTAAGGCCCTTTATTGTGGATGACATCCGATTGTTCAATCTTTGTACTTGAATTTGTATCTGATGCTCATCCATCACTAGTGAATCTAGCTTGTGTTGGGTCGCGACTCCGCAACACCAAGAAAGTCTAGAGCCCTTTTATTCCTTGTTTGTTGTTTTAGCGATATATCTTGTAGGAATTTGGGGCTCCAGCTTTCCTGGAGATCCTTAAACTCTCTAGTGTAAAGGTTTTGCAGCTGCCTAATGCTGTGCACTAGATTGCATTCTGCTGATATATTTCTAGCACAAGCCGGTTTTGACTCCTGAAGGGAGCCCTCGCTCATGTCGTACCACGAGGAGTTATATTTATTGTATAGTATATTAGGTAGGTACTTTAAAAGTTTATTAAATAGTAAAATATTGGTGTCTTTATAAATTTAATAAAAACAATTTAATAGTAGAATTATATTGTTACAATAGTAATGGATTCAGAGGCGGGTCCAAGTGAAACCCAATTACGTCGGCGAAAGCCCTTATCAAAGGATGAACATTATATGGAAAGTGTATGATGGGCTGAAACAGACACTTCCTACAAATGAAGCTGTACACCGCATTTCTTTTTTAACTGGAGTATCTGTTTCAACGCCCCAACACTTAAAGTTGCTCTTACGAAATTAAGAGAAAACAAAGAAATTCCATTAATGAGCCGTGAAACTTTACGAAAAATTTTATGGGGCCTAAAATTTCGTTTTGTCAAACGGTGTAGGAAATCAATTTTAATTGAGAGATCAGATATAGTGTCCTGGCGACGGCGTTATTTACGAAATATTAAAGAGTTTAGAGCCGCTAAGAAAAAGATATACTACCTCGATGAAACGTGGGTGAATGCTGGACACACGGTATCTAAGATATGGCAAGATACTTCTGTAACTAGTCATCGCCAAGCTTTTATAGAGGGATTATCTACAGGTTTGAAAGCACCATCAGGTAAAGGACAGCGCCTAATTGTTACCCATATCGGAAGTGACAGTGGATTTTTAGAAAATAACGCTCTTGTGTTTATATCGAAAAAAACAGGAGACTACCACGAGGACATGAATGCGGAATGCTTTGAAAAATGGTTTACTGAAGTATTACAGCGTGTAGAACGAAATTCAGTTATTGTACTAGATAACGCTTCTTATCACAGTCGACGAGTTGAACGCATTCCGATAATGTCCAGTAGGAAAGCGGATATGCAAACCTGGCTGCGGGATAAAGCAATAACATTACTGAGGAGATGCTTAAAGTGGAATTAATGGACCTAATAAAGGAACACTGCCATAAATATATTCAATATGTTGTCGACACAATGGCTCGTGATCGTGGTATTACGGTACTAAGACTTCCCCCTTATCACTGCGAATTCAATCCTATTGAACTAATTTGGGCGCAAGTGAAAGGGTTTGTAGCTCGAGAAAATAAAACTTTTAAAATAGCCGACGTTCAAAGTTTATTAAAAGCCGATATTAAACGTATATATAACCAACCTACTTTTATCTAGTAATATTCACAAATACCCATTTCATTTGCCAATATAGTATTTCTGCGACACTGGAATAGTGCATTTTAATATGATAACGATACCTTTTGCAGTTTAAGGCGCACCTTCTTCAATATTTTGTTCTAGTATAATACTCCATTTAATTTCCAATAGTGGCCTAATATTTACATATTTTAACAATAAATAAAACAAAATTATAAACATAAATGATTATTACTACAAAAATAGATAACCAACCTACTTTCATATAATATTATTTACTATTACCGCATTTAATTTGCCAATAGTTTTTATACGCCACTGGCGTAATTAATTTTGGCAATAAACATGCATTTATGACTAGTTGGCACGTGATTCCGATAACTACTGCAGTTTTAAGCGCGTTATTCCATTCATTATGGAGGGAGGAATCACCTTCTTCAATATTTTGTCCAAGTATAGTGCTGTTTTTTAATTTTAGATTAATGTTACAATAGAATTAATATAATATTAAAAAAATTAAAAGTAGCTTTACTATAAGTTGTATTTTGGAGTATTTTTAAATGGTCTATGGTTAAAGACAAATCAATTAATACTTACTTGAAATAATTCTTGATTCATGTGGCCGAGTACAGGATTGGACATGGCGTGTAGAATTCTGGGTGATATGGTGGCCGGACCAGCACCCATTAATATTTTGTGCGGCACTACTAATGGTTTTTTCAAAATTTCGGGTGCAGGTACTTCCATTTTTGTTTTTGGTGTCTTTCTACTGTCGAAAATTATAATTATTCAAGTGGTACTAGCAAAATTTGATAGTATATTGATTATAAACACAAATTGTATTCCAAAGGAATGGTTTAAAATAGTTTAAAATGTTTTGAAAAGCTGTGGAAATGTATTATTTCCTACTACTTACTCAGCAATTTTTTAAAAACGCAATACTTAATTTTAAAACACGTTTATTAGTAAACAAATTGCACACAACATTCAAAACAATATTCTTGAAACTATTTAACAATTTCTTAATTGTGGCTTTTTATCAAGTGTTATTGATCTAACCTCCTGGTTTTTAAATCAAGCAAAGTATGTCTTATCTCTGTATTTAAAAATACATCAAATTAAATAAATAATTGGAAATATTCCGAAAACCAGGTCCGTATTCAGGGGAATTGTTAGGAAATAATAGTTAAAAATTAGGAAATCAAATCTACTTACTCTATTGTTTATTTTTTGTACAGTTTCTACGTCATTTATTATATATTTTTAATATAATTTAAATTATGTGTAATTCATAAATAAACATTTTTTTTAATCGACTTATTTTTCTACATTTCCCAAATTAAAAATTATCTTAATTTCAAATCATGTATTTATTTAAGATTGTTTAAAAATGGTTAAAAAATGCCCGATAAAAATATTGGCGGCCTTTAAAAATATGTTCGTATTCGTTAATTTACTTCTGTCATTTTTTAAACAGATTTCTTTAAGATAGTCCTCTAATGTATTAAAGATCCGTTTAAATAATGATAAAAGTAAAGAAGAAAACATTTTTAAAGGCCGTTAAATATAAAGGAATTGTTACAGAATAGACCCCAAAGAATTTACAAACACTATTAGGGAATAGTTAAAACAGATGTTTTTATCAATTAAATATAGACAACCATCTCTTCACACTTGTGTATTCTGTATTGCCTACAAATCTATCTACACTACACTATATTAGTGTGAATTTCCAATCTTTAGTAACAGAAAATTACAAGTACACAATTTGCATCAAGTGCGAAAATAAAAATGTTCTCGATTTTCAAAAATTACAATTTCCTGAACAAAAGTTTTGTATCATGATAACAAGAATATTTTATAAGGGCGAGAAAAATTTTAAATCATAATATTTTAGACAAATTTGAATGACGATTCTTGTAAAAGTGCCAGGAACTATTCAAGATCAAAATCCAACGATTTTGCATTACCCTAAATTATTAAAGATTTTAATTTTTTCATCCTTTTTTAAATACTTAAACGAGTAGGTATACAACGATTTTGCGCTACGCTAATTATACGATAAGACAATGGACCTTAATTTCCCCGCCTTTTTTAAAATACCTCCTATACCTACTAGTTCTTTTGTTATCCAAAACTTTATAACAAACATTTTCGTCTCCGATATTTATACTAATATGGGTACATATAAAAGTAGGCGTGTTAGGTGTTACGTGTTGGGTGTTACATGTTAGGTGTTACGTAATCCATCCTTCCTGGTTTGGGTATAAATACCACTTTTACTTCTCTCCATTTTTTGAGGATATACCTCAAAGCCAACGAGGATCTGAATATAAATGGCCCTTAGGATCTTTTTCGATTTCGTGGTGGAAGGAGCACCATTTCGCCACATGCAAGTTTGGGTTTTGCCCCTCAAGTCGCCTGAGCACAACCTCTTTCTCATCAAGGTCAGCTTACGCTTCCCCTGGGATCCAGAGAGAGGCTTTGGTGAACTTGGGAAGCTCGTCCATCCTTACAACTGCTAGTGTTGCTTAATCCCATGTTTTTATGGTCGGTACCTTGGTTTTTATCCATTTAAACGTCAGGTCATCGTCGCAGGTTACTCTGATGATTTCACCAGAGTGCGACCAAGACCTGAATGTGGGTGGCTTGGTTTTGCTGGAGGAGGCGGACAAGATTGTTTTGTCCAGCTCTCCCATCAGTGTCTTATTGACAAGGATTTCTCTTTCGGTGGTTATCTTACCGTAAGGGTTATCCTTGTTTATTATAGCTACTTTCAGGTGGCTCGTAGCTGCATCCTTGTAGCTTATCCCAGACAGAACTTTGTGGTCCTGTCTGGGATGTGAGATCGCGGCCTTTTCTTATCCCTAGTTGCGTCGTGTTCCTGGCCTCTTCTGGAGGCAGAACTAGCGTCCCTCTTCCTCCTCTTTGCTTCAGACCTAGAGATTCTTTTGCCTCTTCGGGGCCTGTTAGTTGGAGGTGAACTACTGTGTCCATCCTCCTTTTTTGAAGGTGGGCGTTGCTGTCCAGCCCCCTGCGCGGGAGCTGAACTTTGTTGTTCAGGCTGCTTTGCAGGAAGTGAGCGTTGACGTCCATCCTCCTTCTTTTGAGGTAATCGTCGCTGTCCAGCCTCCTGCGCCGGAGTGTATTTTAAATAGGACAGGAATATTTTTATGGCATTATATTTTACGCCTTTAATATCTGATTTTGTATCAAGATAATAGAATAGATCAAATCTTGATGCAAATTTGTGTGCACATAAATGAAAACACCATAAATTACAGAGAGATTTTAACTATTTTTTCAATTTTCTCAGTTTCTAATTGTCAATTAATTCTCTACATATAGAAAAACGTAGATACGAAGAGATAGATTTGCCAATCGTTTCTATGTTAAGGGCGCAGTATCACTGTATTTTTCATATAAGAAGCAAGGGTTCACCATTTCCGATTGCATTTAAATCCCGCTAAATGTATTAAAATGAATCTTCTACCAGCTTAAAGTATAAGGTTTGGAGAATGAAATCTCCTATTTTTTATTTGTCCTGTTTATACACTGAATTTAAAAAAAAATCATAAAAAGTGATTTTAAAACCACAGGCTAAAAAGTAGGAGATTTCATTCTACATATTTTTCCAAGTATCCCGCCAAAATATTTCTAAATTTTATTGCGTATTTTTCAAATCTAACTGGAAATACGATTAACAAATATTTGATAAATTTATTTGTCAAATTAGAGATTTTCTATGAATTCCTGTAATTGTGTATAGTTCATGTAGTTCATCTATTTTTAAGAAGATGTCTCCGTAAAAAAAATCTAGCTACTCTGTTTTAGAGATGGTTTTAATAGGTAAATGATTGTTTAGAGGTACCAATTTTTGAAACAATGATACAGCTGTATGCCGTCTTTTATTGTTTCGTGATTTTCATATATATTTGTCTCGCTTTGCGTTCCAGATACAAAATTATCGATTTGTGTTCCTTGCGTATGAACAAGTATTGGCCACGTTGCCAGATGTACAATATATATCGATTTATACGATAATTTCACAATTTTTTCTCAGGCGAATTTAATTTTAAAGTGGGTGAAATGTGAAATGCGGGAGAGGAACTTTATTGCATTGAGATGTAATTTGAATCCGAATGACCTGGCATCACTGTATGGTACGCACGTAATATTTGCGGGACTTGCTTTCTTCTAATGAATGTTATTTTATCTTTATAAGGTACTTTATTTCTGAGTTAACACGTTGACTGCTATGTGTATATGTACCCTTGTGTATGTCCCATATTAGTGCGTAATTGTTTAATATTTTAAATTGTGTTAAAGACACGCAAACATGTTTCAAAGAAAAGTTATATGGATTTAGAAAATACATATTTTAAAAATATTTTTGGATATACAGGGTGTTATATTTTTGCCTGGCCTATTTTTTAAATAGAACAACATGTATTTTATTTCAGTTTTAGAATGATTTGGTAATACTGTATTCAAGCCTAGAATGTTTAAAAAAACTATTACAGGTTCGCCAAGCAATTAAATTTTTATGAAATTAGAGAATGATATGCAGACCCCAAATTAAATTATCATAATTTGGGTAGGATTACATTAATTTCAAAATTGTTTAATATACAGACTTGTAGCACATTAAGATAACAAATAGTGTTGATAGTGCTGGATTCTTTTATACCGAGTGTTTTGAAACTTGTCTTATATATGGCTACTTTGAGGTTTAATTTACTTAATTTTTTCAAAGGCAACATATTTTAGCATACAATTCCTTATAAATTTGCCTGTTCAACAATACCAACATGTTAGAGAATAACACCCTGCAGGTAGTTATACATATTTGATTGTTTTCAGGTTGTCAAATAATTTTAATTGACTTCATTCATTTGCTATGTTATATGTAGGGTGTATCAAAGCGCGAGGTTACGATTTTTTTAATTGTTTCAATGGAATTCACTGTATTAATTAATTGGTGGTATAACATAGAGAGTATCACATTTAAAAAATTGAGAAAATCGTAACCTCAAATTTTGACACATTCTATATACAACATATCAAATGAATCAAATTGAAAATATTGTTCGACGATGTAAAAACAATCAAATATGTATAACAACCTGCAGGGTGTTTTGCTTTAAAAATGCACACTGCATATTTATGAATAATTGTTAAATATGGTCATACAACTTTTATATTATTTTTTTTTCGTATTTCCTATTATAAAACTCATGTGTTATTGACTATCATATTGGTATCGTTGGATATGTAAATTTATAAGGAATTGTATGTTTAAATAACATACAGCGTGTGGCATTTGAAAAGATTAAATAAATTTAACTTGGAATTAGCCATATTTAAGACTTGTTTTTCAAAACACTCTGTATAAAATAATCCAGTTCTATCACCACTATTCGTTAGCTTAGTATCTTATTACTATTTTTTTAAATTAAATTATAATTTAATTTAGGGTCTGCATCATTCTCTAATTTCATAAAAAAATTAATTTATTGGCAACCCTGCAATATTTGTTAATAAAGTTCTAGGGTTAAATGCAGTATTACAGCATTGCATGCAGCATTCTAAAACTGAAGTAAAATACAGGGTTTTTTATTTAAAAAATATACCTTTTTATTTGTCAGACAAAAACGCAAAACACTGTATGTCTAAAAATATCTTTAAAATACCCATTTTTGAAATTCATATAACTTTTTATTTAGAAATTATTTACGTGTCCATAACACAAATTGAAATATTGAACAATTAGGTACGCACTAATGTATGTCCAGGGCTGCGCTGTAAGGGGGCCCGGCAAAGTTTTTTTTTGTTCTGCATGAGAAATTCGACACAAGATGAGAGAGGGAAGTTAAGTTTAAATTAATTAAAAGTTTTAGCCTAGAGAAGTTTTATTCGGGTGAGGACTTTTTTTTTGTTTAGAAGAAGAAGTAATTGAAAGGGAGAATAGTTTTTGATGTAAATACCTTTTAAATTCTATTTCAGTAGAAGAGGAACAGTTTTTGGTTAAAGATTTTTTTGTCACATGGCCCGATCTAGCGAATTGTCCTGGGGCCCGGCCTGGCTCTCGGCGGCCCTGTGTATGTCCTGAATATATTATTAACAATATATGCACGCCACATATGTTTGTAATAATTTAATCCCGCGCCGCGTGTATGTATTTTATTCGCGCATCTATTAGATATTGTAGTTTACCTAAGTATTTACTTAAACTACTTAAAACGTAAAAACAGACTTAAATTTTTAGAAAAACTACTTCGGCTCAGCAGACCCGACCACAACATTTGCTTCGGCAGACAACGTGTTTTAAATGCTTTTTTATTTATTTGTTGTTTAATGTGTATTTGGTTATTAATATTTCAAAAATGCTTATTTTTCTTATTGATTAATCTAAAATGAACACGTAATTTTTATTAATAATTGAAAATAGTACTGTAATTCTAAATTGATAAAAAAAAATTATAATAAAAACTTAATATGAAAACATAAATTACGACTCTACAAATGAAGTAAATTTTTATAATTAATTTCTCTTTTCTTACAAAAACATTATCTCAGCAATATGTCATAAGTTGCATACACACAGTATGTCTATGTAAGTTGACAGCATATAGAAAACTTTTTTTATTATTCATTTTATGTAAAAGTTATTCTTTATAAAAATGTATGCATGGTCTAACAGAAAATGCAACCACCCGATATCAAATTTTATCAGTCGGTTTTACAAGGTTTATCAAAAAATTTATTTTCGACAAACCCTATATACGACTGATAAAATTTGATATCAGATGTTTGAATTTTAGGTTTTAGACCATGCATAACTTTTTATGTAAAGTAACTTTTTTTCTAAAATTAATAGACCATTCAATTGTTTATGAAAAATAAGATTTTTTCTTAAAATTCTTAAAAAAGTTTTCCGTATGCCGCCAAGTTACACAAACATACTACATATAAATGAGATTAAATTTGTTGAAAATAATTTTTACTAATGCAGATCTATATAAAGTATTGTGGGTAAATACGGTAATAAAAACACTTTTTTATTATATTTTTCTTTTTTTTATTTGATTCATTGGCTGCAAGACCTTTCGGTATATACAGGGTATTCCATTAAGAATGGAAGCAACTGAAGATTAACTGATCAGAAATAAGCCGATTAAACGAAACATCCGTAGGTAAAACATTACTCGAAAATAAAAAATTATAAACAACTACAATTTTTTTTGTTATTCATTTTAATTTTACTAAATTCGGCAAACGTTATTGGTGTAATAAAATACACCTATCAGCAAAAAAAATAAGTTAAATAAGCTTTGCCAGTGGCATACTTCATGGGCAAGTAACACCTTTTTCCCTTCTAAATTTTAGTCCACTGTCCAAAATTTTGATTTTTTTTTATTAAATTTCTAAAAAGAGTACATTATTTATTTGAAAAACATCAAAAAATTTAAAATTTTATGTCTAAATAACTTTTTGGATAGTGACGTAAAATTTAGAAGGGATGCCGTATTACGTACCAATGCTGTACGCCTCTGGAAAAGTTAATTAAAGCAGGTAACTAATTTTTTGCTGATAGGTGGATATTATAACATCAAAACCGTTTGCCAAATTTAGTAAAATTCTTGTGAGTAATAAAAAAATATAGCGATAAATATTTTTTGGATTTTAACACCGTAATTCAGAAACGAGAAACATTTTATCTAAACATGATTTGTTTAGTTGTCTTATTTTATTCAGAGAATCGTCAGTTGTTCTATGTCCCATTCTTAACGAAACACCATGTATGGTATAATAGGTCCCTACGTAATGATACGAAGACCGTTGCCCTTTGTTGACTGGACACAAGAATGAACTACTAAGTAAATATACCGATATTCCGAATGTAATCCAAAATATTATTTTTATACCTGCTACATCGAAAATATTTGCAAGGTCAAGAACTCGTTTACGTATCATCGCGTAGTGGCTAGGGGTGATGAATTTGTTATTTTATAACAATTACCGTTTAAAATTAATAAAATTATTACGCCATCTGTTGAACAAAAGAACTATTAAATATGGAATATTGCTCCATCTGTTGAACAAAAGGATTCTTAATTTATGACATATAAATGACATCTATCAAAATTAGTTCATGTTACGAATATTGGGGGTGGTACTGTGGCCTTAAACCGGTTAACAGTTATTCAAATTTAAAAACTACATACTAATCTTGTATTTTACAAGCAATACAGAATACACCAATGTGTAAATATGGTTGCCTATATCTACAAAGGCCATCTATTGGCGAATAGCTAAAGTATATAGGATTCCAACATTGAAAATCGGAGAATATAAAATGCAAACAACGACATTCAATATCAAAAGCTACGATATCATTATATGCAATAAATCGAAAAACCTTTGGTTATTGTCTTTTATTTCGGTGCTTACTTCTTTTGGATCCGCGATTCTGATTTCACGCTCTTCTTGAATGGGTTTACCCATATTTTTGGATGAAATTTCCTTAAATTCATAATTTTAAACATGTTTTGATTAGGATGGGCCGTACTCAATTATATTTGATAGGAAAGTCGTGTTGGACACATAATTTTTTTTGTCATAAAAACAGCATGTGTAAAGATTTTGTGCATAAATAAAAAGCGACATTTTTAAAATTTTCTTTTATTTTCATAGTCAAAATATAATAATTGTAACCCTTATAATATGATAAGCAAAATCGGACACACTGTTATCGAAAAATGCGGAAAACCCAAAACTGAAAAACTAAAAAGTACATTGATAATCTTGAAGCGAAATTATTTTAAGAAAAAAACTATTTTTTGGTTTCATTCTCGCCAAAAAAACCATCATTAATTTTATTTTAAACAAATGAAAAATAAACAATTTTTAAAATAATAAATAACCGGGAACGTTTTCGAAAAAATTGTGCAAGAAATAATAGATTTATTTTTCGAAAAGATTCCTAAATACAGGGCGAACCAAAATGATCGGTTGCATATTTCAATAATTGTGAATTGCGATTTTTTGATATAGATAAACGTTCGAAACTTTTGTCTCGCCCTGTATAATATCTATAAAATCATTTATAATAGGCTCACAGTCTTTTTCTTACATTTATATTTTACAAAAAAATTTAAAAAGTAAAACATTTATTTAACACATATATACATTAATATACAAAAAAAATTGACGTACGCCTACTCTGATTCTTGGAATATAATCCATTTGTATATTATTAATAATTATTTTGGTTTATTAGCACGTAGAATTCTTGATAATTTTAAAAATATTAGTAAGAATACTTCAGTACACACATTGAGGAATTTCGTGGAATTCATTAAAGAATTTATCAAATCAAGAAATATTAGTAAGACTATGCAAATATGGAAGAATTCATTAACTTTATAAAAATTGAGTTTAAGAATTCCATAGAAATTGGAAAAAGAGTGAAAATTAGTAGGGCTGCTTAAAATCTTGAATACAGAGTACAAAATATTGAAGAATTTAGTGGAATTCAATTAGGAATTCAAGAGACATTTCATGAGTATTGAATTTTTTTTTTGGACAAAATTAGTAAATGTAAAGATTTTTAAGAAATTTTTGAGAATTCTGCAAAATTTTAATGATTATATGAGATTTAAGAATTCCTTAGAAATAAGTAAACATTTTAAATAAATTCCATTACAATAAAAAAAATCATTGAAAGATTCTATTGAAATTAGGAAAAACGAGTTAAAATCAGTAAAAAAATTGAGACTATGTAAATATGAAGGAATTCATAAACTTTATGAGAACTGAGACATATTTAATTAGTATTGGAACATTTTTGGTTTAAAAACTCGTGAGAATTTATTAAAATACAAATAATTCTATGGAAATTAGGAAAAACGGGTTAAAATAAGTGAAAAAATTCGGACTATGTAAATATGGAGGAATTCATAAACTTTATGAGAATTGAGACATATTTAATTAGTATTGGAACATTTTTGGTTTAAAAACTCGTGAAAATTGATTAAAATATCAAAGAACTCTATGGAAATTAAGAAAAACGAATTATAAGCAGTGAAAAAAAAATGAGACTGTAAATATGGAGAAATTCATAAATTTAATGAGAATTTTGAGAAATGAGACATATTTTATTAGTATTGGAACATTTTTGGCGAAAATTAGTGAGACTATGTAAATTTAGAGTTATTTAAGAATTCTATGAGAATTTTGCAAAGTTTAAAGAACTTTATGAGAACTCTGCATAGATTTAAGAATTCCATAGAAATTAGTAAACATTTTAAATAATTCCATCACAATTAAAAAAAATAATTGGAAGACTGTTTAAAATTTTAAAGAATGTCGAAACATTTAAAAATTCAGTAAACATTCTTGAGAATTTATCAAAAAATATCAAGGAATTTTATAAAAATTAGGAAAAACGAGTAAAAATCAGTGAAAATTAGCGAGAGTTACAAAAAAAAACTCAGTGGAAAACTGTTTAAAATTTCAAAAAATGTTCACATGTTTAAAAATTCAGTAGAAATTCGTGAGAATTTATCAAATTATCAAAGAATTCTATGTAAGTTAGGAAAAACTAGTTAAGTTAGTAAACTATTTAAATAAATACCATGACAATTTAAAAAAATCAGTGAAAGACTGTTTAAAAATTTAAAGAATGTTGACATGTTTAAAAATCCAGTAAAAATTCGTGAGAAGAATTCTATGGAAATTAGGAAAAACGAGTTAAAAATCAGTAAAAATTAGTAAGATTATGTAAATATGAAGGAATTCATAAGCTTTATGAGAATTTTGAGTTAAAGAATTCCATAGAAATTCCTAGAGAATTTTGAAAGTATGTATTGAGAATTTTGGAAAGTTTTAAGAATTTTACGAGAATTCTGCAAATTTTAAGAATTCCATAGAAATAACATTCAGTATAAATTCATGAGAATTCTTCAAAATATCAAAGAAATATATGGAAATTAGAAAGAACATTTTTGACAATGTTCAAAATCTTGAGTAATGTAGACAAGTTAAAGAATTCAATGAAAATTAGTAACAAAATTTTAGTGTAATTTGAAAATAAATTTCTACAAATTAAACAATGTTTAGTTTATGTAAAAAGTATGTAATGTTATATCCAATTTTTGTTAATTATACCAAGAACTAGAGTAAGAATGCGTGTCTTTAAAAATCGTAGCTAGTTATATATTTATTATAAACATTATTTTACACAAAAATTGGCTGTGTTTTAAGAAAAAACGTGTTGAAATACATAAAAAAATATGCAAGTAGGTACACTAAAAAACAGTCTGCAAAACAATAAAAAATATCAAAGTTTTTCCAAGAGATTTTCGAATTTATTTCATTAAAGTAAAAAGAAGTCTCTCAAATGAGGTGCCGCTGGATCCCCATTAGCGATTCATAAAAGATAAAAGTGATAATATTGGGGTTGGATTTAATCTCTTGAAACAATTGCAATATTTTTTACGTGTTCTTTTTGCAAAATTTCTCCAAATATCTTTCGTCCTTGTTCAACATTCTTATATTCCTAATCTGCCGCTAAATATTTACATTCTTTACAAAATTTTAAAATATTTCCTCTCCTTCTATTTATCATGTATACCCTTTCTAGTCAAATTCCAAAATTTATAAAATAGTCATTATTTACTGATATAGTGCTCTTTTATATGGTAAATCCAAAAAAAATTAAATTTGGGAAAGTGACTAAGTCTAAGCCGGATTTTACAGACGGTGAAATAAAAAATATATTTTTGGAACAATTTGTAGACAAACTTCAAAAAAAGTACTTAATTTTCCTGGACTATTAATAAATAAATAGTCTGGTAAAATTTTGTAACAATAAGGATTTAAAATCTCAAAGTGAAAAAAAAAATAAATTGTCCGGGGCTATTATTTCCTCGAAAAAAAAAAATTTGTGGAAAAATTAATAGAAATTGGTATTACTATTAGTGCTCTTTGTAGTGCGTCTCTATCCTAAGCCGTTTAGGAGATATTCAAGTTTATATATCCGTCGATTTTGCGTTACCCTGAATGGCAATGACAATTTGATGAAGAAACTTAATTTTGCGTTACCCTGAATTTTATAGTAATTTGATTGAGAAACTTAAATATCTCATCGTTCTTCTGCTATCCTAATACCAAAATTTTGTCAACGAAATTGCAACTTTTAGTAGTTTGAAACGGAAACCGAGTAAGTATGGAAAAATGTTATTTCTGCTCTGATCTTCATGAAATTCGGCACTACGTTACAGTAAACGATTTAAAATGTCTTGCTGGTGTCTGCGTCTCTCTATGTTGGATACTTTTTAAGAAATGAGCCCCAATTTTTAAAATAGTCTTGTTATAGGGGAACAGGGTATCTTTTTGAGATCCTGACGTTCCATTCTATACATACGTAAATTTTTTTAAACTTTTATTTTCCCAAAAAAAAAAGGAAAGGGTATTGAAATAGAATTAAAAAACGACTTAATTAAAATAGTTCGAGAAAATATTAAAAAATTGACCTTACATAAAATTTCAAAGTGAAAAAAAAAAAATGAATTGTCCTGGACTATTATTTAATCGAAAAAAAAAAAAAACTTCGTAGAAAAATTAATAGAAATTGGTATTACTAACATTACAACGTTAAAATTGAAATAAAATTAACAACGACTAAATTAAAATAGTCCGAGAAAATATTAAAAAATTGACCTTAAATAAAACCTCAAAGTAAAAAAAAATGAATTGTCCTGGGCTATTATTTCTTCAAAAAAAAAAATTGTAGAAAAATTAATAGAAATTGGTATTACTAACACTACAACGTTAAAATTGAAATAAAATTAAAAAACGAATAAATTAAAATAGTCCGAGAAAATATTTAAAAATTTGACCTTAAATACAATCTCAAAGTGAAAAAAAAATTAATTGTCCTGGGCTATTATTTCATCGAAAAAAAAAATCGTAGAAAAATTAATAGAAATTGTTATTACTAACATTACAACGTTAAAATTGAAATAAAATTAAAAAAACGACTAAATTAAAATAGTCCGAGAAAATATTAAAACATTGACCTTAAATTTTTGAAATTTATAAAATAGTCTGGGAAAATTTCCAACTTTCTAACTTGAAGCCATTTTCTTTTACCTGAAAACTGACGAATATTTTTTTATTTCACCGAGTATAAATGTTTATGTTTGGCAATATCTGTACCAAATAATAAAGAATGACCAGATGAAAAATATCTACCCGTATTTGCGTCCCTAATGTATTAAAACGAATTCAACTTGGATCATAACCTGTCAAAATGACGTACATGCGCGTAGATATTTCCCAGTAGGCCACGGTGTATAAAAAAATTTTATACTATTGTAAAATGACAATACTGATTTTTTTTTTAGTTTAGTATAAAATCTTACCTAAATATTTGGTATTCTCTTTTTTTTTCTAAAAGACAACATTTTCTTCAGATATATTTAGAATAAATCCTATAAGTGTATAAGGGAGGCAACATCTATATGTATACAATAGAAAAAAATTTAAAAATTGATATCATAAAGTAGTTCTTGACGCAACTCGTTTTACAGTATAAAATATCTTAATAATTTTTATAATATTGTAACAATGGTCAATTATAGTTCGTATTTAGACATACCCAAGCATTTTTTTCGCCAAAATTAAAATACTTCCAAAAATTCGCAAACAAATACAATTTATTTTTATATATAGCCGCTCTAGCTTGCTGCCTCTTCAAAATCACAGTTTGTATTTACATCCAACCGAATTATAAAAAATTTGAATTATCGATCAGTAATTATTTACTCAAGAATTATTAAATTGACAGAATGTAGGAAAAGCTGCATTATCCATAAGTTTAAAAGGTCCAGAATCCTTCTCTGAGTTCACTAGTCATTATTTCTGAACCAATTGAACATAAAAATTCACTGATATACCCTAACTCAATTCCAGCTCCTGAACTATAACCCTTCAATTGTAATAACAAATAGTTCGAGTGCTGAACCATTTCTGGTGCTTGAATGTTGCTTTATTGACAATTTCTTATGGTAAATGGCTTTTAATCGGATCTGCTGAATTTTATATATTAAAGAGCGAATATTTTTTAAATCAAAGTAGAAAAAATACGTTTAACAAATCGTTTGAAGCCAAAAATTATAATAAATGACACTTTATTATTGTAAAAAATTCGTAGTACAAAATCACATCAAGAAAAATATAGTTAAGTTAACAACACTTTAAGTTTCCAAAAAAAAGCAAACTTTATTTATTTAAAAAATATACAAAAATGGATCTTTAATTAACAATGTTTATCGTAAGTGATTAAAATAAAAAGAACGTTGATTCCCACGTTGACATGGTATTTATAATCTCGGGTTCATTGTCGCCAAGGTGCAAAGCGCTGACTTTGCTGACGAGGCACTCCGGGCATTGAACGGTGGGTTTCTATCACATTTCTCCTCCCTCCTTTGGTCCTGGCTTCGTCCTCGAAGTCTCTACGAGTAGCTCCTGAAGAACCTGGATTTGTGCTGGTTGTAGTTTGGGCCCAAAAAGAATTTTTGATATTCTTTTCTTTTTCTTTACTACGATAGTAAAAAGGATGGCTGAAACAGAAATTATAAGGACAAGGGCGACAGTGCTGAGTCCTGTTGAAATTTGTGGCATAAGTGCTATTGGCTCTATTGGTTGGAGTTGTCCGTGGCTTTCTGGAATATTCAATTTTTCAATTTTTAATTTATGTTCTGGAATTAGTCTAATTGGGATGACTTCTGGAATGGCGATTTCTTGAATAGTTTTCTTATCATAGTGAATTCCTTCTATGTCGATAGGTTCATCTGACAACAGGATGCTGCTTTTTCGGATTTCTTGTTGATTTATTATTATTTGGTGGACTATTCCCAATAAAATTACTTTTCGGGTTTCCTGTGAAAAGTTCTCTGTGATCAATGTTTTGGTGCAATTTTGAACATTAGGGATGAGGCATCTGGACTTCACGGGCTTGGCACATATAGTGTAATCTGCTTGGCCGGTACATGTTTCATACCATTTGCTATTGGCATAATAGTGTGCAGGAGGCAAAACCATTATGTGATCATTATTAGGGATAGGATAAATTCTAAAGGTGGGGTAAGCGTTAACGTGGAGGATTGGGATTTTGAGAATTATGAGCATTGTATTGGGTGTGACGCAAACTAGAGATTTAGATGATTCGATAAGTTCATATGGGTGTTCGTCATCGACGAGTAGGGCATTTCTTGAGTAAATTTTTATAAGGTTTTCTTTTAAGTCCTTGAGTTCTTTAAGAGTAAATAATTCTATATTTGACAAATTTAAATGTGAAAGGGTAATTGTCCGAATAAGTTTCATAAGAAATTCGTTAATGTTTTGAAGATTTATTATTTCATTATGTAGGGTAATGTATCCATCAAAATCAGCTGATAATTTATTAATTGCTAGTAAAAGGGCTCTATTATTTTTAGTTACTTGTTCTAAAAGTTTATTGAATCTCGTATTAATAGATTGGCCAAATGAGATTTGATTATTAAATTTTTTTATTATTTCATTTTGTTTAACCTCTATTGCGGTAATGTGAGTCTTTAGTAAATTTAAGTCAGAGTCGTCAGGATTTCCGGTTATGTATTTTATAGTCGTGCCAAGAAAATTAAATAGTCCTTTTTTCTGTTTTCGTGTTATTTTATGTAGGTTGTCTTTTGCTTCACCATGTATGTGATTGTATTGAGTATTTAATAGAGAAAGTGGTCCAGTTTTTAATGAATTTTTAAAATAGTCGTTAAGGCTGATATCTAAAGTTTCTTCTAGTTTTTGTAGGTCAATGTGTAAAATGTGTCTATGATAATGTGAAATTTCTCGGGATTTGCCAATTTCTTCAGCGTAATATCCATTATTCGGAATCACTTGAATTTTGACAAGCTGTCCCTGACGTCCCAGGGAGAGGATTGTCCTGTAAAGAAGTATCGTCTTGAAAATTTTTATTTTTTATTTTTCGTATTCTTTTAGCAAATTTTAAATGAGTACTAGTGTCGTTTTGTTTCTTAGTTTTACCAATAATTTTTGTGTTAATTTGTTTTTTAGGGTGTATAATAGAATAAGGGGCATTTAATTTAGGCCTATGTTTTTTCTTAGTTACATAAAGGGTTTGTGTAAGATCTATTTCAGGTACGGTTTCGGCACTTTCGTTTTGTTTTTCTAATATTTTCTGTCTTTTTTCTTTTTGTTTGTTGTATAAGTCAGTTATGAAAGGACGAAGTTCATCCTTATGTCTTTGATTGTATGTTTCATACAGGGGAAGATCAAAATCAAAATGTATTTCTTCGGCATATGGTCCGTATAATATTGAAAAAGGAGAGTAATTTGTGGCACTATGAATTGATTGGTTATAGATTAATACTGCATGTGTAAATGTGTCGTCTAAGGGGTCTTGTGGGTTTTGATTTCGTAATGTTCTAAGTTTCTCAAGTAGGGTAGAGTGGAATCGTTCTACGGGGGAGTTTGATGATGAATTATTTACTGTGGTATAATGAATTTCAATTTTATGTAATTTCATAAATTCGATGACTAAGGCAGAATTAAATTCTTTACCGTTGTCACATACGACTTTTTTGGGGTAATTGTGGTGAGAGAAATAATGTCTTAATTTACTTAATATCGAGATTGAAGTTTTATCAGGAATTTTATAACACTGAGCGTATTTTGAGAAAGAATCTACTATTGTCAGATAGAGATTTTTATTGCACTGAAATATGTCTATGTGTATTATGTCAAAAGGTTTCTGTCCTAGTAAAGGGCCTAATTGTGGAAGTTTGTAAGGGTGTCTTTCATATTTATTTGTTAAACAAATTTCACATTTATTAATGAGGTTAGAGATTGTTGTTTGCATAGAGGGCCAGTAAAATTGATGCCTTAAATGTTTATAAGTCTCTACTATGCCGTTATGATTTTCATTATGATACTTTTGTACACATTCTATTTGTTTTTGTTCGTTTTCGATGTCTTGTAATAATGTGTTGCAAAATATAGCTTTAACAGTTGTGTCTATGTATTCACGAAAATATTTACAAACAAAAGGTCTAAATTCGTGAGGTATTTTTATAGCAAATTTTTGATTTGGTCTTAGTAAACTTTTGAATGCGTCAGTAATTTCCATTATCCAGTCATCGGTAATTGTTACAGTGTGTCTGTGTTTGTTAAATAATTTTTTATAAGTTATGTCATACTCTTTAGATTGAGGGACAAAGATAATTTGATTTGTTGAAAGGTTAATGGGTTCTTCCGAAATCGGAATTCCCGCAATTGGGTTTTCTGCTGCCGTGTGTTGCGTGTTATCAGTACTAGGGGGTTGTCTGTCGTTTAATTGTTCAAAAAATTCGTCGAGGTCAAAGTCATTCAAGTCATTAAGATTTGGGGGTTCGACACACATAGAATTGCCGGTGAGTGCATTTATCTGTACTCGAGAAAGGGCGTCGGCTACTTGATTTTCTTTTCCTTTTTTGTATTTTACCTCGAAATTATAATCTTCGAGTTTTAATCTCCAGCGTGCTAATCTGGAAGTGGGATCTTTAATTTTATAAAGCCATACAAGGGGATTATGGTCAGATTCAACAGTGAAATTTTGAGCGTATAGATAAGGGCGAAAATGTTTACAAGAATCGATTATTGCTAATAGCTCTTTTTCGGTTGTTGAATAATTTTGTTCTGCGGAGTTCAAAGTTCGAGAATAATATGCGATTGGGTGATTATCTTGTGTTAATACCGAGCCAATGGCTATATTAGAAGCATCAGTAGTTAGAACAAAATGTTTAGAGAAATCTGGGTATTGAAGAACAGGGGCATTGGATAATAGTTGCTTACATTTTTCGAAGCATTCGAGATAAAGTGAATTATTGGGGTCGATAACTGCTCCTTTTCGGGTGCAACGAGAAAATGGGGATGTAATTTTTGCAAAGTTTGGGATAAATCGTCGATAGTATCCTATAAGTCCTAAGAAGGATTTAATTTCTTTTAGTGTCTTTGGGAGTGGAAATTTCTGAATAGCCTCTAGTTTAGCGGGATTTGGTTTTATACCTTCGGGGGTTACTATATGTCCAAGAAAAGCTACTTCTTTCGTAAGAAATTCAGATTTGTCAAGCTGTACCTTTAAATTCGTTTTTTGAAATGTTTCAAAAATAGTTGCAATATGTACGAGGTGTTCCTGTAGGGATTTTGAAAATATAATTACATCGTCCATATAAACGAAACAAAATTTGTAAAGAAAAGGCCTAAGGACGTTATCCATTAATTTTTCGAAAGTGGCAGGGGTATTTTTAAGCCCAAATGGCATCCTCACAAATTCAAAGTGTCCATGAGGAACTGTAAAAGCTGTTTTTTCAATAGAGTTGGGGTGAAGTTCGATTTGGTGAAATCCCTGCGCTAAATCAAGAGTTGTAAAATAAGTTGCTTTGCCTAAATTGTCTAAAATTTCATCAATTTTCGGCAGAGGATATTTGTCGTCAATTGTATTGTCATTTAATTTACGATAGTCTATTACCATACGGAATTTTTTCTGGCCGGAAGCGTCGGCTTTTTTTGGTACTATCCAAACAGGGGCTGAATAGGGTGAAATTGAGGGTCTAATTATTTTATTATCTAATAATTTATTAACTTGTCTGGTAATTTCTTCTTGCATTACCTTTGGATGTCGAAATCCTCTAACATAGATAGGATTTTCATCCCGTGTCCTAATTGAATGCTTTATAGCTGAAGTAAAAGTTAAGTCTGATTTTTCGTCATAAAAAATGTCTTTATATTTCTTACATAATTTTAAAATTTTTTCTTTTTCCTCTAAATTTAAATGTTGAGTACGAATTATTGAAGGGTCAAAATTTATCGGACCTTCTGAGATTTCATAATTATCTAAATTTTCTACTTGTATTGGTTCTAATTGTTCGGGGCTAGGGAGATAAATGTCATCTATATAACCGTTTGTAACAGTGTGGATTGATTCGGGAATTTCTATGTTATTTATTTTAATTTCGGGGAAAAGTATTTCGCCACTACTTATATTAACTGGAATTTTGTTATATAAAGTGTCGAAAGGGATGATAATATTAAAAGCTCTTAATGTCAGTGTTTTAGTTTGGTAGTCTATTAATGCGCGTAAACGTTCTAAATCATAATTTCCAAGTAAAATATCAAAATGTTTACTCCAATCAGCAATTCTAGCATCGATAGTTTCGTATATGTTAAATTCTTTAAATAAAGGCGTTTTAATATTTGACAAAAATGTTTGAGTTATTTTCATTGACGTTAATGTAAATGGTTTTTTATATTTGTGAGTTGGATCAAAATATGTCGCGGCTTTTGGTGAAATGATAGTGTCTGAACCTCCTGAATCAATAAGAACTTTTAATCTTGTTTTAGGCATAATAAAATAGGGTAACTGGGGATAATTATGAATATTATTTAGGTCTATTGAGGCGGCGGTTGTCCTTCTGAAAAACCGACCTGAAAATTTTCCTGATGAAAATTTTCTGTCCCGTCATCATAATTTTCTGTATCATTAAATTCAAAATTTCCGGGCATAGATTCGGAATTTTTATCTCTGGAAGTATCTATATTAAAATTATGCGTCCTTCTAGTGGATAAACTCATAGGTTGATTTTTTGTAGTAATTGTTTGTACGCCACTCATGGGAGTGGGAGAACTTTGATAATTTTGGGAATTTCTAAATGATCTATTAAAATTTTGGGGGTTATTTCGGAAAGACGAATTATTCGGAAATGAAGATGAATTATTAAAATTTTGAGTGTTGTTTCTGAAATTAGAATTGTTGCCGAATTGTGGCGAATTATTAAAATTTTGATTATTTCTATAAGTAAAAGCATGTGGAGGTTTATTTTGTGAAAAGTTTGTGAAATTTGGTTGAAAATTACCCTGTGAGTGTGAAAAATTAGGTTTATTGTATACAGGCTTGTACGAGGTTTGTTTAATGGGATTAATTCTTTGTTTTGGATTTTGTTGACCTTTCAGGAAATTCATGTATTGTTGTTGACTCTTATGATTATCGTAAGTAATGCATTTTTGAAGGCCCTCTTCAAGACTTTCAATTCTAAAATGCGACAAATATTCACAATATGGTTCATTTATACCTGTACAAAAAGTTTTAAGAGCAATGCCTTTAAAATAAGGTGTTTTGAAATTTAATGTTTCGGGGTTGTCATTTAGTGATATGTGTTGCAATAAATCATTTAAATTGTCGCACACTCTTTGGTGATAATCGTCATATGTCTCGTTTGTTTTTTGTACCGTTGTAGATAACTGTGTCACTAAAATGTCTTCAGAACGTCTGTCGCCGTATTTTGCCAAAAGGGCAGGTCGAATTTCATTCCAAACTGTTTTATTAGTAAAATTTAAATAGTCTCTAGGTTCACCCTTGATACGAGAAGCAATATTAGCATTTAAAATAAATTCTTGTGGTTGAGTTAAATTTTGATTAGATAAGAATACAATTAAATTATCGACTGATTTAATAAATGTGGAGAGGTTATCTCCTGTAGAAAATTCAGGTAAAGTAGCACAAAGGCTAGAAATATCACTATTAGTCATAGGCATTTCGGGGCGAAGAACGTTTCGAAAATTTTCAGAAGGATTCTGAGAAAGTTGAGAACTATTCGCTTGATCAGAAATGTCGGTAGTCTCTAATTTGAGACCGGCTAATATAACGTGTAAGTTTTCTTCGGAAATATTATCTAAAGTGCTCATAAAGGATAAAGGAAAATTGTACTCACAAAAGGATGATCACTGAAGATGTCCTCTGCATGCTACTTCTTCCTCTCGTCCTAGGTTCGGTGGATTTTTCGTTAAACAACTGAGTTGACCAGGAAAAGTGAGTTTTCTGTACGAAGAATCCTGTTCGCAGCGCCAGTTAAGTTAACAACACTTTAAGTTTCCAAAAAAAAGCAAACTTTATTTATTTAAAAAATATACAAAAATGGATCTTTAATTAACAATGTTTATCGTAAGTGATTAAAATAAAAAGAACGTTGATTCCCACGTTGACATGGTATTTATAATCTCGGGTTCATTGTCGCCAAGGTGCAAAGCGCTGACTTTGCTGACGAGGCACTCCGGGCATTGAACGGTGGGTTTCTATCACATTTCTATATATATACTTCAGACATTACATACAGGGAGAGTTAACGGTTATATAAAGTTGAAATATATAAAAGATATTTTTTACAAAACTCTCTGTAGAGAGATAATTAATCCAATTTTGGAAATATAAACATGAATCATCTCCAATTCTTCCTCATTACCTCAAAATGAAAACAAACCAAAGAAAAATTGAAAAAAATGAGAATTAAAGAAGGAAAAAATGATTGCAACGACCAGGGATCGAACCTTGAACTTTCAGACTATAGCCGTACATGTTCTTACCATTTAAGATATCGTAGCACATGGCATTCGACATTCAAATTGGTAGAATTGAATTCAATTAGATTCTGACTCTCGTCGGCGCACATACAAATTCTAATGCCATCACAGCTCTCTCAATTCTTCTTAAAGCTACACTAGGCGTTATACAAAAGATAAACAATTGGCAAACGTTGACGATGACAGTCATACCACAAACCGTATTAGATGTAAAACAAAAGTTGGAAGATTTAAGATGAAGAAAAATTTAAAATAGAGTTCAAGGAAGAAAAGCTTACAAATCAAGTACACAATTGGTCTCAAATCACTCAAAATAGGTAAAAAAGCAACAATGGAATTTACGAAAGATACGGTTGAACATACTGTCTTTAAATGTCCCAGATGGGCGAGGAACAGGATGCCAATAAACATGGAACGCCGAACAATATTATAGAAACAAGGATAGGATGACCATATTTCTTTGAACTCAATGCTGGACGCTGAACACAAATACAACATTGATGAACTTGTGAGGACCATTTTTTTTAACTATATAAAGATAACCACAAAAATAAAGAAGAAGGCATGTAGATGACTAGAGGACTTTCTTTTAGCAGTTTTTCCATAAACAAAAGGAAGTATTTAATAAAATTGATCCCATACAGAAAAAAACTAGTCATAATAACATAGATTAACTTGTGAAAATAAATTTATTAACACTGTTATTTAATATACCAAAATCATAGTTAATTTGACAGATTATTTATCTTTCTACAGGGAGTTTTGTAAAAAATAGCAATTTTTGTATATTTCAACTTTATACAAATTTTGGCTCTCCCTGTATATGATATTGGAATTTATATACGTGTTCTTTGTCTGTCTGTTACGAACTTCATTGGGTTCGAAAGGTCCCGGAACATTGATATTTTCTCTGTCGAAACATACTGAAAATTTTTAAATATTCCTTCGGGAAAAGTGATTTTCCACCCATTTTCCAGCAAGACCAACTGTTCCTTAAAAACAAAACGTATACCATTCAACATTCTTGACAATCTGACATCAAAATTTTCTTGATACCTCGAACAAATTTCCTAGAAAAAAAATAGGGGAAATTTTGGATTTAACGCTTTACCGGGAAAAACTTTGTTTAAAAGAGGAGATAGAGCAAAAAGAGCTTAAGAAAAATTATTCGGTTCGACAAGACGCGTTGATTGATGTGTCACATGACAGGAGGAGGAGGAGGAAATAAAAAAATGTGAAAATTTTTAAAAAATGAATATAAAATAAATATTTTTTTTTTCAGAAATTTATGAAAAAATAAATGCATTTTTAAAATGTCCCTATCGAATAATGTAGGAAAATTTGAAATTTATCTACAGTAAAGTGGGTTTTCATAATTTTTCCAAATGATTCATCCGTTTTGCAAAGTGGGTTTTTACACATTTTTCAGCTGAATTATCTGTTTCGAAAAATTTTCTTTCGTTTGATGAAATTCGAAAAACAATTACGTTTTCTGAATTTTCTTACTTTTCCGACGAATTCTTTGGAAAAACAAAAAATTAGCGTATAAACTTTGACATTTTTAACAATCTGGCATCCAAATTTTTTCGATTTCGAAGACGAATTTTCCAGGAAAATTGGGAGAAAATTTGAGTCCCGTAAAAACGATGAATTTTCTTTTAATTTCTTTTAGAAATTTATGAAAATATTAAAATAAATGCATTTTTAATATCCCTCCCTATCGGATAGTGTCGGAAAATTTGAAATTTAGCTACGGTAAAGTGGTTTTTCGCACACTTTCCAGCCGATAATCCGATTAGGAAAATTTCGTTTCGTTTAATGAAAATAAAAATATATTCGTTCTTTGAATTTTCTTACTTTTCCGACAAATTCTCCGGAAAAACTAAACAGTCGCGTATACACCTTGACATTCTTAACAATTTGCATTCAAATTTTTTCAATTCTGAAGGCGAAAATTCCAGGAAAATTAGAGGAAAATTTTAGTCCCATTAAAAAGAATTTTCTTTATTTTTAGAAAATTATGAAAAAAATTAAAATAAATGCATTTTTAAAATTTCCTTATCGAATAGTGTAAGAAAATTTGTAGTTTAGCTTTGGTAAAGTGGTTTATCACACATTTTCCACCTGGTTCACCCATTTAGGAAAATTTCTTTCGTTTGATGAATTTCAAAAAATATATTTTCCAATTTTTTTTCCAATTTTTCGACAAATTAATCGGAAAAACTGAAAACTCCCGTATACACTAATATTCTTGACAATCTGACATCCAAATTTTTCCGATTCCGCAAAGAGAATTTTCCAGGAAAGTTAGGAGAAAATATTGGTCTGCAAAAACGAAGAATTTTCGATTGTTTTCAGAAATTTATGAAAAATTTAAAAGAAAGGAGTTTTCAAAATTTGTTGATGCACTAGTATATCTTTTCTGGCTCACCCTGTAAAGTATATTTTTTATAATACAAAAGTGTCGTTTACACACACCTATTTAACCATATTATAGATTTTTAGTCCATTTAAACGATTTTTTAAACAGTTTTTTTTACCTTAATTTAAAAAAATACTCACCCTGTACACGTTGATATTGTAAAAATATGTACGAACTTTTCCACTATCCCTCAACATTAAATAATTCTTAGCAAATATTAGAGGTACTGATTTGAACATCCTGTATAGCACGGCGTAAAATAAGCCCATAAAAAACTCATTTCACGCCCACACGTATTTCTACATCGATAAAAAATATATTTTGACGTTTTTAACCACATTTTTCAAAATATTGGCAAGACAGAAACTTTTTTTAAATATTACTTTTAAAGAATTTTTCGTTGTACTGCAAAAGCTCCTTCAATTATTATTATTTTATTTTTATAACATTTATTGTACATCATAATCAATGTGGTTAAAAACTCGTAATTTGCACCAAAAATCCTAAAAGTATGAATAATTAAAAAATAAATATCAATATGTATAGCCAACAATAATCACAACACAGCTCACCGTACCTTCCAATCCAAATAGCTGCAGCATTTTGTTTTATTTCACGCAGATAAAGTCAAAAAATTGCTCACGTATTTTTAAAATATCAAATTCAGTGTGAGAAATCAGTTTTTAACGTTAATTTCGGTTTATTATGTTTATCAAAAATAACAGTGTTTTTGGAAAAACAATGAAAAATATTCACCCACATGTTCAAATTTTATAAATATTCTGCATAATCTGAATCAAATTCCAAACTTGATTATTTAAAAGACATTTTATTGGTATTACCCGAATAGAAATGACGCAATTTCTTGACTATACCGCAGTTACAAACAGAAAACTATTAAAAAATTGACTACAGATTCCTAATCTATAGAAATATTACTACCGTCTTACAATTTTAGGCCCATTTGTATAATCTAAAACAATACCTAAACTTTTTAACAATTTGAAAAACTTCGATCAGCAGAAATATTTCTATATATTTGTTTTTTTTTTGTTTCGTCGAACATAGGAATAAAATTAATTACAAAAATACCCACTAGTGTTTACAAGGGTGCAAGAAAACACTTAGTATTCAGATAAAGTGTGTAAAACTGTCTTTCTTCATCATCTCATAATTAATATTGACGCCAGGGAAAGAGCTACTAACAACACGGTCGGCACTAGTAGATGGCTTGAGCTTATTTCAGAACTTTCTTGGCATGTACCTGTGGAAATAAAAATGTATAAATTACATAATAAATAATACTTTGTAAAAATCAAAAATTGCTTAAAATGTCTGAAATTATCTTACAAATTCTGAAAGTAACTTACAAGTGTCTAGAAGTATTGTATGGGTATTTAAAAGTATCTGAAAACACCTTACAAGTATCTGAAATTTCTTTCATTCGCCAAACACACCTTAAATATGTCTAAACCAAGTTATAATGTTTGAAAGTATCTTAAAAGTATCTAGAAAGATTGTATCAATATCTAAAAACAACTGAAAACACCTTACAAGGTACGAAAACACCTTACAAGTGTTTAAAATCTCCCCACATCATAAAAGCCTGAACCAGCTCGCAATATCTGAAAATATCTTATAATTGTATAAAAGTATTATAGAAGTAACTAAAAAATTATATGCCTTATTAGGTATGAAAACATCTTACAAGTGCCTTTGAAAAATTTGCAGCCACCAGACAGACCTTACAACAGTCTAAAGTTGCTTACATTGTCTGAAAGTTTTGTGTAAGTATCTAAAAGTGCTTACAAGTATTTAAGAAAATCTTACAGTCACCAAGTACACCTTACAAAAGTCTAAAACATCTCACAAAGTCTGAATATATCTTATAAGCGTAAAAAATTATTATATAAGTAACCAAAAGTACCTGAAAACACCTTACAAGGCATGAAAACACCTTACCAGGGTCTGAAAAAACTTTCACTAGCCAAACACACCTTAAAAAAGTTTAAAACAAGTTAAAATGTTTGAAAGTATCTCAAAAGTATCTATAAAGATTGTATCAATATCTAAAAACGACTGAAAACACCTTAAAAGGTAAAAAACATCTTACAAGTGTTTAAAACACCCCACACATCATAAAAGCCCAAAACAGCTCGCAATATCTTATAGTTGTATAAAAGTATTTTACATGTAACTAAAAAAATCACATACCTTATAAGGTATGAAAACATCTTACAAGTACCTGAGAAAAATGAGCTGTCACCAGACAGACTTTACAACAGTCTAAAGGTCCTTACATTCTCTGAAAGGCTTGTGTCTGAAAGTGCTTACAAGTTTCTAAGAAAATCTCACAAAACAAAAAACAAAACCACATATCTTATTAGGTATGAAAACATCTTACAAGTGCCTGAGAAAAATAAGCTGTCACCAGATAGACCTTACAACAGTCTAAAGTTGCTTACATTGTCTGAAAGTCTTGTAAGTATTTAAAAATGCTTCCAAGTGTCTAAGAAAATCTTTCTCACCAAGCACACCTTACGAAAGTCTAAATCAGCTCAAAATATCTGAAAATATCTTATAAGCTTATAAAACTATTGTATAAGTAACTAAAAAACCACATAAGTGTCTCTAAGTACATTACAAGGTATGAAAACATCTTACAAGTGCCTGAGAAAAATGTAGACACCAGACGCACCTTACAACAGTCTAAAGTATCTTACATTGTCCGAAAGTACATAAGAGTTCTTACAAGTGTCTGATAAAATCTTACAAGTGTCTAAAACAGCTTAGAGTGAAAAGTACCTAACAAGGTATCAAAACAACTTTTAAGCGTCTGAGATGCACCCTATAACAGTCTAAAGTATCTTACATTGTCTGAAAGTATTGTGTAAGCTTACAAGTGTCTGAAAAAGTCTTACAGTCACCAAAAACACCCTACAAAAGCCTGAAAGTATCTTATAATTATCTAAAAACGCGTTAACTTACCATTACTAGTGAAATTAAACGCCCAGTTGCCAGTAACACCCGGTACAATATGCCTGTGGCAACTCTCCGTGACGCCTGACATCCGCAACACCGGCAGATCAACGCCTTTGATTAAAATGCCTTCGATGATGGGAGAATTAACTTGATCCTGTTTGTACATGAAGCAGTATTTGGCTTCGGTAGATTTCTTCGATTGGGGCGTAGTGATGACGTAAGAAATGCCGTTCTCTTCCCAACTTCCGTGGCAAGTGTAAGCTAGAAAAGAGAGGTAAAATTATTATGATAAATATTCGACCGCCTTGGTTCACGTATGACGGATTTCCAAACAGATTTATGACGAAAATGCTTACATAAAGGTTCTTGCGAACACGTCGATTTCAGCTCCATCTCGTGGGAACCACTGCAACCGACCGATAACGTTTCGTAATAGTCTGAAACGCAATCAGGTTCTTGATTGGCAGCTACGTTTTTGTTTTCTAAAAAAAAGATGGAAATATAATGAAATATAATAAAATATAATGAAATATAATGAAATATAATGAAATATAATGAAATATAATGAAATATAATGAAATATAATGAAATATAATGAAATATAATGAAATATAATGAAATATAATGAAATATAATGAAATATAATGAAATATAATGAAATATAATGAAATATAATGAAATATAATGAAATATAATGAAATATAATGAAATATAATGAAATATAATGAAATATAATGAAATATAATGAAATATAATGAAATATAATGAAATATAATGAAATATAATGAAATATAATGAAATATAATGAAATATAATGAAATATAATGAAATATAATGAAATATAATGAAATATAATGAAATATAATGAAATATAATGAAATATAATGAAATATAATGAAATATAATGAAATATAATGAAATATAATGAAATATAATGAAATATAATGAAATATAATGAAATATAATGAAATATAATGAAATATAATGAAATATAATGAAATATAATGAAATATAATGAAATATAATGAAATATAATGAAATATAATGAAATATAATGAAATATAATGAAATATAATGAAATATAATGAAATATAATGAAATATAATGAAATATAATGAAATATAATGAAATATAATGAAATATAATGAAATATAATGAAATATAATGAAATATAATGAAATATAATGAAATATAATGAAATATAATGAAATATAATGAAATATAATGAAATATAATGAAATATAATGAAATATAATGAAATATAATGAAATATAATGAAATATAATGAAATATAATGAAATATAATGAAATATAATGAAATATAATGAAATATAATGAAATATAATGAAATATAATGAAATATAATGAAATATAATAAAATATAATAAAATACACATTTTTTTGGATGGTTAAAGTCAGTATATTTATACTGTACCTGGTTCTTGCCTTCTTTTTCTTTTTTCGGCTTGTGTTGAAACGGTTGCTATCGTGTAGCGTCCTAAATGTGGGCATTTCTTCGCATGAAGCGTAGTTGCTAAAAAAATTAATAAAAAATTATACTTTAGCATTTAGTTGACCGAAAAACTTGTTCTATTATTAAAAAAAAATTCTACAACTCTTAGGGTTTTTTTATTGCTGGTGTTGGCAATGATCATCTTCAGTTCTTTTTAGTGGAAATGTCAAGTGTCAAGAGACAAAAAAGAGTTGAAATATTGCAATTTTTTATTATCAAGATGCTTGGAGACCAAAATTTACAATAATGTCGCCGTTACATCAACTTTAACATCGTCACATCTTCTTTCAACACCAGTTTTATTTAAATTTAAAGAACTTACTTATCAGCGTCGTGAAAGGAGTAGTAGAAGCATCAAATGTTGCGCACGCCTCATCTGGATTCTCTACATAATTTTCAGTTTGCTGTATTTCTATAACGTTAGAATCCCTCTTGTAGAATACCATACACACATATCCGCTATCACTGAAAACAAAATAACCATGTATTTTCTATTTTGCCGTAATAACTTTAAAATTAAACCTACCATCCTGCTGTGACATGAGCCACGATCTGCACCTTCTTCTGTTCCTGCTGTTGCAGAATTCCGTGACACACCAAGCGCATTTCCGAGTTTGGTTTCCTTTGTTCCTGCGACTGGAATCCGAATTCCTCAAAGGCGAAGGCTTGTGCGAAGTTCGGTTGGACTTTGTTGTTTTTCGGTGGTTCATCGTCCAGGATCTTCAACGTGGCGTTCCTTTGGGAAAACTTAAAGGTCTTGTGATGGTCCAAACTCAGCCAAGTGTGGTGATCGGTGATCCATATCGGAAACTTGCACCGTTTGTGTTGATCGTCCACTGAAAATGAATCTTACGGTCACTAAACATGACTTATAAAGGACTTAAATAACTTAAAGTGTCTAAAAGTATTGTGTAAGTATCTGAAAGTGCCTAAAAATACCTTACAATGTATAAAAACACCTTACAAGTGTCTGAAATATCTTACAGTCATAAAAGATACATTACAAAAGTCTACAGTGTCTGAAAGTAAGTTATAAGTGTATAAAAGTAATTTATAGGTATCTAAAAGTAATAGAAGTGTCTAAAATTATTGTCTAAGTATCTTAAAGTGTCTAAAAATACGTTACAAAGTATAAAAATACCTTACAAAGTATAAAAATACCTTACAAAGTATAAAAATACCTTACAAAGTATAAAAATATCTTACAAGTGTCTGAAAAATCTTACAGTCATAAAAGATACCTTATAAAAGTCAACAGTGTCTAAAAGCAAGTTATAAGTGTCTAAAAGTAAATTATAAGTATTTAAAAGTAACAGAAGTGTCTAAAAGTATTGTCTAAGTATCTTAAAGTGTCTAAAAATACCTTACAAAGTATAAAAATACCTTACAAAGTATAAAAATACCTTACAAAGTATAAAAACATCTTACAAGTGTCTGAACAATCTTACAGTCACAAAAGATACCTTACAAAAGTCTACAGTGTCTAAAAGTAAATTATAAACATTTAAAAGTAACATAAGTGTCTAAAAGTATTGTTCAAGTATCTTAAAGTGTCTAAAAATACCTTACAAAGTATAAAAATACCTTACAAATGTCTGAAAAAACTTAAAATCACAAGAGACACTTTAAAAAGTCTGCAGTGTCTCAAAGTACTTATAAGTATTTGAAAGTGACTTAAAAGTGTCTAAAAGTATTATATAAACACATAAAAGTGCCTTAAAACACCTTAAAAAGCATACACTTGTATCTGAATAAGTTACACCTAACAAAAGACAAAAATAGTTTATAGTGTATATAAAACATAGTAGCGCAAGGTACATAGAAACACCTTACAAGGTATGAAAACACAAAGTGTCTGAGAAAAACTTACAGTAACCAAATTCAGTAACTGAATGTGATGTGTACATATCTAAAAGTGCCTGCTGAATTTGTTATTAATGGCCTAGTCAAAGGGGTTATATATACCGCAATCAAAATAAAATTTAATTACCTGTAATGAGCTTCATCGTTCTGCTACCTTCAAAAGCAGTCGGATCCAATCCCGTACAAGTGGCATCGCCGCTTTGCGCGACGTTGTAAATAGTTTTTCCATTTTCAGTACTTCTCTGATAAATAAAACATCGATACTGGTCTTCATCAGACGCACTCCTTCTGTTAGGTTGCGAAATTTTTCCAATTAAATACCTAGTAGAGCCCTCTTTCCACGTGGCTAAACACACCAGTTCCTCCACTGGAAACAAAGACAATATTTCGTTAGATCAGCCAAGATACGTTAACACCAATTGACTTACCGTTACTTTCCGTGGAAGGCACGTCCGGACACGCTTGATATTTTAGCACCAATCTGGAATCGTCCGTACAACTTTCGGCCTTGCTGGGTGGGTTGCTGCAGTCTCCAGTCATTCTGTTGTAGCTGAAAGTAAAGGGGGCGCTCTTGAAGGGGCAAGGAATTGGTTTAGCCTCAGGATGCTTCCTGAAGAGGCTGTAAAGGGGCGCATCGCCAGTTATCAGCTGGCATATTTCGGCTAGGGAAGCTTTGGATTCGCAGTAAGCTAAAAAACACAAATTATGTTAGTCACAAAGAAATTGGGACTAAGTTTGTTGTAAAAAACTTACTTTCTTTATACTGTAGCACGCTTGCGTGTTTCGGATGAATCACCATGCACCTATAGCAGTCATCAGATCTGTAAATAGAACGTAAAATATGTATATGTTCTTACTATTGGTATACCTACTGCCTACAATGTTTTATAAACCATATTTTAAGATTGTATTATCTAAAAATCCTACCGACTGCGCCAATTATTTTTTCATAGTGCAACTCTCAATCTAGCCTTATATTCCTACATGGGATTTTTAATATTGCAAATGCACATATACGCTTGCATGTTGATTTTCCCGTCTGGAAACCTACACATTGTGAGAAAAGAACCGCCTTATTGAAACCAACAAAAATGCCATATTGAAATCCCGGTACAACGTACAATGAATGCGTATAAAATGAGAAGATAACAAATAGAGAGATATTGGATTCATCTGTTAGATATTTGTCAATATTTCAGGGACTACGTTGAGACGGGTCACTTACATTGCATTTGGTTGGTTGAATTCTAGGTATAGATTTTTAACAGAATAATTTTAGTGTATTTCATACTGAAAGTTGGCATCAAATTCGTGTACTGTCAATTTAAGCATATTGGTATCAAGCGTCCTTTGGAACCGCATTGGCATAGCATCGTTTGATTTATATTCAACAAACTATTTGTATTTGACAATAAATTATTAACAAACTGTTCTTTAAGGAACAAATTTATATATTGTGTATTTGTGTATTTGTTTGTGTATTTATTTGTTTATTTATTTGTGTATTTATTTGTATATTTATTTGTGTATTTATTTGTGTATTTATTTGTGTATTTATTTGTGTATTTATTCGTGTATTTATTCTTGTATTTATTCGTGTATTTATTCGTTTATTTGTGTGTTTGTATATTTGTGTATTTGTGTATTTGTGTATTTGTGATTTGTGTATTTGTGTATTTGTGTATTTGTGTATTTGTGTATTTGTGTATTTGTGTATTTGTGTATTTGTGTATTTGTGTATTTGTGTATTTGTATTGTGTATTGTGTAATGTATGCTGTAAAAATGTTAAATTGTAAAATTTTTTAGACTGGGTTACATAAAAAAAACTTTGTGGAAGCGATATTAATATTGTAGGTATCTGACCAAATCTGGTAATTGCTATATTTTGGAATAACAAATCCAAATAAACCAACTAAATTTCGTATTCTTTTTGATGCATCTGCATTAAAATTACGGAATTTCTTTAAATAACTAAAATTTAAATTTAAATGTTTTTGTAAGTCAGGGTAAGGCCACAAGACTGCCATGCTCAGCGTGTTTTGCGAAGAAGAATAAACCGATACGTTGAACCTGACGTGTACGAAATTAGAGTAGTTTTCTTTTGTTCAACAAGTGGACATTGTTTAGCTCAAAGGGCAAAAAATATAAATGCTCTAGACTTTAATATGACACATCCCGAAGCAACTAAAGCCTCAATAGAGCAACATTACATGAATGACTACTTGGGGGAGCAGACACTTTTGAGGAAACTAAAAAGCTCGTCTGAGATGTGATCCATGTACACAGTCAGGGTGGATTTGTTATTTGTAACTGGATTAAAAACCACAAAGAGGTTCCCCAAGACATTGACGTGGCTTTAATTGGTATAAAAAATATAAAAATTTCTTCGGAAACACCATAAGTAGAGAGAGTTTTAGGGGTGTTTTGGGATTTACAAAGAGATATATTTTCTGTCAGGGTACGACTGAAAGACAGGCTTCTATCGGACCTTGGCAAATCATGAACTGTATTAAATAATAATTTTGGAAAATACCTGTGCGATCCATAGGCCTGTGAGGATTAGTACTTGGATGAAAACATCACCTTCTGTTTACACACTTTATATTAAATACTACTGGAAAGATTTTATTTTTTATTGCATGGAGTATTTAAAAACTACAAACTTTTTATACTATTTATAGTTTATTTCTAGGAAATTTGTTACTTAAACCAATTTTATGGTATAAAAAAATTATATTACATGATGGCTAACGAAGCGTCGCGTTTTGTAATACTGCAAAACCAATTAGAAAGTAACCAATGAAGGTAGTTGCCACGCATGAATAACCAATGAGAAGTGAACAAGAAGTGAATGCTGTCTGTGACGTAGTTATTAGTTGGGAGACCGTTCTTATCGGCCAAGGCAGTGCCGCTTACAGGAGTAATAAAAGAATTGAGAATGGAAGCTTAGTGTATATTTGATGCAATACTGAGCACAGTGGTGGATGCTGTAAGGAGTTTTCTCGCCTCTGAGAAAATTGTCCCTTACTAATGGCGCTGGTTACGTAAATACTCTGGGACTCATATAGACATTTCGGATACAAGGTAAAGTACTTTTACAAGACTTTGATGGACATAATTAGGATGGGATGACCACTGGTCATGAGGCAGATTAAAAATTGTAAATAGCAATAAAAATCACTTACTTATCATAAACTAAGAATTTGTCACCCTGTTCCTCGTAACACTCTCCTTTGGTTTCTATGTAGGTACTATTAATGAAAAGGTAGTTTGGTACACCGCTTTGGAACCATCTTCCCTGCCAGGTTTTTTTGAACGAACAAGCACCTGAAAAAAAGAAGAAATATATTAAAATTTTCTATTATTTAAAATGAAATATCATAGTTATTTATTGTTATGTTAATTAAGCTATACATATCACAGTAAATCTGTTTTGTTTATAAGTAATTACATCATTACAGACATTGTAACGTAATGAAATTACAAACTGATACATCATTATTATGCAAGGGATTTATGATATATGAAAACCTTTTCTTTATTATGATTGTGGTTGTAGATAAAGTATAGTACATTAGTATAGTTGCAAAAACAATACTACACTCGTACGATTATTTCAAATCAGAAGCTACATGTTTAATTTTAAATAGAGATAAGAGATTCATTTTAAATACCTATTATTGACAGGTTTCAATGTCAAATGTAAGACACAAAATATTGTATTTATTTCTGAAAATAAACAAGATCAATCCTGTATACACGCCTCCTCGAGCTTGTTCCAAATTTCCATTTTTCAATTACACACGAAAATTGATCCCACCAGATGCCCATTTCCCAATTATAAATAAACGATATTTACCCGAACACGATATTCGGCGATGTCAATCAACCATAGTACGGGCTGTCAAACTTGTAATACGGACTTTTATTAATGGCATCGGGGTATCGTTGTGTTCTACGAAGTATTCGATCATTTTCTCCTACGTAGAGTGGATTAGAGACTTTCCGAAGAGAAGAAGTAGTATCGAAGGTGTTTCGGAAGGGTATTAAAAGGATCCTATCAGACTGCGCCAATTTTCAATACGTTCAGGAAAGTTTCGAGTTGAATTATGTTGTATAGCGAGGTTGATTTCCTTAGAAATTCAAATTGAATAATTTCATATTGTAAAGGATATCATCCCAGCTTTTATACGTATATACAAATAAGTTTTATTTAGTCTGGTTAAAGATTAACAGGTAAAATAGGATTATAGTATTATTAAATAAATTACAGCAACATCTCTAAATGCACAACTTCAAGTATAATGTATTAAGATCCAAAGGATCACATCCTCTGCATATTTGAATAATTATAATTGTATATATGCGCGTTGACTAACAAAACCCGAATAACAAATGAACCTCGGCTGCAAGACCCGCGAAAAGCATAGCGAAACATCAGGATGGCATTCATAGTTCAAAATCACTTAACTGATTAAAAATAATGTTACCAGGCTAGATTTTATCATTTTCATAACGTTGACCATGTACGTTTTTTGTGCCAGAAGAAAATCAGTAGTTACATTTTGGCACAGCTCAGGCTTGTGGAAGTAAGACCACGTTTTATATTACTGAAGATTTTTGGCTGCAATTACTCGTAATTGGGAATTTAAAATATGTTCTGTTCGATATTTTGCTAAAGTTTAGGTATACGAGTCCTAAATATTCCAGGCATCTGAAAGCTTATTTTATGTGTGTTGTAAGTTTTTTTTAATGTCTGTTTTGTTGTATGCCATAATGTTTTAAGGACAGCGTCTCCTAGGAATTTCTGAACAAAATTATGTCAATTTAGATTCAATCAAGGAGGTGCTGTTACCTACCGACTAGAGATTGAATTAGTGCAAATTATTACAGAAATCTTTAAGTAACTATAAATATCGACCGACTAGCTATTAGGGGATATTGTATTATGAACCGGTTTTTAGTAGACTGAGTTCGAAGAATCATAATAATAGTCCTGAACATAAAATCTATTTTTCAATAATTGCCGGGATTTCACCAAATAAAAAAAAAAATATTTCGCGATTGTGAAAACGGTCCAATCGTTTTATATGCCATTTATAATATTATAAAAATGTTAACTCTAGGACTCATTTTGGAGTATGAGCATACTTTATTTCAATACTTTTATTGTACTGTTTCATAAAATATTACCTACCTATTATATTTTATTTTTATCGAAAATTGACTTTGTTTCCTGGACCAAAGTAAAGAATGTAGATGGTAACAACAAAAACGATATCTTGCCTCACATTAAATATAAATATTTCCTAAAATAAATAATTTGGTTTATATACGGGTAGTAATACGAGGGATGTTTATAATTTCAAGTCACGAATATAGAGTCGTTTTAAAATATATTGCGACAATAATTGCGTCACATTGAGTCGGAGTGGGACGCTTATTGACGTGTTGCAATTCGCAATATATTTTAAAACTATTCTACCTAATTAATAAATTGTGATTTTGAAGTATCGAATGAAAACTATATTCTCATTGGTTAAAGATGGAAGTTTTTGTCATTTGAATGTTCAAGAATATTAATTGTGATTAATTGGTTAAACACCGAAGTTATCTGTTATCTGATGTTGATACTAACCTAATGTTTTTGGGTAATTTTGACTGTCATTTCCTGGAATTTCCAGGCCCGCATAAATATTTATCCTATTAAAGTACAAAAACCCTACAATAGATATTATGAGTAGGTATTTAACATTCATTTATCTTATCTTATCTTAGGTAGTTACTTCCCTGATTGTCAATAACACATTACCGTATATCTGTGCCAATATGACGTCACGACTTTTAATATACTTAATGAAGGCTGGGGGAAGGAGTTAAGAGTCTATAAATTTACAAACAAGCTTACGGGTATTTAGTTTTCAAAATTACATTACACGTTTCTGAAGTGTTTTATTGTGCTGTTTGTTTTTAATAAATGTTATTTTCTTTAATAGAAAATTTATTTATTTGTGCCAAGTGTCCTAGTGAGTTTCATTGTACATTTTAATCAGTTTTATTTTTGGATAAATTGACATCGACTTCCTGCATTAAAGGTAGGTAGTATTTTTTTTCTATCACTCTCGAGTTCGTCATTGAATAAAAAAATTAAAAGCTATAATTTTAACATTCAAATATTTGCAATTAAAAAATAATATTACGTATTAAATTGACAATAAAAAAACTTGTTATTTAATAATAATGTTTCATTATTCGGAATATATTTTTTCTACGATCAATATCCAAAGTAGGTAGGCTTTTGCACATTAAAATCTAAATAAAAAGTTGACGTTTTCTGCGAATTGTCATAATTTGACATTATTGGCGCACATTACCGAATATTCAAACCCATTTCCATGCTTAAAAATAGAAGATGGTGACATTCATTTAAAAGAAAACCATAACTACTTTTACCAGGTGAAAAATTTCAATATGTTAAAATAATTCATGATTTTTAAGAAATGTGCTAGAAATGATACTACAATATTAATATTCTTTTTATGTTTGATTTTCTAATAATGATTTTATATACTTTTAGATTCAAGGACAGCTAGGTATAGCTCAAAGAAAATTGTGCTACTTTGTAGTATATACTGGAGATGAAAATCCACTATTTGTTGAAAAAATTAATTTTCAACCCATTTTTTTTTTCAAAATATGGTTGAAAAATAAGAAAAATTTTACTCGGAATATATGGCACCTGAGATAATTTTAAATAGAAGAGGACGAGGATTAAAATGTCTGGATACCCCATATAATGAAAATTAAAGTGCAAAGATTAGCAAATTTATAAAAATAATAATTTAATGGACTTTAATGATACAAGTACTTGAAATAATGTTTTTTTTGCGCATAAGCATGTTCATACGTAATTTGCAATTGGTAATCACTAATCACAGATGGAAAAGTATATACGTCAACGATACGTTCTCTTATTTTTGATTTATTTTAACAGGTATAATATATGGTATGTTACTTATAGTATAGATTTTTTTATTTCTTGACCTAATTTATTTGTTACGTCTTCAGCAATTGTCGCTTTCAGTTGACATAAACGAAATTGATAAAAAGTGTTTTTCGCATTTTATTTTGACTGTTTCTCTTACTTTCGAATAGAAACTGAGCTTTGTAAACTTAAAATGACGGATATGTCAAACTAAAACTGACGGTAAAATGAAACATTGAGTATCGTTAAATGCAACTTTTGAACTAGTTTCAAAAATAGCATTAAAATGATATCATTCACAATGTACTAATTTCCTATACTTTTAGTTGATAAATAACCGATAATCATACATCATATAACAAATAGGCGCGTGTCAAAAGGTCACCGGCGAAAAAAGAGTGCCGATGTAAAAAGGTCGTTTCCAATTGTATCATATAAACAGTATCAGAGGCAGTATTATCATCTCGTATATCCCCCGTAAACACACATAATATAAACGGAAATAATCAAATACTAGTCAAAATATTATCGATCGGAGCACCATCTTTATTACATTACATGAAGTAATTATTGATTTTTCGGGGTTTATTTAGAGTTAAATTAGACGCCATTTTTGGTCCAAATTCGTTTTGACATGTTTTTTCAAAGAAAGTGACTTGTACATTTCAAATCTACACGTTTTGAAAAATATACAATATTTAAATATTCTGAGTGTACCAAATTCCAAGTAAAGGTTGAACTTAGGTCGTATTACATTTTTTTTTATTATTTGTTTGACATCGAGGTTAAAATAATTCTACACGGCACCTTTGAGATGAAATAAAAGGGGGTTATTTTACATGATTGGTTTTTATTGAAAATAATAAATTTATTAATTTTCAATAGTAAGGTGACCTAAGTTAGACCTTTATTTTTAATTTGGCCAAAAATTAGATTTTTAAACACTACATATTCGGAAAACTGTCGATTTAACTTTTGGTCTACACATACACTTTTAATACACAGGGATACCCCGTCCTTAATAAAGGGTCAAAACTATTGGGAGACAAAGAAAAAACAGTTACGTTGTGGTCAGTAGTAGAACTAGAGCGTTATTGGATAACAATGGTAAAATACACCATCCAGTTCTCTAGTCCGATGGCTTCGGTCCTGAAGAAGTACCTGAAGAAAAAGAAGTGATAGACAATGACTGGACGGTGTGTAACAGAGCTGGATCCACCACTAGAGGTAAGCAGAGGTAAAAATAAATATCGTAGAGGGTAGCAAAAGGTAGAAAGATGTCATATGTACAGATGTGGCAAATGTATCCTATACAGGTGAGCTTGAAGAGTATTGAAAAGCCTAGCCTAGTCAGTCTACATTGTAGGAAAGTGAAAGAGGATCAAAGCGGGACAAAGCTGATCAAGACCTGATTAAAAACTAATTAAGACCTGATTAAAAACAGATCATTGAGATATAAACGAATACAAATCAAGATTTATAGGTCTTAATCTGTTTTTAAGTAGCTTTGATCAGATTCGACCCATTTTAATTAGCTTTAATCCTCTTTCACCTAAGTGCAATATAGACAGGTGAGGCTCCTAAATGCTTTTCAGACTCAGCTGTATAGGTGAAATTTAACACACCTGTACTTATGACACCTGTCTACCTTTTGCTACTCTCTACGAACGATATTACTTTTTACTTCTGCTTACGTCTTTGCTTACCTCTAGGGGTGGAACTTGCTCTGTCACACACCTTCCTGTCATTGTCGATCATTTCTTCTTCTTCGGGTACATCCGACTGGAGGACTGTAATCCAGTAATGCTCTGGTTCTACTAGGGGTCATCAAACCACTTTCTTGTAGTTTTGTACGAAGGTATGACATACACTATATCCCATACTGCTGTTGAAAAAATTAATTTTCACCAAGATTTCATTTTAAGATACTTGGTAGCAGACTGTTTCGTAGCATTCCCGGTACCATTAATAAGGTCTAATCCTGAAACTCCAATATGGCTTATAATTTTTGATAATTCATTCAAGTCAGCATCAGTTTATGACTTAGAATATAATTATATATGTTCTAAGGTAAATACTAATGTCAAGTGGCCACCTTGGATAACCATCCCGGTCAACGCCAAATCCTTTCTTACTACTTTATATTCTAAGGTTCCTCCCCAATAGTAACTTTTATCTCCATCAATTTATATAAATTGGAAAGAATAGGTGATTTCTATTTCAATTATAACCAGTTTCCATAGAAGTTACTGAATATCTCTCGCACAAAACCCCGTATTCAGATGTATTTATATTTAACAACTGTATTCGAGTTTCACCTACTTTATTCTCATTGAGGGGTATTATATACCTGACGCCGCTCCTACTGCCCTCAAACCCCCAGCCCCTACATAACTAACATTACTGTTTTACCGGAATTCCGCTAAAACGAATGCGCCATGCCATCTAGACTTTTATTTACAGACCTACACAGACCGGGCAAAATAACGCAGAACAAGAATCCCCTCGTTTGAGCTGGAACGCGAAATAATTCTTACCTCTAGCTGAATCAAATATTTATTTCTATTTTGAGGAGGTATTATATGCTTTTTCGGAGCCGTTCTTTACGTTAACCGATGCTCGGTAATGCAGACTATTCCAAAATTAGACTCCCGTTTGTTTTTATTTCATAGATAAACGTCTGAAATGTTTGTTACTTTAAAGAATACTATTTTTATATCATTTGTAACAAAGATTTCTTTCTTATACCAGTTTTTTACATCATCCGAACTGTTATTCCAATAAAACTTTTCACGAACTCTCTGAAGGGTTTTCTTAATAGCGAGATGTCTTCCCGATGGACTGTCGTGTAACTGATGAAGTACTTCGCCTACTCTAGTCTTTGGAATGACCAGCTATCTTCCATTTTCAGAACCATAATCATTTTCCAGGATAAAAGAGTCCCACTGAGCCATATACGACTTTACTATAGTAAAGTAGGTCGACGATTTTCCTTTTTTCATCGTCGCATCTTTAAAGTTGTAACGTTCTCTTGATCTGCCCTAATTTTGGTAAAGCCTCATTCATCATTAACTACTGTTGTTCTCCGTAGTGCAATGCAACTTCTTTAGCAGACGTAACCAATCCTTTTCTGACCAAAATTCCTCTACCAACCCCTTCATCGTGGTTCCAAGTGTTCCAGCATGATGTGTTCCTTCTTCCACAGTTTCTAAAGGTTTCACTTCTACCAGGTATCATCGTACCTTCCTGTACAGTCTCCGGCATGGTTTTTCGATTTGATCCAAAGGCATTTGCGCGTGCTGCGTATATTTCCCATTTCACCGCAATTCCAGCACCTGATAGTCTTATAGTAACCGTCTTGTTAACTATTGAGGAAGCACCCCAAAACAGGCACATGGAAAAGCCTTCATAGGCTGACCATGTCCCAAAATAACTGGAGAACTACTCTTAATGAATAGGAACCGGTTGAAAGTGATAACAGGGTTCATGACTGGGCACGCCCCAGTAAAGGGACACTTGAACAAAATTGGCATATACAATGAGGAACTCATGTGCCGACTATGTCACAAGAAACCAGAAATGGCCAAATACATACTGTGCGAATGCGAAGCTCTAGATCGCAAAAGACAGGCTCTTTTTGGACAACCCCAGGTTGATCCAACAACGTATAGAACCCACTCACCCAAGGATCTGTACAAACTTGTACAAGGTACAAAGGTGACAGAGTGTTTGCTATGAACTAACATGGGGTAAAACAGAATAAGCCAATAGGCTTCATTGTTATTCGGAGACACATAGTTAGACGAGCCCAGGAGAGAAAAAAACCATCTTGTTTACAGTTCTAAATTCACTATATATCCACCAGAAGCCAGCGTAGCTTCTTCAAATTCAAGAGCAATGGACAAGACATCGACTAATGTTTTGTGACTGGCTAAGCGTAGTTTTTTTTTTCATGGTCACAGAGTTCGTTGACATTCAATTATATATTCTGTAGCTGATGGGTAGACAAATCGCACCATCTGGACAATGTCTAATTCGTTTTCTTGGAGACTATCGCCTCGTTTTTCTTCGTCTCAATTCTTTAACATAATCGGTACACCTGCTTCAAGTATTCGTGGCCATATCGCATGTTTAATCTATTTTTAAGTTGTTTAAAGCTATCTGTCTCTTCCACAGGTATTGTCTGAAGAACATCTAATGCATTTCCTTAAAAGGGTTTTATGTAAATGGCCCACGACATTTTGGGGCTTTAACACGAGCAGAACTTACAGTTCCTTCTAATTTCAGCTTTGACTCCACCTTCATTTCTTCTTTCTTAGCCTCTATGCTATTTTCCTTAACTTTTTATCATGTTTTCTTTATTTTTTCTGTCTTCTTTTTCATCTGTCTTATTTTCTCTTAAATGGAAGACACTATTTTCGTTTCGACCGAAGAAATTTCATTTTTCATAAAAGACATTTCAAAAGACACCTTTTCTTTTAAGGAAGAAATATCAGGCGAAACTTTATTTTTCATAGAAGATATTTTACTTTCCAATTCCATCTTTCAAAGAAGAGATATCAGAAGAGCCTTTATTTTCCAAAGAAGAGATGCCAGAAAAAACTTTACTTTCTATGGAAGAGACATCCGAAGAGACTTTATTTTCTAAGGAAGAAATGTCAGAAGAAATCTGGCATGTTCACATGTGAAATATGCTGTTTTATAAATTATATTGTAACGGTCGCTATACAAGTTATTCTACATAATCAGTTTGTTAAAAAAGCCAAAAGTTTTTAAATTTAAACCAATTTAAATTTAAAATTTGAAATGTGTACGTCATCGGGAATAGACCAATCAGCTTGCGTCGAAGTTTTTTTGTTATACAGAACCAAGCCAACGAACAAACCGACACACAGAAGGTCGAAGTGAACGCACATATAAGTGACACTTAAAATTGACACCACCTAGACCACCTAACCTAACATTTGGTTTTTGTTTCGTATACTTTTTTCTTCTCAATTCTAGATTTATTTCTTCTGTCTTTGCTAATTGGTTTAATTTTATTATTAATATGAGTTTGTCAGCTGGATTTATAAAAGTTGATTCGAGTATTTTACCCATTGTAAACCAAGATATGATTACCGAGATGATTACTGCATTTTTTAACAATACTCAGTTCATAAAAGACACAAAGGTATGTAAGACTTTATTTATTATTTGTTTTAATAGTACTTACAGTTTATATGGAGCAATAATCCTTATAGTAAAAACATATTTATTTCAAGTCATTAGGGTTGTTCAACAGTAACAGTTTTTCAAAAATAAACATTTTACCTTTACCCTTTACTTCATTTATATTTATAAGAAAAAAATATTTTTCTTATAATATATATTAGCGTACACTGATATCCACAAATATAACACTAGAAATTGGGACGATATATCTGTACTTTGAAGCAACAAGGGCCAATCTGTAATTTGAGCAAGAGAGCGACGTTTAAAGCTGTGCTGTTGGTATTATTTCTATAATTAGAAGTAAAAGTATAAATATGTATTACCTGAGAAATAGCAAATTTGTTATTGTATAAAACAAGTTCATACAATTTGCCTACCTCAAAAATTAAAACTAAATAACATTTAAACCTATTTAGAAGGGTAGTGCACATGTAATTATTGTAATACTATTTTTATTTGGTCGAGGATTACCTAATTGTTATATGTCTTGTAAATAATTGTAATATAAGTACATTTTTGTGAAAATTGTAAATGAATGACTACTTTTTGTATACAAACTCTTTCCGTTACAACTATTATACACATGTCTAGTATTTATTTACATGAATAAATCTACGATAATATTTTATGAAATAATTTAGAACATAGAAAAGTAATAAAAATTGAAAAATAGGAATCCATAAAAATATACTCTTGAAAATACTAAAAAAAAAATCATCACATTATTAAATATTTTATTATTTTTAGATCTGCCAAGCAAGTATATGGAGATAATGCGATTTCCCATGAATAACTTGAGAAAAGGAGATATTTGCCCAGTAAACGGAATAATTCCACATGAACATAAAGTATTTTGCATTGTTTCTTCCACATTTGAAGTAAATAATGAAGTCGATAACAAGTTGAATTTGATAATGAATCTTTAGAGGACATTTTAATTTGACATCTCCATTATTGTTAGGGCTTGTGTATATATTTTTTATTATTTGTAAATAAAGTGTTTTTTACTTCGTTTATCATTCAGTTATTTTATTTTTTAATAATAGGTTAATAAAATAATTTAGCTGTTCCTTGAAGCCTTTCTGCGTAATGATAATAATTTTCGTCTTTTCATAATTTCTAGCAACACTAATAAATATTTTTAATAATGAATGTAAAATGTAAATCATTATCACATCTTGGGAGGAAACATTTCTTTCAAAATCACAATATTTATAAAAACATCAAAATTGCATTTATCGATTGAAAACAACACAAAAATTCCTGATTCACAGATGACACATGTAGCTTTTGAACTCTATTATTCATAAAAAAAAATTTCAAAATATTCGAACATGCCCCATTGTCCAAAATTTTTTGAAATATACACCTAAAATGCTGTTATACTTACCCATATGAATGTATTATTTCAATCTTTAAATTAATTTACTTGTACTATTTACATTTGGTTTCTTGCGTATATTATTGTCTATTTTCAAACATGAAGAGGTTAGCTTAATATCGAATTAAAGACAGGTCTATGGAATACGAGTATACACCTATTTTGAGGGATTCGAAAAATGGTATAAAAAAATATTTTTCAATAATTTGTATACTATATAGTGCAAGTTAAATTATTACTTATGATAGGTAAAACGAGAATTCTGAAATTAGTAACCTAAAGTTGGTGAACAGTTTAGGTTTTAGACGATTATTCTGCTAGTGAACTATTTACTTGCGGTTAGTGATTTTAGTTTCAGTGAGTATTAACTTTGTAACTTAGTGCAAGTGAAATTTTTGGTATAGTAGATTTATTGAATCATTTATATTAATTTATTAAAGTCTTTCTACAATAGAAATTCCTTTTATTTGTCGTAGGTACATAGATTACATTTCAAGCAGTCCACGTATTTGTCTAGTAGACAAAACTCGAAGTACCCCAAAACCCATCTCGCTGGAAATGCCGCCACCAATGGCGGGAATTTTGATTAAACGAGCGGCTCGCGACGTTAATTTACAGCCCCAGCAGAGGGCGCCACACGTACATAAAATCGGAGAACCGTAGAAACTGGAAAATCGTGTGTGTATGTGTTTTCGAGCATAAATAATTACGATAGTAATGTGTGTGTGTGAGCCAGTGGAAAGTCGCGTCGAGTCGAGAAGGACTTAATCATCTCCAGGAATGACCCTGTGCGCGAGTACGCGAACAGAATTTTAGAGAAATTAGATTTTGCGTAAATGAAGTTGTGAATTTCTGTATATAAATGCGATGACTTTCAAATGAGAAATGTAACCGCATAGTCGCGGGGCTTAATATTCGTATCATTTTACGGAATGGAAAACGAGTTGAAAGACAAATGGACGACTTTAAGTCGGATTTTTAGAAATTGAATTATACTGTTAGGGTAAATGTGCCAATAATGGCCACTGCACCAGTAATGGACACCTAATCCCCTCAAATACTCAAAACTTCCAAAATATGTGTTGAAAATGTATGTACTAGTAGTTCACATGTACAGTAGGTCAATGCTTATTAATGTGTGTCAGATTACGCGCCAAATTTTAGGTACTATGACATAGACATCAATTTTTTTAAAATGGTCGAATCAGAACTATATGCAGGAAAATAAATTGGACCATATCCTCCTTAACCCAAGTGGGATATTCAATGGGCACGAAGCAGGTTTTCAGTTTTGTCCTAAAAGTGGAAAGGTTTTAGGAACTACAAAGTCAAAATTTTTCTACGAAAGAGTCAGTTTTGAAAAAGATGAGATCACGGTAATGGCGACTTTTTCTGCTAATGGGAAAAAGGTACCACTCAGGCTTATTTTTCCTTATAAAAAAATGCGAAAATCAATTGATGAATCTGTTTCTGAGCAATGGGCACTTGGTAGATAAGATTCAGAGTGGATGATTTCTGATGTTTTATGAATACATAGGAAACCATTTTATATATGGCATACTTTTTCGTTTTGTAGTCTGTGCGTAGATGTAGGTGTAAAAATATTTTTTTCTATACCCACATGGTTAGCTTATCTACGCCTTTAACTGAACGAATATATTTCATATCCATTCTAGGTAGATCAACCGACTGCTATTATTTTTAAAATTTTAAATAAGTGACAATTCTGTCAAACTAATTGTTAGTATGTTTTTTAGTTATTGAGATTAAACATACATTAAAATGGGTTATTATTGTGTAGAATCGATAAATAATAGCATTTCTGTTTTTATTTCGACTATAATTATAAATATTTTGTTAATTTAAATAAAACTATGTGAAGTCAATTTAATTACGAGTATTAAAGCAACAAAAATAAAAGAATAGGTGGTCCTGTGCTCAGCGTTCTTGCCTTCCACACGGAAGACTCGAGTTCGATTCTCGGATGGGGAAAAATGAAATGAACTTCTTTCTGTTTTTTTTTTTCGTTTATTTTATTTTAAAAATGATTAAAAGTCATAAATTATTTTAAAATTAGTTATTTTGTCTTAATAACCTAAAATATTTTTTTATTTGTAAATTTTCAATAGTGGGTCGTAGAAAAAATATACTGTACAACTCGAATGGATTGTCCACATCGCACAAACTACTATTTTACACTACTCTCCCTTAGTTCTAGCGTCTCAGTTAAAACTGTCACAATATCAGAATATCAATTTTAAGAAGAATTCAAAATTTGAAGTATTTATGTATCAGTTTGGAAAAGATTTATATGAACTTTCTGCCTAATTTTTACCTGTATAATACGCTGTTAAAAATATTCATCTCTAATTTTGGAACATCCTGTATATCAGTACCTTATAAAAGTAAATAAAAATATTATATCGTATAAGTGTAAAATAACAAATATTGTAGATAATAGCAATTCCGAAAATACATTGTCTGATTAATATAATTCCAGCGTTCCACATTTCGAACCCCTTCCGACCCTCATCAGTAAGAAAAAATCCATTTACCTCCCGTTTAGGTATATTAGAACGTTATTTGTCCCAAGGACCCAAAGGGGATTCTCGCATGCCTTTAAACCGCCCCCCTCGTCCCTTTCCGGTCCCTTCTACACGGTCGGCTTTCATCCCTTACGGGCCTTCGTCGTGCCCGGAACAATCTGGAACGCTCTGTGGTGGCCAGATTTTCTAATTACATCAAATGATACACCCCGAACTATTCCAAAGGGTTGTCGGCCCATTTTCTTCCCTTATATCCGTCGCGATGCCGCCGCTCTCGGCTGAGCTCTTTTTCGAGGTTAATTCTGGAATGTGGGTTTTTCCCGTACGGCTATTGTACTTGCTGGAGATTACCGGGATGAATGACAATCGAAAAATGCGTAAAAATATTTAATATATTTAATATATTTAATATATTTAATATATTTAATATATTTAATATATTTAATATATTTAATATATTTAATATATTTAATATATTTAATATATTTAATATATTTAATATATTTAATATATTTAATATATTTAATATATTTAATATATTTAATATATTTAATATATTTAATATATTTAATATATTTAATATATTTAATATATTTAATATATTTAATATATTTAATATATTTAATATATTTAATATATTTAATATATTTAATATATTTAATATATTTAATATATTTAATATATTTAATATATTTAATATATTTAATATATTTAATATATTTAATATATTTAATATATTTAATATATTTAATATATTTAATATATTTAATATATTTAATATATTTAATATATTTAATATATTTAATATATTTAATATATTTAATATATTTAATATATTTAATATATTTAAATTATTTAATATATTTAATATATTTAATATATTTAATATATTTAATATATTTAATATATTTAATATATTTAATATATTTAATATATTTAATATATTTAATATATTTAATATATTTAATATATTTAATATATTTAATATATTTAATATATTTAATATATTTAATATATTTAATATATTTAATATATTTAATATATTTAATATATTTAATATATTTAATATATTTAATATATTTAATATATTTAATATATTTAATATATTTAATATATTTAATATATTTAATATATTTAATATATTTAATATATTTAATATATTTAATATATTTAATATATTTAATATATTTAATATATTTAATATATTTAATATATTTAATATATTTAATATATTTAATATATTTAATATATTTAATATATTTAATATATTTAATATATTTAATATATTTAATATATTTAATATATTTAATATATTTAATATATTTAATATATTTAATATATTTAATATATTTAATATATTTAATATATTTAATATATTTAATATATTTAATATATTTAATATATTTAATATATTTAATATATTTAATATATTTAATATATTTAATATATTTAATATATTTAATATATTTAATATATTTAATATATTTAATATATTTAATATATTTAATATATTTAATATATTTAATATATTTAATATATTTAATATATTTAATATATTTAATATATTTAATATATTTAATATATTTAATATATTTAATATATTTAATATATTTAATATATTTAATATATTTAATATATTTAATATATTTAATATATTTAATATATTTAATATATTTAATATATTTAATATATTTAATATATTTAATATATTTAATATATTTAATATATTTAATATATTTAATATATTTAATATATTTAATATATTTAATATATTTAATATATTTAATATATTTAATATATTTAATATATTTAATATATTTAATATATTTAATATATTTAATATATTTAATATATTTAATATATTTAATATATTTAATATATTTAATATATTTAATATATTTAATATATTTAATATATTTAATATATTTAATATATTTAATATATTTAATATATTTAATATATTTAATATATTTAATATATTTAATATATTTAATATATTTAATATATTTAATATATTTAATATATTTAATATATTTAATATATTTAATATATTTAATATATTTAATATATTTAATATATTTAATATATTTGATATATTTATAGGGATTTTAACCGTACCATCGGATCAACAGCATAGTTATTTACATAGAGACTGAATTATTTTTAAATTTTCATTTATTACCCCATATGTTTACGTTGTAACTAAAGCAAAGGTTTAGAATGAGAAAAACTTTACTTAATATAAAAAGTAATTTAGCAATTTAATAAATACGGTTATTTAGGGAGAAATTTCCAAAGTTCCTTCGAGTCTAAACGATGAAACAATTACATTTCTTTGTTTCCAAAGTCTCTCGTCGAATCAAAATTTTAATCAAGCCACCGGCAGAGTAATAAAGTCAATTTTTTAATAATCTCCGAATGGATTTCATCCTCTTGCGAAATTTTATTATTAAATCTTACAAAGTAAATAGCGACCGTCTTTTATTAGATCCACTCTACATTTTTTGCATTGCTTTATACTACAGACGAAGAACATATACTTGTAAGTAGATACTAAAAATGAGAGGTAGTATCAAAAGTTTGCAAATTGACCTCATTTGTCAATTTAAATTTTTTAATATTCTCGATTGACGTATTGAACATATCACTACCAACAAACGTCATATAAACACATATTAATCTCATCTTTATCGCATACAATTGATTTCAACATTAAACTCCATCATCGCATTATTCATTTATTTCGAACATCCCTTCTACATGGAAAATATAATTTCCATTTTGATTAGAGACGCCCGAATCTGGCATGCCGAGCTCGCCTGTCACCCGATTTTAGAATTTCCACATGCATTTGTTTATGTTTGGCTGACTGAGATATCGCGGCAGCGAAGGCAGCAGCAGTAGAAGCAGCCTTTGAAAATCGGGAACGTGTCTTGACAGAAACAATATCGCATCGCCGAAAATTGTTTCAGATCCCTAGCATTGATATTCCGGTAGAGTGCGCCACCTCGGCGATGATACCGAATACAAGACGTTTCTGACGAGATTCAGAGAATAATAATTGTAATATTCCTAATAGAATACAAATAAAAGACACCGGGATCCTACTGACTGCGCCAGTAAATTCTAGGTGTGCTCCTAAGTGGAACTAGATTTTAAATTTTAAAATATTAAAAGTTAAAATTAGATCATTCATAAAATGGAATAAAATGAAATGAAAATCACATGTATAGTAACAGATAATGCCTCAAATATGGTAAAAACTTGTGAAATTTTAGAGAAAAGACACCTTCCCTGCTATGCACACATCATTAATTTAGTTTTGAATGACAGTGTGTCATTGGATCCAGTAAAAACTATTTTAAATAGGTGTAAGCAAATTGTCTGCTTTGTTAAGGACGCAGTAATGTTGCCACCGATATTTTTAAAAGGGAACAGAACACTGATACTCCATTGAAACTGATTCAAGAAGTGGAAATAAGATGGAATAGTGCTTATGAAATGAGAAAGAGAATTTTAAAAACTAGTGAAGCTTTTAATACATTACTACTTAAAATAAAGAAGCTCCACCCCTTTAAGCATAGAAGAAATAACTGTTTTAACAGATATGGAAACATTACTGGCCCCATTTGATGAAGCAACTGTAAAGGTATCAGGCTCAAACTATGTCACCATATCATTAATTATTCCTTTAACCTTTGGCATCAATAGTACTTTAAAAAACTTAAGTGAAGATATCCTACCAGAAGAAGGAAAGCAGATGTGTCAAAAATTGTTAAATTCATTAGAATAGGAATAGGAAAAGAGGACTGTGGCTCAAATGGGTACTCTAATTGATTCAAGATTTAAACAGGAGGGTTTTCGAAGTATAAATAATGCAAAAGTAGTTGGACAATTTTCGGAGCAAGAAATGGTAAGCATTTTAAATAGAGGAGAAAATAAAGAAACAAACGAAGATCAAGATAGAAAAAACAGTTCGATGAGTAGTTTAAATAAAGGTAGTAATGGCGGTAATAGTAACAAGTCATCATCATCATCATCATCATCATCATCATCATTATTTTCTTTTATGAATGAAAGAACAAGTCATAAACGAAGGTCAAAGAAAGTAGTTGCCATAATAATAAAGAGGCAATATCTAGAGAGACAAAATTTAAATTAAGGAAGTGACCCTCTACTTTTTTGGAAGGTGAGTTAAGCTAAAAGTATTATCATGTTCATAATCTGTAGAGTTTTGTATTGTTTCATTGCCTACAAAAGTGTGGAAGAAAATATTTATGTGTGTCCGCTACTTCAGTAGAATCTGAGCGTGTCTTCAGTGCTACAGGACAGATAATAATAATAATAATAATTTTTATTCAGCATTATGGTGTATATACATATACATTATAAATACACTTTCATTAGTACAATAATTATTTATAAAAGGAATAATGTTATATGTAGATAACCTGGTAGCCTATTTAGGACCTAACAGTTGCGCATAGGCTGCCGAATTATTTACTTTTACTATACATGATTTAAATATATAGTGCATTAATGTTAATGTATTGAATAAAAAGATTTTAAAAATAGTTATAATAGAATATACACAGTGTCTAGGTACACGCTAACTTGTACGCAATTCAAAAAGTTATAGGCACGCGGAACGTCTTGACAGAGTAGGTGAGCTGTGTCTAGGCCGTTGGTGTTTATGCCAGTAGGCATAGCTAGGTATGGATTGAATTTTTAGGTGGCGGCGAAGCCGCCACCCTACTAGAAGTCGTTGCTTCATTTTCTTGTTGTCACGGCATTATTATTTGTTTATGTATGTGAAATTTGCTTCTAAGGTTTATAAAATACTACTGCTAATCACGGCGTAGATGAAAACAAACAAGATGCATTCATACAAACACCTGCCACCACAACAATATGACGTTTTGCATGTATATAATTTTTTAATTTGTGTACACTTTAGCGTGTACCTAGCAACAGCGTAATGTGACCTAAATAATTACAAAAATTAATATGAACTAATTAAGTTCTTTTATAATATATGATTCTTCATACAGTGAGCATTATAAGTCTTACCCCCACTATCTAACTCGGAACTGGAATCTTGTTAGAAAAATCGCCGAGACACGTCGATTTTTGATTTCTACAATGTACATTTTTGTATGAATAGTTTACTCCTAATTTCATCTCTTACTGGAGGGGAGCAACCCTTTCGAAAAATTTAAATGGCATGGGGTGTTGAGTGATAGCTCTTTTGAAAGGGGAGTTTATTCTCTATTCAACCGTGCAAAAAATTTTAAAATTTGCTTTAGTAATATGAGTATATACCGTTCCTGTATTTTTACCTCTTGTTAGTTAAAGATCTTTTTTTGTAAAATATCTTTATGTTTGTAAGTGTACATTAAAACTGCCTAAATATATAACTGTCTGATATCCATAATTTTGACTTCATCATATAGTAAATTTGTTGGATACCTAATTTTTTACTGTATATGATTTTAAGTACTCTTTTTTGAAGTATTTCCAGTTTATTTAGATGATTTTTTGTGGTAGCCCCCAACAGATAACGGAGTATTGAAGTCTGCTTTGAACAAGTGCGTAGTAAATAATTTTAAGATGAGTAACGCTTAATATATTTTTAAGGTATTTTAATTTGAAGAACAACATTCTTAAGGTATTGGTTAGATTATTTACATGTTTATCCAATCGTAAGTGGCAACCTAGAGTAACACCTCAAGTATTTATTTTTATTTTGTTTATTTTTATTTTGTTTTTGTAAGATAATTTCCTGATTGTTATAATTGATACTAATTTTATTATAATCTGGTAAACTGTTACTGTAGCTTGCAAAAGGCAAAAAAAAATGATATATTGTAGTTTATAGTAAGCTTTTTATGAGTGCACCAATCTATAATTTTTTTTTAAAGTTATTTTCTGTTTTATATTTTAATTCTTCCCAGGTATCTGCTTCGTAAATAATAGCTGTGTCATCAGCAAAGCTTACTATTTGGCCTGTAGTCTTTTGAATATACAAGTCATTTACATACGAGTATATTGAAAATAGTAAAGAACCAAGGACTGTCCCTTATGGTACACCAGTTTTAATCAATTTGCTTTCGCTAAACTCATCTTTTACTTTAACTTGTTGATATCGATTATTAAGGTAGTCTTCAAAAAACTTTAATGCCGTTCTCTGTATTCCTGCATCTTCCAAGGCCAGCAATAACTGTTCGTGATGTACAGTATCGAAGGCCTTGGCTAAATCCAGGAAAATAGTTAGGTTTGGTTTATTACTGTCCTCAGACTGATAAACTCTTTTGGTCAACTCTAGAATTACACCAGTTGTAGAAAATCTCTCTCGAAATCCAAATTGTTTTGTAGAAATTATTTTATATTTATTAAGGTATTCTTGTAATCTTACATTTAGTGTTTTCTCTAGAAGATGGCTACTGAGAGACGGTCAAGGCTTAAGCCAAAAAATGTTGATATTTTAACGTTTATAAATAAAAATTATTGGTTAGTTAATAAAGAGATATGAACAGAGATTTTTTTTTCAAACTATCGAATACTATCGATAGTGAAACTATCGATACTTCTACTGGTCAACTCATTGCAGTGACATGAATATGAAGTTCCCACCAACGAAAGAACCACGTATAGTATGAGAGCCCGCTGCAAATTTCGACCGTCATCTGATAACGAAATGAAATATGATCCAAAAGCATGTAACAACATTGTACTTTACCAAATTGCACCTGTGCCAGTCCCTATCCTGAGCAAAGTGGTAAAAAAAATTATTTTATATTCAAAAAATCAAATAAAACATGACAGCGACAATTTTCCCTGAAAATTACAATCCTAATTCATTATGAACCTAGCTTTTAAACCTGAATTAGTAATATTTTTACCTACCTTTTAAACCATCTTTATGTATGAAAGGAAGAAGGATGGCACTGTGTAAACCATTTGCAGAGATAGTCAATAATATTTATAAACTCTTGTTAGACAATTATTTTAAACCATAATCATAGTAGTTTTTTTGTCGTTTCTATGGCAACCTGTAAAAATGAATCACAACAATAGGCATACAAATAAATTTTTAAATCAGCAAACATTGATTCATATTTTTAATGATATTTACCTACTAATCGTGGATAGATGTTTTTGTGCGATGTTAAGAGGAAGAAAATGTTTCCCTTTAACGATATATATCAAGATAAAAGATAAAAGGATTATTGGGCAAATACCGCAAAAAATGAAAAAAAAAAAAAAAAAAAAAATGCCTAAAGGCAAACCGTAGACACGTGTTTCTGACTATTGGTCTTCATCAGTACGGTGCAGCCAAGTTCAAAAGAGAATGGAACTAGCGATGAAATCAAATCAACAGGAGATCACTTTTTTTTTTTTCATTTTTTGCGGTAGTTGCCCAATAATCCTTTTATCTTTTATATTTTTTCACCGCACCAAACCTTCTTCTATATCAAGATATATTTGAATGTTATTTTCTGGAAAACTTTAATGGCAAACAAAATTAGCTCTGTCATGCCTTATGTGATTTTGTTTAATATAAAATAATTTTTTTAGGCCACTTTGCTCAGGATAGAGATTGGCACAGGTGCCATTTGGTAAAGTACAATGTTTTTCCATGCTTTTGGGATATATTTATTTTCATTTCGTTATCAGATGACGGTAAAAATTTGTAGTGGGCTCTTGGGCTAGTAGGATCACATGACGTTCCAGAATATCTATCGGTCGCCATTCTTCCTTGATTAACTGTCACTAGCTCCGTGCATCCATAGTAGGAAATTCCGCACCATATCATGGTCGATCCACCTCCAAAAATTACCGTATGACAAAAGTTGACATAAGAATAACGCTCACACTCATTGTACAAAAAATCAGAGGTAACGCATTGTAGTGTGAAATATGGTTAGCGGATTGGCCATGAGCCGATTAAAATTTTTATTTTCGTGCGCTGTTTTCGATCAGCCGATCAGTAAAATTCGTAATAGCCACGTCTTTCGCCACTATACAGGGTGTTAGTCTGTAGAGAACTACTTTATCTTCGAAGAATCTGGTAATCTTCCTTTTTTTCTTGTATGGGTATGAATTGCCTACATTTTTTCTTGTAATTTCTAGTATATTATTTCCATGATGCTTACTGTATGTCAATAAAAAGAAAATGCTTCCCTTCAAACCTTTAACTATTGTTTTATTCCTTCACAATGTACTATATCATCGATTCTACTGAATATAAAATTTCAATAAAACATCATCCCTTCTCTTTGTGTTCTATGTTAAATACTGTTAAAATGCGGCAGTAATTATTTTTATTTGGTTACAACCCTTCGCGATGCCGATAGAGGTGTTCTAAGGGTTCGCTCCCCCTTTTAGTATGCTAATTCGATAGCTCAAGATGTGCCTATTAAGCACTGAAGACAATTAACTTAACCGGATATAGAGGGTGGAACATTTTTACAAACCTACATTTTAGATATACAGGGTGTCTGTAAAAGGTCTGTACAAAAACATACCACATATTCCTTAAACCAAAATAAGTCGACTTAAGTAAAATTACCTTAGTACAAAGTTGCTTCGTTTGGGCTCCAGAGGGCCTTGAAGTTACAATTTTTAAATCGTTTTTCCCATATAAATTTAAAACGGCATATGCGATTTTGCTGAAATTTGGTACATTGGTAGAGTTTTATGTGGCAAAAAAATGGTATTGAAATTTTGCCCGATAATAATACATAGGCGTAGAACTTGATTTTTTAAATAATTGCACCTTTAAAAATTCTACGCCAATGGAAAAAAAAGGAGTTTGAGTATGAAATTTAGATTGCGCAACTCATTTACTTTAAAAAAGGTACTCTTAATAAAACTCGATCACTCTCATGGTTTTGACGAAATTTGCATTTTAGTAATTTTAGAACATAAACAATAATTATTAAAATACAAACTTTGTCAAAACCATGAGAGTAAATCGAGTGTTATCAGGGGTACTTTTTTGTAGTAAATGAGTACCCAATCCAAATTTCATAGTCAAACCCCTTTTTTGCCATTGGCGTAGAATTTTTAAAGGTGCAATTATTTAAAAAAATCAAGTTCTACGCCTATGTATTATTATCGGACAAAATTTTATACGATGAAAAACATAAAAATGTACTTTTTTCATATCTTCTTCAACACCTCTAATCGAGACTTTTAACAAAAATACTCGATTCTTGCCATGTACGATTTTTTGAGGAATATTAATTATTTGCCTGCAATACGTATACAAAAACATTTATTGTTGGTTTCCATAGTTGCATCTAAATAAAAATAATGTTAAGTTTTAACACCTAATCTCTTGTTAACGATTGAAAGTGTTCTATCTGACTCAATAATTAAAAAAACAAATGCGTGGTTTATTAATATGGCTGTACAATATACCAATGCAGAATATACCGATATGTTACTGACATTAGGATTTTGTGAAGGAAATGCTCGAGAGAGTGTCAGGGTGTACTCTGAAAGGTTTACAAATCGTCGTGTACCTAGCCACCCAACTTTTGCTGCTGTTGAGAGACGTCTTCGGGAGACCGGTTCCTTTGCTCCCAATACTGTTGATAATGGAAGAAAACGTTTTGTAAGGATTCCTGAAGTTGAAGAAGACATTTTAGAACGTGTTGAAGAAGATCCAGAATTAAGCACTAGACGAATTGGAAGGGAACTAGGAGTAAGTAAAGATGTCGTTCATAAAGTGCTTAGAGAACAATTGCTATATCCATACCATAAGAAGCCAGTACGAGAATTATTAGTCCATGATCCTCAAATTCGTTTGGGTTTTTGTCGATTTGTTAATATGCAAAGAGAAAGAGATCCAAACTTTGTCAAGAAGGTTCTCTTTACCGATGAAGCGGGTTTTACAAGAAGAGGTATAACTAATACCCATAATGAACATGTTTATGCCGTTGAAAATCCGCATGCAACAAAGGTAAACCATTTTCAGCACGAATTCAAAATTAATGTGTGGGCTGGAATAATTGGTAATTTCATTGTTGGTCCTGTCATACTTCCACGAAGATTAACTGGATAAAATTATTTAGATTTTCTACAAAATACGTTGCCAGAATTGTTAGAAGATTTACCTCTCCAACTTCGGAGAGATATGTGGTTTATGCAAGATGGAGCTCCACCACATTTTTATTTAAACGTTAGAAACCACTTGAATAAACAATATCCACACAAATAGATAGGGAGAGGTAATGACGCACCTGTAAACTGGCCACCACGTTCCCCAGACCTAACACCGATGGTTTACTTTTTATGGGGACATCTGAAATCCACAGTTTACAGGGAACCTGTAGAAAATGAGGAACAACTCTGGCAACGTATTCAAGATGAAATAAACAATCTTAGAGGTGATGAAGAAGTTATGGAAAGGATACATTTTAATTTTCTTCGACGTATAATTTTGAACAATTTTTGTAAAATCTCTATTTTGATTATGTTGTAAATAAATATTTTTGTGAAACCTATACACTCTAAATTATTAAAACAGAAATTTAGCGAAAACCATGAGAGTAATCGAGTCTTATCAATAGTACCTTTTTTAAAGTAAATGAGTTGCGCAATCTAAATTTCATACTCAAACTCTTTTTCTTCCATTGGCGTAGAATTTTTAAAGGTGCAATTATTTAAAAAATCAAGTTCTACGCCTATGTATTATTATCGGACAAAATTTTAATACCATTTTTTTTGCCACATAAAACTCTACCAATATACCAAATTTCAGCAAAATCGCATATGCCGTTTTAAATTTATATGGGAAAAACGATTTAAAAATTGTAACTTCAAGGCCCTCTGGAGCCCAAACGAAGCAACTTTGTACTAAGGTAATTTTACTTAAATCAACTTATTTTGGTCTAAGGATTATGTGGTATGTTTTTGTAAAGACCTTTTACAGACACCCTGTAGAATCACCTACTCTTTCCAATTTATATAAATGTATGCAGATAAAAATTTACTATAGGGGAGGAACCTTGGACTATAAAGTATTAAGGAAGGAATTGGCGTAACCATCAGTTGAACGGGATGGTTATTCAAGATGGCTACTTAACATTAGTATTTGGTATTATTTTAAAAGTAGATAATTATATTTCAGGATTAAAAATTATTTTTAATAAGGATAATTTTCTGACCGTAGTGGAATTTTATATAAATAAAAAGTTCATTGGTTTTTCGAAAAATAGTTTTGTGGAATGTTTTTGTAAAGACCTTTTACAGACACCCTGTATATGGAGCAATATATAAAAACTGTATGATTTCATAAAAATATTCAGTAACCAGTAACGGCTAGAGCTAGTTTATGATTTTCACCATTGAAAATAGAGAAAACTTTCTTACACTATGTTCAAGATCATTTTCGAAAAATATCTAAATGTTTAAACTTCTCCAGGAATAGGAGAAAAGTCTGTGAAAATAAAAATAGAAGCACGTCTATGCTTCTTAGACCTAGAGAAAGCATTTGACGAAATCAAACGAGATAAAAAAACTTAAACTAAACCAAAACCGAGTAAATTTTTTCAGTTTTTCTTATTTCTTCAAACGAAATGGTATCAAGTGATCAATTCTCATTCAATCTCTGTAAGTCAAAGAATTTTGAATAATTTCAAAGCATGTTAGAAAGTTAAAAGTACGGAACCGTAGCCCGCAGCTTTCCTGCATTTTCCGCCTTTAGAAACGACATTGCTAAATGAGCGTAATCTGACGTTTCGAGCTATTTGTCCGCCACGCAACATCTGCGGCTAGAATTTTACCCCGAGAACGAAGTTTTAAGTGATGCCCGTGTTGTTTGGCTATTATTCGATTCGACTCGAGAAAATCATGGTTTTAATTATTTCTGGCGGAAAAGGAGACAAATTATGATGGTAATGATTGTCGAGGCTGTATTGAATGAGGCAATGTAAATTTTTGTAACAGAAATTATTCAAAATTTGACATTTTAATATAAAATTAGCAGTTCATGAAATAATTCAAAAAAAACTTTTTTCTACGACTCCTTGCGAAATGCTAAACGACTTTCATTTTTTTACAAATATTGACTCGTTTTTTGGGCGAGTTAAAACTCTTTTTAATACACACATTTCACTTGTAGTATTTTAATTCAAAAAAATTCTTATGCAACTAGTATTTTGACATATGACGTTTGCTTATCTGATTGGTCAACCATTGCTTGTCGTCCAAGTTTCATTGCATATGTATCTCAGCCTTGTTTGTCGCATTGGTGGTGAACACGGTGTACTAAAATGACATGATAATTAACGCGTCAATTTAAAAAATGTGTCAAAATTTGCAAATTAAAATCATGCTTTTTGTAATAATTATCAAACATATAGCCGTCATATTGTAGGAAAGTAAATAAAAAATGATAGAGAATTCATTGAAAATTATTTTCTTAATAATCCTTTTCTAAATTTTTATTGATAATGTGAAATTATGATTAGTCATTATGGAATATGTTTATGTTGAATTTATTTTTACAAGATTGCTGTTGATAATTATATTACAACTTCCATGTAATTTTTCTTTGTTATAAAAAGAATGATTTACTAACACGTTGTTATTAAATGACAGAAACGGCCGCCATTTTTAGTCCATTTCCCAGCCTTAAAACGAACAAATCATAGATGTCTATGATTGAAGATTGAGCAACTCATAGATATCAAACAATATTTGGAAGTTAAAACTGCGCATGGTCAGGGCCAGTTGCGTCTGTGCAGAAAACAATGTTTTAGACACTAGCGCAGCGTTGCCAGCAGTAAGGACGTACTCAGAGAATCTCTGGATGTACTGAAATCAGTACATTTGAACAAGCTTGTATGTCAGTACATTTTACACGTTGCACTTAACTGTTTCTAACCACGTCATGGATGAAGAAGAGAAATTAACGCAGATGTCAGCTGTCAAAAGTTCATCACTAGTCACTACTGTCACTGTTGTTCTGTGGTCTTGTTTTCTGTTATTACCATGACACATCATCAGTTCTATTCTAGAATCTAGAATTACTTTTCTTAAATATATGCAATAAATTATACGTCTAGTACTCGTATTAAAGTTTTTGAAGAACATTTTTTATACACAAGAGAATGTTTTGTTTTAAAAAAAATATTCTTGATAAATTGTTTGCATCACTTAGCAATCAATAAACATATTGTTACGCTGGTTTTTGGTATCACAATTTATTTGAACTCAACTTTTACAATAACTCAATTCAACTGACACAATAACTTTAACTGATAACATTAACGTTTAACGAGATCAGTGGTTTAACGTCTATCATAAAACTGCCAACTGACGTCAGGTCGTCGCCTTATACAGTTTGCCTCGACCTTCTACAACCTTCTCGAACAATCTGGACTTTTCTTTGATAAGGAATGACATTTCGAGACATTTCGGGAATATTCTATCTTCTTTATTTACTCGTACCTTTACTTATGACGACAGCAGCCCGCTACATGGTGCTGCGTAACATTGCTCCCATCTCTCTAGTTATTCGCTCTGAATAACTTGATTACTGGGACCTAGCTGGAGCCAATGGGGGAGGATCTGGACCATGGTATGGGGCTATCTTTCCACTGTGAACTACGTTGGATTTACCTCCCGCTGACAGTTGAATGCGGCAGATCAGATCGTTGATTTTCCTTAAAGACAGAGTAGGGGCCTCGCCAGTTCCGTTGCGATTTCTGACAAAGTCCTCCTCGCTGCTTGGGATTGCACCGCCTAGTCACCCCTCTCAAAATGTGTATCTGTGGCACGCCTGTCGATTCTAGCTTCTGCTTTATCGGTGTGGGCTTTCAGTCGTATCCGAGCGAATCCATAGACCTTTGTCCTGCCATTGCTTACATCACATCTTTTACACCAATCCGCTACATCCCGTCGGCAATTGACCCAATAAAATCTTTCTCGAACTCGGGCCAGTGTCCTTTTAGTATCAAAGTGTCCTCTTGAACGGCTGCTATGAAGCTCCTCCAATACATTTCTCACCTGCGACCTCGGCAGTATCACTTGGCGGACTACATGTACTCCTCCATCGGGGCTCTCCCACTTCTGGTGCAATAGGCCATCGTAAAGATACAGGGAATCCCACTGGGTCCAGTAACCTTTTATAGTTCTACTGTATTTGGCTATCTCTTGCCAAGTAGATGTGACTTTATTTTTGAGCCATTCTCGGACAACCTTTAAGTCTTTCTACCCCTGTCTCAGACTTTCAAGGGTGATTTCTTCTTCGCCGCCCTCTGGCTTGATAGTGATTGCCCGAAGGGTAACTTTATCAACTGATTCCTCCCGTTCTCCGAGTCCCTTACTGTACTGGCATTTTCGTTCTAAACGGGGTCGCCTGTAGAGAATGTCTGCGTTGCTATACAGATGGCCTCTACGATGCTCTACTTCCTGATTATTGCTAGAAAACCGGCTCGGTGTAGATGATTGGCTACTTCGGGATGAATAGCTGGTGTGACTATTTCTTGTTGGATTTCGTGACGGGCTTCGGAAGATTGATCTTTGTGACTTTCCGGTCTCAATCCCTGATTCTCTATTTATAGAACGAGCTCTTCTACAGGTTCTTTGAAGGTGCCCGATTCTTCCGCAATTGAAGCATCTTCTGTTCTTGTTTGGGCTATTTCGTTGTATATTTTGCAGGACATTTAACATTTGCGAGAGGGTAGGTTGGAGAATAGCATTAGCATTGGAGTCCTTACTTTCCTGCGATTTAATTTCTCTCACTTTTGCGCGAGAAGATCTGGCTATGAGTTTTACCACTTCATATTCCTGGGCTGCAATCAGTTTCTCCTTTAGCGTCTTGTGATATTATAGACGAAGGACTTGCCGCATTTCCGCATCTTATAGTCCATCAATGAATGCCTCTATTCCGATTTGTTCTTGGAAATCTTTGGGCGCCTGTGGATAGGCCAGATGAATCAATCTTCTTATGTCAGCCCCGAATTCCTGTAGACTCTCATTATGTTTTTGACTACGAATCTTTAGCTGGCTTTGAAATACCCGTTTCAAATGCTGCTGGCCATATCTTGTTTCCAAAGCTTGGATAAGAGATGAATAACTGGGTTCTTCTTGAGGGAGTAGCTGTAAAACGGTTGCTACTTGTCCTCGCAGCGACACTATCAATGCAGCCGCCTTCTCCTTTTCAGCCCAGCCATTGGCTCGAGCTGCAGCTTCAAATTGGAGGCGATACGTTTCCCATGTTGTCTGACCGTCAAACGTGGGTGGCTTAATGATCTTGCTAGTATGGATTTGTGAAACTGGGTGTTGAATATGGCTTGGTTCGATTACAGATGAGGACGATGTAGTGTTTTCAGCTTCTCTGTTGCTTATCGAAGCTAGGATACGAATTCTTCTTTCTAACTCAACTAGTTCACTACTACTTTGCCTTTTAAACTCTACTCTAGCCTTTTCCTGTTGTTTTAAATTATCCCGTTGTTTTAAATTAGTTTTTAAATGCTCTTGCTGCTGTTCTAAATTAGTTTTTAAATGCTCTTGTTGTTGTTCTAAAAGATCTACTCTAATTTTGAGCTGACCAATCTCTTGCTTAAAGGTTTTCTGGATTTTTAGCAAAGCATTCATAATTTCTACCTGAGCTTTTGTATGTCTCTCTTCCTTCTCTTTTTCTTCCTCATTCCTGCGTCTTTCCTTTTCCTCCTCTTCTTCCTTCCTAAGCCTTTCCTTCTTCTCCTCTTCTTCCTTCCTACGCCGTTCCTTCTCCTCCTCTTCTTCCTTCCTACGCCTTTCCTTTTCCTCTTCCATCTTCAAAAACCATGCCTGCTTCGTACTTTATATCCCACCGCTGTCACCAATGTTACGCTGGTTTTTGGTATCACAATTTATTTGAACTCAACTTTTACAATAATTCAATTCAACTGACACAATAACTTTAACTGATAACATAAACGTTTAACGTCTATCATAAAACTACCAACTGACGTCTGGTCGTCGCCTTATATAGCTTGCCTCGACCTTCTACAACCTTCTCGAACAATCTTTGACAAGGAGAGACATTTCGAGAATATTCTATCTTCTTTATTTACTCGTACTTTTACTTATGACAACCGCAGCACGCTACAGGGTGCTGCGTAACAATATTTTGTAAAATATTGCTGGTATACAGGGAAAATAGATATATAGTTTTTTTTTTGAAGTTATTGAATACTTAAAATAAAGACGAAGGCAATATTATTTGAATACCTATGGATTCCCAAGTAAAGCAGAATTTTTTATCGAGAATATTTATTTTTTTGAAAAACAAAGCTTTTTGTAAAGTTCATAAAACTTTTTGATTGTAATGGATTGCGACGTGATCTTCAAGCATTGTTAACAACAAAATAGTGTTAACGACATGTTCGAAGAGCACGTCGCAATCTATTATACAGTGTGTCCCAAATTTTTTTATATACATGAGAAAGTTTTGTTTAACAAATTATTCTTGATAAAATGTTATGTATCACTTAGGAATCCATAATCAGACATATATTGGTGGTATACAGGAAAAAATGAAAGTTATTGAATACTTTAAATCAAGACGAAAGTAATAATATTTCCAAGTAATGCAGAACTTTTTACGAGAATAAATGTTTTATTTTTAAACATCTTGTTACCATTTGTATAAAACTTTTTGTGCTCCCAATTTACGAGACTATATTACAGTATTAAGGATCCAGTGATGTAGACATTCGATATTCTTCTGGGTACATTTGTATGATCCATTTAGCGTGGTACATGGGGGGATTCGAGTCACAGATGAATTTTTCTATTGCACACGCGGCATTCCATCGAACTTGCATACTTCTACTATTCTTGGGTATATTCCAAAGACGAGGCATTTTTTTTATTAAAAATATACCCTCTACGTAGAAGCAATTAACATGATATAATAGATGTGATTCCAAGATTGAATTTAACTTGTAATAGTCAACATCACCAGAGGAATAGTGCAGGCCTTGGTGAGATACTTCTTTAGATACTTAACGCTAGTTCTATCAGATTCGTTTAGGCTAGAGTAAAGCGTTGGCGGTGTATATGTTACGGTCAAAGATGATATTTCGGTCTTTAACGATATTGGCCGGTCATTTTCGTAAATCTCCTATTTGATTGGGCATTCTGCTCACGTTAGTGTCCGGTCAATATCGTGAGTGCCCAATTAACAACACTGCCCATAACATATATACAACGTGGTATTGTTTATAACCAATTTCAATGTTCAACTCTTTCGGATGGAAAATACCACTGAATGTCAACGAATGCGATCCTCATCGTGTCAGAATTAGAATTAACAAGATTAAGACAATTATATACTATTCTTAACTACCTCCGTAAGAGGTGCCTTGGTATTAGCAGGGAATCCTGTATCTGTTTCTACTTTTAATTTTACGACAACCGTAGAAGATTTCATGGCCTCTTCCTCTTTTGAACAATCAATCACAAATAATGCAACTATAGTTCAAAAAAGGAGTTTTCTTTGAGCTATTTGAATAGCTCGGGAAAAGTATCTAGGGTTTCTAAGATCTATGCTGTATTTACGGTTTCTACGATACTAACACGAGACTTCAAAATCTGAATAACGGAAGAAAACTATGTTTGACATATGACTTAAAAACTCTTTTTAATAAGGAGTTAACCACAACTTTCCTATAAAGATTCGTTATTTTTTAATGGGTTAAAGTTTTAATTTTGTCCCACTTCCTCCTACCATAATAAAACGTTCAATAATTCTCCCAATAAAATACAGGAAATGAAAAAAAAAGTAAACAAAAAAAATGTGACACCAAAAACAAACAAAATCCCTAGAAAGACGCTTCTTTCTCTGAATGAATATTTTTTTCTTATTTCAAAACGTCTGCCGTTCTCGAACACAAAACACAAAGAAAACAAAACGGTGCTATGTCTTCTTTTCGACGTCGATTTATCTTTTTCTTAGGGACTTAATCGATCCGATCACCCACTGACGTACTTATACTGAGACGAATTTAAACGAAGCCGATATCCTAAAAAAATATATTAAACTGTGCTTGGTGTTAGTCACTTAAAAATCTAACTAATTAAGCTATAAAAAAATTAAAAAGTCAGTGGCGTACATATTTAAAAATTATTAAAGTGCTCGTTCAAACATGCGCCTGTAGTAAACCTGTATAGCTGCTTTATTAGGTGCATTTTACAACCAACATTTTATTCAAATCGATAAAGCTTTTTTGAAAATATTAAAAAAAAACAGAACAATTAAAAATGTCTGAAGGAACACTCTGTATATTAATTCTACGATCTGGTCTTCTCGGCAAAATAGCTTCAATACTTGAAAAATAGACAAGCCTTTAAATCAAAAACTTCAACTCCATAACAAATATTTTTTACAATCCTACGTAAGCGAAAAAAGAAAAACAAAAGCAAGCAATTATTTTTTATTGTTTTCCATTTAAAAAATCGGAAAACCGAGTGGGTACCGAAGCGCCATTAATATTATTTATTTTTATAAAATGGTCGGTAGCCATTATATACAGACAGAAATGAAAACAACACACTAAATCAGAGTTGTGGGTCAGTGCGAATGAAAAATGATCAATATCGGCTCATATTTTTGCTTCGATGTATTGCGAAGAAATTTATATACAATATAACTAACTATATGTATCCAAAACGGGCAAATGCATATTGTTGGTTGGGCATAAACAGAAAATGGGGTTTTAAAGTTATGTTTAACACAAAATCGAACTTATAGTAAAGGCTGATGTGAAGTAAAAAATATTTCATTGCCAGGGTCGCCGAGAGGTATAGTGGGCCCCAGGGTAAAACACTGGCAAGCCCCCCTGGGTCTAGGACATTTCAGGGCTGTCGATTTAGTGCCGCCGATTCAGTGCTAAGACGTTTCAGTGCCGAGACGTTTCAGTGCCAGGACGTTTCAGTGCCAGGGCGTTTCAGTGCCAGGGCGTTTCAGTGCCAGGGCGTTTCAGTGCCAGGACGTTTCAGCGCCGGACGTTTCAGTGCCGAGACGTTTCACTGAGTAACGGTTTTAATCGAGTATTAAGACTACAGTATAAGTTTTGCTTGTTCATAAAGTATTTCTTTAACTATATTTGCTTAAAATAAAACTTATTCGACTAGTCAAAAGTTGTCATGCATTCAGCTCTCACCCTGTATCACTGTACGCATTCACACAACAAACATTTATATTATCCAGTTCTCAGAGTTTGAAATTATAGGGATTTTATACTTAATATAATATTTTTACAAGAATTAAAATATCTTCAACACAAATAGGCAAAGGTAAACTCGATTTATAATACCTTCTTTGTGCAAATTGTAATATTTATGCTAAAATTTACCTTTAATATCAATCCTTGTTGTGGTTATTATCACAAGCATTCGACACAAATCCTTGTGGTAAATAAACTTTATAAACAACACATTTCGTTAACTGAATCATGATTTATTTGTGGATATTCTTATTAATTTTCACTAGCACTAAACCACAATTTATCCTCGTGAATTGTGAATTCGAGAGTGACAGTTGGTTGAAGTAGGTTTTATGTACGGCGGTTTTGCGCGATCGAGGTTTCGTCTTCGTGTCCCTTTTCTGAGAAGAAGTAATGGTGGCTTGAACTGAACATTCGCAAAGAGATGCTTTTCTAGTTTTTGTGATTTTATGGAATCATCCCATGTCGGGAGTGTTAGAAAAGTATCTTATTATTATAAGAAGCACTAATGGTAAAATTGAATCGTGTTAACATATATTTGAGCCCATTATTTTGGTGATTGTATTACCGGCATTCTCAACTCGTGGTCGAGGAGAATTGGATTTGAAGTTCAGCCAATTGGTAGATGTATTAGTAGTCTCATATTGAAGGCCGATCGTAGTGCAGACCGTATATTGAAGAGTACACTGATTTTAAGAAGGTTTTAGCAGATTTCTCTGCTTTTTGATTGAAGGGATAAGAGGTAGGTTTTATTCTTTTTTTATATAGTGTAATTTGTACTGTAAATATTGCTATTCATTCTTGTTAATAATAGACATTCTTTCAGATAGTAAATTAAGGGGTTGAATGTGGGGTACAGTTTCTGCTGTATTGAATTTAGCTAATTAAATTTTAATTGGGTATTTTTGTTGATTTGCTTGAATAGTCCTTGCTCTGGCAGGCACTAATTTCAACCCCTCTGGGTGGCCAAAGATTTTAGTTTTACTTTTTATTGTCTTGAATTAAGAGAAAACTGGGTGGGATCAAATTAAGTTACACCATTCTGAATAGGGATTGTATATTTTAGGATTTTTGTATCTAGTGTTTGGAAACGGTTTTTGAGACTAGTGTTTGGACCAGTATTTGGTGATTGGAACCAGCGTTTCGACTGGGAAATGCTATTACTACCAAAGTATATTAACCGTTGAGTAGCGATATAAAGCGTCGGTGCTTTTGATCTTGGGTGGTGCAAATTTTCTTTCTTTCTCTTTTGACGTTATTGACGGAACGACACAGTAAAACTTTTCTCGAATTATGAACTGGTCTTGAATGTGATGTTTACACCGCTCGACGTAATTTGAAGTAAATCTCTTTTGTAGTTTACATTTATAATAAAGATTTGGTCATTAGGCAGTTTTATATTTATGAGTATTTAACTTATGTAGTAAATATAAAAATATATATCACTTATAGCACATGCATTTCCTGGCACAATGAAAAACCCACAAAACCCCAAAAAATCTTAACAAAAATACAATAAAAAAGCACTAATAAATCCACAACAACGAATTCCTATATCAGCTGCCGGACTAAAGTGAAAGGGGTTGTTTACATCTTTAAAAGACGTCTCGCCTCTCTATTTCGCGTCGGCGCACTAGAATTCGGTTCCACAGCTGTCGCTACTCAACGGTTAATATACTTTGTTACTACAGAGATTTGGCATCGTACGACTACAGCGCCACAGGTGGCATTTTTTGCCTGTCGACTTCAGGGACTAGGAGATAAGTGAACTTTTGTGTCACATTAATCTGACGTTACAACTGTCACAAAGATTGTTTTATTAAATAAGGATAATTTCTAGTAAATATTTTTTTTTTAATTATATAGTGTGTCTACTTAATTTGGAATCATATAGCAAACTTTTCTATCATTAGTTTTGTGAAAAACTTTAATTTTTCATAAAAAGTTCTGCATGGTCCAAAACTTAGAATGCAACCATCAGGGCTGATAGGAGTCCATTTTGGACGCCATTTTTTTCGAAATAGTAGTCGCCATTGATCTGGCAACGTGGCAGCTTGTAGTCGCCAGGTTTACCAATATAAGAAAAAAAATCAATGTCATTTCTTAAATGACATTTCCATTATAAAATGCCCATATTTTTTAGGATAAAATATTTCAATTTAATAAATTATTAATCTCAAATGTACATAAAATACGTCGGGAAAAGTAGATCACTTTTAATTTTGTGCTGTTTTAGTTTTGTTTATTTTAAAAGGTAATTGAAGAGATGAAGACAATTTTCTTATAGATAATGCATAACAAATTATTGCTCCCTTTTTTAGAGCTCCAGTCCCTTAAGTCTATTTATTGTAGGTCTTTTTAAATTGTTGGTAGGTATTATTCACTTCATTTGTATGTTTTTAGTTAATTTAAATAATTTTGTGTAATATCTTGCCATTTGTTTTCTATACATTTTAGCATGTATTTGTTGTCTACATCTTACAAAGGATGGATTTGAAATACCTTTATAACAGAGGTACTTTCCTAAAACTGGCCGAAATTTGAAACTGAATACAGTTCTTAGAGAAAATCTCCAGTAAAAAATGTCTGCATGCAGAATAACAGTAGCATAGATTAACAAAGCTGACAAAAGAGTTGGACAAACCTTTGTCTAGCTTTTTTAATATTTCAGGACAATAGTGTTAACAGCAGACTACAACAAAAACATCCAAAGTTTAGTAATCAAGCAAAGTATTCCGGTATCTATATTTTTATTCAAAACTTTTGTGCTTCTACTCCAATACTAACCATATAGAAGCATATGCATTTTATAGTATTTGCAAGATTCGGATCAAATGTACCCACAATTTATAAAGATTATTAAACTAAAATAAAACATTTCAAATAACACCTGCTTTTATGTTAAATATGTTTTTATTAAATACATAAATTAGTCTCAACCACACATTTTTGTTTGTTTTTACTTCTAGTGTAAAAGTGACTACTAATTCAGTCTTTCAAGTTTATTATTTATAGAGACCAGCTACTACAAAATATCTTATTGATGATAACTAATTCCTCTTTAATAATGGTTTTGCATTTACTAACATTTTACAGCACTTTGTTTATATGAAACCTCTATTTAACTCTTAATTAAATCACATTTAAATCAAGTAATTACATTTTCATATTCAACTTATGTATTCTTATTAGAACTTGGTCACTTTTTTTTTACTTTGAATCTTTTGACTGTGGTAACAGTCCATTCACCAAACCACAAAGTCACTTAAAAATGTTGAAAGAGAATGTCATAAAGGTAAAATTCCTTCTTCTATCATGTTTTTCATGCAATTTTAGGTTGTAAACGTTTTGTCCAACACCTTTTTTACAATTTATCCCAAGCAACACTATGAAAGATTTAAATCCTGGATTTACAGCATTCAGTTTTGAGATGAGTGCAATCACAATGTAGTTTAAGAGATAATTTTCACATGAACACTTATTTACCGCAGCACAAACACATGTACCTATTCATGTAACATTAAAATAAAATGGAAACAAATTGCATAATTTGGTATATAAAAAAGTACAAAATGTTTTAATTCGACATTGGACTACGACGAGGAAAACAGTGGTTCATTCCACTTGTACCATATTGACATTATTATGCTCGATGCTCGTTCAAACGAACGTCAGAAAAGTGTTGCCAACTTAAGCTGACTACTATTTCCCCCCTAGCCTCAGTCACCCCCTCATCCATTTACTGGGTCTATGTCGCGACCCCCTTAGATATACCAGCCCTGGCAACCATCAGATATCAATTTCATTAAAGTGTTATACGAGGTTTGTTAAAAAATAGGAATTACTCAAGAGTAAAGTACCTTTTTTTTACAATTCAGAAGAATGTTATAAAGTTAAGTTATTTTAATATAAAAGTTATATTCAAATATGCAAGTACAATCATTTAGCATTAAAATTCAGGTTAGGTGATTATTAAAAAGGCAAAAAGGGCCTATTTCTCTCAGCACGTTATAAATAATCAAAGTACATCAAAGGCTCGTTAGGAATGTGTTAATAATATTTGTAGGAAACAGATATTGATGAAATTTAATTAATAGACGGTACCATAGTTACTTGTAAAGACGATATTGCAAATCATTTTAAAATCTATTATAGCAAAATTGGAGAAAATTACATTTTGGAAAACACCTTGTATATATACTAGGCTGAAGAATCAGAAGTGTTTCTATCAAAGAACTAAAACCTAAAAAAGCTCCAGGCATAGATCAAATACGTTTAGAAACTTTAAAGGAAGTTACAAAACCAATTAACATTTCTAATAAATAAATGTCTTGATACAGGGTGCTTTCCGAAAGTCCTAAAATGTGCGGTTATAAAACCATTGTTTAAAAGGCTTGGCCAACTCCCTCAGTTTTAAATAGTTTTTTAAAAAATATACTAAAAGTTTAATATTATGTTCATGGATTACGCTAGTATATCTATTTCGGTAAATTAAATCAAATACACTGTTTCAAGTAAAACATCTTAAGATTATGCGTATCTTTTAAACACTAATAATTTGGCCGATTGTATCGACAATCTGTGAAATAGAATTTTGGTATTGTATTGGTATTATTGAGACGGTGTTAGCAGGCATTCCCTTACTTGGGAGAACCCCCTCCATTTTTTTAAAGCCACGTCCCCTTTACAAACTGCGCAGACTCTATCATGTCATCTGTCATGTCATGATGCCTGAAGATATGAAGAGCTGAAGGCTGGGGAGGAGAGTAGGCTGAAGTAGAATAACATGGGGACTGAAGGAGTGGGGGAAATTAGATGCGTTGAAGGGGAAAATTAGCAATGTAACCTAAAAAATCTTAGGGAGACAAACGGGAAGACAGAGAGAGACATACGGAAAGACAGACAGACAAAAGGACAGGCAGACGGAAGGAGGAGACAAATATATGCTCGTAGACATAAAATCATAGAAATTCGTACAAATTCCATTGGCATTACATCGATAAGTAAGTAAACAATACGTTGCAGTTGTTAAAATGATAGGAAGGGGAAGCCAAAAGTTTTAAACTTTGGAGGAGCACTGAAGAATACTTAGAAATCATACAGAGAGCAGTGAAGACACTGGATTGACAGCTGACATGATGGATGACAACTGACATATGACATCTGATAGATGACATGATAGAGTCTGCGCAGTTTGTAAAGGGGGCGTGGCTTAAAAAAAGTGGAGGGGGTCCTCCCAAGTAAGGGAATGCCTGCTGTAATTATTTATAAGGTACCTATATTAAATAACAGAAATATAAAGAAGCTTAAATATATTTAAAATATACGCAATGTATATTGTGAAATTCTACAAACATCAAATAATAAAATTACATAATATAAAAAAATTGTTGTTTTTATAATGAATTACGTATAACTTGTTATACTGAGCTTTCATCTAAGGACATATTCTTATTTGAACCGGCTACATTGCTATACACAGCTTGGTCAAAGGTCAACTGGAAGAAGAGAGATTTCGGTTCGAAAACGTTACAACATAGCAGTGTTGCCGTTAATGTAAATTGTTTTGATAAGATGGGATAAGATGTCAAATTTGACAGGTATATGCGATCGACGACAAAAAAAAATGTAACCTCATTTTTATTAGCTTCAAACCACAAACTTTATATGAATCTAAATTTGCATACTAAATAATAATAATGAACTAAAAAAAAAAAAAAATCCCATACGAAGAGAACTTTAACGATGACACTATATTACAAAATTTATAGAGAATGACATCGAAGATAACTCTATATAAAAATTTTTATTCTCTAATCATAAATAACAGGTATATACCTTAAAGTAGAAAAATGGTCCCGTTTAAAGTAAAAAAGTGCGCAAAAATTTTCACTAGTAATACCACTAGAGGTCAAATTATTTCCGGAAATTCCGAGTTCATAAATTTTCTAAAAATATTCATGAGCGAGAAAAAATTTCCTGATATTAATTTGACCTCGCGTGGTATTCGGTAAGAAAATTCCACGCCGAATTATGGTTGAAAATTAAATATTTTTAAAATTTATTTTTCGTTTCTCAACAATGCAAATTATTTTCTCCAAGTCACCAGTGAAACATAAAAGGTGTTGTCGCCTTGATTGTTGAGTTGTCATGGTAACTAAGTGAGACCCTAACCTCGAATATAATTTCAGTTTTGAAGTTGTCAAGCGGCCCGACGTAAAAAAATGTTTCGCTGCAATTATTTAGGCCTTCAAATTGCTTATTTCTACTCATTGTAGTTGCATGGGAATACCATTTGAAAATAGAAAATAGTATATTCTTTAATTTTACGTAAGTTTTGAATAACTACAAGTGGTAGAAAATTGTTTTTCTGCGTTTTTATTAACATGCGTTATGAGCGCTTTAAAATGGTATGAAATTCATAACCAGCGTCAGCAAGCATCAATCGTAGGAGGCTGTGATCATTGTATTTTGACAGTTCAAAACATTAAATAACTCGCGTTTTGTTGCGATAAAGAATATTGCACAGCAAGTAAAACCAACAAAATTACCTATTTGTTTAAAAATGAATCGATTTGAAAATCATACGCTATGCAAAATATGCGTGAAATTGTCTGATGTAATGATCAATCATTGCACCATGACTTACTTACTCGGATTAATAGAGGATTGTGGCTCCAACTTGAAAAACGAAAATTTGTTCCAAATTGTCCACGAATATTTGCACCTAAACTACGCAAAATTCAAAGTGCTGAATGGGAAAAAGGTGAATAAATTAGTGTCTAAATATTATATATATTTTATTAGACATAGACACATAATTCAAAGCATCCAAAGTCCTGCATTTTCGCCATTAAGAAGAAAAGAAGTGGCCGAAGAATATAGAAAACACCTTAGCATTGTAACTAAAATGTATCAAAACTAAACCTATTATGTGAACAAATAAAAACCAGTCTGTCAAAAATGGTCTGTTATTATAAACGTCAAAAAATTTCCAGTATAATTCGCTGTTGGGTACCCCACGAGAAAAAAATTTCCACTAAAATACCTCCGTTGCCATGGTGATCTGTCAAAAACACGTATTTTGATTGGTTCAAAATTACAGGTGTGGAATTTTCATAAAAAAAAACATAACAAGCACAACCATGTCATACAAATCCCATAGCAAATACATCACATCCCATTAATAAATCCCCGTCCCGTATCCCACCCTTTCACAGTCACGCATTATACGATTTTATGATTTCGCGTATATATGTACAATGTACCTACACGAATAAAAATTGATTTACAATCTATCATAGACGGCCATATTTTACAAATTATCGCTACACTCGAATTGAAAACAGTTGAATAACGGTGACATTGGAAATTACCCTAATAATTAATTTGAGGTCGGCGTAATTGGTTATTGACTGTTTACGCCCAGGCGCCTGTGGATAAAACCAGATAAAACGATAAGTAGTGCAATTTGTTGATAATCGAACATCACTCACTATGTACAAAAACTTAAATAAGCAGACAAGAACTAAAAAAAAAAAAAAAAAAAAAGATAATAAATACCAAAAAAAGAAAAAATGGGAATAAACATGTTTACTCGTAGATCTAGTAAAGACATATTGGGTCAAGGGAACAAATAGCACCCAAATAAATTAACATCCTAACATATAATTTGAATACGACAAGAAAAATGGAAATATTAAGTGCCCAAAGTGAAAAATGATATTCCCCTGTTGGAGGTACATCTAACATATTTCATTGTTACATCAGCCCAAATCAATCAATCAACTAATAAATTAGTAATTACATAATTCAAATACAAAAATAATCCAGTGCCAATCCATTTAAAGTAATTTAAAGGTTCCTATACTCGGACAAAATATTGAAGAAGGTGATTCCTTCCTGTTCACATACAACAATCATACTATACCAGAGCATAATGAATGGAATCACGCGCTTAAAACTGCAGTAGTTATCGGAATCACGTGCCAACTAGTCATAAATGCATGTTTATTGCCAAAATGAATTACGCCAGTGGCGTATAAAAACTATCGGCAAATTAAATGCGGTAATAGTAAATAATATTATATGAAAGTAGGTTGGTTATCTATTTTTGTAGTAATAATCATTTATGTTTATAATTTTGTTTTGTTTATTGTTAAAATATGTAAATATTATGCCAGTGGCGTAGAAACACTATTGGAAAATTAAATGGGGTATTATACTAGAACAAAATATTGAAGAAGGTGCGCCTTAAAACTGCAAAAGGTATCGTTATCATATCAAAATGCACTCTTCCAGTGTCGCAGAAATACTATATTGGCAAATTAAATGGGTATTTGTGAATATTACTAGATGAAAGTAGGTTGGTTATCTATTTTTGTTATAATAATTCATCTATATTTATAATTGTATTTTGTTTATTAAAAAATTATGTAAATTAAGCTTAAAAGTTTTCTCGAGCTACAAACCCTTTCACTTGCGCCCAAATTAGTTCAATAGGATTGAATTCGCAGTGAGAAGGGGGAAGTCTTAATACCGTAATACCACGATCACGAGCTATTGTGTCGAAAACATATTGAATATATTTATAGCGGTGTTCCTTTATTAGGTCCATTAATTCCACTTTAAGCATCTCCTCAGTAAATGTTATTGCTTTATCCCGCAGCCAGGTTTGCATATCCGCTTTCCTACTGGACATTATCGGAATGCGTTCAACTCGTCGACTGTGATAAGAAGCGTTATCTAGTGCAATAACTGAATTTCGTTCTACACGCTGTAATACTTCAGTAAATCATTTTTCAACTGCGGTTTACAGCTTCATTCGTAGGAAGTGTCTGTTTCAGCCCATCATATACTTTCCATATAATGTTCTTTTCATCTTTTGATAAGGGATTTCGCCGAAGTAATTGGGTTTCACTTGGACCCGCCTCTGAATCCATTACTATTGTAACAATATAATTCTACTATTAAATTGTTTTTATTAAAATTTATAAAGACACCAATATTTTACTATTTAATAAACTTTAAAGTACCTACCTAATATACTACACAATAAATATAACTCCTCGGATATGCACTACCACTACCAAATTGTAAGGCACAAACATGAACACCTACTCATATATCAGAAAAGAGCACTTATACAAAAAAGTGTTTATAAAATATAAAATAATTTTCGTAAATAGTTAAAGCGATTCTAATCTAACTTCGTCAAAAATTAGTTTTCAACTGTCTTTGTGCCTGTGCTGACAATATTCAATCTGTAACCCGTCTGTCGTTTATTTACTTGAAACACATTTTAAAACCATTAAACACAGATAACGAAGTCATTAGGGAATAAATATATTCATTTCTTGAAAACTATCAAAAACGTATATTTTACGCATCATCTTTGTTTAAATAAAGATGTTGACAAACAAATTTAATAAAGTTTAGTAACAAATACCTAATAAATAATTATTTGGTATTTGATACACTGCCTATGCTGACTCTGTCGGAATTTTCATTCATAGACAACAGTGTTGATCATGCATATGACTCACCTTCTCCAATATTTTGTCCGAGTATAGATTCATACATTGCTATATATTCATCTCTCTCGCATTTTTAAACTAGAACGGTTTAAATTTAATGCAATTTATGACGTTACATTGTTCCGCGTTAGAAAAATCACATTTAACGACCGTTGGTGGGGATAAAATAAAAAACAAAAGAATAAATAAACAAAGAATAAGATGTAATATAAAGGCATGTATGCCACGCTCTTGTGCATTACCGCAATCATTATTATGTGAATAGTTTCTGGACAAATTAATAAACAAAGCTTGAAAAGTAATTAGTGAACCTTTACCTCAACTTTTAACTAGCAGATTCTGCTTGAGACAGCCTCTAAACTATTTTTGCATCCCTTGACTAGATTAATATAAATTTACTTACATCACTTCCGGTGAACTTTATGCACCGCTTTCCCCCCTATTTACTTTTTCTGCGAGAATTTACCTGAACGGCTATTTATTTACATAAAAATAAAAGCCCTCGAGAAGAAACGTTAAATTCCACCCCACTCGAGCCGAGTCAAAGCCCACTCGAGTCGACTAAATGTCTGCAGTTGACACTCGCACGCGCATCAAAGAACAAAAGAAAACGCCGCGGCCGCCTTTGATTTGTAGGTGCAAAAAAGCGAAAAACAAAGACGCACTACACTTCAAGTACGAGCAATGGCTCTGGCTCTATGATGTTGATAATGCTCATCTGATCTCGTTATTTATTCAGCTTGGGCTTAATGAGCATCAATGCAAGTGCATATTAACGATTTTCTTTTTTTTTTGACGCAGGTGATGGAGAAAGTAAATTAAAATAGAATAAAGTCTTGTGGCTTTTCCTTAAAGTTAAAAAAATGTAATTAGATCAATTGAATTTCAGAATATATTCTGTAATTAATTCTAACACAGGGTGTTTTTGAAAAACATGTACATAATAAAATTAGTTGATTGGTATTTGAACTATCGTCGAATACAAAAAATAATATTTAAATGAAGTGTGGGGAAAAAAACAAGAAAATTACCGAACATTTTTATAAAAAACTACCGTCTTTTTTTAGTTTTATAACCGTACGGACCTCCCGTGCTACACCCTAATCCGTCTATAGTCTTGGCGGCTTATTTTAGCACCATTTGAAGGTCCTACTACTTTCCCATTCATCAATTCACTCCCGCATTCATTGACCCATTCTCTCTCTTATTCATTAACAAATTCACTCCCACATTCATCGTCAGATAAGTCCCATGGTGGAACGCCCCAGTGGTCACCCATCCACGACGTGACCGTATAGATGACAGCTTAACTCTTGCAAGTATGTGGATGCACATTGAGCTCGCGGCTAGCCTCTCCGGCTATAACATTGTTAAAGAAGATAGAGTTATTGGAGAAGTTTCATATACGAAATAGTTCCCAGGAAGAAACAGACTTTTATTGAAACTTGGGTAAAGAATGTAAGGTCGTAAAATTGACTCAAAAATGCTCAGTGTTAACAAGTCAATTAATAAGGCTACTAAAAAATCCACTATTTATGTGAATGAACAATTTACAACCACCAATAGGAACTTGTGGTCAAAAAATGGAAAAGTGTATATAAGAAAACATGATGGTGAACCTTCAGTTCGAATAAACAAGAAAGAAGACTTAGATCTTCAAAGTGGAATTAATAACTAATGTAAACAATAAACTAACTACAGACTGTTGAATAAAACTTTATTAAAATGGCTAATACAAGTCCCAAATTTTATAACAATTTTGATGAGTTTAAAAATGAAGAAAATCAATCTGTTTTTTCTATATTATACTTAAACGCTCCCTCAGTACGTAATAAGTTAGATGAAATTGAAGCACTTAGTAAACTTGTCAATCTACCTGATGTAATTGTTGTTATAGAGTCCTGGCTTTCTCCTGGTGAGGAAAACTATTTTAATTTGCCAGATTATAATGCAATTTATGAATCGAGAAATAAAATGGGAGGTGGAGTTGGCATTCTAGTAAAAGAAGGCTACAGTTTCACAGAAATTAACAGGTTAAGTGAAAAATTTTCTATGCTATGTAAGAATGATTTTATTTTCTATACAAATTTATTAAGTTTTATTTTACGAAACACCCGGTTCTTTTTAAACGCACGAAATATTTGTCTTCCAAAATAGCTACAGACTATGTTTACATTAACACCATTAAGATATGGAGATATCGGATTACGAATATGGGAACTAAGGGTAAAATATCGAAACAGGCATAAAATACAGATCATTCTGAATTTGAGTTAGTTACATTACGGAACAAAATTAAAGTTCGTTCCAATAATAATAATAAAGAAAAAAACTGGTGAATATTAATTTTTGTGAGTGGCTGTTTGCTGAACAGGGTGAGTTTTTCTCACTGAGTAATTATGTTTTATCAATTAGTTTTATTTTAATTTGTAATCAAGTTATTTTGCAAATTATATTACCCAATTATTATCCATTAACCTTTTATAGTTAATTTGTCAATTCTGACGTAAAGATATTTTGTCAAGTATTGAGGAAACCTTATATCCTAAATTAACAGGGTTATATTAAATAATTAAAACTTATTTGAATTTGACTATTTACTTATATTTTGTTTTCCTCTACGAGGTGTAATCAAAAGTAAAGTGAGTTAGATTGTCTGTTCTGGCGTAGTACATTGCGGTCAGTGTTTGCGTTTATTTAGGGATTATTCCCAGAGTCGTCGCACCATGGTTGGTGCGGGCTAGTGGCATTGCGGTCAGTGTTCTAGTAATGGCTTTTTATATATCGATCGATGTTTGGGCATTGCGGTCAGTGCCTACAGAATTGAGAATATAACTTTTTGTCAATTATGGAAAATTTGAAGTTGTGTCAATTATATTTTTTTTTATAATCAATATTTTGACATATTTATCATGTATAATTTTCTTGTTAATTAAAAGGATAATAAGTATTTTATTTATGGATATCACCTTTTCATGACTTTCTTTAATGTAAAGCTGTTTTTGGTAAACTTGATTACTCATACTTGCTTTCTTTTATTTCAGGTACGCCATCTCATAAGGGCATTAATTACATCTCATACGTGCATTAAGTATTTTATCTATTTTATTTTAATATTATTTTATTTCTTTTTTTCATTTGATACTTATTTCTAAATAATTTTATTTTGTTCTATATTTTATATTTCAATTTAAAGTTATTAAATCGTTTATCTAGTTTTTCCTGACATAGATTAAATAACTAAATATTACCGCCCAAATTTATAATAGATATTTTTAAATTACAAATATCGTCCTATAGCTATTTATAAGATTAGAACAAAGGAACTTTGTTATAGGTGCTATATTTAGATCTCAAGATTTTGATAAAAACACTTTTTTAAACATTTTAGAAGAAAAGTTAGAAAATATCAATAACCATAAAAAGAAAACGTTTATTTTGGGAGACTTTAATATTAACTGTTTAGATAAAAATGATATGTACAAAATAAACCTTGATTACCTAATTGATTCACTAAATTTTATTAATTTAAATGATAGCATTCCAACTAGAGTGCAGAATAATTTAAGAACTTTAATTGATTGTTTTGTTAAATGATGGATACTCCAGTAATTTAGCTGTTATTGATTACTGTTTAAGCCAGTGGTCGCCAACCTGTCGATCGCGAGCTACCGGTAGCTCGCGGAGGCAATTCTGGTAGCTCTCACAACGATTTTAATTTAAAAAATACAAACTGCAAAAATCAGAGAAGCTTCCGAAAATTCCACAAAAAAATCTAATTGTCATAATATTAAACATAAACAGCAGCAACGTTGCGGTGAGCGATCTGCCGCTGACGCCATCAAGCTAGAATCGGCTAGAACCGACCAGCCGGACCAGCGCGTTAGTGTTCGAGAACGATCAGGATTGCTTTGAACGGGATAAATACGCACGGCGCGGCGACATTGCGCTTAGTTTAAAACTGAACGCGTAACCAACGTCCAGCGGTTGGGTTAGTAGAGAACAACAAAAAATAATATTATGGAAAGCACTTGTAAGAAGGTAAAGACATACCACTTTCATTCGGAATGGGAAGAACAATACTTTTTTACAGAAGTTAAAGATAAAAATGTGTGTTTGATATGTAATACTTCGGTCTCCGTTGCTAAAAAAGAAAATATTGAGAGATATCATAAAACTGTACATTCTAATTTTGAAAAATAATTCCCACTACATTCTGCCGCCAGAAAGGAGAAACTGAAACAGTTAAAAAAGCAGTTAATTGGACAACAATCAATATTTTTAAGAACAGTCGACAAAAATAAGGCTGCAACTGAAGCATCGTACCGTGTGTCCCAGATAATTGCACAAAAAAAGAAACCTTATGAAGACGGGTAAATGATAAAACAGGCGTTTTTAGAAGCTGCTGATTCGTTATTTGCCAACTTTAGAAATAAAGACGAGATAGTTTCAGCTATAAAATCTATGCAACTTTCTGCTAATACAGTGATGAGACGTGTAGAAGTAATGAGCAATGATATTTTTTTACAGTTAAGAACTGACTTAGATAACTGTGTTTATTTTTCACTTCAACTGGATGAATTAACAGATGTCGTTGACACTGCCCAGATGGTCGTGTTCGTCAGGATGGTTTTTAGTGATTTTACGATTAAAGTAGTTCTTTTGAAGTTTATTCCACTGAAAGGACACATTATTGGACAGGAGTTGTTTTCTCATTTAAAAAATATTATTTCTTCAGAGAAATTTCCAATATCGAAAATGGTAGGCTTGACAACCGATGGCACTCCAGCAATGGTGGGTTGTGATAAGGGTCTGGTGGCGTTATGTCGTAAAGATGACACTTCCGCAATTTCTCTGTTACCACTGCATTATCCATCAGCAAGCATTATGTGGAAATTTCCTGAAACTAAACAACGTTATGAAACTGGTGGTAAAAATTGTGAACAAGATTAGAGCTCAAGCGTTACAAAGAAGATTATTCAAAACCTTGGCCGATGAAGTTGACTGTCAATACGGGGACCTACTCCTTCACTCTGAAGTCCGATGGTTAAGTAGAGGACGGGTGATGAAACGTTTTAATGATGTCATATCTGGCATAGTTCTATTTTTCAAACAACGCGATGAACCGACTCCAGAACTAGAAAATTCAATCTGGCTTAGAGATTTTGGTTTTCTCGTGGACATTACAGAGAAATTAAACGAACTTAATTTGCATCTTCAGGGGAGAGACAAAGAACTAGCGGAAATGATTTCTGATATAAAAGCATTTATCAAAAAGCTGGAGTTTTGGGAACAAAACCTAATTAACAGCGATGCCAAGCATTTTCCTATTCTTTCAGAAAAAATATCTCAAAATCCATTAGAACCCTATGACAGCAAATATCATGTAGAAATAGTTTCTACCCTGAAGAATAACTTCAAAAATTGTTTTAAGGATTTCAACGAAATGGCTTTAGTAGCGCAGTTTGTTGTTTCACCCTTTATGGAAATTGATATCCAACAGTTTGCAACTTGTGTATGCAGAACTTTGGCGAAGACATCGCTGCAACAGAAATGGAAGTAATTGAGTTTCAAAATGATTTAGTCTTAAAATCGTTAGTCTCAAGTACCAAATGTATCTGGCCTATTGTAAGTAAAGACAAATATTCAGTTCTATGTCGTGTTGCCTTGAAAGTGAAAGCATTATTTAGTTCAACTTATTTGTGTGAATCTTTTTTTTCCAATATGAAGTTTATTAAGAACAAATATCGCAATCGACTTACAGATGAACATTTGGATAATTGTATTCGAATGGCTGTGTCAAATTACACTGCGAACATTAAAAAAATTATCGATGAGTCTGAGTGTCAGCCTTCTCATTGAACGTGCTTTTTTATTTTTCAATGTTTATGTTCATGATAGTGCGTTACTTTTTTGTTGTTATTATTAACTATTTTTAAATCTTACGTGACATGCCGTTGTGGCTGGATAAAAGTTTGTGTTTATTTTTCAAACTCCTTCGTTTGGTAGGTAGGAATGTAGCTATGAACAAGTACGTACTAGTAATATTAGTTATTTTGTTATTAGTTTTTTATTAGTACCTATGTATTATGTATTACCAGTTAAATAGTAAAATAAATACATATAATGATAAATTAACTGTGCATTATTTCATTTACGTTGCATCACGTGGCTTCCGTGTGGGTAGCTCGCTGTTTATTCCAAAATTAACAAAGTAGCTCAATACATTGAGAGGTTGGCGACCACTGGTATAAGACAATACAATGAGCTTCCTAGCAAAAAATAAAACATGAATTAAATTTTCGTTACAAAAAACGTGACAGAAACAGCTTTTTAACAAAAAAATACGACCTTTGGAGTCAGTCAGCTTCTGTCCTTGAAAAGTGTCGTGTTCTCCTGTTAGCTGATAAATCATGTACATGTAAGTAGATTCAATGTAGAAAGTACAAAGCACCTCTATCACAATTTACAATCATTCAACTCACTGGCATGTTGATACTTCACTACATCATACATAGTTAACCTATCTCCCTTTTCCAATGAAACATTCTGAGTAAAAGATCGTAAGTTTCCGCTTTATTAGAGGAAAACCCGAAATTAGCACCAGGCATTACGCATAAAATTCGAAATCTGAACGAAATCCCAGACAGGTAAGCCCTCGGGAGGGAGCAAAAGGGCAAAACTCAACCGAAAACATCCATTAACAAATAATAAAGGGATCAGTTCGCGAATTTCGGAAATAAACGATGATTTCAAAGGCTAAAAAGGGATTAACATACACACATTATGTAATCTGATAACATCAAAGGAATATTTAAGGGACGGGGCGGGATTTTAGGCGCGGCGGCCTACCCTTATGTTTGCCGATCTGTCAAACAGAGGCGTATCCTAACAATTTTTTTTAAAAATATATTATTGCGTGGAGACATGATTATTTAAGCAAGGAATCAGCAAAAACAGGTATTTTATTTAGATGAAACATGAGTTAATGCTGAACATACATTAACAAAAATTTGGCGATACCTCTATCAAAACTAAAATACAAGCCTTTATAAATTTTCTAATAAAATCGGTCTTTAAAAAAAATCTGACAAATATACAGGGTGTCTGAAAAAAGTTTTTACAAAAACATACCACATATTCCTTAGACCAAAACAAGTCGATTTAAGTAAAATTACCTTAGTACAAAGTTGCTTCGTTTGGGCTCCAGAGGGCCTTAAAGTTACAATTTTTAAATCCATATAAATTTAAAACGGCACATGCGATTTTGCTGAAATTTGGTATATTGGTAGAGTTTTATGTGGCAAAAAAAATGGTGTTAAAATTTTGTCCGATAATAATACATAGGCGTAGAACTTGATTTTTTAAATAATTGCACCTTTAAAAATTCTACGCCAATGGCAAAAAAGAGGTTTGAGTATGAAATTTGGATTGGGTACTCATTTACTACAAAAAAATACCCTTGATATGTAATCGAGTCTTATCAAGAGTACCTTTTTTAAAGTAAATGAGTTGCGCAATCTAAATTTCATACTCAAACTCCTTTTCTTCCATTGGCGTAGAATTTTTAAAGGTGCAATTATTTAAAAAATCAAGTTCTGCGCCTATGTATTATTATCGGGCAAAATTTTAATACCATTTTTTTGCCACATAAAACTCTACCAATATACCAAATTTCAGCAAAATCGCATATGCCGTTTTAAATTTATATGGAAAAAACGATTTAAAAATTGTAACTTCAAGGCCCTCTGGAGCCCAAACGAAGCAACTTTGTACTAAGGTAATTTTACTTAAATCGACTTATTTTGGTCTAAGGAATATGTGGTATGTTTTTGTAAAGACCTTTTACAGACACCCTGCATATAGAAAATATACGAAAAAACGACGGAAAAACAAAAAAAAATGGTAAAAATAAAAAACAGTTCGTTAAGCAATTTTTTCATTATCATTTAAACCGTCTGAAAGGTAGCAAAATAGAAACGAGAGATGCGGCTATTAGTAACCGTTTACGGCGTTAATAGGAAGCACACATATGGCGCAGTCTGAGAGGATTACCTCTTTATTCATTGAATCGCGTAGATCGAAACGCAGGCTCACACACATCAAATCGGGGTTCGTTCCGACTGCACAAATCATATTTGTTTTACATTTAACTGTATTTTTATACGAACAAGTTGCATGACATGTATTTATTTAGCTTTTGAAAATATTAAAAGAAATCAGTTTTTGGAGTTGGAAACGCCTACACAAATTGGGATAAATGTATATAACATGTGATCAAGAAAGAAGAAAAAATAAATGGATGAATGGAATAATATATGACAAGATAGAGCCCTTAATAATAACTCTCAACATTGAAAGCTCAGATGAGATGGAATCTTTTGAATCCGAATCTTCTGAAGTAGATTAATATATTGAGTACCTGTTATTTTTTGTTTCTGTTTCTATATAGATATCAAGATGTACTTTGTATTTTTACTTATTACATTGTATAGGCACTACTTATGTATTTTTTTGCAAATTTTATTATTAATAATTGAAATATTATAGTAAATTTACAAAATTAAGTTACTACTATCCATGTGTTGTTTCTATAACCCATGTTTTCAAAAAAAAAAACATTGTTTTTTTTTACTGATTTTTTAAAACTAAAAATTGATGAATCAAAATGATTAAAATGTAACTAAATATTTAAGGTAATTATTTATTAGAAAATGAAAAAAAAAAAACAATTAACAATAGCGTTAATTAACATTTAAAACATCATCTACTACATTAGAAATAATCTTAATTTAGCACGCCTTCACGAGACCGGAACTTTAAAAGTAGACTACAGTATGAACACCGGAACTTGAAGAAGGCATTTTACATGAAATTGAGGAGAACCCCAAAACTAGCAAGAGGAAAATCGCGCCAATATTTAATGTTTCACATGTATTTGTTTGGAAAATTCTCATTTAAAATTTGTTATACCCATATCACATTCAAAGAGTCTAAACATTACTCCCTAGAGATTACCGGTTGAACATTAATTTATGTCAATGTTTTTTCAAAATCTGCTGGAAAATCCGTTATTTGACAGGTACAATATTTTTACGGATGGGTAAATTTTTGTCATACACACGAGGTTGAAAGACTACAGATAACGATTCATCTAACTAGATATAACCAAGTCTGTGTAAAGAAGATATTTTATTTCCTGGAAATGTCAAATGTCAACCGAAATTTTTAATTTTAAACATCAAAGGAGCCTCATCAGGGTGTCATTACTGATTGTTCTGTACACTGGGCTACTAATTAATGTCTAATAAATGTATTAAGTCCAAAACTTTTATTAATCCTCTAGTAGTTGAAAACTGAGCTTTCCAATATACAGTTACCTCTAAGAAAAACCGGGAAAAACGTTAGGAAATTTCCGCGAATTAAAACCCAACCTGTTGTTCTTTGCCGAATTGTTATAGCTGGAAAAATAATAACGGTTGCTCTCTCTCTCGGCGGGCTCGTTGTTTTTCTTTTAACAGGTATATGAAAATAAATGAAATAATTCCCCGGATGCCTGTCGGCCATGCGAAGATTGTTCCAGAAACAACCTCAAAGCAGTGCCGTTCGTCAAATAAAAAAAACGGTAATTGGATCTTTTTAAAGGTCTTTATAAAAGTTCGTTTATTGTAGAAGTAATTTATTATTGAAACTTTTTAGTACTGTTATAACTTTCTAGAATGCATTAATATATAAATAGTTACTTGATTTTAAAAAGTTTTGTTTTGTCATAAAGTTTTTCAGTTCCAAAAAGTATAGGTTCATTAAAAATAATTTTGTGCTGTTTTTAATATAATAAGTGTAGAATTAAAAGCACCGCCCCATGTAGCAATACAGTATCTTAGAATGAACACATAATATTTCCAGAACTGCTCATAAAAGCATCTTTTATATATAATGGCATTAAAGCGTATAGTCGGCCGCACAGATAGATTTTACTATTCTAAAATTAAATATCAGTAATATTAATATATCTATATATAATTCTCAAAGATACCGCTGAGGTTCAGACTTAAAAAAACACAGTTATCAAACATATAATTAATTAGGTCCGTCCCTGGGCTGCTGTTGCAGGTGTCTATATACGAGTCCCTTTGTTGTGCCGAAAGAGAAAACTGTACACATAGATCAGTGGTCGCCAACCTGTCGATCGCGAGCTACCGGTAGCTCACGGAGGCAATTCTGGTAGCTCTCACAACGATTTTAATTTAAAAAATACAAACTGCAAAAATCAGAGAAGCTTCCGAAAATTCCACAAAAAAATCTAATTGTCATAATATTAAACATAAACAGCGGCAACGTTGCGGTGAGCGATCTGCCGCTGACGCCATCAAGCTAGAATCGGCTAGAACCGACCAGCCGGACCAGCGCGTTAGTGTTCGAGAACGATCAGGATTGCTTTGAACGGGATAAATACGCACGGCGCTACGACGTTGCGCTTAGTTTAAAACTGAACGCGTAACCAACGTCCAGCGGTTGGGTTGGTAGAGAACAACAAAAATAATATTATGGTAATCAGTTGTAAGAAGGTAAAGACATACCACTTTCATTCTGAATGGGAAGAACAATACTTTTTTACAGAAATTAAAGATAAAAATGTGTGTTTGTTATGTAATACTTCGGTCTCCGTTGCTAAAAAAGGAAATATTGAGAGACATCATAAAACTGTACATTCTAATTTTGAAAAATCATTCCCACTACATTCTGCCGCCAGAAAGGAGAAACTGAAACAGTTAAAAAAGCAGTTAATTGGACAACAATCAATATTTTTAAGAACAGTCGACAAAAATAAGGCTGCAACTGAAGCATCGTACCGTGTGTCCCAGATAATTGCACAAAAAAAGAAACCTTATGAAGACGGGGAAATGATAAAACAGGCGTTTTTAGAAGCTGCTGATTCGTTATTTTCCTACTTTAGAAATAAAGACGAGATAGTTTCAGCTATAAAATCTATGCAACTTTCTGCTAATACAGTGATGAGACGTGTAGAAGTAATGATCAATGATATTTTTTTACAGTTAAGAACTGACTTAGATAACTGTGTTTATTTTTCACTTCAACTGGATGAATCAACAGATGTCGTTGACACTGCCCAGATGGCTGTGTTCGTCAGGATGGTTTTTAATGATTTTACGATTAAAGAAGATCTTTTGAAGTTTATTCCACTGAAAGGACACACTACTGGACAGGAGTTGTTTTCTCATTTAAAAAATATTATTTCTTCCGAGAAAATTCCAATATCGAAAGTGGTAGACTTGACAACCGATGGCGCTCCAGCTATGGTGGGTTGTAATAAGAGTCTGGTGGCGTTATATCGTAAAGATGAAACTTTTCCGCAATTTCTCTGTTACCACTGCATTATCCATCAGCAAGCATTATGTGGAAATTTCCTGAAACTAAACAACGTTATGAAACTGGTGGTAAAAATTGTGAACTAGAGCTCAAGCGTTACAAAGAAGATTATTCAAAACCTTGGCCGATGAAGTTGACTGTCAATACGGGGACCTACTCCTTCACTCTGAAGTCCGATGGTTAAGTAGAGGACGGGCGCTGAAACGTTTTAATGATGTCCTATCTGGCAAAGTTCAATTTTTCAAACAACGCGATGAACCGACTCCGGAACTAGAAAATTCAATCTGGCTTAGATATTTTGGTTTTCTCGTGGACATTACAGAGAAATTATTAAACGAACTTAATTTGCAGCTTCAGGGGAGAGACAAAGAATTAGCGGAAATGATTTCTGATATAGAAGCATTTATCAAAAAGCTGGAGTTTTGGGAACAAAACCTAATTAACAGTGATGCCAAGCATTTTCCTATTCTTTCAGAAAAAATATCTCAAAATCCATTACAACCCTATGACAGCAAATATCATGTAGAAATAGTTTCTACCCTGAAGAATAACTTCAAAAATCGTTTTAAGGATTTCAACGAAATGGCTTTAGTAGTGCAGTTTGTTGTTTCACCCTTTATGAAAATTGATATCCAACAGTTTGCAACTTGTGTTATGCAGAACTTTGGCGAAGACATTGTTGCAACAGAAATGGAAGTAATTGAGTTTCAAAATGATTTAGCCTTAAAATCGTTAGTCTCAAGTACCAAATATATCTGGCCTATTGTAAGTATATTCAAATATTCAGTTCTATGCCGTGTTGCCTTGGAAGTGAAAGCATTATTCAGTTCAACCTATTTGTGTGAATCTTCTTTTTCCAATATGAAGTTTATTAAGAACAAATATCGCAATCGACTTACAGATGAACAATTGGATAATTGTATTCGAATGGCTGTATCAAATTATACTCCAATTTTAAAAAAAATTATCGATGAGTCTGAGTGTCAGCCTTCTCATTGAACGTGCTTTTTTATTTTTCAATGTTTATGTTTATGATAGTGCGTTACTTTTTTGTTGTTATTATTATCTATTTTTAAATCTTACGTGACATGCCGTTGTGGCTGGATGAAAGTTTGTGTTTATTTTTCAAACACCTTCGTTTGGTAGGTAGAAATGTAGCTATGAACAAGTACGTACTAGTAATATTAGTTATTTTGTTATTAGTTTATTATTAGTACCTATGTATTATGTATTACCAGTTAAATAGTAAAATAAATACATATAATGATAAATTAACTGTGGATTATTTCATTTACGTTGCGTTACGTGGCTTCCGTGTGGGTAGCTCGCTGTTTATTCCAAAATTAACAAAGTAGCTCAACACATTGAGAGGTTGGCGACCACTGACATAGATACTCTGACAGATGTGCGTTACAATATTGTTTTTATGATCTTACATAATTTTAAATTGAAGAGACACTGTGACATTATGTTTTATTTTAGACGAGTACGTGTTTATGTTACTTTAGAATAATGTGTCTATATTTTAAATTATTTTTATTTATATTTTTGTAATACCACATTGTGTTTGAATTTGGACATTAAATATATATTATTTCTCTCTATCTCATGGTTATTGAATATCTCGACTACGTTACAGCAATCGATAGAGTCGTCTGGACACCTTGCAATCCACCAGACCCATCTAGTGGCAAATACCGGTATTAAGTACTGTTCTTGAACCCCCATAGCTAATCTACTTATGTGGATAATAATTTCCAAACAAAGCAGGACCGTACTTAAAATTTAGAATATTAAAGGGTCATATCTTTCTAATTTTTGACTCTATGAAAAAAGTTATTTGAATATTTGTTTGTTTTTTAAATTCTATTCTCTATTAAAAAAGTTATTAGTAAAATAATACTGTTTTTGAATACCTACAGCTAATCTACCTGTGTCGATAATAATTTCCGAAAGAAGCAAATTAGTACTCAAAATTTACAATTTTAAATGGTAATATATCTCTAATTTTTGATATTATGAAAAAAAAAAAAAAGTTATTTGGAAATTTGCTGGTTTTAAAATTTTATTCCCTATTAAAAATAATTCCAACTCATGAGTTATTAATGGTAAAATAAAACCTTTGAAAAAAGTTCTTAAAGCGATACAGAACACGTAATGCACTACTTACAACTCTTGTTTGGTAATTATGCTATCCTGAAAAAATATTGTTAATGATCATTTTTTTACTTAACGACCGTCCTACGCCCGTGTCTGGCCAGGCCTTGGGGAAGCCTTCTTTCATTCTTGCCGCTCATTTTCGCGAAAAATTAATTGAAATTAACAGCCAGAAGAGAGCGCCGGAAGGCCGGGCCTGTGCTGTTCTGTATTTTTTTAATTATCAAAATTGAGACAGATGGCGGGCTGTTTATTTTAATTTCGCCAAACCGTACTACTGATGATGATACCTTTATTAATTGCCGCGAAGAGGGTCGTCGGGTCACGGGTGGCCGGAATGGGGGGGGGGGGGGGGGGGGGAAGTGTACCAGATGAAAAGTTAAAGGAAATTGAAAATAGGACGTTTTACGGATTAAGTTGACAATGGAGTATCAAAGGTAATGATGATCCAGCTGGAAGTAGATTAAAACATTCAAAAACTATTTTCTTTTTGATCTTAGACTTTTGTAATACATCATGTAAGCATATAATTATTTCTAGGAACAACAACATTCTCTATTTTTATTAAAATTTCAAGTTTTAGCTTTTTTTTTCTACGACCTCTATTCAAAACGGTAACTGTACCCAATTTGTCCACACCCAATTGATCAATAGGACAATTTACCGACAGGCCAATTTACCGATAGGCCAATTTACTGACAGGATAATTTCCGACAAGTTAATTGACCGACAAGCCAATTTACCGACGGGGCAATTTACCGACGGGGAATTTACCGACAGGTCAATTTCCGACAAGCCACTTGACTGAAAAGCCAATTTACCGACAGGACAATTTACTGTCAGAACAGTTAACCGATAGGCCAATTAACCGACAAAACAGTTGATTGACAGGAAAATTTTCCGACAGGACAATTTACTGACAGACCAATTGACTGACAAGCTAATTTACCGACAGGTTAAATTATCGCATTTATTAGGTAAATCATTGAAAAAAAAAATTTGAGAAACAATGAATTTAAGAAATAAGACATATTAAAACAAAAAAAGATTTATTTTTCAAAATATTGCTTAAATCAATTGCCAAAATAGTCTGGAAAAGGCTAGACAATTAACAGTATTTAACTCCCCATTTGGAAGAAAAAAATTCCGAAATACTTAGAGCATCGCAGGCGGCCAAGAAAAATACGAAAAACTATAAAAACAATGGAAACTCGGCGTTCCTCAAACGGAAACTGTAAAAACAAAACGGTTCATTCGATGAAACTAAAACCTCTCTTTCGAACGCACTTAAGATAATCAAAAGAAAACTCTTCTTCGCGTGCTTTTCAATGTAGCCTTTTCCTTCGCGACAAAAGAGGAGACTTTGCGTTACAAATCACCGAGGCCTTGGCGATGATAGCGTCGCGGTGGCGGGAGGGCGACGCCTCGCCTCTAAGCGGATTGACAAGTCGCGTCTTCGGAATGAATCGACTGCACTGATAATAATTTCGTTTTAATATCATTTCAACGCTCACTAGATGGCGGTAATGAGACAAGCTGTCAAAAAGCTTTTGCAATCAAATTTATTCTGATGAACATTAAAAATGAAACAATAAAAAAGGAAGCGGTATATTAATAAATAAGACGGACGGAAAACTGAATGGCTTTATGGTTTATTGACCCAAGGACGACCTTCATAAGAATCTAGACATATACATATACACCTTGGACTCACCAAGGCTGCTGTTACCCGAATCTACGTTCGTTCCGGATCCGAAGTAACACTTAACCCTACTTTTAAACCTATTTAGTATTTTTCCCACTTATTATTGTCCGAGTAAAGTATAATCGCCAGGTATAGTTCTAAAAAGTGTCAGGAGTGTAACCCCGTGCATGGGGGAGCCCTCGGGGGCAGCCATACCGTCGGGTAAACCGGCAAACACCGCGAAAATCGCGGAACCCAAATCCGAACTCTCACAACGCCTTTCGAGTCGGGTAAAAGCTTATAACAAACTAATACAAGAAAGCCGAGAAAGTTACATTCGCAACCCTAACATCTCCAGAAACAGAAGAAGAATCATAATATCGAGCAGCATTAAAACTGTAAGTACTGAGGACCTAACCACTAATCTCGGTGAAAAGTCCAGTACTGCAGGAGACCCACGGCTAAATTTTCCAAAATTGGAAAGTATGGAGAAAGCTGTTCGACTAAGTAACACAACAAGAGACCGTAGACACAGTACCGGCGAACCTCCCAAAAGCTCGAACGCGGCACAAACCTCCTCTCGGGACGAAAAATCCGAAAATTTACAAAGTATGCAGAATACAAAACTACAAAGTATGGAGAATACAACAGTTCGGAGAATGCGTTCCACTTACTTTCCAGCGGACATGAAACCGGCGATTCAAAAATAAGCGAGGACAGCGAAATGGATGCAGAAAGCTCCGAAAACTGCTCGCCCGAAGAAAATAACATCCACACGGCCAAAAAGTTAAGAGAAACCCGCCTAAAGGCCCAAAAACCGACTCCTCGGAAAGTTCGGAGAATGAAATCAGCGATCTCGCGAATGATCCCAGAAGCATCGAGCAGCTATATCTCGACAGTACCGACAAAGATGACCAAGATTACACCGATGTTGCCAAAACACGAGAATTCCCAGAAACTTTGGAGAAAGCCAAAAAATTGAAAAGTATGGAGAAAACCAAATATTTGGAAACTATGGAGAAAGAAAATTCGGAAAGTTTGGAGAATTTAAAAAATTTCAAATTCACCCCTAGACGCTTTGACCAGGAAAACAAAAAGATCGAAGACAACTTTGTGTCTGAATATGTGTCGATCCCCTCAGCTGAAGGGTTAAAAATTACAATAAAGCAGAGCGACGTACCACAGGCGCTGAAGCAAAATATAATGGAGTATAACAGTGGACAAGAACTATCCGGGGATGAAAATCAAACCCCCAGACTCAACCAAACAATAATAACCCCAATACTCCACCCCTTACCTGACCAACCATCAGAATTAACCCTCCCAAGTGGCAGAACACAACCTCTTCCCCCAAAACCAATACCTTACAAACCCAGAACAAAACCAAACCCCCTACCCGTTATTGAAAAACCACCCCCACCTCTACCCACCTCCCCCAATAGCACATTCCCACTGCAAAGGAATAAGAGAAATACCGAAACTATTAAAGATCTAAATAGGATAGACGTCATATCACCGGACGAGAACATGGACACCCAGGATTTCATCTCACCCCCCAAACTTAATGGCCATCTAAAAAGGATGATGAAGCAAAAAGTCATTGCTTCACTTCCCAAACCCGTTGAGATTAGAAACAGATTCCATGTTCTCACGGAGTCTGAGGAAGAAGAAGATGAAGAAATTCTTAAAAAGAGGGAAATGGCTAGGAAAGAAAGAAGGGAGAAAGCCGAAAATCAAAGGAAAAATCCAACCACAGATAAAAAGACAGAAAACTTAAACACAAATAATAGTAACAAAAAAGACACTACTCAGACTAAAAAGAAAAATTACATGCCACCCATAGTCATGGACGGAGTGCCAGAAGATCATCAGGGGCTCACGGGTGTCCTCAGAGAGATAATAAAGGGTAATTTCAACCTAAAATATACAAATAATTCTACAATTGTTTTCACTGAGGATAAAGAGGATTATGACAACGTCATAAGAAACATAAAAGTGAAGAAATGTCCTTTCACACCTACACAAGCAAAACAGATAAGTCCCACGCATTTGTGCTGCGTGGACTTGGAGACGGCACAAAAATCGACGATCTCGAAGAGGACCTGATGCACAACTATGAGATAAAAACAAGATCTATATACAGAATGACCACCAGAAATAGGCCCCTATTCCTGGTAATTACAGACCCTTCAATTAGAAATGTCAGGGTGATGCTGTACACCCGCATAACGTATCGACGGAAAACTCGACATCCACAGAAGGAGATCCAACGTTGACATACTCTGATGTAGAGGAAGTCAAAACAAAGGACAAAGACGACCTAGAACAACCCCCTTCCACCCAAAAGTCACAAACAGCAAGTCAAACTGATGGAACGTCCCAGACAGCGGACAAAGAAAGCAGCGAAAACAATTTCCAATCAGCATACACCTCGAAACGGACAAATCCCACCAAATTAGTAATCAAAAAGGCGTGAACAGGAACTCATGTCAGAACACAAATTTCGGTGATAGAGCCGATCAGCTCAACTCACAAGTTACCAATGAAAGCACAGGGACGGTGCGTAAAACAGCCACAAAACCGGCAGGTATGGGAGAGAAGGACAAGTGGATCGAGTAGCTTAAAATTCGGTTCTGTCTCAGACTTTGACTCAGACAGCGCATCAGGTAATAAAAGAAGGCACAGAACGTATCAATATGATGAAAAAATTGAAGTTGTCAAAAACAATGAGCTTCAAGTACATGTTAATGCAACTGACATACCCCCAGCAGTACAACAGTCCATAATGCAATTTAGTATGGCAGAAAACACTTCAGAAGAGGAGTTAGGAGCCAGAGGACCACCACCAACAAATGAGGTATTCCAAACATCACCTAATAGCACGTTCGTCAGACCTAGGGTAAACAACGAACCTATGGACACTACTACTTCCTTAGACAAAAATGAACCCCCTTTTCAAACCCCACGAAAATTTAGTACAACCTTTAAACGGCTGGTCAGAGAAAAGTCAAAGAAAACCTAACGAACACAAAAAATCACTATCATATCCTCACCGACGACTCAGATTCAGACCTCGTCGATGAGATATTAAAAATCGTATAAAGGAAGAAACTTAACGCCTCAAAAGACAACGAGAGACAAAAACACAAAGATATACCCTAGAAAGAAACGATCTAAAGTGTACTAGCCGAAAACAACAAAAATAACAGAAACACAAACAAACAGCCAAAAAAACAAAGTAACCATGCCTCCAATTGTAGTTGATGGCAAAACTAAAAATCAAAATACTCTCATACAAGACCTAAGAGCTAATTTCCGTGGAAAATTCAGTATAAAGCACACAAACAACTCTACTATACTGTTTGTGAAGAAAAACACGATCATGAAAGGGTCCTTAAGAACATCAAGGACGAAAACATTTCCCATCACACATACACGTGCAAAGACGACAAATCGTACGCCTTTGTATTGAGAGGACTAGGAGATGGCACCAAAATTACGGACATAGAAGACGACTTAATTAACGAATATGAGATTAAAGCACGAAACATCTATAAAATGAATACCAAAATCCGTCTTCTATACCTAGGCGTCGCGGACTCCACGCTGACATTAGATTACCTAAATAAGAACGTTCGCAGAGTGTTATACATCCACGTAATTTGGGAGCTTAGAAAGTCAACTAAACAAATAATACAATGCCACAGATGTCAGCAGTGGGGCCACGCCACAACTAACTGCGTTAGCCCCGCTAAATGTTTAAAGTGCGCGGGTGATCACCTCACACGAACATGTACGAAAACCCGGGACACACCAGCCACGTGTGCCAACTGTGAAGGTGATCACCCAGCTAACTACACCAAATGTCGAGCATACCTCGAAAGGCTCCAAAGATTGGACAAGAAAAGAGAAAAACGCAGCCAAAGAAATATGTGCAACCCATGCACCCACAACAAGTTGATGGAAATGAATAAAAACGTAGACTTGATAAAAATACAATAATTAGACTTGGAGTATCGATGGTAGGTCGCACGTATAAATCAGTTGATTTTGCATGCGTCCAAAACGTACAGAGGCCAAATTGAATAGGGAGTTCGTTATAAACAAGGAATAATTTCATGCTGCGAAATTGAATTAGGAGTCGACATAGTGGAATGACAAGTATGTGGTACATGCATTTCTATCTATGTTTTCGCTCTCGAAAAACATAGCGACGACACGAAGAAATATCATTCATTAAACTGTTGATTGCTCATCAGAATTTAATACAAGGGCTGTTCGGAAAGTATTCTACCTCTGAATTGAAGGCCTTATTGGAATAACATGATAAGCTACAATTAATTTATTAGAAAAAAAAACGTTTTCAAAGATTAAAATAAACTTTTATAACTACTACATCTTTGTTAAATTGCAATAACTTGATATTTAGGCTAATGATGGTATTTGTTGGAGAATTAAATTACTTTTTAATTGATTTCGATTTTGATTACACCGATTGTCCAATTATTTTTAGATTTGAATTTATCCGTACAAAATATACAATTTTTGTTATTATGGATCATTCTCGACAGGTTTTCCTTATAGTTAATAGTCGTCACAAGGGTTAACTAATACACTACAGTCCCATTCATCACCCTACAATTTTATAATTATACATGTTTTCTTTTGTTGCCAGGCTTTTGCGCTACCCTGTATTTTTGATTGTTTAACAAAATTATACAGTGTCCTTTTCAAATTTATTGTATATCTATGTATAGATTGTATCGAAACATCTGCAATAACTATCTGATCACTTACCAATAATTTCGGCTTCATTATCATCAAATAAATCTATAATCTTACCTGAAAACAAAAGAAAAATAAAATTAATTATAATAAAAAGCATATTTATTTGTGGTAAATAAAGAATAGCCAATTCCTTTTATAAGTGATATTAAATTTTGCATAGTTATTTTTTAACGTTTATTAACACTGTGCTTTAGATGCTCTTTCAAAATTTTGAACCTTATTTCAAAAAATTTGTATAGTTATTTCCAATATAACCAATGACGGCAAAGTAAGTCATTTTAATTTTGAAAGAATGTTTTTCAGGAATCACGATTTTAAAGCCTTGCCATAGAAAGTGTAGAACTTCTGACATTATGACGTCACCTTTGCATCAACCTTGTTACCTGAACATTGGGATAGGTAGCTTTGATGTAATGGTGACGGACGAGGACACTTTCTGGGATAGCTATCAGAGTTTTGTATACACATGATATGTCATCTAATTTATGCAATAAATAGCTTCAACAGAAAGTATTATTTTTTTGCGCAATAAATACATCATTTGACGATGATGAATAACCCTCAAAACATAATTCTATATACATATAGTGCAAAACTATGAAGAGCATCAGAAAGAAGATTATTCATATGAAGCGAGAATAAAACAGAGAAAGCATAAAAATCCGTGGTAATCCCATGATGCCGACCTATTCATTTACCGATTCCGACACGCAAACAGGCGTGTTCCCTCTATATAAAGCTCTTGCAGTTCCTCCTATTAATCGGCAAGAAAAATTTAAGCAAATCTGTATTAGTCTACTTTCTGTAATATAGAACTGCAGTATAATAGAGTATTATAGAACTGCAACAAGTTTTTCTTAAACATCTAAACCTCGGTTATTTGTTCACTCTGATTTCTATGAAAAAAGTAACGTAACAAGGTATTTAAACGGCAAATAGAGGTTATGTTATAATATGACATCCACTACCACTTTTTCTAGTCGGCTATAATATCTTAACAATTGTCATCTGGGATTTTTTTGTACAAGTTTATTATAAGTTTTTTTTGCAAAAGATAAATGTCCTAAATCCAATTGTTTACATTTTTGTGGATACAAAATATTTGCAAAAATCAACCAATGCTTAAGAAACTCCTCCTAGTTCAAAAATAAAGTATAGTGAGCATTACATTTAACACAGATAGAACGAATAACAAAGAAATGGAATTATCATCTCTTAATATCCATAACATCTCCCGCGCGTAAGCTTAAATCAGAAACGACCGCAACTAGCTCCCCCTATCTCCATTAAGACGGCAAAAAAATCCCTAATTACCGTTATGAAGCGGAACGGTTGGCAATTCCATAAAGTACGTACTTATAATTAGGCCCGTGTCACACGAAACCGCATAGTATTTGCTCGGCATTACGGAATGGAACGTTCGAGCGGGGCTAATTATTCTAAGGTAAATTTAGGCCTGTCCTAAAAAGCAAATAAAGAGGGTGGATTCTCTCTGGCAAGTCGCCAGAAAGAGATTCAAAGACACCATAACATGTTAAAATTAGAAGAGATAAGAGGGTAAAAAATACAGAGGTGCTACAATAGGTTGTACAAAATAATCTGAAAAAGTCTGTAGCAACTAGATAGGATAGTCATGTGTAGGACACATCAGATGCGTTAATATAATTTTAACATTTTCAATTGTCAAATCTGGTTTATATGAATATTTTCTCAATTTTTTAACCTTTTTCAAAACATAATAAAACCTTTATTACCACATATTCAATTATTATTGACCCTGTTTATTTTAGATATTGGATATTCTGTAATTCGATCTTCATTTTTCTTGAATATTGGATCCTTGATAACATTACTGCTAGAATATTCGAACATAGATCACTTTATATCGGACAATGGGAACCATTCTAAATATATGCATCTCAATACCTTAACAACCAGGCCTATTTACTCAACTAATTATTGCCGAGGGGACCCAAGAGTCCGCATAGAGACACGGGAACGGGGGGCCGGAGGGGGGTAGGTGTGCGACAGGCCTGGAACGGCGGCCATAAATCTAAAATATGTAAGATGGCGCATTAAATTACACGGGAGTAAATTGATGCCGGCACAGTACACCTGTGACACATCAAAATGGCGACCCACGTTGCGGTGTGTCTCCGGGAACTTAAGTGGGCGCTCCTGCATTGAAAAATTACGTAACAGGAGGGGCTTATACGGATATTTTAAGGGAATTAAAGAAATTTAATATTCGGGAGATGTCGCGAGATCCTACCGGAATGCGCCAATTTTGAAAAGCTCTAGCTTAAAGGATTAGTTATTTACAGGGACTTAATTAGAATTACGTTTAAGAAAACCGTAATGCAGATAAATTGGATATTTTGAGATGAAGTAAAACGAATTCAAACTTGGACGTAATCTTGGGTGTCATAAAATCTCTTAGTAAACAGGAATATGTGCTAAGGTTAAAGATATTAGAATGTGTACCGATAACATAGAATAATGTAATAATTTATGCTAATAATAAATGGGGTTATATTCATATTTGTGTGACTGTTAGACAGCTGTCAGATCATAGATAAGTACTACAGAGAGAATGGTAAAGCCGTGCATAGTTCTGTAAGTATATTTTGACGTTTCGTTGTCTAGGATTTTTATTAGGTAATACAGGGATACCAACATGATACAGTTAGTTTTATTTTAAGAAACGTGAAAGCTTGTTGGCGATACAGGAGTACCAATCATGAATCGTATTTGTTCAAGAGTGACTATTGGCTGAAGTAGATTTTATGTACGGCGATTCTGCGCGATCGAGGTTTCGTCTTCGTGTTGGAGGAAAACGTAGCGACACGTGTTCTTTTTCTGAAAATTCGTGAAGAGAAGCTTTTCTAGTTTTTGTGATTTTATGGAATCATCCCATGTCGGGGAGTGTTATTATAAGAAGCATTTAATGGTAAAATTGAATCGTGTTAACGTAGATGTGAGCCCGTTATTTTGGTGATTGTAGTACCGGCTTTCTTAACTCGTGGTCGAGGAGAATTGGATTTGAAGTTCAGCCCATTGGTAGATGTATTAGCAATCTCATATTGAAGGCCGATCGTAGTGCAGACCGTATATTGAAGGGTACACTGATTTTAAGAAGGTTTAAGCAGATTTCTCTGCGTTTTGATTGAAGTTACACCCTATGAGATAAGAGGTAGGTTTTATTCTTTTTTTTATAGTGTAATTTGTCCTGTAAATATTGTTTTCATTCATTGTAAATAATAGACATTCTTTCAGGCAGTAAATTATTAATAATAATAATTATAATTACAAAAATTGATATAGGCAACTAACTGTGCGCATGTTCAATGGTTCAATAATAAACAAAAGCCAAAATAAATCAATAAGCGTCTAGACTATAATATCAATGTTTAGATCTAATGATTAGTCCGGCGCCATAAAACACTTTCGTAAGAAAACAAGAGTTTTGAAGATTTCCAATTTGCCGACGACATACCTTGTATAATATTATGATTCGATCCCGTAATATCCATCCGAGCAAATTGTTATTCTCGACTTTGTCTCAGCAAATAAATTGATTCGGTATCGCCGGCTGCAGTTTCCATAATCCTCATTGGAAATAATATTTAAGTTTTCCAACAAGAAAAGTTATCGGAGCAGGAGGGAAGGGAAATCGCCTTTCTTTGCCGTTGCTCCCGCGGGACTTCCGAGATTATATCTTTTCCGGTTCCGCTGAAACGTTTAATGGTTTTTTGATTTAATCCCGACGCGTTGTTATACATTTTGATAACTGGGTTTTACGATCGCTAGGTGGAGCTAGTGCGGCGTGTGTGTGTTTAAAACAATCGCTCCGAGAGGTTCATTTGGGTTGTTAATCAACGGTCGATAAGGCTAATGGTTTCTTACGTCCGGGAATATATGGTGGAAGAAACATTACACTCGAATTGGAATCAGTTTCAACTTTTGTTGCTAAGGGAGTGGCGTATAAGTCCTAAACAGCCCTAATTCTTACTGTGTGTAATTAACTTTCGTGCAACTAGTCTTGCTAATAAACTAACCGGGACAAAAAAACTTTCTCTGAAATACTCGAAAAACTAGCTCTCGGAAACATGCACATGTGACGATGTGAGGTTCAGAACTCTTTCTAATTTCAGTTCTGGCGCGCTAATTAGCATGTTTCCCAAACTTCCCATGATGAACGTGGCTTCTTTGAAAATAAAAATGTCTCGCGCCAAAAACTGAATACTGTTCTGTAAAAAATGAATGTAATAAAAAATAAAAAGGGAAAAATATTTAGAAAATAAAACACATTTTAAGGGCGAATTAAATATAGAAATATGCATTGAGTGCAGGGGCGGTTTCTCCATTGGTTCATTTGTGCAGTGAACACCCAGTTACATTTCATAAAAACACATTATTTTAATATTACATAAATAACATAAAAATATAAATTTAATTTTAATATTTTTATTTTCATACGTGTTAATCTATATTTTTTTGTACATTATTGTCCTCTGGCTGATCGCGTCTCTGCGTCACAGTATACCTAAGTATACTGTGTCCGTGGCGCATTATGATGAGTGAGCCTAACACGAATGCATATAGCTAAAAAGAGAAGACAACACGCCAACAGATCCTTCAAACTGTCAAAGAACACATTAATTGGCGCGCCGCTCACAAACAAGGTTGCCAAACCAGTGTTGCCAGTCTAGTACAATTCACAAATAGCTACATTCGTTTGATCTGTCTACAGGCACAACATAATTTTGTAAATAACCATAGGAATAGAGTAAGGGTCATATATTAATATTTTATTATTCCATTACTTTTATTTTGCATAATAATTATTTTTCTTTAATTATATTTGACCATAAATATGAGACACGAGAAATTGGCTGAACACTAGTTCTTTTTGGTCATTTAAAATGCCAGGCATTATATATGTTTATTCTAGTTTGTGTCTGTGTAATATTATGTATTGTGATGGGACTGATCTTATAAAATAAACATTTAAAACATTTTAGTTCTTATTTTATTTGCCAATAAAAGGTATTTTAAAAATATATTTTTTTATTTAACTTACAATAAAAACTAAAAAATGGTAGGTAAAGTTTCATATAAATTTTTTTACACAAAAATCAATGTCAAGCTTTCTACATAAACTGATATATATTTAAAAATAATCTCAAATTATGCGATATTGACTCTTGTACAAAGTTTTGATCCGAACTTACATATGATAAAATTATTGGAAAAAGTGAACACCCATTTTAAATTACCACAAGCCGCCACTGATTGAGTGAACTAGAATAAATACAAAAAATACAAAAATTGGTTCCTAACTAACCTTATTAGGGAACCTAAATCATATTGTTATCAAAATAAGATACAAATAAAACAATCAAGCTCAAAGCAATTAAAAAACACAACCGGTGTACAAAATGAACAGGAAAATTTAATAAAATATTGTAAATATGTGTAAAATAAAAATGAAATTATAACTCTTTGGGACTTAAGCTCCTCTTTTTTGGTTTTAAAGGTTAGAACTTTGATCAGCAAGCTTAATGGACACATTGATTTATGTTGCTTTCTGATCTTTTTGCAGTTTCAGCTCTACATAAAATTGTAACAATTATTGTAATCTAAATATTTAATTTACCTATAATAAATTATTATTATTATTTGTTTTAGTGTTATTATTTGGACATTTAATCGTCATCGGTAGAAATGAAGCATCTAATCTAGAATGTACTGGAATGATGATTCATTTCGACTGATGACAAGCGTAGGCGTCCTATAGGAGGTTATGCAGGTTGATTTATTTCATCGAATATTCTTGGTACAAGGAAAATGGAAGCCGCAATAGGCCCAAATAGGGTAGAGAGGGACTTAAGGAATTAGAACATGACCGGACTGATCTAAAATGGCTCGCATAGCAATATCATTATTTTAACTAAACCGTATTCAACAGTATAACACTGAAGACAAGTTTTCTTATCCAAATAATCAAGCTAAGAAAGTAATTCAGTTTAAAACGCGATATTTTTACTGAAAAATTAATTCATTAATAAGTATGACTTATTTGAACTGAATTTTCACTTTTCAGACACATATTTATAAAATAAAAATGTTCATTTTGATGTTACACCCAGTATATGAATTTAAATTTAAAATAATACTCTCTGTATCCACCAGGAAGCGATCTGAATTCGCAGCTTTCGCGGCATAACTCCTATTTTAAAAGAATATTTTTTCACCCCGCTGTCCAATATTTCATCGCCCTACCCCAATGGATGACTCAGGTTTTTCCCAGACTGGAAAGTGAATTATTCGAACTAGTATTTTCCCGATACCGGCGACCCACTGCTCCACACAACCGAGAATTATAAATACCGCCGGCACACCGACCAAAAGCCTGCTTACAAAAACGAACAAAAGAAGAACGATACACTTGTTGATGCGAATGCTATTTGGGCTTACAATACCTGTAGCAGTAAATATTGTTTGGTACCATTTTTTAAATTATGTATCAAAATTGGCGCAGTCAGTAGGATTTCGTCAAATATGTTCTATACAAGATATGTACGTCTTATTTTCTTTTTATGGTATGTGTAAATGAGAATAAAATACAGTTAAATGTAAGAATAACACAACAAAAGAAGCATAATTATCAATTAAAGAAGGTTTATATTAATGTATTTTTATGTCAGAATTCGATTTAGGCGAGTGTAAATATTTACTTATTAAAGTTTCAATGTTACCATTTGAATTTTGAATTTGATACCTACCTAATATTAAAAAACCAAGTTATTTGTCTTTATTGAAACAATAATCAAATCATAATTAAACTGAAATATTAAAAAATATGGTTTAAACTAGTTTACTCTTATTAAAAAGAAAAATCTTGACTTAAATAGGGTGCAGAAAAATACATGAACAGGAAAATGGACTGAGAAAAGATTGTGGATCAATGGATTTCATATATCGAAGTTTGGTGAAAAATAATAACTATTTTAAAAACAAATTTAAAAAGAAAATCGGTTCAGAAACAGAAGAGAAAATGACACTTAACTATTTTGTCTTTGTCTATTTATTGTTTAGATTTTACATGTCCATTAGAAAGTGTGAAGTCTAGAAATCTTTGAGTCTATAATTCTTTACTGATAAATTGACAACCAAAATATTCTGAACTTAAGTCTTTATTAGCTCTAGCTATATGACATGTAGCTCATTATCAATATTTTTATATTATTTTGAGCATTAATTGTGTCATAGAAAGATTATGGGATATACTATTCTTTTTCTCGATATTGCTATCCAAATACAAATTTTTATGTGATATAGACTTATCTTCATAACTAAATGAGGATTCTCAGTTACCCATGTTCGATAATTTTGACTGTTGACATATCCTGATAAGAAAAACTATGATTTCATAGTACAAAATCAATCCAATACCTTATTATCATTCAGTTGTTCATTACCAGATTATTTATGGCTAGTTCATATCGAGAAACCTAAAATTTCTTGTCAGAAAGTTAGACTCCCAAATACTGTTCCTACCTGTTTGAACTGCTCACCGATTTATTGGGACTTTGTTCTATGTGAATCAGTACATTAGCTTTTGTTATTACTATGTAACTAGATCACGTGCGATACGAGTATTGTTAAAAACCTTGTATAATTGGTAAAAATTGGCGCAGTCGGTAGGATTTAATCAAACTGTTCTTCATTACAAAAACAATATGAAAGACACTAATTCCATTATTAAAAAAAAAATATCGAAACTCAATTTTTATCATCCACATCCTTTGTAATATAATTTCCACCTGTATTGAAATTCAAGGGGTGTTATTTTCCAATATAACTCATAAATAGGAGCGTAATTTGGTACACCGACGTGGAAACGGAGGATCGCAAATACAAATTTGTTATGTATAGGTATAGGTTGGAAATAATAGTCAGACTTGTGTATGCAGGCAATGTCCCATTTAATATACATTGTAAGCGAGGGAGGAAGGGGTAGAACGAGATGAAGCCTTTATGGAATAATAATATTCGATGTGTGGAAGGGAAGAGGGTTATAAGAAGGGAAAATGCGCCTATTCGATATTATACAGCGTTCCGCTTTTGAAGAATAGACAGAGGAATATGGAGGATGTAAATAATTGGCTCATGTATGTGAAAAGGGCTGAGTAAGTCAAAAGTTAGTCAAAATAAGTAATTTGTAAAAATCGGAAACGTATGGGAACAGAGATATAACAAAAAAAAACGATATAAGCAGATTATCTTTGACATAAGTCATTTAGAGCTACTTAGACCTACGATTTGAGTAGATATTATGTTTAATATAACAAATATATACAAAACTGCTTTCTATAGATTAATTGTAGATGTATCTGTTGCCTCACGGCTCTCAGGCCTTATTCTGCCCTATGTGCAACCTCCGTAAATCGATAGATTTGTTCAGTATCGGCCCAGGAGAAAAAATGGCCCGTCTATCAATACAACTTTTTTTAATGTTCTCGTGTAAAAAATATTTCTATCTACAGACACTTTTTGATATTAATGAGATAGATTTTCAAATTCTATTTAGATAATATTCAGGTGCAAGAATTATAAAATTCACGATGAATTTTTAAGTAAAGGTTAGTGTATATCTTTGAGGAGGGGTTGGTAGTAGTTTTTCCATTGCATTATAACTTAGATTGCTTACTTGTTTGCTTGTCTGCTTGTAAGTAACACTTTCTGCATGTCAATGGAGAAATGCAATCATCGAGTGTTTACCTTCTCGTGGCAACAATGTATATGTTAATATTGGTGCTCCAGAAACAACAGTATTAACTAACTAAATGACCAAAACCCTAGTTAAGGTAGAGACAACATGCTGAAGGCTGAATAGCCGCTAGGAAAGTAGTTGCGAACGTTCCCCTAGGGGCACTTGGTGAACCCCCCTTATATCCAGCCTTACCCGGTCATGAGGGGTTCTGATCGGATTGACATTCATTTCACTAGCTACTCGTGGGACTAATATGTACCAAAATATACAAAATAAAAATGAGGACAGAAGAAAAAACTCTTCCAAAACAACAAACCAAAGCGATTCCAGGAAATTAACTTCGACTCATCTGTGTAACGTCTTGAGGGAAGTGATAACCGCACAATACCTCAGGCGTAACAACCTTCGGAAGCAATTGGCAGCTCTACAAACCCCAGGGATAAAGCTAGCCTAAGAAGAGTTGCTTTAAAACTGAACAGGACTCACCTGGAGCAAAGAGGAAACAAGCAATTCTGAAGGCTAAGTCTGAAGGACGACCAATCAGATCCAAGGCTGAGAGAAGAACGAAGAAGAAAGGAGCTAACCGAACTCCAAGTCAAACTCCCAAACCCAAACGGGATTGCCTCCAAGTGACAGTCAGTAAATCACTGCAAGAGGCCAACCCAAGAAGCCAAAAATTGGGTCAGACAGGGCAAAAGCAACCACTTCTGCAACGCAAGTGGTGGAAGATGGCTTGTCATGCAAAGAGGCATTAGCGACCATGAAAATGGCTGTGGTACACCTTAAGAATTTCCAAGAGAAACAAGCAGACGAAGACAGGAAGAACTGAAGTGAGGGATTTTGAAGAGCAAGGAAGGAACAAGGCCACAGTTTTAAAAGAGATACTTTCATAACGGAGCTCTCTTCTTGATATGTGTCAATGAAACTGCTAAGATGCAGCTTTCCGAACTAATCCTCATCTCCAACGATGGCAGGGAGCACAACTTAAAGTGGGACCTTTAAGAGAGATCTTTAGAACCAACAAAGTTTCGGCTTACATATCTAACCCCATTCAGAACATGGAAACAACAAAAGTACTGACGTTTCTCAAAAACCCAAAATCAAGGACTTCACATGGTAAGTTATCCATAGGCAAGTGGAAGACAGCGGTAAAACCATTGTTCTATTGATTGACGACGACTCTCTCAAGGCGTTAGAAAACCTGCAGTTAAAATCCTACTTGGGCCTAACTCAGGCAACCTTCAGAGTCCAAAGGGAGAGGAAGGAAGAACCTTTAGATGCTCAGAATAGTGCAGGATATTCTGAGGCACTGCAAGGCCGCCTCCGCAATCCTTGTACGTACCATTTATCAGGGAGGACATTAACGTAGCCCTAATACAATATGATGGGGCTCGGACAAACCAAAGGTAAGTTAATATACAATACCCAATGTGCATATACATACGTAATGGTCTAGACATCTTTAACTTACAAGATTTCTGTTTTAGAGACCTAGTAGCAGTCAGGATGGAAATAAACATAGCCGTCAACAAGATGCCACTCATTTTAACATCTACATACCATTTTTATAACTCGCCCAGTCCTCCACCAACAAATGAGCTGAGGGACCCAGTAAATACCTGTCAATTCACATCATATAACATGGGGCAGCACTGAAAACAACAAAAGAGGTGAGTCTTTACTTGAACTCATTCTAACCACTAACCTGAAAATATTGAATCTTGGAAACAATCAAGGGCTGTACGCCCAAGGATATGCCGGTGACATAGTAATTTTTATCCGAGGAATACACCAAACTACAGTCTTCGAACTCATTCAAAGAGCGGGAAAACCTCTTGGTAAACCCTGACAAGGCGTAACTCATCACCTTTATTCGGAAAACAAGGTTTTAGGTCTTAGAATCTCCAATTCTGTTTGGAATAAGCCTAAACAGAACGAACATAGTAAAATGTCTGGGTCTAATCCAAGATAGCAAACTTACTTGGAACCAACACTTACAAAAAGTGACCAACAAATGTAAAGTGCCGATCTTTTCACATCTGAGTAAAGTTAAGTGAAGGTTCACTTGACAGATTAACAAACAATAGCCCAATAACAAGACCCATGATAACTTATGGAACGGTTGTTTGGTGGCCAAAAGTAAACCAGAAAATAGCTCTCAATACCATCAAGATAAAGAATAGGTTTGAAATTTATTAAAAAATAAGTCATATTTTTATTACCATTTAAAAAAAAGATGCATTACAATATATGCCTACATTTTTTTGTAAATATTAAAAATGACCCAAAGTTGTATCTGAGAAATTTTTTATTTAAATGAAATAATAATAATAATAATAATAATAATAACTTTATTTAGAATATATAACGGTACATACAATAGTGTATAATTACATATAAAATTGTTTGTAAATAAATAAAGTTGGTAGAGACTCTGGAAGTGTATAAAACACTTGTGTCGAGCTCATAGGAAAAAATTGGGTTCGTTAAATTTATATATATATAAATCAAATAATAATAATTATTCTAAAACTAAAAATATAAAAATATAAAAATGACATTAAAATAATTATATAAATGGAAAAAAAGAATGTGTGAGAGAAAGGTTTACAGTTATTAATCGTCTATAATGTAAAAATTTTAAGATCAATAAGATTGTGGAATTTTTCTCTTGGTAAGTTAATAATGAATTTTTTTAAAAGTTTTTTAAATATGGAAATACTATTAATTTCTTTGATTGTTTCAGGGATTGTATTGTACATAGTCGGAGCCAAGAAGACATATGACTTTTGTGTGATTGTCATTTGCATTTGAGGTACCCTACTATAATTTTTTCTTCGAGTGTCGTAGGTGTGTATTAACTCCACAAAATTAGCGGTTTGGTGGTGCCTAATACATACATTATAATAATATAATTGTCTTATATCTAACATTTTTGTATCTTTATATAGTTTTTCAGTTGAGTATCTAGAGTTTTTACCTAATATTAGTTTTAAAAATTTTTTTTGTATGATTTCTACTGGTTGTATGTGAGACTTTGCGGCCGCTCCCCAGCATGTTATTCCATATCGCAAGTGACTTTCCACGAGAGCATAATAAAGGACAAGTAGCTGTGGCACAGGTAATATTTTTTTTAAATATCGAAATTTATATAAAAGGAATTGTAGTTTTTTTATTAATTGTTTTATATGATCTATCCATTTAAGGTTTGAGTCGATCGTAACTCCTAAGTATTTTACTGTTTTTACAGCTTTAATTACATAAGTTTCTTTGCAAGGAATTTCAAGATTGAAGGATGGACAATCACAAACACTAGGACTTCCATGATGAATTAAATTAAGTGATTTACAAATTGTGCAATGTTCCCATTATGACATTCTACAAGGATTGGTATTGTAACTATTTTTATATGCATATATACATTTCTGTATACACGATTTATTGTAGATAAGCACTGATAATGGATTTTCAATTTAAATTGATTGCTAAAAATTAAATTATAAAGGCTGGAAATTCTAAATCCAAACCGAGATAAAATTGTTAAGGTTCAATAAGCTTCCCGGCGAAAATCTGAACTAAAAACTGTTTTTATTCCCAAGTTACAACTCCTTAATTATCACTTAAATAATTCATAACATTATCCGATTATAGGCTAGACAAGCCCGTTACAAACAGACTGACTAATTGCACACTAAACACTGCCGTGAATTATTCCCAGATATCGCCTATCATAATAGAGGCGAAAGCATTATTTTCATCTCTTACTCACTCCAATATTCCGTTTGACGTACGGTTAGAGACAAAAGATTTTAATGCGTCGAGCAAGTTCGGAACTAGGATTAATAATTCGGCAGAGGGAAGTCCTGGATTTTTGGGTGGAAGTTATGAAAATTAGATTAGGTGTGTGAGGGAGGTACGGTAACAATTTTTAGTTAATTAAGAAGTTGATGGTAACTTTTGTTTGAGGTTTGTTAAATTTTAATGTAAAAAGGTACTACAAGATGGAGCTTTTTCAATCGATGACGTAGAATATTAGAACGTATTACACCGAAAGAATAAGACTTATAAGATATTTTTTCTAAAAAAATTCAGTGATTAAAAAAATTTACTTTCAAAGATAGCTTAAGTAACTCATTTAAAGTACTATTTTTGTGGTAGAAAACATAGCATTAAAAACTGTTGGATATACATCCAACATATTTCATTCATTACATCAGGCTAGCCCAGCTCATCATAAAATTACATGTTCTACTATTAGGGAATCAAGAAATGCAGAAAAAGTAATTAATGGTATACAGACCCGCTATATTTGATGAAGCAGGCTTGTATTTAATAGGTGTATTATAATCGGTATGAACTTTCAAGCCCTTTATACTACAGAAACTAAAAAGTAAATTTATAAATACCTACACCACATAATATGCAGGTAATTAAGGGTGAGTCAAATGATAATTTTTTTCTGAAAAACAAAAAAAAATAATTGACTTATAATTGTAACAAATTAAGTGTATACCGTTAAATGAATAAATAATTTAAATAAAAACATTTTCTACATATTTCAAAATACTTATAAAGAGTTTCCCCACACAATCTTCATTAGAAGTCAGCTGTTTTCATCCTCTAGAGCAGTGGTCGCCAACCTCTTAATGTGTTGAGCTACTTTGTTAAGTTTCGAATAAACAGCGAGCTACCCACACGATAGCCACGTAACGCAACGTACATGAAATAATCAACAGTTAATTTATCATTTTATGTATTTATTTTACTATTTAACTGGTAATACATAATACATAGGTACTAATAATAAACTAATAACAAAATAACTAATATTACTAGTACGTACTTGTTCATAGCTACATTCCTACCTACCAAACGAAGGTGTTTGAAAAATAAACACAAACTTTTATCCAGCCACAACGGCATGTCACATAAGATTTAAAAATAGTTAATAATAACAACAAAAAAGTAACGCACTATCATGAACATAAACATTGAAAAATAAAAAAGCACGTTCAATGAGAAGGCTGACACTCAGACTCATCGATAATTTTTTTAATGTTTGCAGTATAATTTGATACAGCCATTCGAATACAATTATCCAAATGTTCATCTGTAAGTCGATTGCGATATTTGTTTTTAATAAACTTCATATTGGAAAAAGAAGATTCACAAAAATAGGTTGAACTGAATAATGCTTTCACTTTCAAGGGAACACGGCATAGAACTGAATATTTGTCTTTACTTACAATAGGCCAGATACATTTGGTACTTGAGACTAACGATTTTAAGGCTAAATCATTTTGAAACTCAATTACTTCCATTTCTGTTGCAGCGATGTCTTCACCAAAGTTCTGCATAACACAAGTTGCTAACTGTTGGATATCAATTTCCATAAAGGGTGAAACAACAAACTGCGCTACTAAAGCCATTTCGTTGAAATCTTTAAAACGATTTTTGAAGTTATTCTTCAGGGTAGAAACTATTTCTACATGATATTTGCTGTCATAGGGTTCTAATGGATTTTGAGATATTTTTTCTGAATGAATAGGAAAATGCTTACCATCGCTGTTAATTAGGTTTTGTTCCCAAAACTCCAGCTTTTTGATAAATGCTTTTATATCAGAAATCATTTCCGCTAGTTCTTTGTCTCTCCCCTGAAGCTGCAAATTAAGTTCGTTTAATTTCCCTGTAATGTCCACGAGAAAACCAAAATTTCTAAGCCAGATTGAATTTTCTAGTTCCGTAGTAGGTTCATCGCGTTGTTTGAAAAATTGACCTATGTCAGATAGGAAATCATTAAAACGTTTCAGCACCCGTCTTCTACTTAACCATCGGACTTCAGAGTGAAGGAGTAGGTCCCCGTATTGACAGTCAACTTCATCGGCCAATGTTTTGAATAATCTTCTTTGTAACGCTTGAGCTCTAATCTTGTTCACAATTTTTCCACCAGTTTCATAACGTTGTTTAGTTTCGGGAAATTTCCACATAATGCTTGCTGATGGATAAAGCAGTGGTAACAGAGAAATTGCGGAAAAGTTTCATCTTTACGACATAACGTCACCAGACCCTTATCACAACCCACCATAGTTGGAGCGCCATCGGTTGTCAAGCCTACCATTTTCGTATTGGAATTTTTTCGGAAGAAATAATATTTTTTAAATGAGATAACAACTCCTGTCCAGTAGTGTGTCCTTTCAGTGGAATAAACTTTAAAAGATCTTCTTTAATCGTAAAATCACTAAAAACCATCCTGACGAACACGGCCATCTGGGCAGTGTCAACGACATCTGTTGATTCATCCAGTTGAAGTGAAAAATAAACACAGTTATCTAAGTCAGTTCTTAACTGTAAAAAAATATCATTGTTCATTACTTCTACACGTCTCATCACTGTATTAGCAGAAAGTTGCATAGATTTTATAGCTGAAACTACCTCGTCTTTATTTCTAAAGTTGGCAAATAACGAATCAGCAGCTTCTAAAAACGCCTGTTTTATCATTTCCCCATCTTCATAAGGTTTCTTTTTTTGTGCAATTATCTGGGACACACGGTACGATGCTTCAGTTGCAGCCTTATTTTTGTCGACTGTTCTTAAAAATATTAATTGTTGTCCAATTAACTGCTTTTTTAACTGTTTCAGTTTCTCCTTTCTGGCGGAAGAATGTAGTGGAAATGATTTTTCAAAATTAGAATGTACAGTTTTAAGATGTCTCTCAATATTTCCTTTTTTAGCAACGGAGACCGAAGTATTACATAACAAACACACATTTTTATCTTTAACTTCTGTAAAAAAGTATTGTTCTTCCCATTTCGAATGAAAGTGGTATGTCTTTACCTTCTTACAAATGCTTGCCATAATATTATTTTTTGTTGTCCTCTGCTAACCCAACCGCTGGACGTTGGTTACGCGTTCAGTTTTAAACTAAGCGCAATGTCGCCGCGCCGTGCGTATTTATCCCGTTCAAAGCAATCCTGATCGTTCTCGAACAGTAACGCGCTGGTCCGGCTGGTCGGTTCTAGCCGATTCTAGCTTGATGGCGTCAGCGGCAGATCGCTCACCGCAACGTTGCCGCTGTTTATGTTTAATATTATGACAATTAGATTTTTTTGTGGAATTTTTGGAAGCTTCTCTGATTTTTGCAGTTTGTATTTTTTAAATTAAAATCGTTGTGATAGCTACCAGAATTGCCTCCACGAGCTACTGGTAGCTCGCGATCGACAGGTTGGCGACCACTGCTCTAGAGTTTAACATGTAAATATAAACACAAAGCACACTCGTCTTTAAATGATTTAAAGATTAACAGTGTTTACCTACCTAGTTTAACAATATAAATACTATTAGAAAATTTTATTGATTTGAACCGCCCCATTATAGGCGCCGCCTCTGTTAGCTACATTTCTATATAAGCGGATTTATATATTTCGAATATACTCCAAAAGCAAACATTTCAATCACAACAAATAAACCTTCTTGGGCGGAAAATCGATGCTTAAAAAAAATCCCGGCTTATGAAACAGACATTATTATTTTAAGGAAATCCATAATGTGACGTCCAAAGCCTTCTCTCAGGTACGCCTCCGCCTCTACTGCTGCTGCGACAAGAAAAATAGACACAACGGCAATTATGAGGCAATCCCCCTGATACCACCGTTTTACGTCTGTTGAAAAACGTCCGATTTAAGTCTTTCGAATGGAAAAACTTTGACTAGAATGCAGCTGAGCGCTTGCCAGGTGATCGTAAAGAAATGTTAATAGAAAAAAATGTACGGATCTCAAAATGAATGTTCCTAGATTGTTTGATAGTCGTAAATAATCCTCTGAATGTCCAGTGACAAAGAACCACTATGTCTGTCTGACAAACCAAAGGAAGGATTTTGTTGAAAATTGATAAAAATAGTGGGATCTTCCCATATTTTGACAGTTCTGTAATTTTCGCATAAAAAGCTATTCTTTTTTGAAAATCGTTTTCAAGAAGCTCCTGATGACGTTGGATATGGTATGGATGTACTTTATTCTTTAATAATATCCTATTGACAGAGATTTACTTATTTCCGTTTCATTTGCCATGATGCGTGTACTGGTGTTTGGATTTTCGGTAACACTAAGTAGAATACTGAGTTCATTTTGTTCATTTAAAGTTCGTTTTTCTCTATAATTTTTCTGATATGCTACATTACCTGTACGTTTGAATCTTTCCAACAGATTTTCAAAAATTTCTTTACGAGGTTGTCGGCGGTCAGGATATGTTTGCTTATAAATTGCCAACAAGCAATTTTGATCACTAGCCCCTAGCACTAAAATCATATCAGTCCATTCGTTTCAAAATTCATTTTTAAATTAGTCAAATCAATAAATTTAAATACTTGTAAATACTAAACGTAATTTTATTTTTTTATTTAAACAATTCGGAACTGTCAAATTATTCTTTTGACATGAATTTCAAAGCCCACTTGACCTAATGCACAACAAAAGTTGAAGTTCTGTTAGCGTTTTCATTGCATTTTATACAAAAAGTTGTAAAGGTCCCAAAAAATAAATTCAGTTGGTTAAAAATTGTACCAGGTACCTTAAAAATATAAACTGATTCACTAGTAACTAGTATGTAATATTTAACAGGAGTTTTTAACATTTCATCTAAGAATCTCGCTAAACTGTTGTGTTTAGGAATAGGCAATATTTAACTCAAACGAACGTATAATTAGAGTAATTTTTAGTAGTGATATGAAATACAGGGTGTTACATTTAAAAAAAATTGAGAATATCATGTTTTGACTCACCCTGTACACGTCTGTTGCGCTAGGAAAAAATTAGTATATTCTTATAAAAGTAGACTATCATTAAAAATGATTCATCAAAAAATTTTGATGTTTGATTGTTTCTTTTGAAATATACAGAGGGTTGAACCTAGTACGATTTTCATATAAAATTGGTTTAAACTTCCAAAATACCCAGTATAACCTCATACATGTTGGTATTTTCTTGAAGGGCAAAGTCAGGGGAATTAAAATTTACAATTAAATACAGGCTGGTCCATTTAAAAAAACAGGTTTGATCAATTCTAAAGTTATGGATCACTCTGTATAATCTAAAATAATTTTGAAATGTGAAGATTAATATTATCTACAACTTTTGTAAATAACATTGTTTGATATTTTCTATAATATAGGATATATCGAACTTCCACACACTATTGGGACACCCGGTATATCCTAGAGGCGAATTATCTGGTATATTCTGTAAAATAAATATATTTTACCATATTTAATGGCAATAAACTAATTTAAACTCTCCTTTACTAACAAAATGACTGTCATAACCAACCTGAGAGATTATTGAACGTTATAGATGCAATAAACTTTTTTGAAAATCGTAAATTACATAATTGGTATGCAACACCTCTAAACGCTCCAGTGAAATGATAATGATCACAAACAATAATTCATTCAAAGAAAATGGTCGTCGTTGATTTTTATTTGTGATATTTTTATAGCTTAATCAACTTAACTTTCCATAAAGAAAAATGAAATTGACATATTGCTATACAGTGAAACCTGAGTAAGCCGGAACCTGTGTAACACGGAATCCTGTGTATGACGGAAATTTTGGCGATTACCTACATATTGTAATGTAAAAATTGCTTATAAGCCGGAACCCTGTCTAACGCGAACACGGAATTTCCCTAATCTGTTAAGCCGGAACCTACTTATGTTATTGCTTTGCAGATATAAAAGAATTTATAGATGTTTACATAATTAGTTTATGATTTCGGAAAGCCCCATAATAAGGGCGAACTATTATCAATACTTAGAACCATTATCACAGAAATTTAGGTACAAAAGCAGTAAATACACAAATAAACCAGTATTGTGTAGGTACGGCAGTTTGAGTTTATCCGTGAAAGTGCAAACATTTCAAAATGGCAAACCGAAAAACGAATACATTATCGCTAAAATCTAAAATGGACTTAATTAAATGTACTGACAAAAAAAAACTTACTCCAAAGCAATTGGTTATTCAATTTAAGTGCGGAAAAACGCAAGTGTATGAAATTTTGAAAAACAAGGAAAAAATTAAAGAAGAGTGGATGCGTGGTGGTAATGGCGATATTAAGAGAAGCCAAAGGAATCACATCACGACGACGTAAATTCAACAGTTTTGGAATGGTTTATGGATGCAAGGTCTCGCAATCTTCCTGTATCTGGAACAATTATTCAAGAAAAAGCAAGAGAAATTGCAAACCATTTTGGAAAAGTAGATTTTAAAGCTTCGAATGGATGGCTGGAAAGTTTTCGAACACGACATAACATAAGATTTAATCAGATCTGCGGTGACGCTAAGGACGTCGACATGGAATCTGTGACTGAATGGACATCACACATTACAGATTTAATTAAAGGATATACCCTAAAAGACATTGCTAATTGTGACGAAACTGGCCTTTTTTATAGAGCGCTGCCGGACAAGACAATGTGCTTTAAAGGTGAAAAATGTCAAGGAGGCAAACAATCTAAAGAAAGGTTAACCGTTTTGTTTTGCGCCTTTGCTGACGGAAAAATAGAAAAACCTCTAGTTATTGGAAAATCCCTCAGACCGCGATGTTTTAACAATACCAATGTGCCTCAGCTACCAGTTTATTCGCGAACAAATAAAAAAGCATGGATGACATCAGTTCTTATGGAACAGTGGCTAAAAATTTTAAATCAAAAAATGAAATTTGAAAATCGACACATCCTTCTATTTTTGGATAATGCAACGTGTCACCCCAAAATAATACTCTCCAATATAAAATTGTGTTTTCTACCACCAAACACCACAAGTCAAACACAGCCTCTCGATCATGGAGTTATACAAAACTTCAAAATGCATTACAGAAAACAAGTGCTGCGGTCAATTATTGCGAATATGAGATTCTCTCAATCAGCAGGAGATTTGGCTAAAAAAATATCAGTTTTGGATGCTATCAGATGGATTGATTATTCAGTAAAAAATATTAAACCTGATTGTGTTAAAAAATGTTTTGCGGCATGTGGAATCAAGCAAGATGGAGACGTTGACCTAATCGAAAATGTTGACGAAATTGACGAAAGTACAAAAGAAGTCGAAGAGTTAATTATTGAAATTAATCCCGGTTGTAATGTTCATGATTACATCACATTAGATGAAGCCGTTACAACAAATGCTGGATTTCAGTCCATAGAAGAACTGGTGTGGAAACTACTGTGGCAGACGATAATGATGGGATTGGAATTGGTAAGCGATTTTTCTAATTCTCTAAAAAAATAAACAACTTTTTATTTATTCTTTCCATCTTAATTGTGCATTTGGCCAAGTAGAAATAAAGTTAAAATACATAATAAAAATAAGATAGGAAGATTTCAGTTACCATCACAAAAATAACAGATAGAAAAAATTATTTTCCCATTAGCTTTTCAAAACGATCTGTTCCTAAATTATTATTTTTATCTACAGGAACAGAAGTTAAAGAATCCGATCGGATAAAAAATTTTTCTGAAGCTTTGAGGAGTGTTGCAGCGTTAGAGGATTTTTCCCAAAAGAATAGAGAGCGAACCGATGAGAAAGAAGATTTTAGAATTAATGACATTCATGGAATCATCTTACGTATTACAAAAGAATAAAAAACAACTTACATTGATAGAAATGTGGAATAAATAATAATTTATATTGTTTCTAATAATAAATAAAAATATGTAGGTACATAGTAATAATAACAACTACATATAAAATGTACGTATATTAGATTTTTTTTAATAAAATCATCACTTTTTTAAATCTACTATGTGCAATTTTTTATCTACCCTGTGTAACGCGGAATCCTGTATATGCCGGAAAATCGGTGCACGACCGTGCGATTCCGTTTTACACAGGTTTCACTGTATAAAAGAACAAAGATATATTTTCAATATTTCAAAAATATTTTCCAAATAATTTACAATTAAAGTTAAATCAAAGTTGTTCAGCCTGTATAGATTATACCTACATCTTGTTACAACATATTTTTTCTGCACCCACATGGATATAAGCTTATCTACGCACAGTCTACAAAACAAATAAGTATGCCATTGCGTTCAATTGAACGAATATATCTCATATCCATTCTACCTAGTAAGAATACTGCAAAAAAATGAAATCCACCAACCACAGTTCAAATTTTGGTTACCCGGCTATTAATTTTTTTTTATTGGCCTACATAGCTGGGATGATACAGACATTTGGTAGCAACAGGTAAAGGATTACAATATTTTACAGCTTATTTTTAGATATTTGCATAAATTTTGATATTTTTTTAACATTACCGAAAGACAAGCTTAAAAAATATATAAAAAGTATAACAGGAACTATAAAAATTTTTTGGATACCTAAACATGTATAAATATTACAAAAATTATTCTGACAATTAAAAAAAAAAAGGTGAAAATACTCCCTTTCTTCACACGTAATTAAGTGACAATTCTGTCAAACTTTTCTATTTAGAAAAATCTCGAACACTGTTTAAATCACGGAAGACAATCGTTATGAATAATAAATTTTAAGTAATGACGCTAAATAAGAATGACAGAAAGTAATAATAATTATCAAACAATATAGAATAAAGAACAAAGAAAAAATAGTCCTCCTATTAGAACATATCACTTATTAAATATCAAATACCATGTGCAAATCAGAAATTCAAAAAAACATTTTCTGTTTATCAAAAAGATAGTTCTTATATTTGTATTTAAATTTGTTAATATTAAAAACTTTAAATGCATCTGGCAAAGAGTTATATAATTTTATAGCATTGTAGGTGAAAGATTTCTGAAACATGGCTGTACGATATTTAGGTATAGAGAATTTATTGCTATATCGAGTATTTCTACTGTGGATAAAGGAGTGAGGGATAAATTAATTTTTTAAAATTGAAGGTTTCGACTGATAGACTGTTTTATGCACAAAATTTCCTAAATGGAGTTTAAAACGGTTCTCTAAATTTAGCCTTTACATTCAACAAGTTTATGCGAAATATGTTCTTTTCTTTTAATAGAAAATATGAACCTACAACAAGAATTTTGTAGAACCTGGATCCTTCTTTTTTCACACTGTAATAAATAAGGCCAAAAAATATAGTCACAATAATTGAAGTTACTGAGTCTCGCAGAATAGAGTTTTCAACCTAATATTAAGAAAATGGCGATTATTGTACAATAATCTTAGGGAAGTATAAGACTTTCTTATTACATTTTTAATATGATCGCAAAAACGAAGATCATTATCAATAATAATACCTAAATATCTAGCATCAGCTACTATTTCTAATCGTTCATTAGATATATGGATTTTAAAATTTTCTTTGAGAAATTCCTTGTTACTACCAGAACATAATAGCACAGCTTATACAATACAGCTAAAACACTCTCTTGGGGCAACGGTTTGCGTCGATTTCGTCGCGCATCGCTTAAGCTCCGCCTTCGAAGGGAAAAGACGGTTTTGGCGTTCAGAAGTGTACTTAGGTAAGGTGTTGAGTCGTGCGTATAATTTCGTTGATTGTATAATTTCGTGGAGCCTATAATTTCGTAGATTTTGTTTGAGTTAAAGGTACTGTTATTATTTTGGTGACTCTTTAGCTGTGAGTAGAATGAATGAAAAAAAAGACATCATTCTGTTTGTGCAGTCAAAAGCTGTTTTAATAAGGGTTATACCTGCAAGAAAACATTCTTTAGTTTTTCCAAGGACCCAAACCGATAAGTACCACATTATAAGACATTTTCATTGTTAAAAATATAATTTATACAGGGTGTCCCATTAGTGCGTTATTGTTCATTATTTTGTTGTAGACACGCAAGAAAGTTTTAAATAAAAGTTGTATGGATTTGAAAAATACCTACATATTTTAAAAATATCTTTGGATATACAGGGTGTCACGTTTTTGCCTGGCAAATTAAAATGTATGTTTTTTAAATGGAACACCTTGTATTTTATTTTATTTTATGATGAAATTATTAACACCCTAAATTATTGTAAAGACGAATTGCTACAGAAAATTTTTATCAGGTATGTGTGTGGTTACCTTTTAATAAAAGCCTTGCGGATCCACTCCTGCGATACCTGTCTTAAATATAACAAAGATCACGTTGAAATAGATGATTTTTCTTTTTATAGCTTTTTAAAGGCATATGATAACGCTAATTCAGATACATTTGGAAATCTGCAACTGTCAAATGATGAATTTGTAGAACTAATATTCAATATTGAAAAGATATTTCAAAATAATTTTGAAGAATTGGCTACAAAAAATAACATTTGTACCACACTTTTAGAATTAATTAACCCAATACCCTTTAGTCATCCATGCTAACGTTTTCCAAAAGAATAACTTATTTTATTGTATGTTTAATCTCAATAACTAAAAAATATACTGACAATTAGTTTGACAGAATTGTCATTTATTTAAAATTTTAAAAATAATAGCAGTCGGTTGATCAAAATATGAACGGTGATTGGCGAATTTATTTTTTTTGCAGTGTTCTCACTACCTAGAATGGATATGAAATATATTCGTTCAATTGAAGGCAATAACATACTTTTTCGTTTTGTAATCTGTGCATGGATATTAGCCAATCTACGCACATACTACAAAACGAAAAAGTATGTTATTGTGTTCAACTACGAATATATTTCATATCCATTTTAGGTAGTAAGAACACTTTAACAAAATTAAATCTACAAATCACACTTCATATTTTGGTCACCCAACTCCTATTATTTAAAATTTTTTAAATAAGTGACAATTCTGTTAAACTAATTGTCAATATATATTTTAGTTATTGATATTAAATATACATTAAAATTTTTGTGCAGACTCGATAAATAATAGCATTTTTGTTTCTATTGTGTCCACATTTAAAAAAAAATAAATTTTAATTAAACTACATGATACTAATTTAATTACGAGTATTAAAACTAAAGTCCTGAAAGTTTCGGTGAAGATGAAGACAGAGCATCTGCCTTCCACGCGAAAAGTCCGGGATCGAATCTAGGCCGAGGACTAATTAATTTTTCATGTTTATTTTATTTTATAAATTAGTCAACTTCGTAAATTATTTTAAAATTAGTTATTTTGTCTAAATAACCTAAAATAATTTTTTAAATTTGTAGATTTTCGTTAGTGGGTCGTAGAAAAAATATACTGACCATATCGAGTAGATTGTTCATATCACAATCAGACGATTGAGTTCTCCGCCTACGACGTCGTGCTCAAACTTCGTCTTTGTGTGATATGGCTATCATATCCACCCTTGTTGAACAAACTACAATTTATTTGTTTTCTTGGTTTAAGTTTTACATCAGAAATAGGAATTAAATTAATTTACTTTTCAAGTTTTCTTGTAAAAATCGATATTACTTTCTCCAAGTACAAATTTAGTACCTACCTAAAATAAGTACTAATTATGTTATATCTTGTAATATTGTAATTCAAATTTCACATTACTATAAAGTTTTAAAATTTCCTACTTCGGTATGGTCAGATAAAAATTGAATATATTATATTAATAAAAACTGTCAAAGTATAACTTCTACAAATCTGTATTTCAAATAATAAGAATACATCTAAATATAACCAATATTGTTAAAACAAAAGCACACATTCTTTATAATTCCAAAATACCATAGAGTTCCCAGACCTCAGTCGAAGCATTCGTTTATCTAGGTATAAACCCTTTGCGCGAAGAGTAACACTTGCCAGAGACACGGGGGTACCACTTGATTTGCATCCACGAGCGTGACACAATTCTTTAACAATTGAAGCCCTTGGTGTAAAATGGATCCAAGCCACAATTTGTCGTGAAGTGACTGTTTTAGCTCAAAACATTTGTTAACGAGGATTTTACTAGCCATATATAAATTATTTTACCTCTAATCCGAAAGATGTGCCATTTTTCGTAATATTTATATTTAAATAATTTTTTTAATTATTTATGAAAGGTTTAAAACAAATTAAAAATGTAATTTCCCAAAACTTACTTAATATGGCATGTGACCAACCTTATTACGCCAAGGTTTTCAATTTTTTCAATAATAAAAAAATTGTTTAATCCGGGCCCGACTTTTCCCTTGAATCTAACAGAGATAGCACCATTCCGTCTTGCTTGGTTCTCGACCGCCAGATCAAAGACGCCGACACGGAGTTGTGGAGCTGTATTGTATAAGCTGTGATAATAGTGTTAGAGTCAGTGAATTAGGATATCGCCGCCACTGGGGTCGACGGTACCACGTCTGCTCTGTTAGGAGAGAGCGGGGACTTGACTTTCGACCAGCCGATCGCGATGAAGTGATAGGCCTTATGCCCTTTATTTTGTTCCTTAATTAATTACATTTCAAACATTGTTTACGAGATATTTAATAAAACGTTATTAAACCATGTTAACACGTGTTTTATGAAGTGGCTATACAGGGTGTTAGAGTATACAGGGTGCTAAATCATTTAAAAACAATAACTTTGAAGTTAATTCTTTTAACTCCTAACAATAGTTTAGATTTGTTAGAATTTAATTTCAAATAATGATCGACTGATAATTCCTGAATATTTTGAAAGCGAGAATTAAGTATTTGAACTGTATCATTAACATTACAGCGACTGAAATGTAAATACACTTGTGTGTCGTCAGCATAAGCTTGAACACTTCATTTATCAATTGAATTAATAATATCAATAGTATAAATAATGAATAAGAGAGGTTCTAATATTGACCCTTGTGGAACTCCAGATAAAATGTCAATTTTAAAAGGGTTTTTTCCTTCAACATTTATTTTTTGTGACCTACCCAGTAAATGAGAAACAAAGATTTATTAGAGAAACCAAAATATTTCAGTTTAGCACAAATTAATTCATGATTAATAGTATCGAAAGCCCAAATATATTTAATATTTCAAAAAAACTCGAAAACTGGTTAAATTAATTGCGGAAAAATTAGTTTTGAATTGGAAAGTTTAAGAAATGACGCTAAATAGATATATTTATAAGAAAAATTTATTATAAAATAGCTAAAAAAGCAAGATTGCAGACAAAAACTAGTCCAAAAATCTTTTCTATTTCGATAACTAATTCAAGTGTCTCGATAGAGGTGAGACAAGGGCGTTTGGCTGCCATGCGAGAGATCTGAGTTTAAATCTGTGCTGGAGACTAATAAATTAAATCTTTTTTTGGTTATTTTGTTTTATAAAAGTCATAATTTATTTTGTCTTAATAACTTAATATACTGTACAACTCGAGTGGATTGTCGATATCCACTCTTGTTGAACAAACTATTATTATACTTTCATGACTTAAGTTTACCAGAAGTAAATCAAAAGCCGTAAACAAAAAACTAAAACCCATCCGACATACCCTCCATTTCTGCGAACAAATAAAGACAAACCGAAACCTATTTTGCCGGCATAGCATTTTGTTTAGCAAAGCAAGCGAAAATAAATAGGCTCTCATCGACAATAATAGTAAAATTCAAAAGTAAAAACACAAATAGCGCTGTAAACATAACCATTCTCAAAGCGCATTACGGCCACCGAGTAAAATAGGGAGTTTTCCGAATGTACGGTAATGGAAAATTTTGCCGATTTTCCACGGATAGGAAACGTCACGTAGGGATTACCGTACGGTAGCGAAGACGTTGCGTTGTTTCCGAATATTTAAAAAGTTAGAACAACAGGGATAAAATATGAAAGAAATAAAAAGGTGAAAAGTGCATTTTCTGACGACGTTGTAATAACATACGATTCGTATTTCTAAAGGAGAAGGAGCTTAACAAAGATTGAAATAAGTTATAATGGAACCTATAAGAAAAAGTAAATATTGATTTCCTTCAGGTCCATGATGGATAGAATACAGACTACATTTGAAAATGTGTGCCAACAAGTGGTAGATTTTGAAAAACTATGGAGAGCAAATTTGCAATTCAATAAAGAACTAAGATCCAAACTATATAAATATTGTGATGAATAAAGCGATAAGTAAGCTAAGATTGAAAAACGTGTGGTCGGACAATGGAAAAATCTATACAGGGTGATTTTTTAAAAAGGATCCACCCTCGATAACTTCGTTCTCGTCTTGATTCAGGTAAAATCCAAAAACAGGTCACTTTTTATCCTTAGGGGATCACATTTTTAGATCACAAGTGATTTTGTCGGATCAACCCCATGGCCCCACCAGCCCCCACCTTAGAAACCTTCAATAGCAAGGGGGCCGAGTGACCCCTCGTTGGAAAGGTTTTTGCATTTACCATATGACCATGTAAGAATTATTTCGTTTTGTACAGGGTGGTTCAAGAAAAAAGACAAATTGCAATAAATAGACTTAAATTACATACATCATAATAGATCCTTAAAATGACCACCGTTAAGAATAATAGGAATCCTTCCTCATTCAACAATTTATCTCCTGTTGTAAATTCACTTAAATTTTTTGCTTCAGTTTTTGAAGACGGTTGATGAGTGATATCGCGCTATCGCTCTTTTTGTATGCATTTGTATCTGCAATTTTTTGCGCATCTTTACAAGCCGTTTTGACGGATTAGATTTAATCCAAGTAGTTTGGAGTCAGTTGGTATGTCAATTGATTTATTCCCTGTAAAATGGTTTACACTATTGCCGAGCGGGTAGAAGTGCCCGAGCCACTGCCAAAGTTTCTAATGCGAGACATCCAGATAAGCGAATGGAGCACAAATATGTCACGCAACTTGTGCGGAAGTTTCAAGCAACAGGATCGGTGAAAAATATGAAGAGAGAAGGCAACAGAATAGTTAATGAAATGGCTCAGATTGAAGTGGTGGGGAACTTTACTTTCGATCCAACCAGTTCCATGCGTCAGATTGCTACGACCACTGGACTTTCGTATTCATCGGTACGCAAAGTGACAAAACTTTTTAAATTCCATCCCTATAAAATGAAGATACTTCAGGAGCTTGTGGATGATGATCCTGATAGGAGATTACAGTTTTGCGAAATTATGACGGAAATGATAAACGCAAACCCAAATCTCTTAAAAAACATTTGCTTTAGTGACGAATGTAGTTTTTATCTGTATGGCGCAGTTAATAAACAGAATGTCCGAAATTGGAGTGATGAGAATCTTCACATTTTTAGAGAGGGGCATACTCAAGCTCCTCAGAAATTTAATGTATGGGCAGGAATACTAGGCGATGCGGTAGTCGGTCCGATTTTCATTAATGAGACTTTGACTGGCGAGGTACATTTATAGCTGCTGGAGGATATCATAGATCCCTTGATAACGGTTGAAGTTGAAAATCAGCGGGATCAAGATGGAAATCTGGTACTGGAAGAAAATTAGCTTTTTTTTCAGCAAGATGGAGCCCCACCTCACTTCGCTGTGAATGTTCGGAACTGGCTGAATCAAAGATTTCCGCATCATTGGATTGGCAGGCGGGGAGCAACAGAATGGCCTCCACGGTAACCAGATTTGACAGGACCAGATTTTTTCCTCTGGGGGCACCTAAAATCTGTTGTTTTCAAAACTCAACCAGCAGATTTAGTGGAGTTGCGACAACGAATAACTGACGCATGAATAAGAATCCCTAGAGAAACCTTTCAACGGGTGAGAGAGAAATTTGAAAACCCCCTTTACTACTGCATGGAGAATAATGGTGGTCATTTTGAGCACTTGTGATTTTGCTTCCTTTCACTCTAATCCGTTTCTTCTCGTTTTGTAAACAATTAATACGATTTTTATTCCAAAAATTAACCAATTAAAGCGAAATGTAAATCTATTTATTGCAATTTGTCTTTTTTCTTGAACCACCCTGTACAAAACGAAATAATTCTTACATGGTCGTATGGTAAATGCAAAAATCTTTCCAACGAGGGGTCACTCGACTCCCCTTGCTATTAAAGGTTTTTGAGGTGGGGGCTGGTGGGGCCATGGGGTTGATCCGACAAAATCAGTTGTGATCTAAAAATGTGTCCCCCTAAGGATAAAAATTGACCTGTTTTTGGATTTTACCTGAATCAAGACGAGAACGAAGTTATCGAGGGTGGATCCTTTTCAAAAAATCACCCTGTATAAATAAAGATAAAAAAGTGATTATTATTAGATGACAGACTTTGGATGGAGCCCTTACAAGAGATAATCACATAGACAAAGAAAATGAGCTAGAACTACACTTACCAACAACAAACGTAGATCTCTTTAGTATCTTACCTGAAAACGAAAAATATAAAATTAGAAAAGAATTTTATTTTGTATTATGGCGGTAAAACAATTAGGATTTAAAATTAAGTACCGTCTGTATTTGACATTGGAACTATTTGTAATGGTTTGTTTTTGTTTATGTTAGTGCTTATAAAATATTTTGTTTTATATGGTGCGTTTTTGAGGAAAAAATATTGTAATTAATTTTTAGTGAATAATAACCATAGAAAAAATAATTTTTTTAAGTAAAGGTTATATTTTAAATTTTTAAGTAATTCTATAGAAATTTTGTTTTGTTTTGAGTTATTATTATATAATGACAGGAATATTGAAAAAATACCCGTGGCTAGTCCTTTGCGAGTGCACGAAAATTACAAAACTTCAAGTTTCTAGCTTTACTGAAATTTTAGAAAAAAAATAAAAACTCAATTTTAGTCGCCACCTTTTAAGGGTGATATCTCTGAAAGGGGTGGGCTGAGAAAATTTTGTTATAGGAAAGACCCATCTTAATTTCATACGAGCAAACTTCCTGAATTTTGTCGCATGAATTTAGAAACACCCTGTATGAATTAAGTAAGGTGTTATATAGATGCAATGTTTCCCGAAAATAAAATATAAAAAATTGCTTAAAATAATGTACCCTGATTAAAAAAATTAAATAACAACCCCTTACTTGATGAGGCTGAAGCTAGCAGACAAACTACTCGTAGCAGACAAACTGCGAGGTGATCCGTTAGTTTCGATATTGTTATTCGGCAAAATCTTTTGTTTAGGTGAACTTAAGTAGTAAATAAGTATTAACAAAAAAATAATAAATCATCAAATAGCAAGACCTCTAAATCCATTTTTTAGGACTTTAAAAATGCACGGTTTCGCGGAAAAACATTACTCAAATTACTCAAAATATCAAAAACCAATATTTAGTAAGATATTCCATATATAATTTTTAGTACATTGGTATAATTTAAAAACACAATCAATCATTACATAGCAAGACCTCTAAATACATTTTTTAGGTCTTTAAAAATATGCGGTTCCGCGGATAAATCTTATTTTATCAAAAACGAATATTTGGGACGAAATTCCAGATATAATTTTCGGTGCAAAAGATTTAATACATTAAAATCATTCAAAAACACAATAAATTATTACATAGCAAGACCTCTAAATACGTTTTTTTAGGGCTTTAAAAATGCGCGGTTTCGCGGATAAACATTACTTTATCAAAATGACAAAAATCAATATTTAGGTATAATTTTTAGGACATATGACTGAGTACATTAGTATCATTTAAAAACACAATAAATTATTATATAGCAAGACCTCTAAATACGTTTTTAAAGTCTTTGAAAATGCACAGTTCTGCTGAAAACGATTACTTTTCAGAATTAAAAAAAAAAAAAAAATTGGCATGAAATTCCAGATATAATTTTTGGTACGAATGATTTCATATATTAAAATCATTCAAAAACACAAGAAATTATTACATAGCAAGACCTCTAAATACGTTTTTTAGGGCTTTAAAAATGCGCGGTTTCGCGCATAAACATTACTCTATCCAAATGACAAAAATCAATATTTAGCACGAAGATCCAGGTATAATTTTTAGGACAAGTGACTCGAGTACATTAGTATCATTTAAAAACACAATAAATTATTATATAGCAAGACCTCTAAATACGTTTTTAAAGTCTTTGAAAATGCACGGTTCTGCTGAAAACGATTACTTTTCAGAATGAAAAAAAAAAAAAAATTGGCATGAAATTTCAGATATAATTTTTGGTACGAATGATTTAATACATTAAAATCATTCAAAAACACAATAAATTATTACATAGCAAGACCTCTAAATACGTGCTTTAGGGCTTTAAAAATGCGCGGTTTCGCGGATAAACATTAAAAAAAACTTGTTTATTGAATCTTTGTTATAAAAATTGCATTTGGAATCTCGTATTAAATGTTTGTTTAATATGTATAACATAAATATTTCACTGTTCTTGATAGCTGGAGATCATTAAACTCCGCTGATCTTTCTAACTTATCAGCTAATGGTGTGTGTATGCTTTTTCGCACTGGATAGAAGGCGTACGGTGACTCCACACTAGGTGAGTTCGGATAGTCAGGGGCTGGATAGTCACTAATCGGACTAAACCGAACGCTCAAAGGGTCGTTTGGAGTAAAAAGTGTTAAAGGAGTTAAATGAACGTGGCAGACCGAACGCAATGACTGTAGTTAGCGTGGTGGCCACTGAACACACTGAAGGGTAACTCACCTTAGCGGGAAGAGTCCGTGCATCTCAGTTGGCGCACATCAAATCGCTATTGTTTAGGGTTCCGCTACGATGTTGACAAGATTTATTATCACTGCGTTGCCAATTTGAGAAGTCGAGTATCGAGTGTAATCTGTTGTAATGCGATTACTAAAACCAAACCGACTCTGACCAGTCCGTTTGTGCTAAGCCAGTTATCGAAATGAACCCAATTCGATGGCTGAAGGTCACCGAAATTAGCCATAGCGTTCTTATGTAATTTCTTGAGAGTTACACTTCAGTGTCGTGGCACAGAGACAAATGCTGCGTCTTTAATCACCCAGACCTATCAGCCACCAGTAAGAGCTTGGAGCTCCACACAAAATTGGGAGGTAAACGAAAGAAAGTGAATAGGTCGAAAGGCGGCAGGTAAGGCTGCACAAGGCGTCAAAAAGGGAGCTTTATATCAAATACGATCACGGCATGGAGTAAAAATAAATCCCTTCTTCAGGTTCAAATTTGGAGATCTACCAAGAAAATAAGCAGCTTTACAGCATGAACACAAATTCTCCAAGTTTATAAAATGGATTTACTGTACAATCTCTTTACAGCTGGCAAAGATTACCATTTCACACTAAAACTAAATTATATCATTAAATTTTCGCCTTAAAACCGCTACTCGCTTTTTATAACTAAATTTTGACAAAAAACTTAATTTTTGACATTATTGACAAGGTCAACACACCGAACTTATGTTCGATAAATAAGTCTATGTTTAATACCAAACATTCGGTTCCATGAGAACCGCAACACAAAACTGACATGTTACGCATTTCTAGTTACTTTTACGATGAATTTTTCTTTTTCTAGCACACATACTTTTATTACTATACGGTGCAAGAGAGAGTTCCGGCACGCCCAACATAGGGCGCGGCCATTTTGATTCCTATGCCACAGTTTATAGCTAAAGAATCAGATCGCTCACTCTGCGTCAGCACTTTTGATCTCAATGTTCTAGTTTGTACACTGCGCAACTCGGATAATTCAATATATGACAACCGCCTATAATAAAACAGCAGTCTTCTGCATATCCTGAATTTGTATACCTGGAGTGGATGTTATTTTGGAACTTTCAACTGGTCCGAGTAAGCTAACTGATTCTTTAGCAATAAACTGTGACTCCAAAAATAATATTTACTGACACTGACAGCAGCAAGCAAAATATCAGGTGCGTTTTAATCATCCGCTTCTGCTTCTGGAATTGTCGGTTTAGTCGTTTTAACCTGTCAGATTAAAACAAGAAAACCGACAATTCCGAAGCAGAAGCGGATGATTAAAACGCACCTATTAAAAATATTGCGCCAAGATGTAGGCAACACGTAATAAGCGATCAAAATGGCGGAGTTTTCTATCACCTTTTAAAAGGCACTCAGAAAGCTGCGCAGTGCGACCATGCTCCGTATAGTAAAAGAAAATCAAAGTATGTAACTCGAACTCACGGTAACTAAATTTTGACAAAAAACCTCATTTTTGACATTATTGACAAGTTCAACACACCGAACTTATGTTCGATAAATAAGTCCATGTTTAATACCAAAAATTAGGTTCCATGAGAACCGCAACACAAAATACACAACTGTATACCGTGTTGCCCAGACAAAGCTAATATGTTACGCATTTCTAGTTACTTTTACGATTAATTTTTCTTTATCTAGCATAAAAATTTTCTGAAATATGTTTGCTAATTTAAACATTAACTGTACAAGATGTCCTTTTTTTCTTAAGAATACTTTTTTAAATCCCTGACTATTACACTTACCGGCAATGAAAATCTGTGTACCTACCCCACTGTATAAGTTAAAAAATAAAAAAACCACCTTAATTGAGCGTTTTCCGTAAAAACAGTTAAAATAATTCGATAGTCGTCGGCTACAATTTTTCATATTTCATTTTTCAATGATGTTTTCATTATGAATTGGAATATGTACAACGGCCGGCATGACATTTTATTATTCTATCGGATAGTCTGTTATTTTTCGGTCCCGTCCGCTGTTTGTACTGGTATATCGAAAGTTTTATTTTTCGAAATTTCCATTTATATCTCGAAATGCGAGCGCAGCGGCCGAACGCTACCGGAGATCGTGTATTGTTTGTAGTATAAAACAACGAACAGCGCGACCAAATCAATAGAACAAATAAAAGAATGCGCCGCGGGGCTGGGTGCACGGGGGGCGAAAGGGGAGGCGTAGCTTCCACCAGAACTCAACTATTTCATATTTTTATTATAAATGTATGTAGACGGTTTTAGGCCGGGATATGCAGAATGAGGTATGTCGTTGCGATGGATGATTATACATTCATTACTAATTTCCTTTTATACATTTGCAATCTGTCTTTCTTCATTGAGGACGGGTATCCCTGTGTATAGCTACTGTCTCAAAATTGTCAGATTTAATGTGGATTAAAAATACATTTTAATTTTGTTTGTCTTACATCCCAAACCAGGTGTAACGGTTTTAATCGAGCGTTAAGGCGATAGTATAGCTTTTGTTCATCCATAAAGTATTTCTTTATCTATATTTGCTTAAAATAAAACTTATCCGACTAGTCAAAGTTTTCATGCATTCAGATTTCACCCTGTATCACTGTACGCATCCACCAACACACATTTATATTATCCAGTTCTCAGAGTTTGAAATTATAGAGATATTATACTCGTTTTTTTTTATTAAAAGTGATATCTGTAAAAAATTACCATACCAGAATCTAATAGGGACTCTCATGTATCTTGCTATGGCCACCAGACCAGATATAATGTATACAGTAAGCTACCTTAGTCAATTTAACAATTGTTTTAGCGATGAACATTTCCAGTGTGCTAAACGCGTATTAAGATACCTTCAAGGTACAAAATCTATAGGTATAAATTTTAAGAAAAAAGGAGAGGAAATATATGGGTTAGCAGATGCCGATTGGGCCTCATGTTCTGTGGACAGAAGATCATATACTGGTTATTGTTTCAAGTATGCAAACAGCTGTATTAGCTGGGAAGCAAAAAAGCAAAGTTCCGTTGCCTTATCAAGTGCAGAAGCAGAATATGTTTCATTAACAGAAGCTGCAAAAGAGGCAATACATTTAAAATCATTATTAGAGGACCTTGGGGTCAGACAAAACACGATTACCATATTCAACGATAATCAGTCAGCTCAAAAATTAAGTAACAACCCAGTAGTTAGTAAAAAATCAAAACATATCGACACGAAGATGCATTTTATAAGAGAATGTGTACAGAAGGGAACTATTAATATCGAATATATGCCAACTGCCGAAATGGAAGCGGATCTATTTACAAAAGGTTTACCAGGGCCAAAACTTTCAGAATTAAGAAAGTGTCTTGGATTATTTTAGATGTTTGTTCTTGAGGAGGAGTATTGGAATTCATAACGAACATCTAAATCCGGACCTGATGTTTATGTAGAGAACCTGATTTGTTTTCTAATGTCAATGATATATTGAATTGTCGATCAACTTGTTATATTTTATTTGAAATAAAAACCCAATTTTCTAATCTCAAAACTTTATTATAACAGATACCTTCTTTGTGTAAATTGTAATATTTATGCTAAAATTTACCTTTAATGTCAATCCTTGTTGTGGTAATTTTCACAAGCACTCGAAAACAATCCTTATGGTAAACTTTACAAACAGCACTTTTCGTTAACTGAGATCATGATTTGATTGTCGTGGATATTCTTATTAATTTTCACTAGCACTAAAACTCAATTTATACTTGTTGAATCTTTTTTTAGATTATATTGGTTGAATATCGAATGTCAAATAAATGGGGTTATATTGTGTGACTGCTAGACAGCTGTCAGATCATAGATAAGTACTATAGAGAGTGGTAAAACTTATTCGTGGTTCCTTGAGTATATTTTGACGTTTCGTTGTTTAGGATTTCTATTGGGTAATACAGGGATATCAGCATGATACAATTAATTTAATTTTCGGAATCGTAAGAGTAAATTTTAGTATAGTTCATATAATACATTAAGGGTATTGGGTATTTTACCTTAAGAGGATGTTTATTAAAATTAATGTTTATTAATAGTAATATTTTAGATGATGTCTCTGGGTATTTAAATCTGTTTATACAGAAACTAAAGGATTCTTATAACTAGTAGCGGTTAACTTTTCTTTTGGTCGCGTTTCTCTTGGATCCAACAATAATGACCGTGAGGTATTAACTGTTAATTTTACTGGGGTTCATTGAACCAAACCTGTTTAGTTTCTGTAACTGCTAAGGCATTACATATATTGTGTTTAAGTATTTTGGGGTATTACAGGCCTATAATTAAGTAAAACAATGTATTCATTTGTTGATACGAATTACAATATTTATACAGGGATTGTGAGGGTCATTAACTCAAGGTAAGGGGAAAAGACAAAATGTTTTCCGAATTATAAATAAATAAGATCTAAGTTAAGGTTGTCTTTTTATTTCCTATTTATTTGGTAAATTTAAAAGTAGGACTTTACGGGATTTAAAAAGGCTCAATATTAAAGATCGACCTGGCGTCCAACCCAACATCAAAAATTTAGTATTTTTCCCAGATTACAAAGGCAATAAACTAAATAGTCATAAATTTGAATCACATTTATTAGAGATGTAATCTGTAATCCTTAACTTCTCTAGTATCATCAATGGGTTAGTAGAATGTTCATCATATTTCCGCAGATATGTCACCTTCTGTACTGTACTGCCATCTTTCACCGTTTTAGAGTTATAACCAATCCACATTAGTATTGTATCTTCATAAACAAAATGTGAAAATGCCCAAAAAATATATCTTCTATCAGCATCTTTAAAACTTGTAGGTATTTCTAAAATAGTATCAGACCACCAAGCTTGTACCAGTTTAAGATTTTTTGAGTTTGGTTGAAGTTGAACATCGATACATTCAATTTCCTAGTAGCTTTAGATTGATCAGAAAATATGGTTGACTTAGGAGCTTTAAGATTATCCACTGATAACTGCGATGATGTTTCTTCAGATTGCGAGGGTAGTACTGATAACTTTTCTATTGATAGATGCTCGTCATTCCCTGTAATTTTATTTTGAAAGCATATGCCAACAGTTTCGTGTAAGGTTCCTTTCTCCGAGAGCGTTTTCATGTCTTCTTCTAATTATCAAAGGCAACAAATGTAGAGAGATCAGGATACTTGTCGGTACAGTGAGGGAAATTTCTTCAGCCATACGAGTTTCTAGCTCTTCGGCCAACCAGTAATTGTTGCTGTATTCAAACCTGTTGTTTAGTATCTGCATAACCTCTTTTTTACCTGCCAAACCCAAATGTTTAGCTGGAATAAACTTTCCGTGTGAAATTGAAAATAAAACAATACATTTCATGTAGATGGTAAACTTACCACTTTTAAAGTTACCAGTTAAGAAATCCCGAGTTGCGAATAAACTAATGTGAAGTTCTGCTTTGAGGTTCCTCTTATATTGGAAGGTTGAAAGTGCTTGGAACCCACATGACAATTTTCTGTGTTAAACCACTGCTCCAGGTCGAATTTTCGTGGGAAGGGGGCCTATAAAAAATCCCCTTTTTGTATATTTTTGTAAGAATTTTAATTTAGGGGAAGGCAAGGCACCTTGAGTCCTCCACTGGAGCCGCCCTTGGGCCACTGCCCACTTCTGACTAAGCTTTTACTGAGGAGGGAAGCTAAAAAACGTAAATTGCGTACCGCATTTTTTTAACGTTATGCACTAATACCACGCAAAGAACAAAGTTTACAACATAATATAATACAAATATCGGCTTAAAATGTTATAAATCACTATAAACAACTCACAAACTACTGCGACGTGCGTCTGTCATATGAAATTTATTTCGCGCCGACTCTACTGACTCTACGCTTGACGTCAGCGCTGCCATGACACCATGCGCGACAAACATAATAAAGATATCAGTCATGTAATAAATATCTGTTTTACAATAGTTCAGATTTTCTTTCAAATTCGGATCTTTTTTTTTTGTAAAAACTCTAGCACAGATTCAAAAATAGCCTCTTGATAGCCAGCGAACTTCAGTGTGCAGAAATAACCGAGTAAAGACTTTGTAATTTTCCTCACATAGCTGAGCAAATAACGGAAAGTTCAAAGAATTGCTCCGAATCTTGTTGACCAGTATCTCAGGCAGTTGTCACTTTAAGTGAGCTATAGAACCACGATGATGATCAACCATAGACCAGTCGCAACAGAAACAATGTTCTTCCATGGAATAGCTTTGTCGGTAAAAAAACGTTCCACGATCTAGTATTAGTCTCTAAATATGTATCAAAAAGCAGTTCTTGGCACATATTTTCATTTTTAATATATCAAACATATCCTAACAAGGGGTCGCTATTGACCACTTTGGAAATCCCTGATCTACACCATCTGTCGTTGGGACATCTCTGTAGGCATTATGTATTTCAATAACAAGATCTTTGTAATGTATAAGTTATTTTTAATATTTTTTAGGAATTTTGACGACTGTGACTTTGTTAGTTTTAAATCTCTAACTAAATTATTCAGTTAGGCCTGTGAAAAACATAAATTAATGTTTGTGAGTATTTAACCGAGTAATCATTAAAATATTGTGAGATTATTATTAAAAAACATATATATTCATCATCGAGATTAAAAGAAAACATGAACAATATCCTTAAAAAATATTTAAAAAACAGGTAAAAGAAAATCAACAATGTTAAATCGTTGTATTTTAAAAAAATTACTTGTGCAGCGTCCTTGTATAGAGTGTAGATTAATTATTTGGTATTCCACTCTAATATTTATTTATTTATTTTACTTTTTAAAAATACTGGCCTACGATTCATATATTTTTTGTGCGTTCTCCTTTTTATAAACGTGTCAAAAACGAACACATTTTTCCCATTTAAATTATTAATAAATTTATGAAAGGCCCGTTTTAAATATTGATATGTCACTCTTGATGATGTATATGATTTTATTGATATAAATATGCATATAGAGATAGAGTGGAAATTAAAAATGTCCATATATAACGATCTCGAAATAAAAGAACACGTGTAAAATGTTTATTACTATCTAGGTTATTTTTACAAATTGGTAAACAGTGGTGTAGCTGAAGGTGTTCAAAATAAAAATTATGTGACTGGGAAAAGGAACAAATTTTCTTACTATATGGGTAGTAGATAAAAATTAAGTTTTGATATGAAGCTTTGGTAAAAGTTCCGCTTTTAGCGATTTATCTCGAAAAATAAATTTGTTATATATAGGGTTTGTTTTGGTTCAAACAGAACCGTCGATTCCAGTTCTCAAATATAGTGGACGAATTAATTTTTAAAGAACATGTTGCGAGGTTATAATAACCTCTTAGCTGATCGAGTGTAATTCAGTGATTCTGAACTAGTATCCGAAAGAACCAAAACAAGACTATAGTAATATTAATTTCCCATAGCATTTTTGCACTCCTGAATTGACATATTTATCAAATATTAAAGATTCATCAAAGAAAAGGACTATGCTTTTTGTTTCAGTTACATACAAAATAATTTCTCCAAATATGCTCAAAATTGCCTTAGATATAATTTGAAATTTTATTTTTATGACAAAAAATATTTACAAAAATGTGCCATCAGGACACCCTGTATTTCGAGAACGAAATGTTTTCGGACCTATGTTCATATGAACTTTTACTTTTATTTATATGACCGTCTAATTTCGGTACACCCTGTATTCTATTATGGAATCAAAACATTCCATTTTAATTTAATTCCATAAGCTTAACTCTCACTATACCATTATAAAGACAAAGGTTTAGCTAATCCTACTTGATTCAACGGTTGTTTTTTTCTAATTTAATTTGTTACAAACTGCTTTCCAAAAATAACGCTTGTATCGCCTTTAATAAACACAACGGGTTGGCCAGTCACGCTAGATGTTCCCAGGGGGTTATTTAGAGTAAAACACGGCGCGGCTCACGGACTAATCGCTCGCCCGCCATTTTGATTCACGGCCTCCTATGCTCTAATTATCCTCGTAGCTGCTGTTTTCTGAATATTAATCGGTCAGGAACGAGCAAATGAGGAAAAAATGAATATGTATTTCCGCGAAAAAAAAAAAAATTAATGTTCTGCAATTAGGACGAAGTTTTCGCTCTGATTTAGGTCATAGACGCGAAACAATACGTTTTGATATAATTCGGAATGTAAAGAAAGAGAGGAGAATTGGAAAAAATGGCAAATTTAGATTTGGAAAAAGGCTTTAACAGTAAATCTTACATGGACTTCAGGAGTCTGGATTTGAATTGTACATATAGAAAACTATTAGAAATTGGTTACAAAATTGTGTAAAAATTAAATTTAATAAGGACACACCAGACATAGGATACATTACAAGTTAAGCCAGTTTAATACTTGTTGAAAGGAGATACATTGATAAATGGTATAAAAGGGTACTGCTGATGTAGGATTTTTTTATTTTAGGACTGAGAACTAGTAAGAATTATAATAGTTTCTGATATTTTCTATGTTCTAATTTCCTTTACCTAGGAAAGTATCAAAAATTCATGTAGGAAAAGATTCTTACAAGTCAGGAATCGACTCCCTGTTAGAAACTTGAAAGCATATGCTGATATCCCGGGGGTTGAGAGCGACCCGTGCCGAGGACTGAATGATACCTGGGTCAAGGTATTGCAAACGAAGCCTCTGGGACACCAGGTCATCTTCCAGAGTATCAAGACCTTACTGCGGCATGCGGGGCTCTGCCGTAGCGAACTGTCTTTCCCTAGCTACTCGTGGGATCAAATATGAATTCTAAAAATAATCAAAATAATAGCGAAATGCAACAAAAGGCAACAGCGTCAACCTCGAAAGGGGATACGACGAAGGCAACGTCTCTGGCAAAGGCTGAAAAGCTAGCAAAGAGGCGTAAAGTCATCGTCTCCTCCCTGGAAGAGGTATACCAAATGCCCGAGGACGAGGTATAGTCTGCCCGTCTAGGTGGACACTCAAGAACGAGGCTAAAGGAGCTCTTAAAAACTGGCCTTGATTACACAGCCGCAAAAAGGCAGGTGATCAAGGAAAATTTTCAAAGAGCCCAAACAAAGCCCCAGAGGCTAGAGCGTCAAGAAAAGGCGAAAGAAGTTGCCAAGCAAGGCACAAAATCTCAGAAACGCCCAAGATCGACAGACGCAACACCGCCGCATGTCAGCCGACTGAGGAAGAATGCCAGAACGGACGAAGTTTCGTTCAAAGAGGCCCTTACCTCAGTGAAGGTTGCAGTGGTAGAAATAGGGTACCCAGAGATCAAGATGAGTCCAGAGAGACTAGGAAAAGTCCAAGACTCGATCTCCGAAGCCCACGACAAAATCCCCACAGAGGGAACACAGGTAAGGTTTGCAAAGTGCAGCCACAAGCCAGGTTACCTGGTTGTGACTTGCGCGGACCGAACTAGTGCAGACTGGTTGCGGGACATCGTCACAACCATCCAACCTTAGGAAGGGGCAAACCTGAAAGCGTTGGAGGGTAACGATATCCCTAGGCCACTAGCCTGCACAACATTCGTCCCCGACGAAAGAGGACAAATGCCCGAAGGAGATAAAATCCTCAAAAGGCTAAAAATAGCCAACCATGGACTAAATACACACCTTTGGACGGTGTGGGGTAAACCCCCAGCGGCCAAATGTCAAACTTGGGCTTTTTCGATGAATCCTGAATCCTTAGAGGAGCTAAAAAAGCTGGACATGTCCCCTTACTATGTCCTAGGGAGACTTAAATTCAAAGTCAAAGGAGGACATGATCAAGAACCCGCCGAAAAGGGTGATAATATGCTGATATACTGGTTTTGCAAATAATATAGTTAGCATATGTTTCTATTTATTGGTACATCTTGACAGAAGCCGACTATATTATTATTTCAGAAAAAGTTTCCTGTCCAAGTGATAGTTCCAATATCTCCTTAAAAACACGAAATTTTCTATTATTAAACTCGAAATAAACTAAATGTTATTGGTCTATTACTTTCGCAACGCTTAAGAAATCGTCCATTTCGGCCGATATTAAATAACAGATTTTATTACGTCTTACAAAATGGCTGCTCGAATTACAGCGATATAAAAATGCGCGGTGGCATTTTTCTACTAATAAAACTTTCATTTCGGATTTATTGCTGTCTGAAGGAAAAAATTACGAGAATCTCTGGTATTGACAGTGAAATTTTCGTATACAAGATGTTTAATTTGTAATAAGACTTTTGTTAAAACCCAACTTTTTCAAGATTTTTTTTTTTAGGTTAAAAACTTCGCATTTTTCGAAGTAATAGAAGAGTTTACTTTAAATTTCTAACCTTCAGCTGAAAACCAGACTTGTTAACAATGTTGGATCACTAACACAAAAGCTAAACGATTTTGCTATTTGAAAGTGATTTTAATTTTTGATATATGCTGTCATAATTATAAATCGTAAATGCTGATTGGTCTAAATATCTAAGGTTAGTATGTGAATGTCATTTTGACATTATTATAATTATAAACTATTAGAATATATTAAGGTCAATTTTTGGATTATAAGGAATCAAAAGTCATAATATTTAGGTCCATATTTTAATGTTTGACTTATCTGCGTCTGAAAATCCTAGTCTCAAATGTCAAAACTTGAAGTACGAACAGCAAAAAGCTACTCATGAGTAAATTTTTCGAAAGAACTTTACTTTTTTCAAATATGAACAACACAGCAAGTAGAAAATACCAAAACGTTTGTGCTTTACACTTTTGTTAGTTGTGGTTCACATTTCTAGAGAAAATCGCTGAGTATTTTCAAAAATGCTGATTAGAGAATAAGTCCCCTGATTAATTTAGCGAAGAAGAAGAAAGTCTCAATCTAGAATATTCGCTTCTAATATATTCATTTAAGAGACCAAAAATTACACAAGTGAAAATGCATCAGAAGCAGTTGAGGTACCTATGTATCTAGTAATAACTAACTCAATTTGATGACATACATGTAGTCATTTAAATATAATATGTATATGGCATATGCACAACTTAGTCTTTTTACGACTCTTCTTCTTCTTTTTCTTCTTCTTCTTCTTCTTCTTCTTCCTCTTTTTCTTATATTGTAGGTCTTCGATAATTTGCTATTTAGCTACTAAAATATTTTCTGACCAAGGTTAAGTCGTTTATGATTTTAATTTAAAAACATACAATGGCTTATGGCTATATCTTATGAACTAAAGCTGGTTAAGAAAAAGAAATACCTATTTTTTATCATCTTGTTTCCTAAAAAATATAATTAAAAAAAATATCATTTTATCCTTTACTCTATGACTAGATTTTAAAGGAATCTACAGTTTTAATGATAAAACAAAAGAGAGCTGCTTTAATATTCTAACATTCAAACAAAGGAATTGCAAATACAAGCAGTACGTTTCACCAAACACGCTGATATCCTAAGAAGAAAATTAAAATTACGTTTTGATTTCTTTTAATAAACGATAAACAGAAACAAAACACCAACAATGGTTGTTCGTTATCCCGTCGAAAACGACTAACAGCGATACGGCATTAATGAAAAATCCATGTCGTATCGGTAATTGGGCCCGTTCGCGCCCCAACCGATGCTTTTCATCAAAACAATCGGGGCTTTCTAGAGAGACGATCGCTCCATCTTTTGTTCGCAAGTGACGCGAGCGCGTCGTTTTGAATTCGCGGGTTGGCATTACCGGCTGTCGTTGTTCTCTCTGTTCGATTGTTTTGTTGTGAATTCGGCCCGACCGCGATGGTATGCCGGAAATACGATAGAGAGTGGGGTAAATTTGGCTTTCTTTCAATGAGGTTGAATGATACGGAGAATTAATTACATTAAAATAGCTACACCACTTTTCCCACCCTCAGAAGCAAATTTGAAAATGTTGGCGTTAATTAACAAGCATGACTAAATGTGGTACCGAGCTGCATCAGGACTTGGTTGTACATACCAATCTTCTGAAAAACCCACCTATTGGCCCACCGATCCAAATAAGATTCCAGATCTTTTGGATTTCTTTATTCTGAGGAAAATTTCACCAAAGTATACACAAGTAGAAGAAAACTTTGATACGGATTCAGACCATTGTGCAGTAATCCTTACTCTAAATGATAATGTTATTCAAAAAGAATCAAAACGGACCCAAGCAAATCGTAAAACTAATTGGGAAGGTTTTCCTGCTTTTTTCTTTTCCTACTTCCATCATTTCCTTCACTCACACTAATGTCTTCTATTTTCATGATTGTTCACACTGTTTTAGCTTGTTTTCTTTACAAATTCTTACATGCATACACAACAGCTATTATGACTGCGACTCCCGCCAACAAACTAAAACGCCGATAATATTCGTTTAAACGTGCTTTTGTGGATATATCTGCTTTTGATCGCAAAATTAGAATATAACTGGTTTTGATGCTACTGATTTAAATGGTTTATATTGCGATTTGATCCAAAATGAGCATGGGAGTCGATAGATCTCATAAAGATTATTGGGAAACCGTCAAAACATGATTTTGTGGAAAAGTGAATATATCTGGTTTTGAACACGAACTCCTCAGATGTTTATACATTCATGTCGGTATAATCTTTTGTTTCCAAACATTACAATGTTATTTTATTTAAACCCAGCGATTCAAAGCTTACTTTGGTATTTGGTATCACTGTTTTTAACATAAACACATTTGATTTTGATTTCAGACTCAGTCAAGCTGTCCAAATATCAAAAGAATAGCTAGTAGCAGATCTGGAAAATTGCTATTAAATCAAGGTTGTTGAAATGGGTTATGACAGACAAAGATATTAACAACAAGATGAGAATACACTTCACAATGTATAAATTGTGATAAATTATCAAAACAGACTATCCAAATGGATGAATTGGAAACGGAGACCCTGCGCGTTCACCGGATCTGATAACGCTTGATTTTTCCATTGGAATTAATAATTAAAGAACTTTGTATGCTTCTTGCTAACTTGGATATTCTAAAAGATATAATTCGGCTAGATTGCCAAACAATCACCAGAGAAATGATCATTTTGTCACCCGTAAAAACTAAATAAAATGTCTTGTAATTTATTAATATTATTATCATTTTTGGTCTTCTGATATTCAATGAGCAGCAAGTTAATAGTAGTTTGTAAGATAATAAAAAGAAAATCAGTGAAATATTAAACGAACCCACGCCTGTAACTCTCTCTTTGTCTACCTCTCTTTCTCCGGGTGCTCAGTTTTCAATTATTGTTATTTGTACTGTCTGAAACTGAATAGAATATTAGATAAATTAGTACTCCTTAATTAGTCGAATACACAGGTCAATATTTACTCTAACCGTCATCGCGAACTCATTTCTCAATGTAAACTTCCAACTCTCGAAAACGTCGTCGCAGCCTACCCCACGTTCCTCCTCGACTTCGATCCCTTTATTCTCTTCCGTTTGTGTCCTTTACGCCTCCTTTTCGGCAGTAGCGTGCCGTGCAGGGTATTGTCTCTAAAGCGTCTTCATCTTTGACATCTTTAGATTGACTGAAGTCTGATACCAAGAGAGTATCGATACTTTTTTTTTAAACAGAAAGAATCGAAATCGGCATTGTATTGAAAGATATATATCGATACCGATATCGTATCGATATTTATATAAATATCAATAAAAAATGGAGATCATGTAGTCAAATATGTAAGGGAAGTTGCTTCTGTAACCGGCACCTAATAAACAAAGGAAAAATGTGTGATGGAAACTTAACGACTGCTACTCCTACACTAAACTGATCAAAACTCATACTATTTAACTTGTTTGTTCATGTCTGCTTTGTTTCAGATTCCCTTTTATAAATAATGATAATAATAATAATAACCACCCACCTCGAATTGCCTTATATTTAATATCCAGTAGTGGGAATACTACTATAGTCCAAACTTTTTTAGATATCCACAAAAAAGGTCTTCTTCTACTTATATTTTTTATAAAACAGGTAATTTTTTCTACAAAAACAAGCTCTTACCTCTTCAAAAATTATTAATTCTTATAACTTTGGATTTAAAAAGTGTGGCATTTCACTAAAAAGCGTGGAATTTCACTAAAAAGTGTGTTCCAAAAAAATTTATACATATGTTAATAGAAGGAGCGGCACTTGACTCCTAATTTTCTATTTTCCCAGGCCTGGAAAAAATTGTAGATATGGCAACGTCGCAATATATGGAGTAGATGGTAAGTATTTTTAAATTTCCCCTGTCATCGGGCGATTTTGTAGTCAAAAAAAGCCACAGAAAATAGGCAACGTCGCATTGATACACGACGCCCCGAGCGATAGATCTCTTAGACGGATAGGATCTTGGACTCAAGGCTCTGGACAGTAGAGTGCTGTTGTGGACATTTAGGTAGAGATAGGAGAAATATTGCTAATCATTTAAATGGGTGAAAGTTATTTGTAACATTGGATAATGAAAATAAAATATACTTTTCCGCAAATCGATAGGAAAATTTGACATTCTATTTTTTCGTAAAGAAAAAGTCAAGATATCCTAACTGTTAGGAAATATTAATTTCCTTGGTGTAAGGAAATTATATTTCCTTACAGTTGTTAGTGTTCTATATAAATGATTGAAAACACGTTCTTTATAAGGATTATATTTTGAAAACCTCAATAAATTTTAAATTTAGTTTGTTATATTTACAGTTATTTAATAGTTAGTACAATTATTGAACATTGGAGAAACATTATTAAAACTATAAGAAACATTTTGGACAAAGTGCGGGGTAGTAGGGTTATTTTGTTCAATAAATTTTATTTGCCACCTCAACCTTATTGTTAAAAGAATCTTCAATATATCCTTCAGCAAGTTTGATAACTTCCATCCGCCATGCCTCTTTAAACTAGTAATGTCGGCACCAGAGTCAACCAATATTCTTGCAGAAGACCAACGAAAACAATGATCAGTATATTCTGTCGGTTTTGCCAAGTTCAAATAAGTAGCTACTATCTTAGGCATTTTTCTAAATTGATGTATTCCTACCACTTGATATTTAAAGAAAAATTGGCCACTGTTCATATTTTCTGGTCTTAACGAAACATACTTTCGATAAATATTCAAGTACATCTGATTAACTACAAATGATCTTGGTTTGTTGGTCTTTGAATCAGGTATGCTAATTAAAAGCTTAGATTTTAGGTCTTCTACATCGTGTAGAATCATCCGGACTAACTCATCCATTCTATAGGCCCCAGAAATACCAAATATTAAAACCACTTAAAAAATATTACCTAAATAATTAAATTTACTTTATCTGAAGCTTCCTGGATAAATTTTTCGATTTGTTCCTTCGTTAAAATCTTAGATTTCTTTGCCCTATAATCCCTTGTTTCTTCGTTTCTCGTTAGCTTCTTCCCCCCACCCTATTTCTTCGGCACCTCTATCACATCTACATGTGGATTTATCATGAAGGTCTTTTTCCGATGTGCATTTTTCTCTTTAACACCTTCAGATGATAATTCTGAAATTTCTGTGCGTACTAAGCAACATTGTTTTCCTCGGGAATGTAACTAATCTTGTTTGAATACCTCCAAGACTATTTCCATCACTTCTAAGCGGCTTTTGTCCATCAGCACAGGTAATGTATCTGAGGACACCAACAGCATGGTCCGTAAAAATTTAGCCATACCAGTGATTGACCCAAAATTTTGCAGTATTAAGAACGTTTGCATAGTGTTGAAAGTTACTGGTGTAAATAATAAAAAGTAAGAGGTCGAGTACAGAGTCCTGCGGAATTCCACTAGTTATAGATTAATTATATTTTATTTATTTAGTAAATGACTACTTTGTTTTGATTGGACAAACGATTGCCTTATTTAATTTGAATGAAAATATAATAATACTGTTTTAAATATATCGCTTTTATGAGGTGGATAAACGAAACTTTTGGTTCAACAAACGTGGACATTCGAATGCCTCTTTGAAATTTATAAAAATAATGTTTATGGCAGTGGTCGCCAACCTCTCAATGTGTTGAGCTACTTTGTTAATTTTGGAATAAACAGCGAGCTACCCACACGGAAGCCACGTAACGCAACGTAAATGAAATAATCCACAGTTAATTTATCATTATATGTATTTATTTTACTATTTAACTGGTAATACATAATACATAGGTACTAATAATAAACTAATAACTTAATAACTAATATTACTAGTACGTACTTGTTCATAGCTACATTCCTACCTACCAAACGAAGGTGTTTAAAAAATAAACACAAACTTTTATCCAGCCACAACGGCATGTCACGTAATATTTAAAAATAGTTAATAACAACAACAAAAAAGTAACGCACTATCATGAACATAAACATTGAAAAATAAAAAAGCACGTACAATGAGAAGGCTGACAGACTCATCGATAATTTTTGTAATGTTTGCGGTATGATTTGATACAGCCATTCGAATATTTGTTCCTCATAAACTTCATATTGGAAAAAGAAGATTCACACAAAACTGAATAATGCTTTCACTTTCAAGGCAACACGGCAGAGAACTGAATATTTGTCTTTACTTACACTAGGCCAGATACATTTGGTACTTGAGACTAACGATTTTAAGGCTAAATCATTTTGAAACTCAATTACTTCCATTTCTGTTGCAGCGATGTCTTCGCCAAAGTTCTGCATAACACAAGTTGCAAACTGTTGGATATCAATTTCCATAAAGGGTGAAATAACAAACTGCGCTACTAAAGCCATTTCGTTGAAATCCTTAAAACGATTTTTGAAGTTATTCTTCAGGGTAGAAACTATTTCTACATGATATTTGCTGTCATAGGGTTCTAATGGATTTTGAGATATTTTTTCTGAAAGAATAGGAAAATGCTTGGCATCGCTGTTAATTAGGTTTTGTTCCCAAAACTCCAGCTTTTTGATAAGTGCTTTTATATCAAAAATCATTTCCGCTAGTTTTTTGTCTCTCCCCTGAAGCTGCAAATTAAGTTTGTTTAATTTCTCTGTAATGTCCACGAGAAAACCAAAATCTCTAAGCCAGATTGAATTTTCTAGTTCCGGAGTCGGTTCATCGCGTTGTTTAAAAAATTGAACTATGCCAGATAGGACATCATTAAAACGTTTCAGCACCCGTCCTCTACTTAACCATCGGACTTCAGAGTGAAGGAGTAGGTCCCCGTATTGACAGTCAACTTCTTCGGCCAAGGTTTTGAATAATCTTCTTTGTAACGCTTGAGCTCTAATCTTGTTCCCAATTTTTACCACCAGTTTCATAACGTTGTTTAGTTTCAGGAAATTTCCACATAATGCTTGCTGATGGATAATGCAGTGGTAATAGAGACATTGTGGAAAAGTTTCATTTTTACGACATAATGCCACCAGACCCTTATCACAACCCACCATAGCTGGAGCGCCATCGGTTGTCAAGCCTACCATTTTCGATATTGGAATTTTCTCGAAAGAAATAATATTTTTTAAATGAGAAAACAACTCCTGTCCAGTAGTGTGTCCTTTCAGTGGAATAAACTTCAAAAGATCTTCTTTAATCGTAAAATCACTAAAAACCATCTTGACGAACACGGCCATCTGGGCAGTGTCAACGACATCTGTTGATTCATCCAGTTGAAGTGAAAAATAAACACAGTTATCTAAGTCAGTTCTTAACTGTAAAAAAATATTATTGCTCATTACTTCTACACGTCTCATCACTGTATTAGCAGAAAGTTGCATAGATTTTATAGCTAAAACTATCTCGTCTTTATTTCTAAAGTTGGAAAATAACGAATCAGCAGCTTCTGAACCCGCCTGTTTTATTATTTCCCCGTCTTCATAAGGTTTCTTTTTTTGTGCAATTATCTGGGACACACGGTACGATGCTTCAGTTGCAGCCTTATTTTTGTCGACTGTTCTTAAAAATATTGATTGTTGTCCAATTAACTGCTTTTTTAACTGTTTCAGTTTCTCCTTTCTGGCGGCAGAATGTAGTGGGAATGATTTTTCAAAATTAGAATATACAGTTTTATGATGTCTCTCAATATTTCCTTTTTTAGCAACGGAGATCGAAGTATTACATATCAAACACACATTTTTATCTTTAGCTTCTGTAAAAAAGTATTGTTCTTCCCATTCCGAATGAAAGTGGTATGTCTTTACCTTCTTACAACTGCTTGCCATAATATTATTTTTTGTTGTTCTCTACTAACCCAACCGCTGGACGTTGGTTACGCGTTCAGTTTTAAACTAAGCGCAATGTCGCCGCGCCGTGCGTATTTATCCCGTTCCAAGCAATCCTGATCGTTCTCGAACACTAACGCGCTGGTCCGGCTGGTCGGTTCTAGCCGATTCTAGCTTGATGGCGTCAGCGGCAGATCGCTCACCGCAACGTTGCCGCTGTTTATGTTTAATAATATGACAATTAGATTTTTTTGTGGAATTTTCGGAAGCTTCTCTGATTTTTGCAGTTTGTATTTTTTAAATTAAAATCGTTGTGAGAGCTACCAGAAGTGCCTCCGCGAGCTACCGGCAGCTCGCGATCGACAGGTTGGCGACCACTGGTTTATGGCATAATTTTTATTTGAAGAGAGGGCAAATGAAAATGGTTTACATATTATTTATTTTTTAGAAAACTTCGCATTTGTCGGTGCTATAACTTCACAGACCTCTTGATTAAGCATACTATGCTCTTATGTTGGAATAAGCTTCAAACGTTCTTCGTTTACCACTATTGCGCTGTCACTGTTTTTATCATCATTTCCCTCTTTTCGACCCGTTCTCGAGACGCTGCGCGAAAATTGCTTCCGAATAGGTTAAACAAACACTATAAATTTCTACGTGTTTGTTCTCGAGTAATGGTTATACCCACTTCCTTGCTTTGCTCTGGATAAATACCGGGGTCTTGCAAAAATTATGCGACAGAAAATACGAGACAGATTTGTTTGAACGTTAATCTATAAAAAAAATGAGATGGGGAACATTTTTGGATCTTGGAAATGGAAAATGGTGGAAATTTTTAAGAGATGTTCTCTCAAAATCATTTGAAGTAGTGAGAATTGGAAATGTAATAGAACTTGCTTGACGTTTCTAATATTTTATCTTATAAAAAATCAAATTATAGGCTTGGCAACTATGTTCCTCACCACGAGATTAAGGTTTGTGTTTACTGGTTACCATGGCAACGGTTGCCATGGCAACAATTTTTATGTAGCTGATTTCAGCTAAACGAAATTTGGCCTCAAATTCCGTTTAGAAATCCCGAAACCTAAATTAAATTTGACATATGACATTAAAGAAAAGGTTACCACGGTATGTGTGATATCGCCACAGTAACCACAATACTGTAACCAAAAATGTTGTGGTAAGCTTATAAAGAAATGTCTTAAAAGTATCCACCGAGTGACGTCACAGTTAACCCAGCACAAATTGAACTAATTCAGCTATCCTCTTGTCGATAATACTCTTTTAACTTGGCTGACTAGCGTTATTTATCAAACAAATAAATTCACTTGCTTCAAAAAAGTTTTAAAAACTTTTGGATAACACAAAGTAATTATGTTTCAAAGTTTTCAAAAAGTACATTGTTTATTACTTTATAGATGACGTAATATTAATATTTAAAAATTATGTACTACAATAATTCAATCAAAACGAATAAATAAATCGTCAAATGTGACTGGAAATTATTATGGAAGTGCTTTTTAAAAAGTATGCAAATGTTATGTCAAAAATAAGGTACTTTTATATTTCTTTTTTGTTGATTTTAATTAGACACTTGGCAACACCGCGCTAATTTGTATTGACAGAGTATGACAGATATAATTCTAAATTCTAATGAATGTTTGGTATGTTAGACGTTAGGAATGCTTGGAATGCGTGAAATAAGTCACCTAAGAAATGAATGGGCGGATTTTAAGAACCACGGAAAAAAATGTGACTAGAAAATTTTACTACAATGTTGTAGTAGTAGACTTGTAGAAAAATACTTAACAATTTGTAGAAAATTTTACTACAATTTATAGTTAAAAACTATTAATTATTGTAGCAATTGAATTGTCGAATAAAATGCTACAACAATAGGAAAGAAGTCCACAATGTTTAGTATATTTTACTATTGTTTGTAGAAGTAGAAATTTATTACAATTATCGTAATTACTACTACTAACTTCTGTAAAAATTTGTACAAATATTAATAATTATCTCTACAAAAAATAGTAATTTTCTCTACAAAAACTAGTAATACTTTACATCCCTTCTTCAAAAATATTCTATAATATTTTAGAAATTCTAAGTCATGTGAACAAAACAGAATTCTGCTATTGGCCAACATTTTCTGACGTCGATCATAAACGGCCAGACAGCAGTAGCCGTTCGCCATGTTCACATAACAAAGCATGGTACATATACGAGTACCTATAACACATTATTATATTATAAGCACCGATGCGTTTGAGAAAATTTTAATAATAAATTCTATTGGTGGTAAGTACATTTATTATTGTTTCTGAATAATTTACCTTTAGATAACTAATTTAAATAACCTTAGTAGATTATTTTAAAAAAATAGTTGTGCCCAACGATCGAATTTTGTGCCAAGTTCAATGATGTTTTTTTGTCTTAATTGTGACATACCTACTTTCTCATTTTTGTTAGTTATCTGACTTAGTCATTTAATATCCAAATCAGTGTAAAGGTGATAAATATCCCCGTTTTAAGGGTATGAACAATTCAATTGGTATTAATTTTTATTTCATATTTTTCAGGTGCAGAAAAGCCAACTGAGACTGAGGGCGCTATTATCACTGTTATTTATTACATAATGTAATTAAGAATTTGTATCTTTTATATTAAAACAATAAATTGAATATTTTATTAAGGAACATTTTTTTTCTAGGTTATAATTATAATAATTATGGAATACTACTACAAATTTTATTAAAAATTACTACAATTTGTATGAATTTTTGCTATTTATTGTGTAAAATTTTCGTATTTATTTTCATAAAACGCAATACATTTTTAATATAAATTCATACAATGAATAGCAAAAATTATAACAATTTGTAGAACAATTCTTATGATGCATTTGGATCTTTTTACTAAATATTGTAGATAATAACTCTACAATACATTCTCCACAAATATTTGGAAATTTTTACTACAAATTGTCCCTGCCCCTATATGTACTATTTATTGTAGAGAAAAAATCTACAATTGTAGAAATTTGTTCTACAAATTTTTTTCCGTGTGATATTAAAGTAAGTTAGAAGCAATTATTCAAGAAAATCAAAACTGCAAATCAACCAGAACTTTCGTTTTAGAGTTATCGTGCCGGCATACATACACACAGACGACCAGAGAAAAATTTTGTTTTGCATTTTCGGAAACGTAAAAAAGTATTAAAAAACTGGAGCCTCATTAAAACTCTAGAGGACTAAACCATTTGAGTTAACTAAATAGTGCAAAGCGTATTTTGTTAAATAATAATAATAATAAAAAAATAAAATTTTTGCCACAAGTTTTCAAAAAAAAAATCACCTAATACGAATTTAAAATGGAAAATGGCACTCTTTTTATGCAAATGCCTCGCTTTAAGCCGTAAAGCCGTAAATAAAAAAGAAGAAATGGATTTACAGAAAAATACAAGCTGATACTTTTTTTTTACAAATTTCACAAATAATGAACTTCATATTATATAAAAATGCTTGTTATTTGAACCTGATGCTCTGTCGTCACGGATTTCCACCTGACATGTACGATGGTTATACCGAAATAAAGTTAGCAACCAAATTCATTTCAATTGACTTGCAAACGCAACTGTCAAATTTTTGCTGATTTGTAATACTAGAGCAGACATAATTCAAGATCTAGATATACCTCATTTTAAGGTACTTTATTCTGAAAAAATTGAAACGCCCTGTATATAACGCAGAAGAAGCCCAAACGAGAATCAAATTAATTTAAAAATTCCAATTATTTTATTTGAAAATAAAAATACTGTGGTCTAACTATCAACCCGGGGTTTTCTTCGAGGCGCTTCCCTGGCAATTACATCGTTCCATTCGGAAATAAAACTCCATAAAGCACGAATCCCAATTCGAAATTCGAATTTAAATATTCAAAAAGGGATTAAGTGGCCCAAAGTGCATTAGAAAACGTTATTTAAAAATATCGTCCAGAAAACAAACCGGATCGCGACGCTTCCTTAATGGGATTTTTACTTTTTTCCGGGGAAATTGGTTTTCCACGTCGATGACTATAAATGCTTTGACGGAGGCGCCGTCATTTTTCTAATTGGATGGGAAATTGTACTGTTATTTTCCAGTTTAAATTCGTATTAGGTGATTTTTTTTTTGAAAACTTGTGGCAAGAATTTTATATTTTTATTATGTCAAAAGCGGGATATTTTCGTACTGTAGCGTTGAGCGTACAAGCAAGTCAAAAAGCGTGGAAAATACGCCTAAAGCGTGACGTCTGGCAACTCTATTTCCACGTAATATCGTCTTTTGATTTGTTAGTGGTGTTTCCTGTATCGCCTTCTTCATCGCTTGAATCAATCTGGATAGATCTTACAAAACGTTTTATTCTTTCTTCAATAAAATTACTAGTTTCTGGACCTTCTTTGTCATTTGCTAGCTCTTGAACACCTACAACTGTTTCTTGCTTTGCAGGTAAATGTTTTGTCGGCTTAGATTTCTTAACTATCTTTTTCTTAAGAGGTGGCGATTGACTTTCAGAGTTTAAGCTGTTAGTTCCATTATTTTCAAAGGGATCTTCATTTACCGTTTCCTTGTCGGACATAAACAATTGCTTTAGGGCATTCAAACGTTGCTTACATTTTCATATGAGATCATCTTTACACACACAAAAATAATCAACTAATACAGGCTCCAACGTGTCCATCTACTGTCTAGTTTTGGAGCTGCCAATATGATGTAAAAGAAAAGAGGAGAGAGCCAATAGGTGTGGTGACAAGGGTACTCAAGCGGTCTCATCTCCTTGTGGCCGCGTAAGACCAATGTGTAACCACAAATCAAACTTCAAAATTCAAGCCAAAAAATTACAAAAACTGCTACTTACACCCACGTTTTCCAGCCCCTTAACGTGTTAATAGTACTTTTGTACGAGTACATAGTTACCTGTATACAAGTTTATTTAAAATTTACTTCATTTTTATCGTGTTTCCAATTTAAAATATTATTTTATTTTAGTCATTTATTTTTTCTAGAATACAAAATGCGCCAATTATAATATTAATACCATACACAAACCATTTAAATTTTATTAATCAAAATAAATAAACAAATATAAACAAATACGATGTATTGTTATAGTTCCCATAGTATCAACACTTATATTTTATTGCTGTTGGTTTAGAAATTATAAATATTATTCGTTTAATTAAACAAATACCGTTCGATAGAATTATTAATAATACAGAATGTTATTACGAAGGATGATTTGTCATTTTGTTAAAAAAAGTTTTGTATTCGTATCCAATGTTTATGGAATGTCTCAATTGATGTACTGGGGAGTGGTATAAAATGGGAGACAGATTAGTTGAAAAAGTAAAAAAAAAAGATTAAAAATTAAAAAAATGGGTTTAATATGTTAGAAAGGAAGGGGGTATAATTATTAATTAAAATTAAAAATCCAAATATAAGTGAACACCACTATAATCGTATGAATATTGAATACAAAAACACAAATAATGACGAAACGAGTAGCCAGTAATTCTGCGTAGGGAGATGTACTACGTTGACTGTGCTTTGACTGAATCTACTCTCCGATTCTGTCTGTGTGACGTGTGACTGACTAAAACACCAACATTATCCCGACGAATAACCGGCGATTCACACGTCGTTGTCTGTAGGTGCTTATCTCCCTGACCAGAGGCGACTCAAGGTAATTTAGTAATATAGTGTTGTCAATAGTTGAAGTTAATAACCCAGATAGCACACGACGTCCATTGGACGTCCATATTTTGTCCAAATAATGTCCTGGATGTCCATGAACTTCATATGGATGTCCATTGGACATCCATTTTCTGTTATCCAATGGATATACCCATTCAGACGTCCAATGGATGTCCAATAAATGTCCATGATGGACACTATAAAAATGACTAACTTATAATAAATTATTATAATTCTTTTTGTATAATTTAATTATTTACAACGTTTTAATTAAAATAAATCAATTAGTTTCCTCTCCTAACACCTCTGTTGACAAGATAAAAAAGTAAAAGGCCATTTAGGCTAGACTAGACGAAGAAGAAGAAAAGAAGAAAGAGGTTAAGAAGAAAACATCCCACATGTAGCCACTGATCTGTATTATTTTACTGGATAGGATATAGCCCCCTAAAAAACGTTCCGAAAAATTGACCGATTTGGATAAATAATATGGCGGACCGGATGTTATTTAACGTAACCTCTATTTCCATTTGTCATTTAATTGTGTCAACAAGCTACGATGACATGTTTTAATTGTGGAAAATAAAGTAAAAAGAGTATGAATTAAACAATAAACGTTCATTCCTGAAGACACAATATGCTTCACGTTTCCATTTTTATATTTTTTTTCATAAAAAATCAAATCATGGGTGAATTTTCCCGAAGGACATCGCCCGCAAAAGGAATAGAAGAAGAATAAGAAGAAAAACTAATCAAATTATAGGTTAGGTATGTCAAATTATCCCAAATTTCAGTTCTGTGAACACACCATAATTTGCCCAAATCGGCCAGAATTGTTGCACTTCCTCTCCTTGTTGGAACGGTTTTTTAGTATGTTAAATATAGCATATATCCTATCCAGTAAAATAATACAGATCAGTGCATGTAGCCCATAGATAATGTTTATCTGGTAAGAAAATAAGTATAATTAACATTAAATTATTTAAAAATCCAAAAATTAAGAAGCAAATCGTTTGTTTTAAACTAATATAACCTATCGATTATGTTTTAAACTTTATATTTTCGATTTACATTCAAAGAATCCCTTTCTTTTAGACCTTTTGTCAAATGATTTACCTACGTATTTAGGAAAATGGCTTTACTAAAAACTAACTAATATGCTGCAAATTCGAGATGATGTCAACACAATTATTATTGTAACTAAGAGGTGAGAAAACTTTCAAAGGAGAAGAAAAAAATTCAAGTTTCTATTTGTACGACATGAGACGTTAGCAGAAGAGGCTATTTTTATTGCAATTTTAGATTCAGCAGTTACCAAAACCAGGGACAAGGACATGACGAACTTATAAAAAGATGTTTTGTTTCCATAATTTATAATATCCTCACAAAAGAATTCGCATAATATGAAAGAAAAATGGCAATTTAAAGAAATAATGAGCAGTTTTTGTTTATATGTAATTATAGAGGTAAAGTACATTAGTCAATGCATATTTTCATATTAATAACATTTTATCTAAAAGTTTTAAATATTTAACTATCACTTTTGCCTGATCAGGCGTGTACTAAACGATTGATTTAAGACTCAATATTCGTATAAAATGTAATGTCTTAGCTGCTGCTAAGAGTGACAATGGTGCTGCTTAAAAAGTAAGCGAAATAGCCTTAAGAAAATGGCTGAGAAGGTCCATAGTCCATATTATTTTATTTCATTTTAATATAGGTCCTTATATGGACCTTTCATGGAGTCCAAATGGACGTTCAGGAGTGGGACATTGTCCAGTGGATGTCCTTCGTTAAAATGCTGGACGTCCTTTGGACAACCGATATGTCCATGAATGGACTTCCGATGGACATCCAATGGATTGACTTGTGCTGTCTGGGAACAAACTGCACAACGTTGCATAACGTACTATACAAACTTAAATATAATTTTCCTGAGTTTATGTCAAGCAAAAAATATCCGATGATAAACAAATGTCCGATTTTCTATGGTAACTGAGCTACAAACTTTTAAGGATTAGAAGATAAACTAATGTAGTACGCCATCAAGTACAATATCAAGTCTCCAAATAATTGACGCTTCTTCTACTCAATGCTTCTTCTACCTGACACTTCTACCCGATGCACCTCCTGCCCGACGCTTCTCCAATCCGATGCGTCTACGTTTCGATGCTTCTACGTTCCGATGCTTCTACGTTCCGATGCTTCTACGTCCCACCAGACGCAATATTTCCAAACAAACAACGCTTCCACGTATTAAACTACAAAACACTCATATTTATATATTATTATAAACACAATCTTTGTTATTTCCAAACGCTGCTAATACAGGGTGACACACGGGAACCGGATGTTTTTGGAACGCATAGTACGGAGCTTACCGCGGTTGGAGGAGAGTAATTGCGATGTTACAACCTTTGTAGTGTTGTGCCATTTTAGTAACAATAGAGCAATGGACAGTAGAGCATCAGTGATAACTACACAGCGGCTTTTTCGCATTCATTTTAATCTTGCTAGACGGGAAGTTGTTCCGTCTCGCAACATCATCATAATATGGGTCAATAATTTAAGAACAACTGGCAGAATAATGAAGAAAAAGTCACAAGGTCCACAACGTACCGTGAGAGCCCCTGAAAACGTAGAGCGAGTGAGACAGTCGTTCATCAGAAGTCCTTCACGACCTCTTCATTCTTTAAAAGTCACATTGTGGTGTGCCATCGGTTCTAATTGCCTAATTGCATTATTGGTCCCTATTTTCTCGAAGAGGCTGGGCGTACCAGCACCGTTAATTCTAATCGCTATATTCAAATGATCCAAAAACAATTATGCTAGAACTACGCAGAAAAGAGATAAATCCAAGGAATGTGTGGTTTCAACAAGATGGCGCCACGGCGCATACTGCCAACGCATCAATGAATGTTGTCCGCAACTTGTTCCCAGAAAAACTCATTTCACGTTTTGGAGATGTGCCGTGACCCTTAAGGTCTCCAGATCTGTCAATTTGTGATTTTTTCTGTGGGTGTATTTAAAGAATCGAGTAATTTGGAGGACTTGAAAAATGCCATTCGTCAGGATATCATGATTATTGATCGAGCAATGTTGGAGCGTGTTATGGACGATTTCTGGAAGAGGGTTGAAAACTGCATCCAACGCGACGGACACCATCTAGATGATATTATCTTTCATACTTGATACACATCGTAAATGGCATTGTATAGGCTTCATTCTGGTGTAAATAAAACCTTAATATCTTACAAATTCTTTGTGTAACATTAATTTCAAATTCGTCCGGTTCCCGTATATCACCCTGTGCATCTAATATATTAGGTTTTTGTTGCATACTTCAAAACATTGTTTATCAAATATTCTTGAATTATTTGGCGATTTATTTTAATGATAGCTATAATACTGTCGGTTCGTTGGCGAATAAAAGATATAGTGGACTGTATGACTGAATTTTGACAATACCTCCGTTGAATCGATTATTATATCTCTCAAATACAGAGGAATCTAGGAGACGTGCGTGTCCTGGATCGACTCTATGTTAAGGGAGAGAACTATACACACAACCCTTAAGGGAGAGACAATAGCGGCACGGGTAGTGAGAGGATGTTCGCAGGGTGGAGTACTGTCTCCACTCCTGTGGAACCTGTAGTGGACGGACTGCTTAGGGCTCCCAAAGATAAGGGACATAGAACCCTGGAATATGCCGATGATCTAGTGATCATGGCACAGGAAAAATACAACACAGTAAGAGGTCGAATGCAAGAGGCTCTAAATATAGTAACAAAATGGACAGAGGCGGAAGGACTAAACATTATTCCAAACAAATCTGACATAATTGCATTCACCCGCAGGAGGAAATTGGATGGACTAGGGCCTCTAAACCTAAGAGGTGCAAGCATCCAGCTTAAGAGGGAGGTAACATATATCGGGGTTATGATTGACTCGAGACTTACCTGGAACCAACATCTAGAAAAAACCACAAGGAGAGCGGAAACCTCGTTAATGATGGCAAGGCGATCCTTTGGAAAAATGGGGGTTAAAACCAGACATGGATTTATAACATGGTGGTGAGACCGATAATAAGATACGCAGCTTTGGTGTGGTGGCCAAAGAAACAGCAAAGGAAAGCAATAACGAGGCTAAGCAAGGTACAAAGACTTGCCTGCCTCGGAATAACGGGGGCAATGAAAACAACTCCCACAGCTGCAATGGAAGCACTAATAGGACTCCCACCTCTTCACTATGTGATACAAGGGGAGGCAAGATTAGGTGCTTACAGATCTTAAGGTTAGTGACAGGAGACGTGCTAGACATGAGATCAGACCACTTAACCAAGAAGTACTCTTTCAATACTCCATTTGAGGTTTTAATACAGGAAAAAGCGGAGATCACCATAAGGGAGCCCAATGCCCAACGACAGGAACAAACCTGGTATACAGACGGGCCTAAGACTGCGGAAGGCACTGGGGCGGGAGTATTCTCCAAAAACCCTGATTTCAACGCAAGTAAAACGATCGCAAATGGTTTGTTAGATGGAAAAAAAGTAACATTTAGAGGTGGAAATTAACCGAAAATATCAGGACCGGTTCTTGAGATATGACATTCGATCATTTTGGTTTCTTGGTTATCGTTCATTTATTTTCAGAATTACCAAAAAATATTTAAAAGTTTTTTATTTGATAGTAAATTTTCTTTGATTTAACGTTTCCAGATTTTTCATCCAACGTGGAGTTTTCTCCGGACGATCCTCAACGTATTTTTTTTAAATATGGACCTGGATATTTTATGACACTATTCGAAATAACTTCTCATCCGGCATTCAGCGGTGTATCATACAATGCCATTCAGTAGCGGTTTTTGGGTAATATGAACCATATTCCAAATTTTATTAAATTTACAGTTACATAATGCCCATGCCGCGCCTTTCGATAGAAAAATAAAGACAATTCTTCCGAAACTAATGTAATTACTTGTAATTACTTTACAATGTAGTATTCTTTATTACTGCTTAAAGTTGATTTATCTATTCCATACATTTTCGAAATAAAAAACTATCAGTAATGAACTTATTTACAAAAATAATCACTGAACTCTCCGTGTTAAAGCATCATACAGTTCCGGATCGTCCTGTAGATTCCTCGGAAACCAATAGAGGCAAGGCCAGACTTGATTAAAACATCTGGTAGTGACAAAGGAGAACAAATATCGTGGATACCTCTCCCGGGGGAAATAAAAGGAGTTGTGCCATGTGTGTGTATGAGAATATGTGTGCGTCTGTGGCTGGAAAGAGAAATACCGACAAACTATAAACCATTGAGCATCGCTGTGTTTACTTGTCAATAAAATGAGATTGATATGTCACCCGACAAATTTTTTAGATTCTATTATACAGAGTTGAGCGGGAATTTGAGCAAATTTCCGACTACGCCACTGATCATGTAATGTCACATAATGGCCCTCCATTACTCCTTCATACCATATCGAACAATGCCTTGTAACTCTTTTGTACATAAAAAGAAACTTCTCGAACATACGAGACACTAAGTAGTTTCCAAAAACTAAAAGTATTAAGCATAACAATCTGCACGGGAGTCTGGAACTCGCGAACTTCCGATGGAGTTGGGAAAGTTTTATTAAACACCATCCGATCTAGCCTTATAGGTGTGTATAGGTATATGTTTATACGGGCTTTTTGATAAAGCTTATTATTAAAGTTTTCCCGAATCGAATTTCATTTCTGGCTTTGACGGCCACTTTTCCCAATTCCGTCAGAATTTATAACCTTTACTGAAAGCTATTATTAACATTTCAATGGTCAATTTTCGGTGTTAAAAGGGCGGTTTATTGTTAATTTGGTTATTTCGCTTCCATTCAAATTAAATTTGTAACCTAACGGTTTGAGAATTCTTTAATAAAAATGTATGTAACAGGAGTGGATATTTAATTATTTTTCAAAACTCAAAAGGCTTTTTTGCATTAGTATAAAAAATATCATCTAACTGATCACCTTCTTTTATAAATAAGCGTTATTACTTATTCTCTAATCAGGAAATTTATGATTTACATAATATACAAATGGTTTTATTTGTATCTCCGCCACATTCTCGAAACTGGCGCAGCCAGTAGGATTTCTCTCCCCAAAAATCGATTATTTACACCTATTTCAGCACATCATCCGATCCACTCTACAAATATGGATAACGCTCAACCGAGGGGCTGCATTAATTTTTAATAACCCCTTATCGTCACTTCGTTTCTCAATCTGTAAATCTAATGAAGCATCGTCGGGTATGGTGCACGTCTTGTCTTCCTGCCGCTTTTACAAAATTCAAATTAGGCTAGAGTCGCAACCCGGCATCGCGTTATTTAGCAATTCATGTGTATGGATCGACTCTCTAAGCCGAAACGTTGTAAATTAGTTAAAGTTAACGAGTAAGGAATAGGTACTTAAGAAAGTCCCTTATGATACACTAAGCCGTTTTGGGGAAAGCGACGAACGTGTGCGACGTTGCCGAGTTGTGGTATAATAGAGGTTATTGTGTACGTTGAGCTTTAGTATTATATTAATGACAATTGTGATGTTGAAAAACTGTGTGAACCAAGTTGTAACTATAGTATGATACAAAGAAGAATTAAGTCGTAAAATAGAGTGGGTCAGAGTGTAAAATACCAAGAAAAATAGCCGGCAGTTGGCCAGAAGTGCTAACAGATAAAGTACTTAATACAAAACAAAATACAATATCAAGCCACCACGTTATGTGGACATAATTTGAAAATCAATGTTAACTTAAAGTTATTGTTCAAGAACTTCACCAAAAAATGTATTCTACAGCTTATAATGAATATAATAACTAAATAAACTAAATATTTAGAGAAAGTAAGAAGTTAAATAGTATATGTCATTTACATAAACTCAAAAAGAATAATAAATTCATCAATAGATGACACAGCAAGTCGTTAGTATTGGTACCAAGGCGAAGAACAATATGAGCAAAATATTTACCCGTAAAATATAAATTTCTACCTACAACATCTTATCACAAATGACCTCAAAATATAGTGATGAACTTCATCTTCATAACTGGTGTAAGCTGCTTAAAGCCTAACGCCGGTTAGGGTTACTTCATTTTGTCTTGGACTCTGATGGTAGAAATCCTTACTAATCCTTACATAAGAAAGGTTATGTTGTTGGACGTACTAGGTTTTGTTTTATCTTGACAAAGGTAATATATTAACTCCTCAGCTAACACTGAGTTTCTGAACTAACTGGCTTTTCCAAATCTATTATACAAATGATATTCAGTTATATTTTATCAAGAATCAAACAGTAGTAATATTTACTTTCACCCTGATTATACAGGTTGGTCCACCGGTAACGCCTCGGTCTGTATATCCAAAACTAAACTTTTTTTAAAAAATCGGTTTTTACGGTCAGAAAAGGTAACAATTTAAAAATAATTTCAATAATACAGGGTGCTCCAGGAAATTGGAATATATCAAAGTTAGGTTTTTTTAATCGGGACACCCTATATTTTATTGCATTTTTGAAATCTTCAAAGAAAATTAGTGTAACTTTGTTAAGAGGTTGTTATACCTAGAGTCTATAATTTTTGATATATTCGAAGATTTTCAAAATTTTGAGGTGTTTAAAAACTACAAATATATCCTACATTTCTTAATATTTCAAAGTGATTTTTTTAAGGTACATTATGCGTCTTCTGGGCTGTAACCTCAAATACTTACTGATCAAAAATATCGTATAGGGTATTTACGAAATAGATATTTATTTTACGTAGATTTAAACACCAAAAACTTCGTTATTTTAAATAGAACACACAGTATATTTTAACATTACTAGAAATATCTTTCGAAACCCTTTCAAACAATATACATAGGTATTCCCTATACCTATATGTATGTTTTTGTTTTAGATTTATAACATGGTGGTGAGACCGATAATAAGATACGCAGCTTTGGTGTGGTGGCCAAAGACACAGCAAAGGAAAGCAATAACGAGGCTAAACAAGGTACAAAGACTTGCCTGCCTCGGAATAACGGGGGCAATGAAAACAACCCCCACTGCTGCAATGGAAGCACTAATAGGACTCCCACCTCTTCACTATGTGATACAAGGGGAGGCAAGATTAGGTGCTTACAGATTAGGGAATACACTGGGAAATCTTGACATTAGGCCAGGTCACATGAGTATCTCAAGGTTAGTGACAGGAGACGTGCTAGACATGAGATCAGACCACTTAACCAAGAGGTACTCTTTTAATACTCCCTTTGAGGTTTTAATACAGGAAAGAGCGGAGATCACCATAAGGGAGCCCAATGCCCAACGACAGGAACAAACCTGGTATACAGACGGGTCTAAGACTGCGGAAGGCACTGGGGGCAGGAGTATTCACCAAAAACCCTGATACTAACCATAGCTATGCTATAGGAATACATTCCTCGGTATTTTAGGCCGAGGTATAAGCAATTTTGTAATGTGCAAAAACGAACAATGAAAGAGCTGTCGAAAATCAGCATATTCAAATAATGTCAGACAGCCAAGCGGCACTTAAGGCCATATCGAGTCAGAAAGTTACGTCGAGGCTGGTATGGGAATGCATCGAAGAACTAAGAACACTGGCAGACCGAAATAGAGTAAAACTATTTTGGGTGCCAGGTCACAAAGGGATCGAAGGCAACGAAAAGGCTGACGAACTTGCAAAAAGAGGGTCAGAAGAAACACCGGAACCAGACACAAACCCAGGAGTACCAAAAAGTACAGTCCGGGGTTTTATAAATGACTGGATTCGGGAACAACATATCAACTATTGGGGAAGCACCCCAAAACAGGCACATGGAAAAGCCTTCATAGGCAGACCATGTCCCAAAAGAACTGGAGAACTACTCTTAATGAATAGGAACCAGTTGAAAGTGATAACAGGGTTCATGACTGGGCACGCCCCAGTAAAAGGGTCACTTGAACAAAATTGGCATGTACAATGGGGAACTCATGTGCCGACTATGTCACAAGAAACCAGAAACGGCCAAACACATACTGTGCGAATGCGAAGCTCTAGATCGCAAAAGACAGGCTCTTTTTGGACAACCCCAGGTTGATCCAACAACGTATAGAACCCACTCACCCAAGGATCTGTACAAACTTGTACAAGATACAAAGGTGATAGAGTGGGTGCTATGAACTAACATGGGGTAAAACACAATAAGCCAATAGGCTTCAGTGTTATTCGGAGACACATAGTCAGACGAGCCCAGGAGAGAAAAAAAAAACATTACTAGAAATATCTTTCGAAACCCTTTCAAACAATATACATAGGTATTCCCTATACCTAATGTATGTTTTTGTTTTAGAGAATAGTATAGTTCTTATAATTTATGTAAATAATTCATTAAATTTAGTTAATCAAGGTGCCTGGGCATTGATTGTCAATTTATGTCATTTTAATTTAAACTGTTTCCAATAGGTATTGTTTTGTGTTTTGTGCAATGTCATTATTAAAATGAAGGAATATTCTATGCAAGAAATGGTGGATATGATTTTCACCATAGGTGAGTGTTATGAAAACTGTTTTTTAGCAACACGGGTTTATGCCCAAAAGTATCCAGACAGAAATCAACCGGATAATAGAACTTTTGAAAGAGTTTTAGAACGTTTTCGTACAACAGGCAGTGTTGCATATTCAAAACAAACTGTGAGTAAACCCGTAGTTAATAATGAAGACAACGAATTTCTAGTATTAGGTTCAGTAACGGAGAATCCTCACATTAGGACCAGGGAAATTTCGAGGCAAATGGATATACCTAGAACCAGTGTAATGACAATTCTCAAGAAACACCGATTCCACCCTTACCATATCCAATTTCATCAACATTTATATGGTACTGATTTTCAACGACGCATAGATTTTATTTTATGGGCGCTAGAACAGGTAGGAGAAAATAGACTTTTTCGATTTTGTCTTATTTACAAACGAATCCACTTTCCATAAGAATGACTTAGTAAATCGCAATAATTTCCATTACTATGATACAGAAAATCGGCACCTATTTAGAACTATTGACCGACAAAACAGATGGAGCATAAATGTTTATGGGGAGATTATTGGAGAGAAAGTTATAGGCCCATATTTTTTTAATAGTCATCTAAATGGAAATAATTTTTTGAGGTTCCTTCGTTCAGATTTTTGGCTGCTTCTCGAAGATATACCATTGAACGTACGGCAACAAATGTGGCTACAATTAGATGGTGCTCCTTCTCATTTTGCGCGGGACGTGATAAATTACTTAGACCGGAAATTTCCTAATAAATGGATAGGAAGAGGAGGCCCATGCCATTGGCCACCTAGATCACCCTGTTTAACACCCCCATACTTTTTTTATGGGGTTACATAAAAAGTCTTGTATACAATACCCCAGCAACCACGCCAGAAGATATGAAGGAACGAATTAGGAATGCATTTGCAACTATTACGCCGGATATGCTAAAAAGAGTAAGAAATTCGTTTGAACGAAGGATCACAATGTGTATTCTAGTAGACGGTCATCATTTTGAACATCTATTAAATTAATTTATTATCTTATTTTGTAATTCGTGTTTCAAAAAAAAAATGTAACAATGTTAGTAAAACTATCACAGATAGGTATAGGGAATACCTACATCGTTTGAAAGGGTTTCGAAAGATACTTCAACTAACGTTAAAATATATTTGGTGTTCTATTTAAAATAACGAAGTTTTTCTACACCCGTATTATAATAATGCACTTATATGCCCATAATCCGTTTCATAATGATACCCATTATAATACAGATTTTTCATTACGATACAGATTTTTAATCAATAGAAACCTACAATTTTTCAATCAAGCATGCTGTTTGACGTTTGTCCTAGGTTCCTATGTAATTATTTTAGTTGTCAAAACGTATTAAATTTTCGTAGGTAGCTAAACTTCGATAATTATAATATTAAAATGTCTGATATTAGCGATATAGAAGACTCCTCCACACATATCGGAGAAAGCAGAAAATACAGTACAAAATATTTTACCGCAAAAATCTATACGAGTAATTACTGTTATTGTGTTCAATACCAATATAAATATAATATTTATAGGTCTTGATTATTTATCGGGTGTAGAAAAAATAGCGTATGCAACTCTCATGTAATGGTTATTAAAACACTCGCATAAACCATACGAAACTCGCCTTTGGCTCGTTTCGTATCCCGGTTAATGCTCGTGTATTAATAACCATCATTACATGATCGTTGCATAATATACTATTTTAGTGTTTAAATCTACGTATAATAAATATGTATTTCGTAAACACCCTATATAATATTTTTGATCAGGAAGTATTTGAGGTTACAGCCCAGAAGACGCTTAATGTATCTTAAAAAAATCTATTTGAAATATTAAGAAATGTAGGATATATTTGCATGTTTTAAACATCCGAAAATTTTGAAAATCCTCGAATATATCAAAAATGATAGACTCTAGGTATAACAACCCCTTAACAAAGTTGCACTAATTTTCTTTATAGATTTCAAAAATTCAATAAAATATAGGGTGTTCTGATTAAAAAACCTAACTTTGATATATTCCAATTTCCTGGAGCACCCTGTATTATTGAAATTATTTTTTAATTGTTGCCTTTTATAATATACATCTTACGGTAAAAACCGATTTTTTAAAAAAAGGTTAGTTTTGGATAAACAGACCGAGGCGTTACCGGTGGACCACCCTGTAGATATAAAAAAAGGTTTTAGATCTAGCAATTTGCCAGAACGATTTAACCCAAAAAGGAACTTGCTTCAAATTTTTTTCTTACACCATACCTCTCTGGCCTTGTACTCTACCGGCTCTCAGCCCATCTGATATATACATTATCTCTATTTATGCTATTCAGATTACCCATACGAGTATACCTGGTTGCATATATAGGTTAGATCTCTAAATAAACTTTCTTTTACACAAAAATATAAGGACTAAATACGTAAATAAATAGTACATCAATCGCAAAAAAATGTATTTCTCCTACGATTCATTAGAAATGAAACCTATACAGGGTACATCGCCTATTTATTTGTTTTCGACTAGAAATGTATTTTATCTTAAACATGAATTCTGTAGCTAAATAAAATTCTATAACTGAACAATAAAAATATATATCCTAATAATTTATTAAACAAGTTATTAAACTAATTCAACAAAATCAATTTTATTCTAGTCATAATTTTCCAATAATTTATCAAAGCTATACCAAACGAATTAAAAGAAATGATTAAATGAAATGTTCGCTTTAGTTTTGAATTAATAACTTATTAACGTTTCATAGATAGATAATAATTCAAATATAAATGTTGAGCAAAACTAATCAATAAGCAATTAACAAAAATTACCCTGTCAATGGATGTATTCATATTTATCAAAAACATCAGACGAATTCTATTATACATAACAAATATGATATTTATTTATACATGTACAAGTACAAAGTAATAATTAATACACTTAAATTTAGGTAATTTAGGTTAAATTTCCAAGTAAAATTTTTATTTATAATTTATTAAGATTTTATTGATATAATAAAACCATTATGTTTTATTATTGTATTCATAAGATCACTAAATATGGAATTATTAGTACTTCAATATTTTAAGACAGTTCTCAGATCCATTTGGTTTTAAAATACCATAAAATGGCAGTAATCTAGTAATCTTGAGATTTTAAAACTAAATAAGGTTATATTTTAAAGTAATTTACTAGATGGCACTTTGGAAAGTTCTCGTAGCCTCGTTTTGGTTTTATATAAGCGACGATGTCCAACTAGACCTCAGTTCCCAACAACACAAACCAACAACCAAAAAAGTCTATACATATCTCCGCTATTACTGGACATAATCAAACAGGACAAACGGCGCTATGAAGATGATGTTGTATAAATTAATATTAAAGAGAAAAATCATGTGCACAAGCAATGTCAAAAGGATTTAAGTGTATATCTTCGCTACTACTGGTCTGATTTAAACGGGAAAAAGGGGTTAGTGGGAGAAATGACATGTAGATTAACGTTAAATAGAAAAATCATGCTTAACGACAATGCCAAAAGGAGCTAAGCCTATATTATTGATCCAATTTGCATGGAACAAACGGTACTAAGAAGGAGACGTGGCATAGATTACGCAGAATAACAAAGCCAAAAGAATCTAAGTCTATATCTCGGCTATTATTGATCAGATTCAAACGGGAAAAACGGTGTTGTCAATGACACGTAACGTAGATTAACGTTGAAGAGAATAATTATGCTTAGTGGCGAAATCAAAAGGATCTAAGTCTGTATCTCCCCTATTATTAATGTACCTAATGCTCTAAATAGACTGCTAGATTTGGTTTTGTGTAACTTTGACTGCAACTTGCGTTTATGTCGAGAAACTCAATCCTTAGTATCAGAAGATTTTAATCATCCTGCACTTGTAAACTTTTCAATCAAGACTGATATTCACGTTAATTTTCAAGTTAATGCTCCATAAAGTAAAAGTTACAATTTTAGGAAAGCTCATTTTCCAAGTCTATACAATGCTTTGGACATAATGAACTTGTCATTTTTGATTCTTATAACGATGTTGATTTGGCATGCTCTAAGTTATTTTCTACAATCTTGTAATCTTGAGATTTTAATACGCATTTTAAGGTTATATTTTAAAGCAAATTACTAGATGGCACTCTGAAACGTTCTCGTAGCCTCGAAATTACATTCAACATGTCCTATCTGCTAAATACTAGGTAGACACTCCCTGTATAAACCTCCGCTTTTAGCAAACAAAATTAATAAAGTACTGAATAGTCACTCCCTGTATAAACTAATTATCTAAACTTGAAACAACACGCTTGACTTTCAAATGACCGCCAGACACCTGCTATGTCGCAAAGACACCTGTGTCTTCGCAAACAGTTAATATGATCACGTACGCAATCATGTGATCTGGGACGGCCAATGAGAAAAAAGGCAGTAAAACCGTCGCTGGCTGGCGGGATTGTATCGGAGAAAAAACTTCACTTTCCTTTAGTCAGTCGAACAACACACATCAAAAATCTTGTCAACGCCGGCCGGCAGCAAGCCGAAATTTAAGTTAAAGCATTTGTGCGATTTGATTTAAAAAGTTGTAACATGTAATCAATTAATAATTTATGTAACCAAGTATTAATATGTAAAATGTGGAATCAGTAAGCCGTGAATATATCAAATTCAAATATAAGGTGATAGTTTCATTTGAATAAAATCAGTGCAGCAACCAGAACTTCGAAAGTATCTTCCAGAGGCTACAGGGTGGAGCATAAGGCCTTCACCCCAGATAGCATATTTTAAACATAGTCATACAGTCCACCATGATCGAAGGCAGTAAATGTCAAGCCTTATAAACCCAGGGTAAGACAGGCATTAACGTGTATCTTGGTTGCTATTGGTCTGATTCAACCTGGAAAAACGTGGGAGTGGGGGGAAATTAAATGTAGATTAACACTGTAGAAAAGTATTGAAAAGCAGCAATGCCAAAAGCACCTGTTTTTGGTCTGATTTAACCGGGAAAAACGGGAGACCTAAGTCTATATCTTCGCTATAATTAGCCAGAATCAAATAGGACAAATGGCGCTATGAAGAAGACGTTATATAGATTAACATTAAAGAGAAAAATAATGCACACAAGCAATGCCAAAAGGACCTAAGTGTATATCTCCGCTGTTATTGGTCTGATTTAAACAGAAAAACCGACGTTGTGATGGAAACACAACATAAAATAACGCTGAAGAGAAAAGCATGCGTAGTGGCAATGTCAAAAGGACTGCAGTCTATATCTTCGCTGCTACTGAACTGATTTAAACGGGAAAAACGGGTTAGTGGGATAAATGACGTGTAAAAGAATCTGTCTATATCTCAGCTATTATTGATTCAATTTGCATGGAACAAACGGCACTAAGAAGGAGATGTGGCATAGATTCACGCACAGCAACAAAACCTAAGTCTAAATCTCAGCTACTATTGATCAGATTCAAACGGGAAAAACAGTAGTGTGAAGGACACGTGACGTAGATTAACGTTGAAAGGAAAAATCATGCGCAGTCGCGAAACCAAAAGGACCTAAGTCTGTATCTTCGCCATTATTGGGCAGAATCAAATAGGACAAACGGCGCTATAAAGGATACCTGACGTAGATTAACATTAAAGAGAAAAATAATGCGCAGTGGTAATGTCAGAAGGACCTCTACTGTGAAAGTGGCAGTAACAAAAAGAAAAAGGAACTATAAATTGATGAATATCTTAAATATGGTTTAATCGTTATTTCCAATGAACGACAATGTAATATTTGAGGAGAACTCTTATCAAAAGAAAACATGAAGACATTTAAATAGCAAAGATCCAGATAAAAAAGACAATTTTTTTGAAAGAAAGCTAAACGTCCTTCACAAACAGCAAAATACTTTTTTATTGGCAACCACTAGCAAGTTATAAAGTTGCTTACTGTGTTGCCAAAACTAGTAACCTGCACCTGATTTTGCCAGCAGAGTTTGAAATGGTACATATAATGTTTGGTGAAAAAGAGCCTGCAAAAAAGAGTTAGTGATATGTCAAAAGATATTCAAGCGCAAGTTGTGGAAAATCTTAATAAACGCACGTACTTTTGTCTTCAAATGCCCAATTTATTACGTTTGTAAGATATGATGCAAATAATGGCATTCAAGAAGATAATTTATTTTTTTCTCATTAGAGACCAATACCACTGGAAAATGTTTATTCGACACTTTTGTAAAACGCCCAAAAATATGATATTGAGCGGAGAAAATGTATTGCTATATGCACAGATAGCGCTAAAACTATGACAGGCTATCAATCTGGTCTTGTCATCAGATTACAAGAAATAATGCCTAATGTCACATGGAGACATTGTTTTCTACATCGAGAAGCTCTTGCGTCAAAAGCTTTACTTTCTGAAATGGACTGTGTTATGAAAAGCTTTATAGACACATATTTTTTGAAAAATCTACGAATACATGGGTGCTTTATTTGAAATCCTTCTTTATCACATTGAAGTAAAGTGAAAGTGGCTTTCAAGGGGAAACGTCTTAAAAATAGTATTTCACTTAAGAGCAAAGCTTTAAATGTATTTGAAAGATGAAATAATATACAGTCTGTTCGCTATACTTACGCGGGTTTCGGATTAACAAAATTATGCAAATTAGTCATTGACAACCAGTTCCGATAAGCCAATTCCCAAGAAATTAGGTAAAATTGCCCTAATGGTCAGATTTAAATTAAAATAACATTAGGGTACGTACTAAATTTGTTACAATTATTGCAGTTGAATTGATTCTTTGCAAGTGTTGACATTGTATGTATATTGTAAATTTAGTAGAAATTTTAAAAATGCCTAGACGTGTGTTAGATGTAGATAGTCTAATTTGTAGTGTACATAAGTATTTTACGGATGAAAAAGAAAATGGCGGTCCTTTAAAATCGGTAATGTCTGTACAACAACGCGTATGCGATGCTCTAGGAATTAGTGACACCAAATTTAAAGGAGTATTACAAAATCACAATAGTGAACTGCCGAAAGAAGATCACCGCAAAACTCGCCCATCATTGAAAACGAAAGATATTCCAGATGGAAAGAAATTTGAAATTCGTGATACCATTTATTGAATGAGGGCCAACAAGGAACATGTGACCTTAAATACAATTCTCTCGGAATTAATAGATAGAAAAAACTTGGGTTTCAAATTTCAAAAGGAGGATAACAGGAAGGCCCTTTGTGAAAGAAGTTCTGTCGTGCAGAAAAGAATTAACTTTCTAAGAAAATATTCTAAATTTAAAGAAGAAGGGGCGAATTTTATATATTTAGACGAAACATGGATATTTTCTAGGGGTGCAACCAAGAGAATATGGCAAAATGATAACGTAAAGTCCATCAAACATAACGATGGAGAAGGAAAGCGACACATAATTTTACATGCAGGAGGGAAATCGGGTTTTATAGAAGGTGCTGATTTAATATTTTCATCTAAATCAAAATCCAGTGACTATCACGATAATATGAACACAGAAATGTTTGTAAAATGGTTGCATGAAAAACTTCTCCCAGGTTAAAGTGAGCCCAGCGTAATTATTTTAGACAATGCACCTTACCATTCTGAAGTATTAAACAAAAGTCCAACGAATTCTTGGACTGTTAATAAAATTAAAGAATGGTTGACAAAGGAACATATACCATTTCCTCAATATATATTAAAATCAGAATTATTACGCTTGGCAAATATACAAGCAAAACCAAAAACCTTTGTTGTGGATCAGATTATTGAAAGTTACGGTCATCAAGTTTTACGTCTGCCACCGTATCATTGCTAGTTTAATCCCATCGAATATATATGGGGAACAGCAAAACAATATTATGACAACGATATTGGGCCTAATGGTTATAGTGACGACGCAGTTCGAGAAACTTGGCTAAAAGCACTTTCAATTGCAACTCCAGAAGTGTGGCGGAACTGTATATCCAAGTGCGAGAAACTAATAGAAGATTGGCGGACTCGTGAAAATAAAATAAACAAAATAAGTCCAATCATAATAGCAATTAATGGTGATGACAGTGATGATGATGACGATTATGATATTTGGATGATAATGACTGATTTTCATTTTTGTTGGCAAGTTCATTTTTTTTATTTTTCATTTGAAATTCTCTACATGGAACAATTTTTTATGTTAGAAAATATTTTATTTGAGCTAAATAACCCTCTTATTATACATAGACCATATTTTCTGTGTGAAGTGTAATATAAAATTATTATTAGGTTTATATAATAGTCACATTAGACTCCATTAATGAAGAAGTTTAATTCTGCTCTCAATTATACAAAAGATTCTCCATTATTATTTAATTAAAAAGTTGTACATTATTTTTCATTTCATTTAACCAGTTGATATTTCCCCAAAGAACAGGTCAAACTTTCGGGTACTTACCTGGAAATACTCAAAAAAAATTTAATCCGAAACCCGCGTAAGTATAGCAAACATACTGTAATAATAATAATAATACTCCCCCCTTACGAATGAATTTCAACCCCTGAATCCGACTGAGCGACTATATATTTCCCTTTTATTTTTAACGGAATTATTTAAAAAGCTACGACATCCTGTGATGCGCCACTGGTTGCGAACACGAGGAATGCGTCATTTTGGCAAGGCCGAAAACCTTAAGGAAAGCAAAAAATAAACGTTATCAAGCATAATATTGCACATCCTTCCTTTGGGCTGATCAAAATTCTTTTCATGTGCCGCTACCAAAGAAATCGATATCCAGAAAAAAGAAGAGGACCATCTGCTTCCACAAAGCTCAAAGCACTGTTTTAACGTGGAACACATGTAAAAAAACATTAGATTTTTTATTTGTTTTATGTTCCATGGGATCAGATCTGAGGTTAAATATATATTGAGGGACGGTTGAGATGGAGAAAAATCCTACTGTGGATGTGACTGCGCCAATTATTATTATTATTATTATTATTATTATTTTAATACTAGTTAATATTGGATTTTAATTTGATTATTATACAAGATGTAACAAGAAGGTAGGTGGATTATACCAGAAATTACTTATATACAGAAGTGCTTATAGGCGTTTGAAATTACAAATTAACAATAGAATATCTGTATCTAAATACTACATTGGACAGCGCCACCACCTGGCTTAGTAGTAACTTTACATCCCATTTTTTCTCGTGAAAACGAACAATAAAAATGTGGATAAATTTCATGCTAAAGCCGTTCACTGTATTCCGACGTATCGATAACGGCTCATAAATCAAAATAACAAGACAGTTTTTATCTTTCTTTTTTACAAAACTATCTCTTCCACCTTTTCTAATATCCTTTCATATTCAGCGAGTTCTGCTTTGTATATATAAAAAAAGGACTTTATTGGCAGATATCGAGTCTTCCTTTTGACCTTCGAACGATACATCAAATCAGCGTCGGCCGATGCAGCCAGGGGCGCATCCGGAGTTTAAGTCTGGGGGGAGAAGTTGAGGTAATAAAGTTTAGGTCTGGGTAGGGGGGTAATAGTAATATTTAAGACCTTATTTTTGATAATAATACATTTTAGTACCTATAGAAAGTTAGCATTAAAAATTCTTGGGGGGGGGGAAGTAATTACCCCCAATTCTCCCGGTATATGCGCACCTGAATGCAGCCAACCTATAGTCTATTTTTATGTATGAGAGAGTATTAAAATAATAAAGCGTTCGTAATCCATAGGCGTACCTCTTCTTTTAGTAGACAGTTAAAATATTTTTTGAAGTTATTCCTCGAATATACACTTATATTTTCACCTAATTAACTTGCTTATAACTTCTAAACAGCTGAAGGTAAAAAAGTGCGATTTTTTCTAAAATGTTTTATTTTTCCACAAGGTATGTTAAGAACATTGTGTCAAACGGGTTATGTAGGTATAAGGGTTTAAACTTTGACTTTTAAACAACGTTACGTTCATAAATAATAATTTTAATATAAAAACTACTTCTTACCTACAAATCCAAATCAGAATCGAAATCAGAAAATGAACTGTCGCAACCAATATTTACAATGAGTGGCTCGATTATTTCATCAGTAATATTGTCCAACTTCCACATTTTCTCTTCTTCTTTAATCGTATGATTTACTGCCTTTTCCGAGTTTTCAGGCTTCACATTATTTACAGCCTCCAAAAACAACTGTTTAACATCACTCATTTTAAAAGAATTATTTTTTCTTGAAACTTCTCCCTTTATCTGTGCCCATATCAGTTCAATTGGGTTTACTTCGCAATGATATGGTAGTGATCTAACCACCGTCATCCCACGATTTTTTGCATTTCATCAATTTCATTTTTTTTTAATTTCTCTTTATGAAGGGAACACAAATGATACAGTTCTTTTCTCACAGAACCGGGATGGAACTTAATATTCTTTGAATTTAGCCAATTCTGTAAATCTTTTTTTAACCACTTGGTTGTGGGCATTTTTTCTATAAGTCTCGAGTGATAACTTGCATTATCCATTACTATTATACAGTTCTGAGGAAGAAGATCTATAATTTGTTTGAACCACTCTTTAAAGACATCAGCATTCATGTCCTCATGGTAGTCACCGATACGAGTAGATTCAAAAGTCAATAAACCACCTTTAACAAAACCGTTTGAACTACCGATGTGTACTATTATTAGTCTGCGCCCCTTTCCTGATGGTGGATTTACCAGTAGATAAATTATTTAAAAAAGCCTGTCTTCGACTTGTAACAGTTTCATCTTGTCAAAATTTATTTGGTTTATGTCCCTCGTTGATACATGTTTCATCTAAATAAAATATATTTCTTCTTTGGTTTCTCATTTCTTTTATAGTCCTTAGGTAATTTCTTCTCCATACTACAATATCGCTTCTTTCTATTAAAATAGACTTTCTGGAATGCTTTTTCCATAGAAAACCTATTTCTTTTAAAAGTTTCCATAGTGTGCTTCGACTCATTTCAGGGTAATCCTTATCATCTCGAACCGTGGCAAGAACTTTGTCTACTGTCGAAAATTCTTTTCTAAAGGAGAACGCATGCACTTTCCTTCGAAGTCTTTCTCTCAAAAGATTTTCTAATTCAAATTTTGGTTTTTCTGGAGCTTTACGTGCTGTTTGAAACTCGCCACATTTCTCTTCTTTAACAACTCTGTAAATCGTAGATTTCCCAACACCAAGCGTACTACTAACTAATTCCACTGTGTCATCAACACTTTTACATAAATGTTTGTCTGTAAATGATTTAAAACAATTAAATATTAATGTTTTTTCATTAACTGTTAAAGGACCAATTTTTTGTCGTTTACGCGGCCCTTCCAAATTTTCCATGATCACACTAGAATTCACACTGCACCTTGCAAGTTGCAACTAAACGACATTTAGTAAACTGTTAAGAATACACAACTTGGACCTCCTTACTAAATGGAAAACCTATAATCGCCTTTTCGGTGAAATTTGTTGTTTATTTATAATTCGATTACTGTAAGAAATTCTTGGAATTAAAATAAAACAAAATTGGCAAATAGGTACTTATTGAAAATAATCTTAAGATACGGCTATGTAATCTTTAATACACAGGGCTTTTGGCATGTCCAAACCTTTTTCTATTGTTCTGTACAGCTTATGTTTATAAAGGACCAATAAAAGACCCAAAACTTGTAATAGCTCAGGTACATTTATTACAATTTTAGGAAATATTTAGATTATTCTGTAAAAATATTTAAAATGACCGTACTAAGAAATGCTGTTTTATTACTCTCTCATACATAAAAATAGACTATAAAAAAATAAAATTAATAATAATGACAAAAGAAATCGGTTCACAGAAGAGGCTACTTTTTAGCTTAGTTTTGTTTTTTTTTATCAAGTGGGATCCACAAAATAGATTGTAATGACTATTAACAGTCCATTGCTTCTGCAACTTTCTAGGAAAGTTGCAGAAACATTTATTTGGTGTCAGCTAGTAAGTGGTCCTTGGATTAAGGTTATTAGTTTTAATCCCTTCAGAGTTATGTGAATTCTTGAATATTCTTCCTATTCCAAAAAATATAGAGTTTATTCATGATTTTTATTTTTGTTTTAAAAATTTTTAAATTAATTTCTAATTATATGATATCCAATATATTATCGTTTTCTGCATTTTCATTTTTAATTACCCCTCCTTAAAAAAACTAGCGACGCCCTTGGATCAGATCACAGGACAATCACGTTGAATATTGATAAAGAAAATGATTGAAAACTAAACTTACCAATAACAAATGTAGATATCTTTAGCCTCTTACCTGAAAACATAAAAAACAAAATTAGAAAAGAGTAAGGCCTATATCTATCATCAAAGTTTAGGATTTATTTTCATTTAGGTACATACAATTTTATTCAAAACAAATATATGAATTTCAAATCAAAAAATTATGCAATTGGGAATTATTTATCAAACATACATACATTATCTAAATACAAATGATTTCTATTAACATTAATATTAACAGATATATTTTGTGACGTTATCTGCGAGTATTTTGGAGTATTATTTAAAATGCAAACGAACTTGATCATAATGAAAACAAATCTGTCGACGCATCTCTGGGAATTTATTAATTTTTGATTATCGTAGTTTTGACAGGTCTATCTATGTGATTAACATTTTAATAAATTATTGTGTATGGGGGCACTTTTAACATGTCACTACGAATTTTCGATGTTTATTTTATAGATACGGGAATATATTTAGTACATGGGGTTGCCTAACATATTTTAACACAAGAATAATGTGATTAATATATAACTGATTAATATATTATAGTTTATAGTGCAGTTAATTTGTGTTTATAAGGGCAACTAGAGGAAAAGTTGTGGGATTGGTTTGATTTCTTCCATTATACACGTTTTTTTGTAGTTCTTAATACGAAATTGAGTTTTATTAACAAAATTTCGTAATACAATATTGGAATAATGCAAAAATGGAAAAAAACCTAACCCTAAAAACATTTAAAATGGAGGAATAAATCTAAACTACCTCACAATTTTTGCAATACAAAACAATTTGACTGGGTTATTAGTGTTTTCTCATGTTAAAAGTCAGTTATTTTAAACGTATTTATTTTCCTACAAGGTGACAAAGGAAAAGTTTTGGGGTAGTTTTGATTTTTTTCATTATACAGGGTTTTTTGTGGTGCTAAATACAAAATTTCGTGATACAACATTGAAAAAAATGCAAAAAAGGGAAAGAATTTCACCCCAAAAATCATTTAGAATGGCCGAAATTAAATCTACCAAACAATTTTACTGGTAAAAAGAATTTGATTGGATTATTATTGACCCCTTTGAGTTTAATGCTTGATGCGACTCTGTAATCAAACTTGTTATATACCTAAATTCTTATAGTAATATTACAAACAGCAAAACTGTAATATATGCATTTAAAATCCAATTAACCACTCATCCAATACACTGTCCAGATCTTGCTCCACTTGATTTTTTATTTTTTATTTAGCTGATAAAATTTTATAAATACATTTAAAAATTATTTGTAATTTGAAGGAAATATTCTAAAAATTAAGACTTATTTCGATATAAATTTTATTTTTCAGAAAATATCTTGTAAAATAAATTATTATATGGTTTTTGATTTGAAAATTTTATAAAGAAAAAAAAAAAAAAAAAACAAAAAAAAGTGTTTGGCAGGCCCCGACGAGATTCGAACTCGTGATCTCCTGTTTACTAGACAGGCGCTTTAACCAACTAAGCCACGGCGCCGATATAAAATTGTATTGAATTACTCTATTAGAACGACTCCTCGATTTGCTTGTATTTAACTTACTATCCAAAAGATTAATTGATAAAAATGATTAACAGAAATCGTTTAAATAGTTACTAAACAGGCTAAATAAATAATTATAATCATTTATGGCTATTACTAAATTTATAGTCGGTCAAATATAGATAATTTAAGTATACTATGTAATGTTGGTTGCCTGCAAATTATTATTTACATTTGAAATACATTACTTTTATGGAAAATAATGGAATAATTTTATTTATGACAATCAAATAGACTTACGTGCACAAATATTTATTTATTATTTAATAATGGAATGTATTTTGGGTTCTAATATAAATCAAACTCCAACAAAACCAAAGTGTATTGATGGTTGCCTATTTATGGGCATAAAACGAAAGGTAATTTTAATAATTTATTATTTAAAAATTTCTTAAGATTCAATGATTAATATCATTTATAAAATTATCACAGTTATTTATTATTAGTAAAAGATTAGCTAATAAGTAGACACTGTTGCCAAATGAAAATAATTTCAACAATAATTGCTTTGTTTTCATTTTCAGATGTAGAAAGACAAAGAAAAATCTAGAATGTCTTTTTAAAAATCGCTAAATATATTTTAAAGATATTGAATTTCTGCTCTATTTGGCATTTATACTTGTGAATTCTATAGCACACTAGTGAAAAACAAAATCCGTCAGCATTGTTTACATAAAACTACCGTATTTACCTTATCCATCAATTTTTACGGAGTTTTCCTTAAATTCGAGCACACGGGGACATAATGGAAAGCAGGGGATGGGAGAATTCCCAGTTTTAACGTTATAAAAGCAGTGTGTGTGGCAGGATGTGGCATCCCAAGGGATAGGTCCTTTTCTCGATCATTTTGACCGTGGTCGGACCAGTGGTCTGTTCCCACAGGAGCTCGCGCTACACATATATACGTCATACTCGATATTCTGGATGAGGAAATTTATTTTTGAGTCGGAGGCCGGACGAATAGCTGGTGCTGCGAGGTTTTAAGGTAAATATTATTAATAAATGTTGGGATGTCTTTAAATGTATATAATTATATATATATAGGCATGTTAAAATAAACGGGGTGGGTATCCTATTGCTACACTTTAAAACTTAAGTGCCATTTGAAGCTATTTATGCGACGATTCTAAATATTCTCAATAGGATTAATATCTGGGCTTTAAGCAGGCCAGTTCATTATTAGAATATCAACCTTTTAAGGGTACTGTGTTACTATACTTACTGTGTGTGGTCCCACTAGCAGAACGTCATTGCCATCAAATACAACATATGGCATAACATACTCTTCTAGGATCTTTGCTATGTATCGTAGTGATGTTAATGTGCCTCTGCCAATCAGGACGAGATCCGTGTGTGTCTCTCAAGAAATTCCTATCTAAAACAATACTGCAATACCCCAAAAGCAACCCGAGGTGTCAAAGCGCAGGCAGCTTTTCTATAGACTTTATTTCCTCTTCTAGCATCTTTTCTATGTACCCTGGTGATGTTAATGCGCCTCTGCCAATCAGGACGAGATCCGTGTGTGTCTCTAAAGAAAATTACTGTCTAAAACAATACTGAGCCACCCCAAAAGCAACCCGATGTATCAAAGCGCAGGCAGCTTTTCTATAGACTTTATTTCGGTTTATTTTGCGTCTTTGTGACCTGTAGTAAGCAAGAGTCTTGTAGTTGGACTGCAAGCTGTCAAACACGCAAACAATTGTTAAGAAAGAAGAAGAGGAACAGAATTGGGAAGAAAAATATATACTAATAAAAATATTAGGATAAATAAGAACAGGTAAAAAAGCCAATAATTATTGCTAGATCTAGAAGAAGACATAATTAAAAAAATTAATGACCAAAGAGCAAAACAGCTAGAGCATGTCCGGCTGGTGGGTAATGGGAATGGAAGCCGACAAGGAAGAAGACGGGGTAGATTAAGATAGAAATGTATTCAAGAAGTTAAGAATGATTTAAATGTGATAGGAATAAATAATTCCAAAGATATTGCAATGGACAGGAAGAGATGGAAAACAATTTTGCAAAGAAGTAATATAAACTGCTAGTCGATTTACAAGAAAAAACAACAGAATTTAACCCAATAAATGAAAGAATAGCCTATCTATGAGTAAAATCAAAACCATTCAATATATAATTGCTAAATATATACGCCTCTACAGAAAAAACCAAACCAAACCAGAGGAGAAAAAGGGTTTCTACGATAAAGTAGAAGAAGTAAAAGGAAAAATTCTGAAGGAAGATGCAATGATAGTGCTTGGAGATTTTAATGCAAAAATAGGCAAAGAAGATCATATTAGAGTAAGTAGCAGGTAAATACACCATACACGAAAAAACAAACGACAACGAACAGAGGTTATGTAACCTAGTAGCTTAAACAAATATGATCATAAGCTCTACCAAATTTAAGCATCCCAAAATGTATAAAGTGACTTCGATATCACCAGATGATAAAACATACAACCAAATTGATCACGTGCTATTCACAAAAAGAAGAAGATCTAATAATTATGAAAAGAAAAATTATGAGAGCAATATTAGAACCAATAAAAATCACAGAAGAAGAATATAGAATTAGAATAAATGAGGAAATCAAATAAGAGCTAAAAGAAGGTATAATAACAAAAATAAAACAATCCAGTGGGACCCCGGAGGGAGAAGGAGACGTGGAAGACCCAGATTAGGATGGCTTAAGGAAGTGAAAGAAGATCTACGCAAGGCAGGAGTGAATAATTGGCAAGATAGGGAAAAATAGAGGGAAATTGTAAAGAGTATTATCTAAGATTGATCCACCCAAAATATGGATCTAGAGAGTGAACAGCGACTTAGGGACGTTTAATTTAAAGAGGTGACTGATCCAATAAAAAAAAACGGATATAGTAAGCTTTAAAAGGCAGTTATAGCTCATGAGGGATGTTAAGTCAAATACATACAATAAATAAGACAAGAAATTTAATTTATTTTACATACTACAAACTTACTATTTTACCAGAACCAGAGCCCACTGGGACATCCTATCTTCAAAGTTGGCAATAAATAATTGACTCTATGAATGGACTTCCACATTATATATTTCGCTGTAGAGACGTTATTAGCACAAAAGAAATGTCATAAATAACATCATCAGCTTTATTTTAAAACAACAGTAATAGGATATTCTGGACAGTAAATATTTTATTTTAGAAATCTCACACTACTACTTAATTAACAAAACTTTCTTTTTTTAAACCTCATATGTTATTTTCGTCAATCATATCGTCAATATCATCATCTTTAATACTGACAAACTGTACAGTGGACTGGCGCATTAATAAAACACGTGAGGTAGGTATCATATATTGAAGTTACACCAAAAAGACGAATACTCAATGAATACAAATTTAAATGAACTTCTTTATTTTAAAAAGTTGCTGACATTCAATTTTCAATATTCAGGGTATCCGAAATTTTTATTGTAATAACTGTTCCTAATATATTTTTGAAGTAATTAATGTCTTTTAATTTTTAAAACCACTACTGTCCTTTCCAAAACCACCACTGTCCGTTTCAATACATCGATGTTTTCAAAAGGACGAAAGCAACTTGTTTCCAAATTTAAATATTACTCAGACCAAAAGCTTGAACTATTCTTTTTTAACAGTATATTTTATAAGCATATTAATAGAGCTATTCACTTATGCAGGTTTAAATAATTTATTGTCTTATAAAAACCTAATTTGTTTATTTTTAATAAAGTGTCCACTTCATAGCGGATCTCCCCTAATATTGTTATCTGCTGGATCAACTGAATCCTAATACAGATGAACCAATTATTAACCTCGTATAAAAAATTACTAATTATAATACAAAATGTGCACCCCAAAATAAAAATTATATCAAACGCTACCCTAAAATCGATTTATAATTACCGAGTTACAAATCATCAACAGAACGTATCCATCACATTATAGTCGTCTGAATACTGAAGAAAAGTTATTTAACGTAAACTTATTTTTCTTAGAATTGCAAGACAGAAAACTATGAAATTTGTTTAGAAGAAAAAAGAAATACAATGAAATACTTTTTTTTATAAATAACAAGTGTATATCATAAATATATAAGTGCTAAAGCAAAGGAAAACATGATAATGTAACTACTTTAGCAGCATATTGTACCAGAGGTACTTGTAAACAAAGAATCCGGCGGTATTGTAGGCAAATTATTTGAATGTATCCACATTCACTTCATATATCTCTTTAATTAGTTCTATATCGATTTCAGTAATCCCGACATAAATGTTTGCATTCTTGAATATACGCTGCTGCGGTGGCGAGCTCCCTATCCATAAACATCCAAGAAAAGCAAAATCACGAAAACATTTTTAACCAGAAAGGAAAGAGATTTATCTACGCCCCGGCACCGTATACGCGGCACACACTAGCCAATATATGCGATGCTTTCTGTCCAAAAGAACAGGAAAATCCTTACAGAACTTGATGCGTTGACGAGTCGGCCGGGGATTTTCTACTTCTTTTTTTTTTTTGAAAAGGAAAACGCGCTTCCCTCCCCTTCGTCCATCGGAAATATCATGATGGAGTGGTAGATATATCAAGAGGAATTTTTCATATTTCCATTTGTGCGGAACACGATATGTTGCGTCACTACACGGAATCCATGGAAATAATGTTATAGTGAATTCATTTGGACAGTTGAACATGTCGAACAACAACTAACAATAATAATAATTTTTTATTTGATATATTATGACGAATGTGCATTAGCGGTAATTCTAAAATCAATACGAGTATGTTTAATTTTAACGCGTTTAATGAGTTCTATCAGGCGTACTTTGAAATTATGAAAAGTCCTAATAATAAATAATAAAATAGTTTTTTTATCATAATAAAAATAAAAATGCATTTCTTTAAATCACAAATATAATAAATAAATAAATAGAGAAAAAAACAGGAAGTTGCTTAAACATATTGCTAATTTGCTGCAATAATGGCATAAGTCAAAAATCAGTATTTTTTAGATTAATGCTTAAAAAAAAAACACTTTCTGTTTACCTACTGAATTAAACAAGCTCAATTGGTGTTCGTCTTCATATGTATAACGTAATATCAGAGGGCGGTGTTACTATTGTCCCAACCATCGTGCAACACTTCAAGAGCGTATTATTTCATATTCTACTCTATGACGTTCTTTAGAGTTCAATGTTACGAAGACTTACGATTCGAATTTGTTAAATTGACTTATGACAGATGAGGCTCACACAAATCAATTAGGCATTCCAAACAAATGAATTACCAGTGGGCAGGTTTGGTATATCTAAGGGTGGCGACATATGGTGTATTCTATCTACTTTACGTAAAATCATGAATAATGGATTACATTTAAATATTTTATGTCAAACACAATAAAAATAATATTTAAAAAACCCACCTATACATTTCTTCATAAATTGGCAGGCTTGGCGAGTACTACTTCGAATAAAAATAGCGTCCAAGTTGCAAGACTATGTCGCTACCCCCTTAAATATACAAGAATTTCCCACTGTTTGACAGGTCGTTGGAATGCCTAATATGTAATAAAGAAAAACCTGTAAATATTAAATTTAAACCAGCCTTTATTTCTAAAAATTCTAAAAGAAAAAAAAGAAGACGTACTAGATTTAATCAACAAAAAAACATATAATATGTAAGTTGATATTATTAATATGTATTATCTAAGTAGTATACAGAGTTGCCCAAATTGGACCTACATGCATGGGGATCTTGAACACTATAGAATATAGAGAAACGGTTAAATGGCAAAATTCTATCTTTTTTGTTTTTGAGATATTTAAAAAACCCAAAATTTGCATTATCTAAATTATGGTATAGCTTTTTTACTGTTCACTATTTTGCCAGCCTGTAAAAACATTTTTTAAGTAACTTTTTATGTAAATTTCAGTTTTGCAATTGGATTTTGAACACGACGTTTCAATTATTGTATACCATCATCAGTTTCATGTTTTCTTTTGGACGCTATATTGTGCATATTTGCAAACACAAATGGCAACACTTTTTGCATGGTCACGAATACTGAGTTAAAAAAGTGTAAAAATGTATTAATAACAACAGCCAACAAATGATATAAGTATTAGTAAGTGTTGTTTTTTAGGTCAGTTTCTTTTATTTACAAATAAGTGATACATCGTAAAACTGTTACAATCAGATTTTGCAATTAAAAAATTTTCGTTTATTTTCATTTCTCTGACATAACAAATAATATTTATTTGAGACACTTTTAATATTACATTTCTTTATTAGCTTTGTTCTTTGAGTGTAGAGTAATGTTGTAAGAAATTTCTTGTTTAATTCAAATCTATTCACAGTCCTTTTCTATCATTATTATTTCATTGTATTTTTTTTTCTTTCTACTTAACAAATTTTATAGTTTTCTGTTTTACAATTCTAAGAAAAATTAGTTTACGTTAAATAACTTTTCTTTGGTATTGTTATTTGTAATCGATTCCTACAATTTAATATTAAATGTCAGACTCTTATTGACACTATTGACAGACGACTGTGACGTGATGGATACGTTCTGTTGATGATTTGTAACTAGGTAATTATAAATCGATTATGGGGTAGCGTTCGATATGATTGTTATTTAGGAGTGCACATTTTGTATTATAATTAGTAATTTTTTATACGAGGTTAATAATTAATTTATCTGTATTAGGATTCAGTTGATCCAGCAGATAACAATATTTTAAATAGCTCGTTGTAGTTATTTGTCGATGTATCGGAATGTATATCGATTATCGATTTGTACTGTTATGGGATTCGAAACTATTCGATTTGGTAGAAATGTGCCTCGATTTGTTCCACGATTTGTGCCACGATGTTTACCACGTTAATGATAATGGGACAAAATATTTTATGGAATTTGACAATAAGCGTGAGGTTGTACCATGCACATTTGATGCAATTTTAATGAGATTTTCTTTGATTTTGACTGGAATGAAAATAGAGTCTTAAATCTTCGGATGCTCCGGGGATCGTTCATCTAATGTTTAATGGGTAAGATTTTGTTTTCTTTTAAAAATAGCTCTTTTTATGAGGACTCCAAATTGTCTTATTTTTGCTTATTATATTCATACTTCTAAAAGAATGATATGAAAGAAAATCCATTTTTCTCAAAAATATGTCTTCCAATAGCCTTTACAAACTTTTAGATCTTTACAATTTGATATGAACCAAAAGAAACTTCCTCAAAGTGTGGCAGGAATCAACTATAGAAAAACCAGACAAAGATCCTAGCAATCTTTGATATCTTAGGGCCATTAGATCAGTCGCCTGTTTGTGTACAAATAAAGTACCAAGAGATGAAATTTTACTCTTGCTGGCAAAGTGTTATAAAGATGTTTATAGATCATTTCAAATTTGATGTGCTTGGTAAACTACAAGTTATTTTTGTGTTAAAAAAATGGTTGGCAATTTTGAAATCATATGCTATTGTAACTGTAGTTGCATGTACCCCCTAAAATAGGGATGCGCACGATGTATCGATGTTAAAAAAACATCGATTTTTCTCTTTCGATTATCGATGTTTTTATCGATATTTTTTTATGCGATGTTTTTATTTAACATCGATGTTTTTTTATCTAATATCGATGATTTTTAATTTTACGTGATTTACCGCCCATAGATGGAGATATTTTTTTTTATTAAAAATGTTTATACTTTTATTATGTAGGTATTTATTTTCTTATTTTCGATTTACTGATTTAAAATTTGGCCAGGTAGCCTAATTAGAAATGTACTAATAAAAATATTATTTATCCTGAATTAGTGAATCCCGAGTAAAACAACTTATTTGTATATTGTTCATTATCGAGTCAAAGTTCTTGATTTTGATTATTTTTTCCCATTTGAATAATAATTTATTCCATCTAATAATTAATATAATTAATCGTAGAAATTAAATTGATTTGTTAATTAAGCGTGTTTTTTGCAATGTTCCTATCAGAAATTTAATCTTAACATTTTTTAATAATTAAAGTTATTCTAATTTTGACTTATAAAGTGGCATCTTTTGTAATCGCAGCAAGTGTCAAAATTATCTACTAACTATATTAAGTTGAATATATTGCGAAAAGAAAACAAATAAAAATAAACCATTTTTGGTATTAAATTCAGTTGTTTTCGGAGAAGGAAGGTTGGTTATATAAAAATTAATTTGGTCAGTGAACTTATAATTAGTAATAGTTCTGGTTCGTTTGCTATTTTAAAAATCTAAATCCATTATTAATCTGAACAAAATAATCGAAACAAACGACAGTGACATAGTTTTATTGCAAAAAAACTAAAAATATTTATACATATCTATGCAAAATAACACATTTTCTTTAAAATTAACAAGTTTACACAAGAAAATTAAAACTGTGATGATAAATATTTTAAAAGTATCAGATTGGTTTGAAGTTAAGTATTATTTTCCAATCTTTATTTTTTAATATCTTTGATTGGAAGTACAAAAAAATATTGGTTAGTCATTTTTTACCACAGGTTCATAAATAATTTAGTCAAAATTAGAAACAATTAAAATTTACCACCATTAAATTAAATAATAAACACACATTAGGACGACACTGGCTGTTCCTGCTTTCTACCACTTTTTACCTTTCGCTGATGTAGTCCAGCTCGTCTATCGGTTTAACTCGGCAAGGTAGAGAAAGATAATGAATTGGGCTACTGTATATTCCCACACTTTTGTAAAGTTCGAGTTAATTTTATATTTATGCTTTTTCACATTTAAAGGGACATTATTATTATTAATATTATGCTAAATAAAATGTATTTAAAATTAATAAACAGCAATAGTACGTATTTTTATTTAATTTTCATATTTTTCAAAAATAAAAAAAAATTAAAAAATTGCATCTATTGTGAATTGAAGAACCGCGTCGCGAAATGCAAAATTGACTACATGCTCAATGCTTAACTGAGCTAAAGAGTCATGTCAAGTGTGTGTATTTTATATGTTTTTAGTCGATATTTTTTACACCTTTCAGGGCTATTTTCAAAGTATGGGAGCACTCATTTCTCTCAAGATTCTCATCAGAAATGTCATACGTCAATGTCGAAATGTTGTTTTTAAAGGCATCGAGGATTAAAATTCTTAGGAAGATTTTAATACTCTCTAAATAAACCGAGAGAAACAGTCAGTGAGTTCACACTGGCCCTAAGAGCCCTAAAAATACGGTTTTACGGTTGACGTATGACATTTCTCTTGAGATAAATGAATTCTCTCGAGTTTGAAAATAGCCCTCCAGTTGACTAACGTCTTGTTTGCAGGAATTTTAAAACTAAACCCTTGCATACACTTCCTGATGGTCCCACCTACCACTTTACAAAACTCCAGCCGGGAGGTACGATCTATGGGTACGATCATACCATAGATTTCATATTTTATTATCTAAGAAGGATTGTACTACCTTGCAGCCGCTAACTCTGAGTCTATTAATAATAAATAAAAATAAAATTCTTTCCATTGTCTTGTTTATTTGTTCGTTTATAAAAAAACATCGATGTTTACAAAAATCGATGTTTTCTTTCCGATTCCGATTTCGATAGTCTGTATTCGATGTATCATTTGATGTCAACATCGATGTTTTAAAAATTTTGCGCATCCCTACCCTAAAATCTCCTACGGCCACTAGCATAATATAATGTTGTAAGCATGCAGTTCTGAAGAGAACTCAAGCAGTTATTTCTGCAATATAAAACACATTTAAACAAGAATTTGTATTAAGTATTTTTGCTAAAATAGTAAAAAATATATATATATATAACGAATATAACCGCCAACAGTTGTAGGTAAATAATAACTTATTAACGCCATCTTTGCTTAAACGAAATCTGATTTAAATTCATTATTATCCCGAAAGTTCATAATGATCAGGTTGATTTATGACAATGTAGGTCTTTCTTAAAACTACCTACTTAATAATAATCCTCTACCTCATTATCATTTTCACTGTCTGCAGTTATATTACTATCCATACCATCCTGAATACATTATTTTCTTGTTTGAACAAATCAATCAAAATTGGACGTAGTTATGCAGAAATGATCCAATCCACAAATCTACCAGAAATGACTTGAGTAGCTTTTCGATATGTTACAGTCCAAAATTATATTCTGCTAAAACGATCCAACAATTTAGAAGGATATTAATAGTGAAAATCATAAATACTCGCTATATATTCTATGTTCATCGCATAGAGAATTTAACTTTAAACATCATTTTTCTCAAAATATGGTTTAGGTGGATTGGATCATTTCTGCATAACTACGTCCAATTAAGGTTAGAAACTCGTTGTTAAACGTTTACCAGCCAAAAAAGCAGCTGGTAGTTTAACTCTCTGTTATGCAGTTATATCCGCCAGGTACACGATGCCAATACATTGATCTAACGATTTTTTTAGTTACCAAGCGGTTATCGTTACCAGGCACTTTAACAGCCGATTGATCTAGTGGCTCTTGAAAACCTTAACATTATCTCTTCTGCTCAATCGGAATTTAGACCTCAACGCTGCACTGTAAATAATTTACTAGTACGTTCAGACACACTATAATTAATGCCTTCAATGAAAACCAAAAAGTCATAGCAGCAACATTTGACTCCTTTCCCTGCTCAGTTATACTGAAAACCCTGGAAAATATTCGTTCTTTCATTAGAAAGAAGTCTAACACTCTTACTCAGGAAAACGGCGTAGCTCAAGGTTCAGTGTTAAGCTCAACAGTGTTCATCTTTTCCATCAACGATGTTTGCAAAATAATTCAACCACCTATGGGTTTTGCTCTTTACGCTGACGATTTCTTATTTTGCCACATAATTCAAAAAACAGTTGACGCTCTTCACGAATGGTTTACCACAACAGGCTTCAACTTCTAAGCTACAAAGTTAAAAGTGATTACGTTCGCCACAAAAAGAACTATTCAGTTTATTTCAAATATCACGTTAAATAATCTCAACATTCCCACCGTCGACCAAATTGTAATTCTAGGGATCGCATTGGACAAGAAGCTCAGCTGGAAAGAGCACATTAAACAGATTAAAGACAACGGTCTAGGTAGGCTCGATATCCTAAAAAGCCTATCAGACCGCCAATGGGAGCCGAAAAACAAATACTGCTGAGTCTAGAGACCACTTATCTACATGTCAGCTAGAATTAAGGCTTCGCAACATTGGCTATCCACTGGGATTGCTCAAAAGCAAATTCGTAGAACTGCATTTTGTACGATGGTAAGAAGCCTTAAGTCTAAAATTAAATTAAAATGGGACAATGACGGGAACTAAGAGGGGTGAAGTATTAAAAAAAAAATCCTAATTCAAAAACAAAAAACGATTCTAACTTGAAGCTGTATGTACTCGTAAAAGGGATGAAGCATTTTGATGCTGAAAAAATCTGTTCAAAATGGGGGTAAAGGGGGTCTGTTAAACTATGAAGAATATTATATAAAATGCTAAGCATTATATCTTCATTCTAGTTTTAATTATTGTTCATTGCGTTATATAAGAATGTTTTGCTTTTAGAAAAGATTATTTTTTTTTTATATTTAAAACATTTTGTATGTATTCATTGCTTGGATTTCATTAGGCAACTATTATATAATTTTGTCCCTAAGTTTTTTATCACATCTTTAAATGTGTTTATATTTTTAACATTATGAACTTTTTTCATTTGGTAATGTTTATTTTTAACCGACTTCAACAAAGGAGGAGGTTATCAATTCGTCGCGATATTTTTTTTTTATGTATGTTCAGCGATTATTCTTTAACACGGTGTCCGATTTTAATGATTCTTTTTTGTTTGAAAGGGGGTATTTCAGGGGTGGTCACATATAAATTTAGTCAAAATCTAATAATTGGGTCCATGAGAAAATCCTCAAAGTCTTCATTTTTTATGTATGTTCAGCGATAATTTTTTAACACTGTGTCCGATTTCAATCATTCTTTTTTTGTTAGAAAGGGGTACTTCAGGGGTGGTCCCATATGAATTTGGTTAAAATCTAATAATTGGATCCATGAGAATATCCTCAAACTCTTCATTTTTTATGTATGTTTAGCGATAATGCTTTACCACCTTGTCCGATTTATACGATTCTTTTTTTGTTAGTAAGGGGGTACCTCAGGGGTGGTCCCATATAAATTTGGTTAAGATATGGTGATGGCATCTGCACGTTTTTGAAGTCGGTTTCTTTAAATTTTTAATTTGTAATACTTGTTATACGTAGGTATATAGCTATACTTTTTGGCCGTATAACTATCTAATGTCAAAAATTTTGATTTCTTGGAACAGGCTTTTTACTATAAATTATTTTTAAAGTCAATTTTTGTAACTTTAATAAATTGTTTATTTATATGTACTGAATAAAAGTGGTCTCTGCACAGTTCCTTGAGGTATTTAAAAAGTTACTGTCTTGGAATCACTGGTAACACCATCTACCTTTACTCTCTGAGTGCGATCCTATCTACATGGAATGAATGGCGCGTTTTACTAATTAATAAATATCTGATGAGTTCACGGTGTGCAATTATCTTTAGTTCTTATGAATAATTTGTTGATTTTTTAAGATTAAAATATGTTTGCCATATGAGAGAGATATGCTTTATTGTCGTAAAAAAATTTACAAAAATTTTATAGACAAAGCGTGTAACTTAAATACTAAACATATTATAAAAATAACTAAACAGCAGAAAAAACAAACAGAAACAAACAGACAAAATAGGAATAACAATTGCAATGGATATGCAATATCCGTCATTATAATTATTCTAATTTAATTTTTAAATTTAAATTTAAACTTTAATATTTAATTAATGCCATTGTATGTGGAACTCAAATGTCTAAGGTACGTTATAAAATTCTGCTACTGTGTAATATGGTCTTTCTAGAAGAAAAGCTTTAGCCAGTCTTCGGAACTTATCGTATGTATTTATAGATTTTAATTGCATCGGAAGGTTATTATTTATACAATTTTTTGGCATTGTAGGTGATGGAATGTTTTAATAGGTCAGAAGTGGGCAATGTTAAATAAACATCAGTCTCTAAATTTCTTGTAGGATATCTACGAGTCGGTCTTTCGGATAAATTTTGAATGTGCTTGCGAACTAAGCAGACGGATTCGAAAATAAATAGAGCAGGAAGGGTTAGAATTTTGAAATTTTTGAAGTAATTTTCGCAATGTGTCCTACTACTTAAACCAAATACATAGCGGATTGCTCTTTTTTGCAGTTTAAAAATAGATTCGAAAAGGTATAAGCTACAAGAACCCCAGAAAGGTAAACCATAGCGAAGGTGAGATTCGAATAAGGAAAAGTAGCTTATTAATGCAGTAGAAGGAGTCAGCTCTTTAGAAACCGATTTAATGGCAAAACATGCGGAGGATAATTTTTTTGCTAAGGTATCTATATGAGCAGACCATTTTAGAGAATCGTCTATATAAAGACCTAAAAACTTGATTGAAGTCACCGTTTGGATCAGATTATTGTTTAAAGTTATAGGTTGTATAGTACCTCTGTAAGACAATGCTACAGTTTTACTGGTGTTGAAACAAAGTCCATTCGAATCAGACCAGGACTTAATAGTCACTAGATCTTCACTTATGATAGATTGTAATGTCTGCATGTTAGAATTATTCCAGGTTACACTGGTGTCATCAGCAAATAAAGTAATTCTACCACTTATTCTTAAGCCTGTGATGTCGTTGATGAATAATAAAAACAAAATTGGACCTAATACTGATCCTTGAGGTACTCCACTGCTTATTGCTAGATTTGTAGAATCCTCACCATTCGCCCGCATCTGTTGATTTCTATTTTCTAGGTAAGTTTTAAACCATTGTAAAGGAGAACCCCGTATGCCATAAATTTGTAACTTATTAATTAAAATATCATGATTTACACAATCGAAGGCCTTTGCGAAGTCACAAAATACTGAAGCGGTGAAAAGTTTATCATTAAGTGATGTGTATATTTCATTAAGAACGGAAAACATTGCGTCGCTAGTGCATTTTTTAGGTAGAAAGCCATACTGATGAGCTGTGAGGATGTTATGCTTGAAAAGAAAGGGCAAAAGACGGTTTTTCATTAGCCGTTCTACTATCTTCAAAAAAGGTAGGCAATAACGCGATAGGTCTATAGTTACAGGTTTTGGTTTTGTCGCCACCTTTATGAAGTGGGATTATTATAGCTGTTTTTAGACAGTTAGGAAAGAGACCAATTTCAAAGGATTCATTAATCAGTGAAGTTAAAATGTTGATTACTACATCCGGTATATTTAGAAATATTTTGGTGGACAGGCCATCAATTCCACAGGAAAATTTATTTTGGATGTTGTTTATGGTTTGCACTAGTTCATGCTTGTCTACTGGTCTTAGGAAGAAACTTTCAGTGATCCTTTTAGTAGGTAGGAGGAAGGAGAGAGCATCCTGACTCGGAGCTATGTTAGATTTGATATTTTTACTTACATTTACGAAATAATTGTTTAGTTCATCTGGGCTAGGATTTACACTGTTTGAAGAACGGGTTTTATTCCTTAAGTCATTTATTATAGACCAGGTTTCTTTGGAGGAGTGAAGTGGTTGTCTCAAGGATCAATTTGATTGTTATTTAGAAATCTATAATAAATTCTAATTAAATGGACAAATTAAAGTTTTCTTTAAAAATAAATTTATGTATACAAAATCTAATAGAAGTGGAGTGGGGAGTTGAATTTAGGTTTTTTTTTTACTACTAACATCAATATTAACACATTTTGCTGTATAACCAATTTATAAAAACCTCGCTCATCATTAATTTGCGGTAATTATGATTATTATTCCATGAATTCAATTATTAGATTTAGGTACCCAATATTTTGAATCCTATGCTCTTTCATTTCAATATTAATTTATTTATTTGGATGTTATATTTAAATTACGAAATATACATTTTTTTTAATCAATATAACATTAATTTTATACCCTAATAAGTAAATACAAACATCACCCGATACATTAGTGCGTACATTTAGTATTTACTCAATTTCAGTTAATTAAAAATAGCCAATTTCCATTTTATTTACAAATAAATACGCTCGAAAACATACAAAATAGCCGGGTAATTATTATTTAACAGAAATTAAAATGGCGCAGCCAGTAGGATAGCGAGTAATTAATAAACTACTATTTAATTAGTCCGGATCTTTTCACTGTATCTCGATTTCCGGCAGCAAATCATCCTTTATTTAATAATTTAATGAAGCTTTAGATAACGCCGAAGTCCTGATTCGGTAAGCCCGATTCCACTTTTATTGCTTAGTTTTATTATTGGCGAGTACACCAAATGTAATCATGTAATTCGTTCGCTTCGATCCGAACCGCGAACTATAAATCAGTTGAGTTATAATTAAAATATCAAATATTAGGTTTTGCTCGTATGGATTACTTGATTTATAATACGTAATCGATTGAAATTTCATAACAGATAATTACTTATTCAAACAGTCTACTGTTTAAAAAAAAAATGTATTTTTTTTTTATTGGGTTAAACATTGATTAATAATGTTCTAGGAAAATTTCCGCAGACAAAACAGATATAATTTCGCTTTTTTGAACTATATGAGATACTTCCCTAATAGTCCCATGCTGTACATCGAATCATATATCTCTTCAAGTATCACTCGTATTCAATGCCCACAGTAATTTCAGACACCTTTCCAAGATTCTAGCTCTGTGTAACGCAATCGCAGTTCCTGTGGTATGACAACTTGAATATTGTTTGCAATCGAACCTGTTTCCACTTCTAAATTAATATAACACGATATCTTATACTTTAGAGTAGCAGATGGATACATGGGAGGTACAGTCTTCATCAATACTCATTCCAAAACAATTTCACTAACGTATTTAACGGAATTTTAAAAAAGATCATTTAATTTGAATTGGTCGATCGCTATCGTACGGGTAATATTCGACATGTTTCCAATGGAGGACTTCTATACAAAGGAAGTGCAACCAACTTATCAAAATAAAATTGACACTAATGACATAAGAAATCGGGTCACATAAAAAGACTATTTTTTAGTTTACTTTTTGGTGTTTCTTATCTACTTTTATGCCATTTACATACCATGTTGTATCCGTAAGGTAAAAAAGATTTTTTAGTTTAGGGTATTTTACATTTAAAGGTTAAAAAAATTTGTCAGTGTCAGGTGTCAATTATGTTGATGGTAGAACACAGGCGTAACTATAGATGGGCATGACGTAACTAGTATTGTATATGGTTTATAGTGTATGAAACTTGTATTTATAGAAGCAGCATTTTTTATGTTATTAGTGTCAATTTTATTTTGTCAAGTCGGTTGCACTTCCCTTGTATAGAAGTCCTCTATTGCTTTCATTATTTGGAGGGCCATGTTACTATGCAACGTGACACTCAGGCCCGACGAGAGGATGGACAGCGGGGACAAACTCCCCGGGGCCCAGGTAACAAAGGGGGCACGGCAGTTGTTACAGCAGCTGAGACTTTTTTTTAGAAGTTTGCTACCAAGAAAGTATCTGATTGTCCTGAGGATTTTTTTGTTTTTTAAAAATTTAACACAGAAAGAACTTGATTTTTATAAAATTATAAAAATGCCCCGCTATTTTCCACAAATCTGCCGCCAACCGTAGTTATATAAGGGGTACTTGCTAGTATTTTTGCCTCGGGGCACGCCATGGCTCTCGGCGGCACTGGTGACAATTCAATGTACCGCGAATTGTTCATGTATGATTTATTCTAAATGTGTAAGAGTAAAAGAGAACATAATAAGGACCAGTAGAAGACAATATTTAAAAACAAATGAGTCCTCTTCACTACTTACTTCTACAGCCAACGAAATATTACTGTCTTAGATTTTTATTTACAGGCCACTAGTCATTAAAAGTCTCAAATTGTTTAAATTAGTGCAGAATAAACGAAATTAGTTCAAAAATAGTCAAAAAGCCGAACTGACGCAAACATGGTGAGAAAAAGGGTACAGAACAACCAGTGACGACTTGTGGTAATTTAAAAAGTGTGTTCACTTTTTCCAATATTTTTATCGTATGTAGGTTCGATTCAAAAATTTGTAAAAGTGCCAATATATTGCATATCACTCTGTGTTTTCTCTATTTATACTGCGTATTTATTTTTTATTATCTATTTTGCGTGTTGGGTACCATGGGTAAATTTTCTTTTTTTTGGTCTTGTTTTTGTCCAGATTTTCATTGTTATAATGAGCAATATAGTTTAGCAGACTTCTTGGAAACAATTTCAGGAAAATGTCAGCCACGGAAGATTTTCTGTTAACGTCTATTAGAATAATTGGATCTCGGTTTTCAGGTATAAACATTCTCGGTAGGAATTTTTCTGTTGGTTCCACCCATGTGCTAGAATGAGTCTTAGCAGCAGAAGTATTTATAGGTGCATTAATTTCTTCATCTTCTGAAGCACTGTAAAAAATTCCAATGTTAGGACTTTGGGATTTTTTCTTTTGTTTTTGAATTTTCTCTTTTGAGATGTCTCTAAATCACTCTTACTATCGCTGCTAGGGCTTTCTAAGGCCACATCATACTCTGAGCCACTATCCACTTTAATTTTATTTGCTAATATTTTACCAGTTTCAAAAAATTTATTATTCATTTCATTTGCAATATCAATATTCTTATAGAGTACATTACCATTATCATTTTTAATTTTTTTTATTGGTTTAATTTTTGCTGTATTACTAATTTTATTGATTAAAGTCCATAAGTTTTTAGGATTATGTGAGATATTGTCAATTTGAGATTTAAAATATTAAAATTTAGATTTTTTAATGATAGAATTTAATTTATTTCTGTATGACATATTCATTTACTAGTAACATATTAGGTGGATCTTTTTGTAACCTTTTATGCATATGATTTTTTGTATTTAAATATTTTAATATCACATTTGTAACCCAAGGAGCGATTTTTGTATTTTCTACGTAGTTGAGGTTTTTGACTGTATAATTAATGGATCAAACGACTTACCTGAAGGAAGTTCGATCCTAATTATGCGAGCTCCTTGTCAGTGGAAATAAAGATAATCATGTAGTATAACCACATGTTCAGATTTTAAATTTTACGTCACTCTCTATAGCTGCCTGCCTAAATTACTCATTATCTGTTGTGGAGCTTAGGAGTTTGGGGTTAAAAATAATATAAATTAATATGGTAGAGGTGGGACTTTATTTCCACTTACAAGGATGCTCCTATTATTAGGATCGAACTTCCTTTAGATAAGTCGTTTGACCCAGTAATTATGCTTCACATCTTTGTTAGTGGAAATAAAGATAACCATGTAGTTGTTTAGTGAATAACTAGATTGAATGTTGACATGTACCGTAAAAAGCTTTTTTTTTTGTAACATAGGATGGTTGAGTTTCCCATTTTGGTACAATCACTATACCTTCTGCTTGGTCTTTCTAATTTTAGTACTTATACAAGAAATGCGTAACAATCGAGTTCTCGCACACTTTAGATAAAAAACACTTTTTTTTTATGCTGAGTCATAGAGATTGTAAAGAATCAACCGTTGTATTACAATGTTTAAGACATTCATCACTAGATTTAGATGTAATTAGGAAATCATTAAGGTTATTTCCAAAAGCCTTAGTTGATGCACTACCGGTTTTAAAGTGTTTGTAAAAACATATGGAGCAAATGGTAAAACCAAATGTAACACACTCAAATTTGTAAATTATTTTCTTTTTAAATGAAGTGTGTAGGTTAGTTTTTTCTCTAAGAGAAAACATCCTTTGGTGAAAGCTCTTTTGTGCTTTGAAGATTAATTTAAAACCTTTAACATATCTTAGGACCTTCTTATCATTAGTTAAGTTAGTCCACATGTTTTACAAATTTATTCAGTCTACCAGCAATCTCTATTACCTTTATTTCCTTCCCTAATAACTCCTTATCCCCTCTCTGTTTTTCTGAATACTTGTTGGTTCGTACTTTGGGTTTTTTATTTCTCCTGCTGTTTCTCTGGCCTGGTTTTCTTCAGTAGGCGCCTGAAGTTTAAAGACTAATTGAAATTATTGTTTGCTTTTAGTTGGTGCCTTTAAATTAAATGTATGCTAGTTTTTTCAAATGCTTTGTCTGACTTCCATATCTTTACAAGATTCTTTCCAAAATGAAAAATCATCGATATCTGCTTTTTCTAACATATTTTTCATATATTTTTATTATACAACCTATTATAACCCGAAATATTAAAATTATTTGTATCCAATACGTATCTCGTTTCTCTGAGAATAATTAATCTAAATCACTGTTTAAACTATTTATTGAACTCTTCAGAATTTTAAAGTTATTATTAATGTGTAAACTATTTTGGCATTCTTCCAAGGTATCAAGCGAATATGTTTTGATAGAATCAACTTGAAAATCACTAATATACTGATTCATTGTTGTACGAATCTGTACACTTTTTTTTTTTTTTTTTTTTGGTAAATTTGAGTAGTACATAATTTCTAAATATCAAGCAATACAAATTTAAGAGACTAATTTCTAGATTATACCATTCTGGATCTAATTGTTAAATAGTGTTGGATAAAAATAATAAAATCATTTGATAAGAGTAACAATAAAAACCAGTAAAATCTAATAAATAAATGCTGGTATATGTAAAAATTATTAAAAACGTATGTACACCTATATACTACTTAATTATTTCTCTGACTGGATGAACCTGACCTTAATCTAGTGGTTTTTCCAATAGTTACGGTCGTAGCAGTTTTTTGGGCGGTTTTGAATTTATTTGAGTTTGCGTGACTAATTTTGTCCTGTTTCTGGTTTTTGACTAACTTCATTTCCAAGTTCACTTGTGGTAACTTCTTTTACCAGATTTTCAAGCGAGTTTGTGATTATAGGAGTAGAGGGTGCACTATTATTTATACGTGCATTTTTTTTGGTTTTGCTGCTCTTCTAGTTCCAATAGGTCTTCAACTAGGTACGATTTTTGGTTTTGAATAATTCTTCTCCTCTGATGTAAGAGAGATCGTTGTTATCTCTATCTTTTTTTTAAATGATATCTTAAAATTTAAAAATTTTTTAAATGATTAAAAGAGAAAATAGTAAGGACTAGTAGAAAAAAATATTTAAGAACAAAGGACTTTCTCTTTTATGTTATTTATTGCGTTGTGTACTTTTTTATTATTCTGTTAATTTCTTTGTTACTTATTCCATCCCATCTTTTTTTCCTTAAGTATCTCATTTGAGTAGCCAATGTTTGTGTGTGAATCCCAGGAACTCCTTTTGACAGCTTTTTAAAGAGTGGGAATATAGTTCTTTTTAAAAATCAAACGAGATTTTTCTATAATGAAAGTAGTAGGAAAATACGTAATGCTTACGAAACAAGTGTTAGGTGTACATTTAAATTTAAAAGAATTCACGTTTAAAAATGCTCTAAATATAACGTCAATTTTTATTTACCTTTTTCATCTTCAAAGTAGGTAAACATATAAACAAATAAGTAATATTAACAAAATTTTAATAACATAAGAAGTACACTAAAACTTACCTTTCGCTTGAGACAGAATGAGACTCGTCTTTCTCTTTAGTTTGGCATTCTAAACTTCTTAATTTTATTTCACACAAATACTAGAGCTTTTACCTTACGTGCTTGTTTTTAAATGAAGCAGCCACATCTTAAAAAAAAGTAGGCATTAATTATAATTTTTTGGATTGTTCAAACTGCCACAAATCACATTTAAAGAAAAACCGCTTAAAATATATAACACAAAAAGATTGCAGCGCTTTCCTTCACATTTTATAATTTATTAATGGGTGTTTTCTCCTCTTTGGTGTATTTTCTTTTATAGTCGGTGTCAGCCAACAACTTTCCGTGCTCGAGAGTAATAATATGCATAATTCCACTTTTTTAGAGGTGTCGGGCAATTTTTTTTCGGTAATGACCCACTGCTAAGAATGTAGATTAGGCGCGAGTGAGCTTGACGCGGAAAAAATTACGTCCAATTAATATAGCGAAGGTATATTAAAACTTTCGTTAAACGACATATTTCTGGAAAGCTTGCAGTAAAAATAACCCAAAATAAGATTAAACAATAAAGGTTTTAGATGCAAGCAACATTCCAATCAGACAGCTTTGTTTTTCGAACATTTTGATGCGACAACTATCGCAATCTCTAGAATCTCAACCTAAAAAAAAATCGCACGTAAAATGGAATATTTCACGTCCGAATATCGTCGAAAAATCGTTCAGTTTTCGCATGAAAGTGAGTAGAAAGGCATAAAGTCTGACGGGAACGATTTCGGCGGCGGTGGCTAACGACAATAGACTCGGATATCTTTGATTAATGGCTAAGATCCCGCTCGGGGATGATCCGCACGATTTTTTACCGGGAAGAGCCAGACATCGGACAAACTACCTTCAGGTTAGGGGTCAAACGGGTCTTTTCTTATTTATAATCTCCGCTGGTCTTGAAAGTACCCTCCTGAGTATGCTTTATTCTTTTTTTTTTTCGGTATAAATCGAATTTCGGACAGAAAGTGATTATTGTGGATAGTTCTTATCATATAGAAAGAATAGGTACAGATAAAATTGTTCACATAATTATTTGCGCCAATAATAAGTAAAAGACCATGTTATAGTCAATTTTTATGTATGAGAAAGTAATAAAACAGCATTTCTAATGCAAAACTTAGTACGGTCATTTTAAATATTTTTACAGAATAATCTAAATATTTCCTAAAATTGTAATAAATGTACCTGAGCTATTACAAGTTTTGGGTCTTTTATTGGTCCTTTATAAACATAAGCTGTACAGAACAATAGAAAAAGGTTTGGACAGGCCAAAAGCCCTGTGTATTAAAGATTACATAGCCGTATCTTAAGATTATTTTAAATAAGTACCTATTTGCCAATTTTGTTTTATTTTAATTCCAAGAATTTCTTACAGTAATTGAATTATAAGTAGATAAATACCTTCTCAACAAATTTCACCGAAAATGCGATTATAGGTTTTCCATTTAGTAAGGAGGTCCAAGTTGTGTATTCTTGACAGTTTACTAAATGTCGTTTAGTTGCAACTTGCAAGGTGCAGTGTGAATTCTAGTGTGATCATGGAAAATTTGGAAGGGCCGCGTAAACGACAAAAAATCGGTCCTTTAACAGTTAATGAAAAAACATTAATATTTAATTGTTTTAAATCATTTACAGATAAACATTTATGTAAAAGTGTTGATGACACAGTGGAATTAGTTAGTAGTACGCTTGGTGTTGGGAAATCTACGATTTACAGAGTTGTTAAAGAAGAGAAATGTGGCGAGTTTCAAACAGCACGTAAAGATCCAGGAAAACCAAAATTTTAATTAGAAAATCTTTTGAAAGAAAGACTTCGAAGGAAAGTGCATGCGTTCTTCTTTAGAAAAGAATTTTCGACAGTAGACAAAGTTCTTGCCACGGTTCGAGATGATAAGGATTACCCTGAAATGAGTCGAAGCACACTATGGAAACTTTTAAATGAAATAGGTTTTCTATGGAAAAAGCATTCCAGAAATTCTATTTTAATAGAAAAAAGCGATATTGTAGTATGGAGAAGAAATTACCCAAAGACTATAAAAGAAATGAGATACCAAAGAAGAAATATATTTTATTAAAATGAAACATGGATCAACGAGGGACATAAACCAAATAAATTTTGGCAAGATGAAACTGTTACAAGTCGAAGACAGGCTTTTTTAAATAATTTATCTACTGGTTTAAATCGACCATCAGGAAAGGGGCGCAGACTAATAATAGTACACATCGGTAGTTCAAACGGTTTTGTTAAAGGTGGTTTATTGACTTTTGAATCTACTCGTACCGGTGACTACCATGAGGACATGAATGCTGATGTCTTTAAAGAGTGGTTCGAACAAATTATAGATCTTCTTCCTCAGAACTGTATAATAGTAATGGATAATGCAAGTTATCACTCGAGACTTATAGAAAAAATGCCCACAACCAAGTGTTTAAAAAAAGATTTACAGAATTGGCTAAATTCAAAGAATATTAAGTTCCATCCCAGTTCTGTGAGAAAAAAACGGTATCATTTGTGTTCCCTTCATAAAGAGAAATTAAAAAAATATGAAATTGATGAAATTGCAAAAAATCGTGGGATGACGGTGGTTAGATCACCACCATATCATTGCGAAGTAAACCCAATTGAACTGATATGGGCACAGATAAAGGGAGAAGTTTCAAGAAAAAATAATTCTTTTAAAATGAGTGATGTTAAACAGTTGTTTTTGGAGGCTGTAAATAACGTGAAGCCTGAAAACTGGGAAAAGGCAGTAAATCATACGATTAAAGAAGAAGAGAAAATGTGGAAGTTGGACAATATTACTGATGAAATGATCGAGCCACTCATTGTAAATATTGGTTGCGACAGTTCATTTTCTGATTTCGATTCTGATTTGGATTTGTAGGCAAGAAGTAGTTTTTATATTCAAATTATTATTTATGAACGTAACGTTGTTTAAAAGTTTAAACCCTTATACCTACATAACCCGTTTGACACAATGTTCTTAACATACTTTGCGGAAAAATAAAACATTTTAGAAAAAATTGCACTTTTTTACCTTCAGCTGTTTAGAAGTTATAAGCAGGTTGATTAGGTGAAAATATAAGTGTATACTCGAGGAATAACTTCAAAAAATATTTGAACTGTCTACTAAAAGAAGTGCTACGCCTATGGATTACGAACGCTTTATTATTTTAATACTCTCTCATACATAAAAATAGACTATAGAGAAATGAAACAAAAAAGGTACAAGCAAGAATCAAGTGTCTGAGAACAAAGAAAATATAACATAACCTATGAAAAACTGGAATAGCAAACCAAAGAAAGGTTAAAAAAGGTGGAGAGAAAATAAAAATAAGTGAACAAGAAAGAACTATGAAAATTATAAAAGACAAAAAGGTGACTAACAAAAATGTAAAAATTACAGAGAAATAACGATTCTTAACACTGCTTCCAAAACACTTTTAGTAATAATACAAAGATGGCTGCTCAAACAACAAAAAAGGTGATAGGACAGTACGAATGTGAAATCCTGCAGTGGAAATCAACTATAGATGCAATCCATGCAATAAAGTAAATAACCGAAAAGGCGTATGAACACAAAATATAATTTGAAATGCTTTTTACTGACTTTAAACACGCCTTTGACTCAATAAAAAGAACAAAACAAGCTGACGCTACAAAAATTAGGAATACCAATAAAGTTAAGGCAGTTAATAACAATTACCATGCAAGAAACAACATTAAAACATAAAAATGAGGGACGAAAGAATTGACAATTTGCTATCAGCTACTCTGTTCAAACTCACTAGAATATTGGTTCATTCAATGTAACAATGGGATCCAGGAGGGAGAAGGAGACGTGGAAGACCCAAATCAGGACGGCTGAAGGAAGTCAAAGAAGAACTACGAAGGGCAGGAGTAAGTAATTGTCAAGAAAACTACAACAGGATAGGGATAAACAGAGGGACATTGTAAACATAATTATTAAGGATAATGGGATTGATTTACCCAAAATATAGCGAATATGTAGCGAATAGTGACTTAGCCCTCTTTTTCTTTATCTTTGCAAGTTATAAGCAGGTAGGGTTAGGTTTAACTCAGAACACTGGGTTCTATTGTTCTATTGTATTCCCCTGCTCTCCAAGTATTCAGGTACTCTCTTTGGAATAGTCCTGTGTCTTTGGTTAGTTTTGATAAATTCCCTACCAAGTATTCCTGGGGCGTTCTTTCCGGTTCTGGGCCGAAAAGGGAGACACGTTGCCTAGTAAGAGCTTCGCAATCGAAGATCACATGGTATGAGGTTTCTTCATCTTCCATGCAGAGTTTACACGTAGTGGAATCATTGTGTAATCCCATCAAATGAAGGTGTTTTAGCAAGCAGTGCCCCGTTAGTAATCCCACAATGGTGGATATCTGAGGCCCTTGCGAGTTGTAGTGCCTCAGTAGTCATGCGTGGGTTTGGTCCCCTTAGCATGAGCTTACTGATTCTGTGCCCTCTTATCTGTTGCCAGTGAATTTGGTGTTTTGTGGTTATCCACCTGTTCACTGCCTGTCTAGCAGAGGTTTTGCTTATTGGGTACTATGATGGTAGATCTGATTCCTCTTTGGCGAGTTCATCAGCTTTTTCATTTCCTTGGATACCTTAGTGCCCTGGTACCCACGCTAATTTTACCTGGTTTTGGGTTGCCAGATCATTTAGTATTCCAAGACAGTTCCAGACAAGCTTTGACTTGATTCTGTTTGAATCAAGAGCCTTTAAGGCTGCTTGGCTATCTGAGAGAATTAGGATGGTTTGTCTTTTGTACTTCCTTCTTAAATTCCTTTTTAAATACAGTGGTATGTTTTCCAAGTGAGACGATGATGTCGTATTTGGGTTTAACTCCATGTACGCCAGGGCCTGTTCGCTTGTTAGTTTAGATCCATCCGTATACCATACGAGACCGCTAAGCAAGTATTTATCTCCTTATTTACCTCGTTCCAGTTGCAGTTGACCTGGAAGAGTCTGTTGAAGATTAAGAGGGGTGTCATGTGATCTGATCCCATGTTTAATATAGAATCATTTACTTCATGTGCTATTCTGGTATGTTTTATATGTCCCATTTGGTTCCAGTTGTTGGAGATTTCCAGTCTGTATGCACTAGAGGCATTTTTGGTAAAGAAGTAACATACACTTTTGATTATATTATATACAATTACAATGTATTTCTGGTTAGGTGAAATCAACTTTTAACACTACATGCTTTTTTGTATTTTGTATGTATGTGACGAAAAGAACATTAGACTCAAACTATTTTCGATGTTTACATGTTGAGGATTGGGGAACGACTCCCTGAGATTTTGACGCCTTCCAGAGCTTGTGACAAATGTGAATTCGTTTAAATATTGAGGGTCAAATACGGGTCGATGTTACCAAGCTGTTGTGGAACCATCCAAAACATTAGTATTGTAAACTCAACCATAATGTTACAGCTTGGAATATTATTTGCTTTGGAATTGTTAGCGATTGTGTTAGAATATAGACACTTTTAACAATAGAACTTGGCGTAGTAAAAACATTTTCATTGCAAAATACCTTTCCAGGAATTCTCGTGTGACCTTTTTTTTATTGAATGGAGATATTTTCTATTACTATTGCGTTGGAGCGAGAGCCTACTGTTACTTAAAGAGATACAAGATGTCTTCGTTGGAATGTGAAATCGTTGCTAGACGCACGCTAAAAGCAGGTGTTGTTTTATTTACATAGCCGGATTAGGTATATGTTTAGTTGAGGGACGTATGTCAACGAAATTTAAAAATCGTTTGTTTTTGAAGTTGTATTTCCTTGCAAAACGTTCAGATCTATGCTAAAAAGATAGACATCGTTAATGAAAAATATTAAACGGCTAGGTACCAAAAGTAATTATCAAAAAACGTAGCTCTTGTCTCGCCTATCGCCTATTTACTAGACCAGTGGTCGCCAACCTCTCAATGTGTTGAGCTACTTTGTTAATTTTGGAATAAACAGCGAGCTACCCACACGAAAGCAACGTAACGCAACGTAAATGAAATAATCCACAGTTAATTTATCATTATATGTATTTATTTTACTATTTAACTGGTAATACATAATACATAGGTACTAATAATAAACTAATAACAAAATAACTAATATTACTAGTACGTACTTGTTCATAGCTACATTCCTACCTACCAAACGAAGGTGTTTGAAAAATAAACACAAACTTTTATCCAGCCACAACGGCATGTCACGTAAGATTTAAAAATAGTTAATAATAACAACCAAAAAGTAACGCACTACCATGAACATAAACATCGAAAAATAAAAAAGCACATTCAATGAGAAGGCTGACACTCAGACTCATCGATAATTCTTTTAATGTTTGTAGTATAATCTGATACAGCCATTCGAATACAATTATCCAAATGTTCATCTGTAAGTCGATTGCGATATTTGTTCTTAATAAACTTCATATCGAAAAAAGAAGATTCACACAAATAGGTTGAACTGAATAATGCTTTCACTTTCAAGGCAACACGGCATAGAACTAAATATTTGTCTTTACTTACAATAGGCCAGATACATTTGGTACTTGAGACTAACGATTTTAAGGCTAAATCATTTTGAAACTCAATTACTTCCATTTCTGTTGCAGCGATGTCTTCGCCAAAGTTCTGCATAACACAAGTTGCAAACTGTTGGATATCAATTTCCATAAAGGGTGAAACAACGAACTGCGCTACTAAAGCCATTTCGTTGAAATCCGTAAAACGATTTTTGAAGTTATTCTTCAGGGTAGAAACTATTTCTACATGATATTTGCTGTCATAGGATTCTAATGGATTTTGAGATATTTTTTCTGAAAGAATAGGAAAATGCTTGGCATCGCTGTTTTGTTCCCAAAACTCCAGCTTTTTGATAAATGCTTTTATATCAGAAATCATTTCCGCTAGTTCTTTGTCTCTCCCCTGAAGCTGCAAATTAAGTTCGTTTAATTTCTCTGTAATGTCCACAAGAAAACCAAAATCTCTAAGCCAGATTGAATTTTCTAGTTCCGGAGTCAGTTCATCGCATTGTTTGAAAAATTGAACTATGCCAGATAGTTTCAGCACCCGTCCTCTACTTAACCATCGGACTTCAGAGTGAAGGAGTAGGTCCCCGTATTGACAGTCAACTTCATCGGCCAAAGTTTTGAATAATCTTTGTAACGCTTGAGCTCTAATCTTGTTCACAATTTTTACCACCAGTTTCATAACATTGTTTAGTTTCAGGAAATTTCCACATAATGCTTGCTGATGGATAATGCAGTGGTAACAGAGAAATTGCAGAAAAGTTTCATCTTTACGACATAACGCCACCAGGCCCTTATCACAACCCACCATAGCTGGAGCGCCATCGGTTGTCAAGCCTACCATTTTCGATATTGGAATTTTCTCGGAAGAAATAATATTTTTCAAATGAGAAAACAACTCCTGTCCCGTAATGTGTCCTTTCATTGGAATAAACTTCAAAAGATCTTCTTTAATCGTAAAATCACTAAAAACCATCCTGACGAACACGGCCATCTGGGCAGTGTCAACGACATCTGTTGATTCATCCAGTTGAAGTGAAAAATAAACACAGTTATCTAAGTCAGTTCTTAACTGTAAAACAATATCATTGCACATTACTTCTTTACGTCTCATCACTGTATTAGCAGAAAGTTGCATAGATTTTATAGATGAAACTATCTCGTCTTTATTTCTAAAGTTGGCAAATAACGAATCAGCAGCTTCTTAAAACGCCTGTTTTATCATTTCCTCGTCTTCATAAGGTTTCTTTTTTGTGCAATTATCTGGGGACACACGGTACGATGCTTCAGTTGCAGCCTTATTTTTGTCGACTGTTCTTAAAAGTATTGATTGTTGTCCAATTAACTGCTTTTTTAACTGTTTCAGTTTCTCCTTTCTGGCGGCAGAATGTAGTGGTAATGATTTTTCAAAATTAGAATGTACAGTTTTATGATGTCTCTCAATATTTCCTTTTTTAGCAACGGAGACCGAAGTATTACATAACAAACACACATTTTTATCTTTAACTTCTGTAAAAAAGTATTGTTCTTCCCATTCCGAATGAAAGTGGTATGTCTTTACCTTCTTACAACTGCTTGCCATAATATTATTTTTTGTTGTTCTCTACTAACCCAACCGCTGGACGTTGGTTACGCGTTCAGTTTTAAACTAAGCGCAATGTCGCCGCGCCGTGTGTATTTATCCCGTTCAAAGCAATCCTGACCGTTCTCGAACACTAACGCGCTGGTCGGTTCTAGCCGATTCTAGCTTGATGGCGTCAGCGGCAGATCGTTCACCGCAACGTTGCCGCTGTTTATGTTTAATATTATGACAATTAGATTTTTTTGTGGAATTTTCGGAAGCTTCTCTGATTTTTGCAGTTTGTATTTTTTAAATTAAAATCGTTGTGAGAGCTACCAGAATTGCCTCCGTGAGCTACCGGTAGCTGTATCAATAGCATTAGTTTTTCTATACCGTTCTCTGGAGAGAAGTAAAAATACTTAATAGTATATCTATGTAGATCGAGTACACGACTGAACGGGAGCAGAGGTGAGAAGGACTAGCACAACCAGTTGTTATTTTAAAACTTTCTAAATACTTCTGAGAGTATTTATATTTTAAAATACATGGCCACAGAGCAGCAAAATAGAGGTACTACCTATGATCATCTCGAACAAGGCGTCATATAATTGAGATCGAACTTCATTTCAGGTAAGTTCGTTTGATCTTTCAATTATTTAAATCATACTCTTTCGTTTCATAGGTAAGTTTATATCATAGCTAACTAGTTCGGTAACATTTTGGTAAGCCTCCCATTCAGTTCTAGACCTGCATCATAGTTGACAATGATCAGAGGGTGTTGAAAGTAATATTGACAGGGTTTACTATGCATAACGCAAAACTTATAGCTTATCTCTTGATATCTTCTTCTTTCCCAAACTATGCTCGAGGAATCACTCTGTATATTCTTATTTTCGGTGTCACGTGACTAGCCTAACCGAGCTAAAAATGTTTTATTGCGTAAGAGCCTGTTTTAGGAATTCGTGAGTAGAAAATAAAGTAAAATTAAATATTGTTATTTATTTTCTTTAGTTTAGTATCTATCTTGACAGTAGTTGCCATTTTCACTCACCTCGAATCTCTCTACTCACCCTGACTACCCCTTACGACTATTTAATGCTGGCACGTTCAATAATGAGAATTACGAACCGCTTTTGTCTAAAACTTGTGTAACAAAACATTTTAAGCACTAACAGGTCCGTTTCATCCAGTAATGATAGAAGTAAACACCCAAATTACCTACTAAATGATATTTCTAAAATATTAGCATCATCATCCACCTAAAGAACGAATAGATGTTCCATATACATTAACAATCGTAAATAGAATTAATACCTATGTTTTTGTCGACATATTAAGCTTAATGATGATGAATCAGCGTACACACCATTCATCATTAGCTGCTTAACATAATGTGATTAAATTCTAAATTGACTAATCCATTTCCAAATACTAACGAATATATTACTAAAATTTATTAATAGAATAGGTTTGTAGATTGATAGTTCTGTTCTGAAAGAAGAAAGTAGAATTGGCGCAGTTAATAGAATTTTTTGCCATCCGAAAACTAGATAAAATTTAAATTTTAAATCACAGACTAGCTAACTAAAATTAAGGTACTTCAAAATCGATTGCTAATTAAATTAACTTTTTCTACCACCTAAATAACATTTTTTATTTTATCCTTTTTTAAACTGAACATACCATCTTTGCACACGTATTTGTGTAACTAGAAATAACACGTACATATTTTATCACAATTTTCTCTTTTTTCCGAAACTTTAAAGTATTTTAATCTTGCTCCGATATCTCTCTTAAAAGAATCGCAAAGAAGCGGAGATATATAGTAATTTTTAAATGAGATTTGTTGTAAATAACCGCTTTGACCCAGTTTTTAAGAAATTCAGATTTAAATACGAAAGGATATCGTTTGTTTGTTAGTAAAAAAATGAATCATTTTAATTTTTTGTCGATTTAATAATAAAAATCAAATCTGACCTCAAAATCTCACATCAAATAAGTTATTTCACCATAAATCCTACTGACTGCGCCAGTTACCTTTAAACAACTCAAAAAAATAACTAACTCGTAGCTTCTCTTTGTTTTCAATGTAACGCTCAAAGTCTAAACTCAAATTGGCACAAATTCTCGTATCCCCACTTAACCCGTCTATGCTTGCTGGGATCCGGCTTAGCCATCCCAGTTTTTTGTATCGTTTAACTAGAAGAAACAAGCTCTGACATGTCAGGAGATCTGCTTCGGATTTATAACGGACCGACAAAGAAAAAGGGCTCAAAATCTTTGTTCATATATATATGGACGAGCGCGTTTATCTAAATACAGAGTCGGATCCGAATTTTGGAAAAAAAAAACTTAAATTTTTCCACATAAATACTAACTATACTTATTTTTAACAAATGAAAGAATTAACAGCTGTTTTTTTTAAATATACAGTTGATCATAATCCTAGAGGGGTTATGTTGTAGTTGACGGGTCTAGAAATGCGCGCGTTCACACCACTCTGCACTGACGTCTAGAATTTGAATTTGCACAAGCCACGTTGCCAAATCTCCACTTTAATTTCAGCTTGTTTTATTTCATAGTTTATTTTTCAACCAAATTGTAACCTCTACATTAAAATGTATGATGAATAAATATAAAGAATTATATTATATTTTGAAATAACAATTCTGTTTTGTTTTATAAGACAGTTTTGATAGATTTTAGATTTAAATTTTGTAATTATCATTATTGAAAGGTATTATTCACATTAAAAAACGATCGTATTACTTGAAAATCTTCAGAACATTTTTTTATTTTTATGGGTTTTTTAATCGATGTAAAAATTGGTAAATAGATGATTAAAAGTAAAATAGTTATTTCAATCTGCTTATTTCCTGGTTCCAAATATTTAAATATAACCTGGCAACTCCGTAACGATTCCGACTGGCAGAACTAGCCGGAACAGGAATGGTGCGCACTGGCCCATTTCCAGACCCTTCAACTGCAACATAACCTCCTAGAGGTAGGAGTAAAATAAAAAAAATGTCGGCAGATATTTTTTTTGCAAAACGAATGAAATCATTTTTTTTTAATGCAAATAACATCTGACAATTTTTAAAACTAGTAAATTATTATGCTTTTTTTATGATTTTTCATGATTTTTATGATTTTTTATAATTTTTTTATAATTTTTTATGATTTTTTGTGAATTTATTACAATTTTTTATTATCTTTTATGATCTTTTATAATTTTTTATGATTTTATATAATTTTTTATGATTTTTTGTTTTTTATAATTTTTTATGGTTTCTTATGGTTTTTTGTTTTGTTTTTTTATGATTTTGTATAATTTTTTTTGACTTATTTTTTGTTTTTTTTAATATTGTTTATGATTTTTTATTTTTTATGATTTTTTAAATTTTTTTATTTTAATTTTTATTTATTTTTTTTTATTTATATGATTTTGTTTTGTTTTTTTTTATGATTGTTTTTTATGGTTATTTATTTTTTATATATTTTGTAGTTTTTATTACTATTTATGATTTTTATGATTTTTTTCTGATTTTTTGATTTTTGATTTTTTGTAATTTTTTATAAATATAAATACAAGAGTATTTATATTTTTTTATGGTTTCTTATGGGTTTTTATATTTTTTGTTTTTTATGAATTTTTATAAATTTTTATGAATTTTTATGAATTTTTGTGAATTTTTAAGAATTTTTAAGAATTTTTATGAATTTTTATGAATTTTTATGAATTTTAATGAATTTTAATGAATTTTAATGAATTTTAATGAATTTTAATGAATTTTTATGAATTTTTATGAATTTTTATGAATTTTTATGAATTTTTATGAATTTTTATGAATTTTTATGAATTTTTATGAATTTTTATGAATTTTTATGAATTTTTATGAATTTTTATGAATTTTTATGAATTTTTTTGAATTTTTTTGAATTTTTATGAATTTTTATGAATTTTTATGAATTTTTATAAATTTTTATAAATTTTTATGAATTTTTATGAATTTTTATGAATTTTTATGAATTTTTATGAATTTTTATGAATTTTTATGAATTTTTATGAATTTTTACGAATTTTTATGAATTTTTATGAATTTTTATGAATTTTTATGAATTTTTATGAATTTTTATGAATTTTTATGAATTTTTATGAATTTTTATGAATTTTTATGAATTTTTATGAATTTTTATGAATTTTTATGAATTTTTATGAATTTTTATGAATTATATGAATTTTTATGAATTTTTATGAATTTTTATGAATTAATTTTTATGTTTGTAAATTTATTATATTTTTTTATGATTTTTTCTATTTTTTTATGATTTTATATAATTTTTTATGATTTTTTTATTTTTTATCGTTTTTTATAGTTTCTTATGTTTTTTTTTGTTTTATTGTTTATGTTTTGTTGTTTTTTTTGTTTTATTTATGATTTTATAATTTTTTAAAATATATATTTTTTTATTTTTATAATTTATTTTTTGTTTTTAAATGATTTTTTGATTTATATGATTTTGATTTTTTTTTGTTTTTTAATGATTATTTGTTTTTTACGATTATTTGTTTTTTATATTTTTTGTAGTTTTTATTACTATTTATGATTTTTATTTTTTTATTTTTTTATTTTTTCAGATTTTTTTTACGATTTTTTGATTTTTGTATTTTTTTTATAATTTCTTATGATTTTTTGTTTTTTATAATTTTTTATGGTTTATGGTATATTTTTTTGTTTTTAAATATTTTTTTTGTTTCTGTTTTTTGTTTTTTATGGTTTTTGTTTTTTTATGGTTTTCGTATGGTTTTTTGTTTATTTTTTATGTTTTTTTATGTTTTATTAAGATTTTTTATGATTTTTTAATTTTTGTTTTTTAATGATTTTTAAAATTGATAATGTTTTGGTTTTAATGATTTTTTTAATGATTTTTCATGATTTCTTGTTTTTAACATTTTTTGTTTTTTTATTTTTTATGATTTCTTAAATTTTTTTATGATTTTTCACGATTTATTGTTTTTATCATTTTTAGTTTTTGGTTTTTTTATTTTTTATGATTTTGATGATTTTTTGATTTATGATTTATATGATTTTTTTGTTTTTTTTATGATTTTTTGTATTATATGATTTTTATGATTTTCTGTTTCTTGTTTTTTTCTTTTCTATGATTTTTTGTTTTCTATATTTTTTGTAGTTTTTATTACTTTTTTATGATTTTTATGATTTTCTGTTTTTTTATAATTTTTTGTACTATTTATTTTTTGTTTTTTTTTTATGAATTTATGAATTTATATTAATTTTTATGAATATTAATTTATTTGGCTGGTATATTACTTTAAACATTCTCCAGAACTGTTAAAGAACAAATGGCTATTTATTTTTTATTATTTTTTCACTATACTGCACAGAGAAAATTAATAGGAACATAAAAGTAGACATCAGTTATTTCTTTTTCCTCCTGTGACATGTGAACGGCAAATATTTTGATAAAAAACTTTGTAGAAGTTTGCTATGTATGTATTTAAAAAGTTTGATTACTTTGTAGAACCAAAAGGCGACTCAGCCCCTGGATTGCGTTGCGGGATTAAGCGAGAATCGCCGAGAACGTTCGTAAAAAAAGCCCGAAGAAGAAAAAGTCAGTATTAAAAGCATGTTTGAAGTTTTGAAGTAAGGAGCCTTCAATATAAATCACTACAAACAAAATGTGCCCGCTTTATCATCGTTATATTTTCTCTTCTTGGCCTTTGTTCGCTAAGTTCTAGGCCAAGTACATGTCAAACTAACGATGTTAAGGATTTCACGACAAAATGTACGAGATGGGACACAAAGTGTTTTTGGGGGTAAGGAGAATATCGCCGGGAATTTTTAATATGGACACAGGAATGCGATATACATGTCATGTAACAAAATAATAATATAGTATAGGTATATAAGCAGATAGTTATGAATGTTACTTGCAGATAGTTTTAGTAGTTTTAGTTTCAATCAAATTGTCCTTTAGACTATAAAAAACTTGTAACTATGATTAATTTTTTAGTTCAGTGCAGGTTCTTGTATGAATCGGTTGTCTACAATTGGTGCTCTCGAGTCTTTACCGGCATAAAACAATTTCATAAAATAGTATAGTTCATAGTTATAAGTTTAATATAATAATTTAAATATCTATGTGTGTTCTCGGAGAAGGAAACCCCCCGACCCCAATATTTCGTCCCCTATTTCCATTGATGATGAAGATGCAAGCATGGATTCACGAACACCACAGGTGATTTCCCAGATAATAATAATAATCCAAACGTAAGTAAAAACAATGCAGATTCTAATTTGCAAAATACACAAAAAGACATAATTACCGATAAGGATAATAAATATAGGCAAGAACTTTTGTATGGGCCGTCTGACCGCGGGCCATTTCACATATACGTGGAGAACAACTGCAAGGATTTTAAAGGTAAGCTAAATTCAGTAAAAATTGAAGATATTATTTTAACAAATTTCCCAGAATTGGATAATAGAATATTAAGTATTGATACAATAGGTAGGAATAGAATTAGAATTAAAATAAAGGATTATAAAAATGCAAATTATCTTATTAATATTAAAAACGTAAAAGTGTTTATAGATAATAATTTAGATGTACCCAAGTTTATTTTGATGAGACAAGGAGTAATACGCGATATTTCAACTGAATTTACTGTCGAATATATAAAAAATAAAATAAGAGGGTACGATTCTCAATTCGAAGTAAATAATGTACACTAGAATAAATAGAAAAGTAACTATTGATAGTAAATTGAATATATCCCAACCAAGTCGTGTGTAGTTAGTTTTATTACCATAAATAAAGTATTAAAAGAGGTAGAACCATATTATCACAAAGTATTATTATGTTTTAATTGTTTGCGATATGGCCACTTAGGTAGTCAGTGCAAAAGTCACCCTAGATGCAGCAAATGCCAAGAGCCTCACAATACAAAAGATTGTCAGGCATCAGATACAAGTCCCAAATGCTTTAGTTGTAATGGAGATCATTCAACAACTAACCTAAATGCTTGTTCAGAATTTAAACGTCAAAAATTAATAAAAGAATCAATGTCAGCAAACAATTTAAATTATCATGAAATTTAAAAAAATTCTTATGTTAACGTAGCTGCCAAAAATACAAATTCACCTAATAACTATGCAAATATTCACTTCTTACCTCAACCTACTAACTCCCTTTACGCAAATAATAACTCTTCTTAATCAGACTTTCCAGTACTCCATCCTACTATTCCGCATCAACAACAATATCAATATACTAACCAGTATACACGACAAACAAATAAGAAAGCATTGACTATAAATAACTTACCAAAAACTAAGAAAAGGCAGAGGATAAATAGCCCAGACCTTGTAACAATTGAACACCGCGAACTAATATCTCTCCTCCAGGCCCAAAATGGCCAATATTTCATAATTCAACATACAGTCAAAATTTAAACACATAAAATCTACAAATACACCAAGAAAACTTAGGCTTTAATGTCGTTGAAACAGTGTTAGAATTAGTTACAGTTATAATAAATAAGCTTAGAGAAACAAATAATTTTAATGTATCCAAAACATATTTAGAAAGCCTAATTAGTTAACAATTAAATATAAATATGTCAAATGTGTCATCATGTTCGCAAACCTAAAAGAATAAAACATTTTGCAATGGAACTGTCGATCAGCAGTTTCGAACAAAGAAAATTTGGAGTACCTTCTCCATTAAAATAAAATTTCAGTTGAACTTCTATCATAATTATACAAAACCCTCTAAATATTACACTTTCTTGTATATCCATGAAACTGTTACCAAACCAGAAATATGTTTATATAATTTCAATATATATATTGAACCTAGGACTCGAATAGAACAATGTGAATGGATAAATCTTTTTTCTACGAACTCTTACAAAAAGACATCTTTCGCCACAGGATACTTTCAGCGAAAACTTGATTTCCGTCACTAGTGAAAAAAAATCCCATAATGTTTACTTTCGTCTCTAGTGACGAAAGTAAGTTGTTACATATTTTCATATATCAGTCGCCTCGTATAATATTTTGGCAGCTTATAATTATTAATAATGAAATAAAAAGATGCTCATTAAATTCTATATGCGTTTTTACCTAAACTTTAATGAATTAAAGATAAAATAAAAATGTATAAAAATAGTGCAAATTAAACCAATCTACATCTAGTTTCCTGGTTTTCATTTGTTTATTTGAAGTTTTATCACTTTTGAGAACTGTCAGTTTCAGTTCGTCCTAAATTTAACTCATTTTCATGATGTCTGAGTCAGAAAGCGATTGTACTCCCCCAGAAATTATTTTTAAAGCTGAAGAAACCTCTTCAGATTTATTACCGGCCAAATCAAAAAAGAGATATGAAGAAATTTATATCAAATTTTTGGACTGGAGAGAAAAAATAAAGTGAAATCATTTTCGGAAACTGTACTACTAGCATACTTTGGAGAAATATGTTCAAATTTTAAACCGTCGACGTTATGGTCCATTTATTCGATGCTAAGAACTACACTCTCTGTTAAAAATGATGTCGATATTAGTAAATATCCAAAGTTACGTTCGCTTTTGAAAAGAAAATCTGATGGTTTTAAAAGCCAAAAATCCAAAAATTTTTCGCCTGAAGACATAAAGACTTTCCTAAAGAATGCACCTGACTATAAATATTTAATAACAAAGGTAACGGAATTATTATTTTTATTTTAACAAATACTTAATACATAACTACTAATATTTGTAGGTAGCATTAGTTTTTGGATTATCTGGCGCTTGTCGTTGCCACGAACTAAAAGATTTAACAATAAGCGATGTAAAGGATACTGGAAGTATTCTGTTAGTTAAAATCCGCAATACAAAAACAAAAGTTCCGCGTTCTTTTCATATTTCTGGACCCTTTTATGATATTTCTAAAAAATATATGAGCCTACGTCCCGCAAACATGGATCAAATTAATTCAAGATTCTTTATTAACTATCAGAATGGAAAGTGTAGCAGACAGGTTGTTGGAATTAATGAAATCAGTAAATTTCCTAACGAAATTGCTCAGTTTTTAACGCTTCCGAATCCTCAAGATTACACTGGGCACTGTTTCCGCAGAACATCCGCAACGCTATTAGTGGATGCAAGAGGTGACTTGCTTCTGTTAAAAAAGCACGGTGGTTGGAACAGTAAAAACCAAATACAAACCAAAATTTTACAATCTGTACAAAATAAGGAAACTACTAGTTCATCCGATTATGGTGCATCATCATCTGAAATGACATTTAACAGTAGAACAAATATGTCGGCATCTACCTCAATAAATAGAAAGCTTGAGTGTGATACCCCCATAATTTTGAACAATTGTTCAAATGTAACAATTTGGTTAATTTTTTGTTATTCCTAACACAAAATAAAGCATTTGCTAACGTTTGTTTTTTTTCATTTTAGTAGATACCTACATGACATAATAGAGTTCGTAGAAAAAGTATAGTGTTTTACTCGTCGAAAATCATTTTTCGTCACTCGTGAAACAATATACTATTTAATAGTTTACCAAAACCTTTTATAATAGCAGGTGATTTTATCTTGGGAATGTGAACACAATGACACATACGATATTAAATTAGTAGAAGCTTTACATCAATGTAATCTAATTTTACTCAATGACGGCTCTCCAAACCTAGTAAATAGCGATAGGAAAAGTACCTACTAAAGATTTAACAATGTGTACCCAATACATCATCCAGTACCTTAGTTGGAAAATAATTGAGAATCCTCATGGCTCCAATCACCTTCCTATAACCTACACATTTGATATATTGAGATAAAGCAGTGTTACTCAAAGTGTGCTTCGCGGAGCCTTTGTGGGGCTCTGCGTTGAAAATAATAGTCATAATAAAAAAAAAGAAGCAGTACTATCGTCACAAAAGAGAGTGGCCAGACTTGACGACTTTAAGAGGAAGGAGAATCTGATTTTGCTTTGACGTTTTTTTTTATCTTTTTTTGACCTTTTGAAATAAAATCAAACGCCCATTTTCTACATCTGGATTAGCAGGCAGAGCCTGGATTGATTTGTTTTTAAAGCGACATCCAAAATTGTCAATAAGGAAGCCAACGGGGACATCATTTGCCAGAGCTGCAGGTTTTTGTAAAGAAAGAGTTGCCGGCTTTTTTGACCTCCTTGAAAATCAAATGCCCTATTCCCCGAATAACGTTTATAATGTAGACAAATCAGGGTTAACAATTGTCCAAAGTAAAGTATCGTCAGTAATAGGGCTGAAAGGCAAACTTCAAGTTGCTTCATTAACATCAGCAGAGAGAGGGGCTCTGATAACAGTTATTTTTTGTATGAGTGCGGCTGGAAACTTTGTCCCTCCCTTGGTTATTTTTCCTAGGAAAAATATAAACATTTAGCTCATGAAGAGAGCTCCTCCTGGGTCCGTAGGAATTGCACATCCATCCGGTTGGGTACAGTCCCATATTTTCATCCAGTGGTTCCGTCACTTTATCCAGTACACTAAACCAACTGAAGAAACCCCCCTCCTGTTAATCCTTGACGGACATTACAGCCACACTCGCAGTATTGACGTTATCGACCTTGCAAGGGAAAACCATGTTAACATTTTATGTCTGCCTCCTCACTCGACGCACAAGCTCCAGCCTTTGGATAAGTCATTTATGGGACAATTGAAAGTTTAACTGGTGTAAACTGGTGTAAACTAGTGTAAATCGTTGCAAGAAACGAATGATGACTCATAAGGTTCTTTCGTTCGCTGTTGGTGCAGTGTCCACCAGTGTAAATTACATCAGTTACACCACCGTATTTTCCTTAATTTACTTCCTCCTTATTCCTTATACACATGTCGAGTGTAAATCACTCCTGCTAAATAGCTGGTGGAGAAAATTCCCACCAGTGTACACCACATCGCCGACAGGAAGGTATAGTGGGTTTTACACCGGGCCAAACGAAAGGTTTAGTGTACGTTGGTGTAGTTAATTCCTACACCAGTTGGACGAACGAAAGAACCTATTGTGTACGATATGATAGTTACAGACGCGTTACACCAGAAAGCAGCAATTAACGAGGCGTTTTAGCCACTACTTTCGGCGAATTATAAAAAATCAATAACAAGAGATTAAGAGCTTAAATTTAAAGATTATATTAAGAATACTGCTGTTGAGGAATGCATTTATTTTCATTATGATATTTAAAAATTTAAAGCACTTTGATTTTTTTTCTTGGAAACTGGAAATAATTAAAACTTTAAAATATAAGCATATTCTTAGATATTATTGCCTAATTCATTTTTCCATAATTATAATTTAAAAAAAAATTACTAGGTATGCTTGTCCGAAAATTATAAAGGGGTGCGGTAATCACCTTAAATTTTTTGCAGAATTAGTTAAAAATATAAAAATACCAGTTAAATTTTTCCCTCAGTGTAGTTTTAGGTTCGTGAAAATCGTTTTCCCTAAACCCGCCCACTGGTTACAACCAAAGCCATTAAACTATTTGATAACAAACGAATTTCTATAAAATTCTGCATTTAAATCAAAATATTATACCGCTACACAGCGATATAATATTGAAAAAGAAAAAAACACTTATTTATATCTAACAACAGCGCACAAAAAGCATAAATTATTCATTGCAAGTAACGATAAAGTATGCGGTAAATAATATATAACAAAAAAAAAACGAGAATAAAAAAATAAAAACGCTTCATATTTACATGCACCGACACGTCCGTACAAAACATAAAAAATTCATTCAACGGATATTTCCACAAACGACTTTTCATTTCCAAAGCAGACGCGTACCCAAACATGGGTAATGGGGAAATCAACTAAGCACAAGGTCATGTTGATAAATTATGAACGTTTTGGCCAATTTCAAAGTAAATTTATAGAAATTTTAAAGCTTCCTGTTGATCATTAAAAATGTATATCTTGTAAAAATTTTATCAAACTGTTGGCGCCAACCCTTTACATTATATAAGAACAAAATTAAATTCATTAACTTAGTTTTATATACAATTTATCACTCGTGCCGACCCTGGCATGCTAACATTCACAACTGATAATATGTCAAACCAATTTCAAAATGAAATAACTTCAATGCTGCAAAAAATAATGGTAATCGAATGAATAAACAAGAAGAATTTAACGAAAGAGTTGTAGAAAATAATAACAAAAGACGATAAAAGAGAAAATGCTTCCTGTCCATGGATTCTCGAATGGAACACAAATGGATTCTTATAACAGCAATAGTTATTATGATCTTGAAGACACAACATGTGGATATATGCCTAATAGCAGAAACACATTTTACGAAACATACGCACATAAAATTAAAAAGATATCATACCTATAATGCCATTCATCCAAACAGCTGACCGCAGATATAAATCCCAGTAGAGCCTCCCAATAATTACATCATCCTATAACAAAACTGGCAAATCAAGTGAAAGATCAAGGTTAATACCGTCACATCAATACTACTTTCACTAACAGACGTGATTCCTGTCCCCAAGTCACAATGAAAAATGCTCAATCCCAATAAAAGAACGGAAATTAACCTAAAAGAGACACATTCAAGCCAAGAAGCAGCAAATAACCTAAAAGTAGAAAATCACAATTATTTTATTTATTTATTTATTTATTTATAAGATTATAATTAGACCAATTTGGACACTTGGTAGTTGGTGTAGAACTCTGGGGTTGCAGTAAACCCTCAAAGACAAAGATACTACAAACCATTTAATCAAAAATACTTCGTGCTATGACAAATGCTCTATAATATATATCCAGCTTCACATAAAGACCTCAACATACCATTTGTCGATCCAGTTATAAAATCAGACGCTATTAATTACAACTGTCGAAACTTAGGTCACTAAAATGAACTCATAAACGAACTCAACTGGGACCTTATGCTATAATGAAGACTGCAACGTTTATGGCCAGCATTGTTAACGTATGGCTCCCTCGTCAACTTTTAAATTTGCAATAAATAAATTTAAAATTTTTTATAAAGAGATGGAAAAATACTGAGGGAAAAATGATACCCAAATCGGGAAAACCTGTAATGAAATAATTTCGCTTCTATCTGTGATATCAAAACTATTTGAGAAATTGCTCTTAAGAAAACTAAATAAAATAATCGAAAAAAAACAACAATTCAGTGAAATCCGACAACCGGGGGTTGATAATTAATTTAAATAATTCTTATATATTACATATTATATTCAAATTTTATTTCGAATTCAAACAGCATCCCAGCGTATCCCGCCTTGAAGGCGCCGTTTTATTACTTCTAGGAAAAAAACGTCGACTGTGAGATTATCACGGCCACTAGCTAAAAAACACATGTGCATCAAAAGGAATCAGGAATTAATACAGGGCTTTATAGTCTTTATACACCAAAGCCACAGTCGGTCTCTCTCTGATACATTTGCTTATATGGGAAATTTAAGTATAAATACCCGGGTTTTTGTGGGCTGGGGGAACATTAGCTTCTTCTTCTTCTTCGTCGAGTCGAGTTAACAAAAAGCTCAAATATCCAGGTTACCGTTACGGTGACTCCATTTTCTTTATATTCTTCAAATATAATACGGTGGCCGCGTTTTTGTTATATTTTGACAACGGAAATAAAAGATATCGACGGAGTAGAGAAATTAGTTTCTATAAACGACGGCTTCTGCATAGATATCCAGTTATCCTTAGGATGACCACCTTTTTCTTATATTCTAGATATAAGTAAAAGGAGATATATAGTCAGTTTGACCAAGCAGATACACGTTGAGTAGAAACAGATTTCGCTCCTAGAACTGTTTTGTAAGGTTGTATCTAACGAGCGACTAAAATATTTTCGTAACTAATACTGGTGATAGATACCTCGCTAGCCTAGTTAAACGCCAGATATTTTGTATCTCCGGTTCAACATTATAAAATGTTCCTAAATGATTAAAAGTACTACTCTACTACTACGTTCGTAGTGGATTTCGTCACCCTTCTGGCTGACCCGACGAACTTGCGCCAGGTAGACACTTTTATCAGCGGTATACTTTTCTTTCTGTAAGGTTTCTTTTACGTAGAATTAAAACGATAATCGCACTATTAAAGTAATCAAACTAGTAATTAATATTCAGATATTCCGGGGGAGAATTTAGACAAACATTAATAGGTTACAGGTATCACTTTATTTACTTTTATATTCATTAGCGGGAACATTCGCGTCTGTGTGTTATTGTCATATTTTTGGTATTCATTGGTAAACATTTATTGTGAGAAAAATTATAGGGTTTTTATATTGTGCTAAATTATGTTATTTAGAGAATCGATAGTGATGTTATTGTCATAAATATTAATTGTTGTATAGTCGGTCAATGCTCTCCAGCAATAAATTAAGTCATTTAGATTTATGGCCAAAGGGCCGAATTGTAAAGTTTCGGTTGTCTGTAAGCAGTACCTGCCCCTTTCAGTAAAGATAAAAAGCACTTTCATGTTTTACTTTTAAATGGCAAACAGATGTAGATTAGTAGGGTAAACGCCTTGATTTGTATATATTTTTCAGTTAGTTTGCGGTTTAAAAAAATATGTTTTCTGTCGTTCTTTGTAAAACAAAATTGGGTAGACAAATGTGTCATTTTAGCCGTAGTACGGAGTTTTAGTTTTGTGTATCGAATTTTCGGGAAAAAGGAGATATGTACAGCGGCGGGTAGAATCATGAATATTGAGTAGGGTCGTATTTATTTGTACATATCCACATATCTTTAGCGGGACATTACGCGGAAGTAGTCGGTATGTTTGTTATTTGTTTAGAATAAATATATGAAATTGTGTTTGTGGACTAGCTAACGTATCCTCAGAACTGTAATTAATAACACTGATTTGTAAATCGACAGAGCAAAAGAGCATCGTGCCAAAAAAGACGCCTTAGGCCACCATAGACCGCCAGGGACCTCAATAGTAAGGGCCTAAAACTGGTATTTCCCTTGCGGCTATGTAAATTAAAGCCTGATAGAGGCTTGGATGGATCTCTACTGAGATACCCCAAAAGTGGGCCTGACGGGCATCCCCCTTTATATCAACTGTTCTCCGATCGACCGTTTAGTGTTGTCCATACAGGACTGAATATGTCGGTAAATTACGGCGTTGGAATATTAGAGAAAGGCGTGACGCACGGTGAGGTAAATCTACACTCCGGTTTTTACACATATTAGAAATATTAAATTTAACCGATTTCAAAAAGGAAGAGGTTCTCAATTCGACGCACTATTTTATATCTCACAACACTCCTCGTGCTACCGCTGTACTCTCTTTTATTAGACCATGCGTAATTCAGTAGTTCCGTGGAAACGTGTGATTGTATATCAGGAGACAAACAAACATACCAAAGTACTTCCGACTTTTATTTTACCCTTTTATGGGAACTAGAAGCTCTGAGGTTAGAAATGATACATTAGAAAGCCTACATAAACATAATGTTAAGCCTAAAAATGGCACATAATCTAAATGTTCGGCTGTACAAAAGAATAGATGTTAAATAAACATTAATCTCGGTGTTTCCTTTGTTCTTCCTCCATTACAGCTACATTGAACGCTAAACGAAATTCTGGGGGGTTTTAACATCACTTCGTAGGGATCCACTAGACGAAATTTAGGCCAAGGTTATAAGTATTTGCAAAACTAGGTGAGGGTCCGGTTTGTCAAGTTACATCGGATTTCGGGATAAACATTTTACGATTGATCAGATCCATCGCATAATTAATAAAATATTTTCGGCAGTCTTTCTTGATATCTCAAAAGCCTTCGATAAAGTGTGGTATCAAGGCGTAGTATTTAAAATAAAGAAATGTTTCCCCTTGCTATGTATCCAACCAGTCCAACTACTAGAATCATATCTATCGCAGTGACCATTACAGTTAAAATAAAAAACGAATACTCTGAACTCAAGTCAATAAATGCTGGCGTTCCACAGGGAAGTATTCTTGGGCCAGTATAATATTTTTATTATATTATATGACATTAAACATTAAATAAATTAATAAAAAAATCAAAAATTGATTATTACCGTAATCAAATCAAAAACGACAGAAATTCAAAAACATTGTGGAACACTATAAATGAATTTTTAACAGAACCTGAACGTACACCAATAAATATAATAAGCAATGATAAACATGAATTAATTGCTAATCCTATTAAAATAGCAGAATTGTTTAATGAATATTTTATAACAGTAGGTAAGAAATTGGCAGACAAAGTAAATAGAAATCCAAACTACATTGAGACGAAGAAAACATACACACATTCAATATTTATATATCTCACCGATGAAAAAGAAGTTAAGCAGATCATAATGCAATTAAAAAATAATAAATCTCCGGGCTGGGATGGTATAAAAGCGGAAGTATTGAAGGGAATTAGTGATCATATTACAAAACCAATAACATATTTAATTAATTTATCACTAGAGAAAGGCCATTTTTCATCAGCCTTTAAACTTGCTACAGTAACCCCAATTTTTAAACAAGGAGAAAGAACAGTTACGGCTAATTACAGACCGATTTCAATAATTTCCTGCCTGGCCAAAGTATTCGAAAAAATTATAGAGAAGAGGTTAAACAAATTCTTGGAAAAAAACCAGTTGTTATCTGACTCGCAATACGGTTTCAGACAAAATGCTATAAAATAACTACAGAAAACCGTCTAACGGCTGTCGTCGAAGTATCTTCACTTAGTTATCCATTTATTTTATTTTCAATTACATCTTATTTTCAACACACTTTTTTCATTAATTACTGACATTTCAGAATGGTATCCTCGCTTATTTATATTGTTTCTTTCATTATCCTAAAAATATGTCATCAGTCATTACAGCTTTTAGTTTGTTTATTCAGCCTAAAAATGTAACAGATATCGTTAAAGACATCTGTAAACCATTGTACTCACTTTTGTCATAATTATTGACATTTCATTAGTTTCGCTATTCGTACTTATTTAGTTGCTGATGTCCTAAAAAATATGAGATCGCTCGTTAAATTTAGCATCACCACTTACCAAAATTATCTCTACAGTTATCTTTACAATATCTCATTTTGTTTTTTATTACATCTTCTTTTCAACCAAAAAAACATTAAACATTAAACCCAGCAAAATTAAAAACTTTTCACTCACTCAAAAGCAATTATCGATAGTCATCATATTGCTCCAGCATTTCTATTCATTTTTCCTTAGTCCTAAAAATAATCCAGCTCTCATGCATTATTATCATCATCATCACTACACTATTTTTACAGGATTAGCCTTTCATGTATTTTAGTTTCTCATTTGTTAATTTCTACAAAATGATCTCTACAGCTATCTTCACAGAATTCTCATTTTTTGCCAATGTTGAAAACACACTTTTCATTTAAAGGTACATATCTCCACAATAACACCTCAATACCAGCTGAATAACAGCTCATTACCAGCAGAATAACAGCTCAATACCCGCTGAATACCAGCTCAATACCCGCTGAATACCAGCTCAATACTTGTATAAATAATGGGTAAGTCATTCGCTTAGACTATGTCGTCAGAGCAAGTCCTAAAACTTAGAAAAATATTAGGGATAAGTATAATAAGTACGTCAAAAAACGTCAAACTAAAACATCAAACGAAACCTCGAAAAGAAAACGTCGAAAAGTGATGAAAGGAGTATGCTTCTACAAGTAGAAAACGCATCAAGGTCGTTCATTTTCATTCATTGTCGTTACTATTGTCTGGATATTAATAACAAGGTAATAAAATACTATTCGTCAACTGTCGTATACAATCGTTAATTATTGTGATACTCTACGTTGATCTACAAAAAAATATGCTATAAACACAAGATGCTATAAAGGTACTTACTAGAAAAATCTATAATAGTCTTGATAAGTCCGTGCCATCAATTGGCGTCTTTATAGATTTGGCAAAGGCATTCGATACTATAGATCATTCAATTTTACTAAATATTCTAGAAAACATGGGTATAAGAGGTACTGCACATAAACTTTTTAAAAGTTATCTGACTGATCGAAGTCAAAAAGTAAAAATAGGAAATAGTTTAAGTGGCGCAAAAATCATTACTTGTGGGGTGCCCCAAGGGACGGTGTTGGGACCTATACTTTTTAATATTTATTTAAATAACCTTTTACTTCTTAACACAAACTGTGATATTATGAGTTTTGCGGATGATACGGTGTTGTTTTGTGAAGATAACAACTGGTTTAACCTAAAGTTAAAAGTAGAAGAAGACTTGAAAAAAATTAAAATGTGGTTTGATTTCAGACTTCTATCAGTTAATTTAAAAAAAACGACCTATTTGCCATTTAGTTCCTCCAGCAACGCCCTACCTAGTTACAACCTCGAAATTGGAAATCAAATTGTAGTTTCACCTGCAAGTAAAATTAAATATCTTGGCATAATAATAGACAATAATTTAAGATGGGATCAACATATAGAATACCTTCATAAAAAACTACGCTATATACTATTTAAATTTAAACAAATATGCGGCATATTAGATTTTAAACAAAAAATAGTTATATATAAAAATTTAGTTGAATCTCACCTTAGTTATGGAATAATAGCTGGGGGTGGCGTATCTAAAACTTACCTATCCGCTCTCGAAGTTTTACAAAAGCGATTTCTAAGAACAATCCTAAACGCTGGTTATGACTGCCCTAGCAACGTCTTATACCGTAATAGTAGCATATTTGACATTAGACAATTATATTTTATAAACACTGCAATGATTGCATATAAACATAAAACAGAATTGCAAACTCTATGTCATAAATATGCTACTCGAAATAAAGGCGCGTACATTACCCCTTACATGCAAAAGGCAATCGGACAAAGACATTATTTATATTTAGGTCCAAAAATTTATAACTTGTTACCTCCCGATATTAAGGTGGAAACCAGGCTATTTGTATTTAAACAAAAAATAAATTATTATGTTCTTAATATGCCACGGGATGTTGTTCATGATATTATTGAACAATAAAAATGTAAAAAAAATATATATATATATTGTCATGATATTGTAATAATAATATATAATATTAATAACAAAATGTTAAAATTTGACTATTTTTGTTAAAAAATTAAATTAAATTCTACATTACAGAAAAATCACCCTGTATATCAAAAATGTAGTTGACTTGAAATGTCAAAGTTAGTGATTTTGGCAGGATTATTCTTATTGGAAGTTTAAGTAATAACGAAAATACTTACAAAAGTTTAGATGTTGTTATGCTTTTGCAAATAAAATAATGAAAATTCCAAATTTATATATTTTGCAAGGCATAAACTAACAAAATTCAATAATCCAGATTATTATGTATAAAATACTACCATCATTATTGGTTCAAAGCTTCGTTACTATGTGACTGGTATCGATGGTGAAATAAATAAGGTTGTTGATTTTGGGTTTTTTCTTTGGGGAAGAAAAGAAAAAATTTCTTCATGTACTAAAAAGATTGTTAAAATTATTTTAAAAGAAAAATTCTATCAAAAACCCATTGTTAAAGAATCAAATTTTTGTCAACATTTGATATTAGGTTAGTACAAACCTTGTATAATAAGAATTGGTCAAATTTGTTCGAGCAGAAGCAGATGCCAGATGTACCAGTTTATGGAAGGTGCCGGTATTTGTATTGCAGGCATTATTAGTCCTAAAAGAAAGAAAAGATTCAACCTGTGAGTAAAAACTTTTATAAATAATTGTTTACCTTGACTGTTCATAAAGTGCAACAGTGAATTACTGAAAGGAAAGTAATTTATCATCATCTTGTATATATTATTAGTCTTGGATATAATTGTATTTATTCAAATATTTAATCAGTAAATAAGGTAGAATAAGAATAAATGAATACATTTAATAAATAGGTTATTAATAAAAGTATCAATCAATCATATTTGTCAAAAGTCAAATCTTAGATCACAGTACAATAACTAGATGTACGAACAAGAGTATCAAAGTGATACTAACATGTAGACAGACACTAGACAGGTATAAATATTTTTATTCTATTTTATCATACAGGAATCGTTTTAATATTAATTAATGGATGGCTGGAGAGTTTGAAAGGATAATTTTTTTAAAATAATATTCATGTGTTTAATGAAATTAGGTAGGTATTGTAATCGCTAGTTCTCATTTTGTTAGGAAATGTTAATAAATTTGAATTATTTGTATCAAATTTGATTATTTAACATACAGGGTAGAGGGGATATGTATACTAAATAATAATTTGGATTATTGGTGAATTTTAATTAGTTCAAATATCAGGAATTTGATATTAATTAACAAAATTTAAAAAAAAAAAAAATTACAATTAAATATTTCTCAAAGTGATTGCTTACCTGAAACCACCCCTGGGAGCAAGATAATCCGCTCTATTAATTATTGAGTATTTAAAGGAACAATTAAGGCTAGCCGACGTAACAGTAAAAAAAAGGTAAGAAAAGTTTAATGATAAAAATAAGGGATGACATCACAATACTGTAGTTAAATAATTACAGCTTAGTAATATCATCTCAATATATTATGTTTAAATAATTTTTTTTTGTCTTAAAAATATTTTTGTACAATTTATTTTACTATATTTATTTGTGAATGACCACTCACAAGTAGGCTTGACCTGCTTCGTGGTTTTTGTTTCTTGTTTGTTTGTGCTTTGTATTTTTTAATATGTATCTTTTATATTTTCAAATAAACATTATTATTATTATTATTATTACATTCCAGAGATAGAAAATACAAAATTAGCCACATTCGCTGATGATGCAGCTGTCTTAACCATAGAAGAAGCAACAGCTAATCTTTATAACGGAATCAATAGCATACAAATCTGGTCTAAATAGTGGCGCACAAAAATTAACGAAGAAAAAACCGGTCACATTAATCCTGCTTACTCTAAAACCAAAAACAAACAAGTTTATCAAATTTTAAATCCCTTTTAATCAGCGATTTAAAATACCATAGACCGCCAGCAAGCAAGCAAGTAGAGTTGCATCGTAAATAGGAAGGAACGTACACACAGAAATTACAAAACCCCAAAACGCAAAACACAGAGCGCTCAAACATCCGAGATACCTTTCAAAAAGGGCTCTGGCGCTCGGCGTATGTTCTTTTGTGAGACGCTTTATCCAGTAATTTGGCACAATATAAATCCCAGATTTGCCGGAATGTTTACAGGAAAGGATAATGACAAAAGAAGGAGTAATTACGTTTGGCAACGGTGGCAACGGCGGATCACAATAAAATCGTCTATCCCTGCTTGCGAGCTCTTTTTAAAGGGCTCGAATATGGGGCGGTCGTGTGGGTGGTAATTGGCGAGGATTTGGCGAGCTTACGAGGTTGAAATGAAAAGTTTCTATAAGATGGTAACGATGCATTTGCAAAGAAACTTAATTACTACAATTTTGAAAAAAGGTTCTTTTTGAATTGGTGTAAGTATATGTGGTCCTGTAATAATAATAATAATAATGAAACATTTATTTTCAACAAGTTCAACCAATAACGGAAAATTCATTATTTACAAAATATAAGAAAAAATACAAATATAAAAAATAACACAAAGAAGTACATAAAAAAGTATAAAAAATGAAAATAAAAAATAATTTTTGGTCTTTTAGTTTATTAATACTCGCTTTATTTGCTGTCGTCTGACGTATAGTAAAGATTTGTTACAATATTAATAACAATAGCAACACCAAAGATATCGGATAATAGATACGCCTTGTATACATTACACTTGTCCGCAACTTTTTTTTGACGGTACGCTCTTCCTATGTTGTCAGACCTCTTTCATCAAATATCAAACATTAAATTTTTATTTAAAAAGTTACTATTACCTTTAATACAATCTAATAAAAAAGAAAATAAAGAATTGAAAGCATCAATATGAGTTTTTTATTAATTGCAATCACTTAAGACTTTTAAGTAGCTATTTTTACATGTGTATCATATGGGAATATTAAACATTTTGGTATAAATCATTTAACTTTGGCAACCTAAGACATTTTGCTGATGTTGTCAAAGTGACAGATCAAGTTTTATTGTGATTTTTGTGGTTTTTTGTAGTTTTCAAGAATAATTTAAACCCTGAACTTTTTATTAAGGACTTTTACGATGGGGAGGAAATGTATAGTGTGCCAAAATACGCAGAATAAAAATGTTTTTCGGTCATTTCATAAATAAGATTATGTTAGCATAGACGTAGGCATATACAGGGAATAAGGCTTAATTTATTTAACAGTGTAAAGGCATTTAGCACTAGCATTGTTTATATAAATAATAATGTTCTTATCAGGTTTCCTAGAGAAATTATTGAACGTAGAATTTGGCTGCAAAATCTATGCTTTGTTAGATTATATTTAAAATATTTGAATTTGGCGCTCTTATATTTATTCGATCGTTCACGCATGTGCGCAAAATAAGCGGTACGCGATCCAGAAGGATCGACATCGCCGCAGCAGTCACTGCTTGACATTGATCGAGAATCGACTTTATTAAAAATCTAACAGCTTGGTGGAGGAAAACATTATGAAAATGAAAGAAGCCTTAGTATATGTTCTGACCATTTTTGTATGGCAGATATTTATGAAAATTTAAGTGGTAGACACATCTTAAAACATAATGCTATACCTATCAAGTAAGTACAGTATTTATTATGGGTATTTTTATTATATGTAAGCTCTAAAATTATACAGTAATCATCACATTTTACAGAATTTTGGGAGAGGTAGTTGAAGAGGCGAAAAATTAAGAAAAAAAAAATACTTTTTTTAGTGCAGATCGTAACAGATGCTTCAATAACAATCTCACATGGAGATTGTTTCAAAATTGTTATAAAAAATTATTAATTCATAATGAAGTGAAGTCAAATAAAACTGCCAATGCAATTGCTTTAGATGGCACCAGTATCTTGGATTGTAGCAACACTAGTAGCCAAATTGCGTTAAATTTAAAATGTTACGAATCAGACACTAAAGAAAATTTGGAATTTACAAATGAGCTTCGTAACTATGATTACCTATCTATATATTTTCTGAGCGAATACATTCAGGATGTAGTTGCTTATATTTCTGGTTTTATAGTAAAATCCTTAAAGAAAAAGATTCACTGCAAACAGTGTTCTGCAATTGAATCAGTGAGTTCGAAAACCGTACAAGTCTCAAATATGACATTTCAAAATAAGCCATTTCGTTTAAAATTTGTCTCTTCATCGATGCGCTAGTTCAGTGATGATGTAATTATGGTTCCACTGACAATTAAAGTGACAGTAGATTTTTTGAGTGCTTTTTGTTCGTTTTGTTTACCTAAATTATATCGTTTTTTTCACTTTTATTAATATATTCCTAAAGTAAGTAGATAGCATGTATCAAATATACAATCGTTTAGTTACCAATTATATACCTTTAAACTATTTTTTATGACCTGTAAATAATATTTTGAAATAAAATAAAAACAGTAAAAACGTATATGTCAAATTTATTGATGTTTCTGTTAAAAGTTTGGTTAGAATTAAATGTCAGTGGAACCAAAATGACATCACACTGAACTAGCGCATTGAGATTAAAAACCGTACTAGATACCTAGCTGTTAATGTAGTACAGCTGATTATACCCGTGAAATTAGGTGAAAAACCGTACATATCTGCGACTCGTACGGTTTTTCATTTCAATAACAAAATAATGGTCAGTTGCTATGGTCAGTTGGAAAAACACAAATACTGAAAATGATGACTGAGATAACAGTTTTGATATTGTATTTTCCCTCCTTTTTGAATAAATTTAAAATAAATCTTTTCTCTTCGACATACTTTCTGTCTCAACTGTCAAAGGTGCTACTTTCTGTTCTTAATACACAAATAGCTATTTTGTCTTTTATTCCAAAATATGCTTTACAAAATATCAGTTATCTTATAACACTAAATAAATCTATTGAGCAGATTCTTCACCAAGAGTGTTTGTAGGAGTAACCATTGATAGTAAAATGACATTCGAAATGTCACAAAAGAATCTTCCTTTAGTGTTTTTTCTATTCGGATAAATTAGAAATAAATTATCTCTTGATAATCTTAACCTAATATTTTTTAGCCTTGTCCAGATATCATCCAGATAAATCATTGCTGATTACTGTCCTAAATGAGTTATTATATCATTACACAAATAATTCTAAAAATAGGTGTCGTGACATGCAACCCAAATGGTATGTAATAGAAAGATCATATTTGTATATTTATGTATCTGAAATAAAATTATTCTGTTTTTAATAGCTTTTTATTTCATAAAAAAAGGTAGTCCGGCAATATAATTATTCTTTTTTCGACCTGTAGAAAAGGTTTTCAAAGAGTACCCATGTAAATATAATAATAAATGGCTTTACATTTTTACTTGCTCTTTGCTCTTCATGTATTTAAAAAAAAAATATATAATAAAATATTAATAAAAATGTTCTTCCACTTTGAGCTACCTACTATTTTAAACTATAAGAAAATATATAAAATGACTTTTTGAATGCCCTGTATAAATTGAATGTTTTCTTTAAATTTACCTTTGATTCCGAAGACCCATAGGTTATTGATTTGGTCATTAAATAATTTTTACTAAAAATATATGTAAACCCTCCCGAAACACTACGTCAATGTGCGACGTACGATTCCCCTTTCCCCGTCTGGTAAAACATGCGGACAGAAGGTGTATTGGGTATACAGTGTGTAGGGCGAGTCTATCTTAGATAATATGATGTCTATGAGCAACACCTAGCCCACTTACACATATTATAAAATGTACCCCCAGAGGGCGTACTGCTTTGCTTGAATCACCAATGGATTACTTAGTGTCATGGTGCAATAATATAATTTAACTTTTTAAACCTAACTGTGTGGATGAAGAACTGAATTGGAAAAATCATTGTTTAAGTATAATTTTAAAATTAAACCCTATTATGTTTAGAAACTCAATATATGTCCACACACATAACAATTTTATTGAGTTTACATCATTTCTAGATATTCTAGGTTCATCATTATTTGCTCTGTCAATATCTACCAAAATAGTTATAATCAGGTTCATTTGAGACTCATTTCGCGTTAGTGTTTGCTGTTTCTATAAGGAATTTTTCGTTAAATCGTTTCCTTTATCCAACTGCGACCAGGAAAATTAATTCAGAAATCGATTATTCAAAACACTGTTCTATACTTTCAGAATAGAATTAAACCGTCCAAAAATAAAACAACAAAAACTTGTTCTCATTATTGCCTTAGGTACTTTTTCAAATTGGAAATTCGGCCGCGCCAGTTAAATGGGATATCATCAAACACGACCTGGATGAAAATTAGAATTAGAATTAGAATTTTCGTCTCAAAAGTAATAACCAGCTTTTGCTCTGACGAAGTTAATGAAATGAAAATTTCAAATAGGGAAATCCCCGGCGCTACATTCTCACTATCCTGAATATCCAGAGAGAAATTTAACTAATGTCTGGATCATAGACGTCCGCTTGGAGTATACGTCCAGCTGATACACTTAAAATGTAGATACGAGATGTTTTATTTTCTCCCCATTGCCATTACCATATGGTAAATATTGATGACCAAGGGCAAGGGTAGTAAATCCTAAATCATAAAGAGAAATCCTTCAATAGAAATAAGCTAGGCAGATGATAAAGAAACTTATGCAAACAATAACAAATAGGCAAGATACAATCAACAAAAGCTAATATTTTCGGAGACTTTCTAGAAGAATATCAAGACAATCAAGATAGTTCCTCCCACTGAAGTTGCGAAAAAATTAAGATAAACATCAACCTACAGAAGGCTCTAGGATATGACCTTCTTAGTGAAGAAATATTAAAGAAACTGCTAAGGAAACATATCGTTAAATTGACATGCCTTATAAATAGCATTTTGCCTTAAATATCTACCAGATCTATGGAAAATGGCTGGAGTAATCTTAATTGCTAACTCAGGAAATTATGACCTTCTTAGTGGAGACATATTAAAGAAACTGCCAAGGAAACATATCGCTAAATTGACATGCCTTATAAATAGCATGTTGCCTTAAATATCTACCAGATGTAAGGAAAATGGCTGGAGTAATCTTAATTACTGACCCAGGAAATGATGCATCATCATATAGGCTCATACCGTTAGTATCAATAATGTCTAAGTTATTTGAGAAAAATGTATATGCTTAGCTATATTCCTTGATATAGCCCAACCATTGGACAAGATTTGGCATGCTGGCCTGATATAGAACCTTTGGAAAATTCTACCTTAAGAGATTCCTCAATCATATTTCTTCAAAATAAAAAAAAAACGGGGCAGTTTGCTAAAACTGGTTCTGTCCATATAAAAACATTTTTTTGACCAACTATCAAAAAAAAAAACTAGATTAACATTCTTTTTATTATTTTTGATGTTAAACCTAAACCTATATCATTAAAGTTATTTTTGTTTAGAAACAATATTGTTATTGATCCCATTTATTTGGTATCTCATTAATGCAAATATTTTCTAGATAATTCTAAAGTATACGAATCGAATATCGATACTAGCATGAAGTACGAAATATGTTGTCAATAGGCTCAGTAGTATTACCTAAAGAAGGGTATCCAACTGCTCCAATGGGGTCATCTTAAACTGACAGGACCTCATAAAGAAAACATCAATGTTCTATTCAAACACCTTTGTTTGAATAATGGGATTTTTGTTATTCTCGCCACCGTACATAACTGTTTGAGTTACCCCTATAGATGTTCTTTCTGAACGATGCTCCAGTATATGGGTCACCCCCTATAGAAGAGAAACTAAAGGTCACTTGTTGAGCAAAAATAGTGTTGGTTTTTAAATAGGATATATTATCTATTTTCTCAGTTTTTTTAACAGTAGGAGTCACCAACAACCATCTAACACAAGCAAAATTCCTCAATTTATCCCAATTTCCCACATAATTCCCTCATTATCCTGCAAAATTCGCCCAATTGCCCAAAACATTCTCTCAACTACACATAACAATTCCGTACAAAAATCCTCAACTCCATACAAAAGTTTCCCTCAAATTCACTCACAATATCCCAAATTCCCCCAAAATCCCAATTCCCCACAAAAATTCTCCCCATTTCCAACCAAAATCCCCGATTCACCAAGAAAAATTCTGCCAGAGTTTCTATTGAATAAATTTTTCTTGGCATCTAAACATTTTACCTATCACTAATTTTACGGGAATAACTGACAATGTCAGTTTTCAGATTAAAATTAATGATGGAAAAATGTGGGGATAAAAAGAAATAACGATCAAGAACTAAAAAAATCCGAAACCGGACCTGAAGTTTAAATAGGATATATTAACTATTTTCTAAGTCTTTTTTAACAGTAGGAGTTACCAAAAAAACTATCTAACACAAGCAAAACTCCTCAATTTTCCCCAATTCCCCACATAATTCCCCCATTATCATGCAAAATTCTACATAACATTACCCCAATTTCACTCAAAAATCCTCAACTCCATACAAAAGTTTTCCTCAAATTCACTCACAATATCCCAAATTCTCCCAAAATCCCAATTACCCACAAAAATTATCCCCATTCCCCAGCAAAATCCCAGAATCACCAAGAAAATTTCCCACAGTTTTTATCGAACAAATTTTTCTTTGTACCAAAACATTTTACCCATCAGTAATTTTACGGGAATAACTGACAATGTCAGTTTTTAAATTAAAATTAATGATGGAAAAATGTGGAGATAAAAAGAAATAATTCTTTAAAAGTATAGAATTAAAAAAATCTGAAGCCGGACCTGGACTTTAAATACGATATTAACTATTTTCTCAGTTTTTTTAACAATAGGAGTCACCAAAAAACTATCTAACATAAGCAAAATTCCTCAATTTCCCCCAATTCCCCACATAATTCCGTCATTATCCTGCAAAATTCCCCGTTGCCTAAAAAGTGCCTCCAATTCTACATAACATTTTCCCAATTCCGCCCAAAAATCCTCAATTCCATAGAAAAGTTCCCTCAAATTAACTCACAATATTCCCAATTCCCCAAAATCCAAATTCTCCCCATTCCCAACCAAAATCCCCGATTCACCAAGAAAAATTCACCCAGAGTTTTTATCGAAAAAATGATTTTTGCACCAAAACATTTTACCCATCAGTAATTTTACGGGAATAACTGACAATGTCAGTTTTTAGATTAAAATTAATGATGGAAAAATGTGGAGATAAAAATAAATAACTTTCTTTAAAGTCACAGAGTTAAAAAAATCTGAATCCGGGACTGAACTTGTGTACGAGAAGTGAATGTTATAGATATAATTATGTTTTTATTTGTTTTTTTTTTAGGTTTTTGTTACGAATATAAATCACAATTCACGCGTACCAGTTTTTGAAGTACAGTCGCTTGATTTCAGTAGGACAGTAGTGTATTTATCTGTTAAGTAGAGTAAATTAAATGATGTTATCGAGAAAGTTTCAACAACAAGTGTGTGGAGTAGAAGGAGCAGCACCTGACCATAAATTCATCGATTTTTTCTCAGATCTGGGAATATTTGTCAACTCTGGCAACACCGCACTGGAAACATGTAGGAAAGTCAACTAACCTAACTGTCAATCAAAAAATGGTCGCTAAAATAACGTACAACCAGCAAAACTAGCAACACCGTACCGAGGAGCTGAAGAAAAGTGAGTTAGCCGACCAAAAATCAGCGACAATGATATACGGTTGCTGATGGGTAGGCAACACCTATTTCAGTAATCGACGAAAGATAACTTGGGTATTAGTTACGTCAATATCCCTAAATCACTTCAGCGCCTCCAAATGATTCTTTAATGTCTCCCCTTCTTTTTTGGCTAATCTCCTTCATAGTTTAAAGGACATTTTTGACAGATGCGAGGTTATATCGATTTTTGACATCTGTGTTAGCCAACTTCAGAGCTTTAGTCGCGCATGCGCAGTATACAATTTATTACAGGTGCAATGTTCGTATCATTCAGGCAACCTAATAAAGACAACCAACAGTGAAGTTAGTTTGGTTGCCTTTTCTTCAGCTCCTTGTTACATTGTTGCCAGAATTTCTAGTTGTACCTAAAGTTAAAGGCAATTTTTGCTTGAAAGTTACGTTAGTTTACTTTCGTTCAGCTTCTCGGTGCGAGGTTGCCAGATTTGCTAGTTGTACCTTAATTAGGCATCCCAAACAAAATGTCTGACCGTTTGAAATGACAGACCACTGGTAGACACATGACATGTTATAATATGGCAACACTGTGAGCCTGATGGTTTGATAGGGTCAATGCTATAAACAATTATATAGATTGATCATCCACGGTTCTAAAAATAAACACAAGCATATACCTTGAAGTAAAAATGTTAGCAAGGCTGAAAATTGGTTTTTAAAACACATTTTTGCTAAACCGATTCAAATTAATAAATATTTACCTGGCAATATAGCCACTCGGAAACGACCAACTTTGAGCAATCTATATAACTATATATGTATCATTGACCCTGTTAATAACAACATAACAACAGGCTTGTCATATTTAAACTGTCAGTCCCCAATGGTAGCCATTTGGACAGGTCGTTGGAATGCCTAATTAAAAGGCAATTTTTTAGTTGACAGTTAGGTTATTTGAGGTTCTTTCAGTTCCTCGGTGCGGTGTTGCCAGCTTTGACAAATTTCCTCAGATCTGGGGAAAAATCTATACATTTGTGCTCGAGTGCCGCTTTTTCTTTTGCACGGATGATGGCAGATCAGGTGGAATAAGTCAAAGAAAAGTATAGACCCCCGCCAGAGTTGTTTTGTGAATGGTTCTTACAACGGCTTGAATGTATTAAATACATTAAAGTATATTTGTTATTTTTAAGTTTTTTTTAAAGGTTTTTATATGCCACTTGTTTTTCTTCTCTCACTTGTAGCCCTGATGATGGTCTAAGGTTGTTATATAACAATATTTTTATTAATTATTTAAAATTTTCTAAAAATTCAGTGTTCGAGGGCACGCCTATGGGAGCTTTAGTTATACACTTCTTTTTTTCTCTTAGAGAAAAATAATATGGCGGTTTAGCGCGACAGGATGACACCGTCAATTAACTGGACTAGGGAGAGAACTGGGAAAACTGTGAAACCCGGGATAACTGGAAATGTAAATATGGCATATAACTCCGAAAGAGAGGTATTAACGAAGTGCATATGAAGTTTTTTTGTTCTGTTTTAGTACTTGACGTTGTTCCAATATTTATGGTAAATTGAATGTCGCCTTTTAAAAGTAGCTCCATGTTTTTTATTATTTTTATTTTTTTGTTTATGCCACAGATGCATTTAAATCCATTAATACCTCTATGACAATGAAAACAATGAAAAAAAAGTATGAAAGTTTGAAATTGGGTTTATATTTATATACAGTGTATAACACATTTGTGAAATTTAGCAAAAATAAACAATAGACAAGTTATTTAACATTTTAAAAACCATTTTGTAGAGCATTTAAATAGGAATTTTTGAGGTTACGTTGTTTTGTTTACCTGGAATTTTAAACAATAATTTAGTTTTACGACTGTATTTTATGTTTTTTTATATTTTGTTGCTGTACCAGTATCGTAGACTACTTCAGAATGGTTATGTCTAAGTACTGTGCAGTACTAACGGTATAGACATGATAGCGAATCATAATCAAACCCAAAAAATTTGAACTAATAAAATTTAAACAGTTTTCGATATATTTTCGCCTTTAGTTTTTATTAGAGACACTCTATATATATTCGATGAAGATATAAACCGTTCTGTTCTGGTTGGCTCTATCGAAACTGGTGGAAAGGGCACAAAGGCAATAATCATAACCGCAGAGAGATATTGGGTAGAAACCGAAGAAAATGGACTATCCCGAGTTTCACTTCCCGTAGATATTAGCTCACACTATTACTTACACTAGATCGAGATAATTGGTTTGTGACCTAATTTTCCTTTTGTGAGCCAACAATTCTGAGTTGCCGCGATGCGATGCTAAAGCCTTCTGCATTCTGCGCTTCTTCTTGGCGAAAATACACTCCGACGACACCAGAGAAAATACTTTAGAAATGTGATACAAATATTTGTGAAATAATAACACAATCAAATAATATACGTAGAGTATTTAAAGTTTGCATTTTATTGCATACCTACCTACAGGTAATGTTTCAGAAAATGAAATATAACCGAAATACTTTCCACCTAACTTTATTTAAAGCACAAGTGCATCAATTTTTTTTTTCAGAGTGGGAGGTATTTTCAATAATTTTATGATAAAAGTTGCTATTTTGTATAGTGGTTTATTTACAAAAAAAATGTAGATACTAATAATGTGGACATATCATCTAAACAACAAATAATAAAACTATTTTCATAAAATAATACTATTTGTACAAATAACAATTTTTATTTTTTAGAATATACAAAAAATTATTAGATTTGGAATTTGGAACATCTGATCCGTTTTCTGTCTAAACATTTTTCATTTCTGCACCTGACAGCACTTTTCATTTCATCTCCAACTGGTGTTCGACATAATTTTTATACAGTATAGAGTGTAATACTCAGTGACATATCTATTAAGGTTGAAAGTGACATTGATGTTTTGAAAATATTTTGAAAATTAAATAAATTAATACAATATAACTAAAATTTAAAATCTAATTCAAAACGATGTTTCTCGGTAATATTACCAGTTTTCGAGTTTATTCAAAATAAAAAAGATTTTTAGTCTATTTGTTGTTTATCTTGCTTTTCGTCTATTTTAAAATGAATAGAGAAACCTCTAACGGTGGAGTCGTGGTGAGTGTATAATCAAGGTAAAACGTAGATTTAATTTTTTCTCTCAAATATATTTTTTTATGCAACGTACCGGCTTTTTTATTTTTAGTTGGCTATAATTGTATTCTATGTAAAGACACGCGGTCGATTATTTCTTTTTCACTTAACATTCTATTGTAACAAACATTAAAACCACCTAAGTCTAGTTAAAAACGATAATCACGTTGACAAGGAAAGTAAGCAAGAACTAAACTTACCAATAACATACGCAGATATCTTTAGCCTCTTACCTGAAATCATAAAAAAAACATAAAATTAGATTAAAATAACCAAAAAAAGGTTGGCGGCTGTATGCACGTAGTGCTTTATTTTAATTATTAAATGCAAAGCGATTTCGGCATGGTGCCTTCATCAGTGCTTATCTACAAAAATTGTAGATGTAAACTTGCAATCTATAAATACATGTAAAAATAATGTATGAGTAAGACTTTTAAGTCAAAAGTTAAAGAACAAGGTAATTTTGAATAATTTAACAATTAAAAGAGAACAAACAGAGTGACAAAACCCAGTGTTGGGGATAGTGAGTGTGGAATAAGCCCTTAATCATATCATATCTGATCTCCAGAAGGTCTTTCTTTAAACGTTAGAAATCACTTGAATGAACAATATCCACACAAATGGATAGGCAGAGGTAGTGACGCACCTGTAAACTGGCCACCACGTTCCCCAGACCTAACACAGATGGATTACTTTTTATGGGGACATCTGAAATCCACAGTTTACAGGGAACCTGTAGAAAATGAGGAACAACTCTGGCAACGTATTCAAGATGCAATAAACAATCTTAGAGGTGATGAAGAAGTTATGGAAAGGATACATTTTAATTTTCTGCGATGTATAAATCTTTGTATGCGTGAAAATGGTGAACATTTTGAACAATTTTTGTAAAATCTCTATTTTGATTATGTTGTAACTAAATATTTTTGTGAAACCTATACACTCTAAATTATTAAAACAGAAATTTAGCGAAAACCATGAGAGTAATCGAGTCTTATCAAGAGTACCTTTTTTAAAGTAAATGAGTTGCGCAATCTAAATTTCATACTCAAACTCCTTTTCTTCCATTGGCGTAGAATTTTTAAAGGAGCAATTATTTAAAAAATCAAGTTCTACGCCTATGTATTATTATCGGACAAAATTTTAATACCATTTTTTTTGCCACATAAAACTCTACCAATATAACAAATTTCAGCAAAATCGCATATGCCGTTTTAAATGTATATGGGAAAAACGATTTAAAAATTCAAAACTTCAAGGCCCTCTGGAGCCCAAACGAAGCAACTTTGTACTAAGGTAATTTTACTTAAATCGACTTATTTTGGTTTAAGGAATATGTGGTATGTTTTTGTAAAGACCTTTTACAGACACCCTGTATACTGAATCTGATAAAGAGTTCTAATGAACAAAAACCAACAAATTCGCTACGAATTGGGACGTTGCTCTGCTCTCAAAGCAGACAAATGACTGACGACCAACGACCAACGACCAGCGAACAGTCGTCGGTAGCAGCTACTTAGTAGCTTGTAGGAAAACAATCTGATTAAATTCCATTGGCAGTACCTTGGCGACTTGGTAGCAGCTACCCAGTAGCGGCTACCAGCGAATTTGTAGGAGAACGTACCTTTATATTGGCAGAACTTGCAGATCTTGGGAGTCCGGATAGGCGAGCACATTAAGAGGCCGAACACCTCTGCATTTGGACATCACTTGAGGCTAAATCAACATAATTTTAGCCCAACAAAAACTTCAATTAGTTAACTTGAACACAAAAAATTTCAACTTATTAGATTTCCATGAAGATGTTGAAATTACCCTGGAAAGAGACAACAATATCCTCAAGTGAACCTTAACATAAATTTCATACGACTCCATAGACAACTCAGTTGACCCTCTATGATGATGTAAGGCCGAGTCGCTCAAAATAAGCCTTTGAGAGCCATCCCCTCCTAAACTCGATTTCACCCAACAAAGCCTATCTCTGGAACCATGGTACTTGTATGATTTTTGTTCCCTTTTTTGTCTCACTCCAACCATGAGTACGCTTGTTGAATGACTTGGAATTTTTAAGATTAAACATCAGATTCACCTCTAGGGACCGCGGGTTCAGTTGTGCCACCTTGGGTTCTCGGAAAAAAGTTCTGCAAAGCCCGGGCTGGCACAGCAGACTCACGTGAGTGACATTTTTGTTTTGCCTTGACATTAAAAGAACAATTCATATTAAATATGTATTTCAATTAAAATTTAATTTATCAAATAAATCAAATTTCAAATTTTCTGGTAGTTTTTCAAAATAATCTTCTTGTTGAAATGGACAACGTTATACAATTATTTATGCTTTACAATCACTCATAATATGTAACGTTCTACGAGTTAAAGTCGCAACAGCTCTAGAGACTCTAAATACGAATCTCTTTTAATATCTAAAAGTAATTCGATATCACCCTGTATTACAAATACATTTCATTTATCGATGTCTCAGTTTCCACCCCCCGATCTTGTTATTTATCCTCTCGATCGCGACGCGAGATAAAAATTCAATTCAACTCGTTCCAGAGGGATAAACTTTCATAAAAATCGGCGATAATTACTTCCGCCACGCAAAGAGGGAGATCCGTCGCGTCGTCTCCCCCCTCCCCTTCGCCCCTCGACTCTCCTTCAAAAATCGCGAAAGAGGACGCCAAAAACTTATTGAAAACTAATCCAAATTTATTACACGTAAAATTTTAAAAGGATCCGAATCCCACTTAATGCCTAAAGCTGCGAAAAGGACCGAAGATTATGCCTTAGTCACGTTCCGGTTAAAACAGGGGCGGCGCGTTTGATTGGTCAATTAGTCCGATAAAAAATAATAAAGTTCGATAGGATTGACTATGATAAAAGAAATTGTGTTCTTCCCCAAAACATTACTTATTTTTGGGGTTTTATTCTCTTTACTTAAGCTTCTTTTTCTAATTTCCTTTGTTTCTTCTTCTACTATTTATAGTCTTTGCCTTCTCAGGATTTGATTAGCAGTTTAGTTCTTCTTTGTTCTATATCTCCATGCTATTTCCCCCTTCAATACAAAGCTGGTTGTTTTAACAATAATGGAGATATATGCTTAGGTTCATGTATTTATTTTCTCCTTGGATTGTTTTTTAACCTTCGATAAAGCTCTTTTAAACACAATTGGAAAAAAAAGCTGATAACATTTTGATGTAGTCGTATTTTAAAAGAATCTGACTGGTACATCATAATTTTCATAAAATCTACAGTGATGCCTCCAAAACTGACGATGAAGTAGCCTCAGCATTAGTAAAGAGCCCTAACTAAAACATTTACGATCATTACAATCTCATCATTAAGATCAATAATTAGCAATTTTATTCTAACCTAACTTGTTTAGAAATAAAAAAATCTGATGTGTCCAACACATGACTTTCCTATCTAGTTATTATAGGCATTTTCCGGTTATTTTGTACAACCTATTGCAGCATCTCTATAAATGTTTAGAGGATAAACTAAATATATACATTTTACACATACATCTACCTCGAAACATTTTTCTATATTCATTGAAAACGAAAATACAGAAAAATTTAAATTTAGCACTTTTCCATTACGGACCATTTTAGAAAAATCATGTATAAACAAAAATTATAGAAATCGATATCGCAAACAACTTTTAGTTCAACAATTTTCATAAAAATCAGAATTTTGCACATTTTGTCAAATTTCTCGAATACGGACCATTTCAGGAAATTTTGACATAAAACAAAAATTATAGATAATAATATTAGAAGTAACTTTTATTTGAACAATTTTCTTCTCCAAACATAAATAACAGATATATTCCATAAAATATAAAAACGGCCTCCCATAAAGTAACCCCCCAGATGTTCCAACTTTGTCCAAAATCTAATCATTTCACGTCAGGCCGAAATAAATCTTAAGTTTAAAATTTAATGTTTTTTCCTTTATCCGTTTTTGAGTTTTCTTCAAATTTCGAAATTTACACATTTTCTCAAATATCTCGAATACGGTCCATTTTAGAGAAATTATGTATAGGACAAAAATTATAGAGAATTATATTACAAACAACTTTTATTTGAACAATTTTTAAAAAAAAATATTTTTTTTACATTTTGTCAAATTTCTCGAATACGGACCATTTTAAGAAAATTTTGCATAAAACAAAAATTATAGATAATTATATTAGAAGTAACTTTTATTTGAAGAATTTTCTTCTCCAAACGTAAATAACAGATATATTCCATAAAATATAAAAATGACCACCTATAAAGTACCCCCCAGATGTTCCGACTCTGCCCAAAATCTAATCAGCTCATTGGACGCTGAAACAAAGCTTAAGTTTAAAATTTGGTGTTTTTCTGTGTATCGGTTCATGAGTTATGCGTTATACAGACACACACACACACACACACACACACACACACACACACACACACACACACACACACACACACACACACAGACACACAGACACACACACACACAGACATCATCGCGAAAATAGTCAAAACGGATTCAGGGGACCTCAAAACGTAAAAATCCGTCGAAAACTCGAGGTCGAAAAAATCATGATTCCTATACTTTCCTTATATCTGTATACAGATAGGAAAGTAAAAATTCATAAACTAAGATTCTATTCATTAGCCTTCCTTAGAGTCTAATTATTAAGTTAAACTACCGATATCGTATAAGATTAAATTGCTTTTATCTAATATCACTGAATTAACTGAGGACTTAGTTCTCTTGAGTCTTTTTCCCAGGTTGCGGCACCGTTGGCAAAATTTTTTATTTGTATTTTCAACAGTCTTTACTTCACTTTAAGATTCCTATGAAGATCAGTATTGCGGCAGTACCAGGATGCATCGACGATGTTTCTTAATACTTTATTCTGGAAACATTGAATAACTTGTATGTTACTTTTACTGGGTGAGTCCCAAAGCTAGATACCGTACGTCCATAAGGGTTTTAACATCTCCCTGTAAAGTGTTATATCCAGATATGTTTGCAGTATTGGCAAAAGGAATCGACTCTTTTGTGAAATGTGTCTCAGCAATCAAACGGGCATTATTATTTTTTCTATTTCTAGAACCGTTTGCAGTTTTTGTTGATGCTGCAGCTGTCCATTTGCGTTCCATTCTAAAATTCTAAGATGATTGGCCATTTTTAGCTTTAGGAATCGATCCAGATGATGTTCCAAATTTGAAATCAGCTTATCCATCTAAAAAGTTGACTAGAATGACTGAAGTTTACCTTCGAGGCACTGATTACCCATTAAATAATTTTCAAAACTTTGTACCTATTATGTTATTGTTTTAGCCTTGATTATATTATTATTATTATTATTATTATTATACTGTAGGGTGTACCTTTTTAGTTTTTTGTTGAACATTTCCTTGGACTTTTTGACTGATTTGCGGTAGTTCCTGCCGTACTTATTTAATTATTTAATTTAATTATCATTTTCATTTGCTAATTCTGTACACAGTAATCTCAACAGTACACAAATGTTTCTTCATATATTATAACCTTAAATAAACATAAATTAATAATAGTGCTAATGATTATATTGGATATTTAAATTTTAATTATCAATTTTTAAACTTATCTAAAGCTATCTAACTTTATTTATACATATATGAGCAATTTTACTTGCCGTAAGACATTTGACGTTACTAAATAACGCGAACTGACGTCAACTTTTGTAACATTTTATGCATTTAAATGAAGAAGGCGATATAAATATTCCGATGAATGAAAATTATGAAAACTTCATCATTATAGAAACAAAATTCACAACAAACTGGATGCTTATATTACGAATGCTAATGTTATTTGTAAAACTGATGAAGCATGTTATTAAGGCGAAACTTTCGACTCGGAACTCTCAGTTCATACATTTAGATAAATAATTATTCAAATAATATTCCAGTCGTCAAGAAAAGGAGCGGAGGAAAAAATGAGGTTACACAAAAAACGAGCAATATCTGGCGAGGCAGTGGCGTCGAATAGAGCAAGGATCGATGTTTTAACAAAGCTCTATTCAAATAAATATATTAATTGTATTTAAATAGTAATAATTAAGTTGTATTTAATTCAGCGTTTCTCAATTTTTTAGTATTCAGAGGCAATTTTCAATAACAATTTTTATGGTGCCCCCCCTACGTTTCTTTTTCATATAATAATAAAATACGACATATGTTATAATTTTGACCCTAATACCCTCAACACAGCGTGTTGTTAAAGCCCTAGACCCTAGACTCTAGGCCTAAAGCCCTAACATAGAACTTAATTAAAGACCTTTAAAATTACCGAGAATAAGTAAATTTATTGAAACTTGGCAATGCCGCTCCGCTAAATCCTTCACAGGTTGAGAAACGCGTATTTATTTAATAATTATTTTGTTTGTTGCTTCATTCTCTTATTGTTTAATCCCTAAAGAAACTTATTACACAAAAATAAATCTGACGTGCAATAGAAAAATCTAGAAATTTGACGGTTGACGTAAAAATGTAAGATTAATTGATTTATATAAAATTGTAGTCACTACCCGCCATACATAGTCAAACCACCAGTCCTACAGTGTTGCCATGTCATAACCTATCACGTGCCTACTTCGTTGTTGTACGTAAATATCTAGTTTTATTATATAAACCAAATGCATCATAACATGGTATCAAAAATGATGATAAAACTGCAGTAAACACGTAGAAAAGATTATTATAAAGCTAAACGCGGCATCAAAACAGAAAAATGGCACCGCCACCAGAACCTAACCTAAATATTCCAAATATGGACTCTGCAAGCGTTACAGGCATTCGCCCCCCCCCCCCCCAAATATCGCGTTGAACTCCGATAATATGTCGATTATGTGGAAGAACTGGATACAGTAATTTGAGTGGTACACAATAGCCAGCCAGCTCTCCAAAAAACCGGTAGACATTTAAGCAGCCACGTTCATGACGCTATTGGCCCAGAAGTCACAACTATATACAACAACTTCAACCTAACAGAAGCCTAACAAAAGGATTTAACAATCATTAAGCAAACATTAGAGACTTACTTCAGTTCAAAAATCTATATCTTATTTGAAAGATACAACTTTAAATCCATATCTTATTTGAAAGATACAACTTTTTCAAGTTAATTCAAAAAGAAAACCTACAAAACATCACCCAAAGAGTCATAAATATTCTAAAGAACAATGGAATTAAACTGAATAGAGACAAATGCATCTTTGAAGCACAACAAGTTAAGTATTTAGGACACATATTGTCTGCAAAAGGACTTTCAGTAGATCCTGAGAAAGTATCAGCAATAAATAGCCTAAAAACATCTACTAACAAAACAGAACTACAAAGACTTCTTGGCATGATCACATATCTTAACAAATATATTTCAAATATGCAAGAATTAACAGAACCATTACGCAAACTACTGAAAAAAGATGTAGCTAGTTCCAAAAGTGTAGGTGCAGTTCTGCTGCAAGAGAACCAACCTGTAGCATATGCCACCAGGTCCCTAACGAAATTATAGCAGAACTACCCACAAATAGAAAAGGAAGCATATGCAATTAGATTTGGTTGTTCTAAATTCCATGAGTACATCTATGGAAAAAAAACCAACAATTCAAACAGATCATCAACCATTAGAAATAATTTTCAAAAAACCAATTCAAGTAGCTCCACCCAGACTACAAGGAATTATCTTCGACATCATACAGTACGCACCAAAAGTAGTGTATACCAAAGGTACAAATATTCCGATAGCTGACATACTTAGCAGGGATTGTGAGCCACAAGTGATTAGAGAGGAAGAAGAAGAATTAGAAGTCCAAATAATTTTATCAATATCTAAGGAATTGCTGATAGACGCTACAAAGAAAGATGAACAATTACAGATATTAATTAACTATATTGAACAAGGGTTCCCTAACGAAAAACAACAACTCCCACAAGAAATACAACACTATTTCAAGTTTAGAGACGAATTAGCTCACTACGATGGTACTGTATTCAAAGGTGAGAAGATAGTGGTACCTAAGTCCCAAATCAACAAAATGTTAACAAACATTCATGAAAGACATTTAGGTATTCAAAGTTAGCTCAGGAGAGCTCGCCAATTTTTATATTGGAAAGGGCAAAATAATGACATAGTGAATCACATATTAAAGTGCAGTGTCTATGAACGCACACAAAAATCAAACATTAAAGAAACTGTTTTAAAAAAACCCATACCTACACTACCCTAGGAAATAGTCGCTACGGACATATTTGAATTTAAAGACAGTCATTACATTTGTATAATAGACAGCTACTCCGGCTATGTAGATTTTAAAAAGTTAAAAATTTAACTTCAAGTGAAGTAATTAATCATTTAAAAACATGGTTCTCTACCCTCGGAATACTAGACACGCTTGAGAGTGACAACGGCTCCAACTATACCTCAAGAGAGTTCAAAAATTTTAAAAGTAAGTGGAGCTTTAACCATCAAACATCATCACCATATCACCCGAGAGGGAATGGTCTAGCAGAAAGAGGAGTCCAAATTGCAAAAAACATACTGAGAAAATGTTTTATAGACAATACTGATGTCGAACTGACCTTACTAAATTATAGTAACACTCCTCGATCAGACAAACCAGAATCACTTAGTCAGCGACTATTTAGCAAAATTACTAAATGGGTCATCCCCGCATCAATGGAAAAGTTGAAACCAAAATTACAAGAAAATATCACAGAAGAATTAGAAAAATTAAGGAACAAACAAAGACAACTCAAAACAATTTTGTCAAGATGTATCTTTAAAACATTAAATGTTTATTTACAAGATTTTATTTTAGCAATGAATTAATTTGAAAATATTAATTTTATAAAATCTAACAGTATAATCAATTTTAGAACTCATTAGAATGGTTAAATAATCAAATCTTCAAAGCAAACATGATCTAATGGCGCAACTACTAGAACCGCAACCGCCTCCACACCGTATCCCTTTTTTTATCTATATCCCTAATCCCCGTACCTATATCATCCTTATCAGTTTCCAGAAAGTTCGTGAGGATGCCTGCTGACCCAGTTAGAACGACCGACCCAGAGGTGTGAATATATTGCCAAGGAAACTTTAAGATTCAGTCGGAAACTTTAAAGTTCGCCGCCCCCTTTGTCCATTATGGACGCGGGGCGGGCCGTCCGGGGGGTAATTTCGATGAAGGGATTAAGACTGTTCGGCAACATTGATGTCGGCCACCGGAACAAGGGTCGTAGAACGCTTTTCGGTAGTACACAATACGGATTGGAGTATAAGGGATGAGAAAACACGTTTGAATTTATATTTAAACAGAGAAAAGAAAACATAATCAATTGAATTAAACTAACAAGAGATTTTATTAAAAATATAATAATTTGTAACATACATGGTGTTTCATTACAAGTTCGCTGACTAATTTTTCACAAAAATTTTCAATTTTTATATAAAAATTCCAATTTTATGGTATTTGGAGGAGTTTTGGGGGGAATCACCAAATGACATTTTCTTTTTAATATAATTCACTTAATAACATGCCACCATTTTTTTTTCACAATTCCAAAATAAAATATATTTTTTAATTAAAGAAGGGGGGAAAGGGGGAATATAATCTAGAGGGGATTGAAAGTGGTATAGTCTACCTTTATTAACTGTTATTTTATTTTTTTAATTTTTTTTAAAGTAAATTATAAGACAATGTATAAAGGGGGGGTAAGGGGGGAAACGAAATATATATTTATGTATTTATTAAAAAAAATTCTATAAAAGTTACATTAAACATTTTTTTATATTTTTTAAAATTTTTAATAAAATTATTATTTTTTTAATTTTCGGGGGGGCGGGGGGCAACTTCATATAATTTAAAATTTTTAGAATTGAATATCCTATAAACTGTGAATTTTGTTACATTCAAAAATATCATGTTTACTCTTGGAGGATTTTTGGATGTTGTGAACACCTTCAACACTCTTATATTTTTGTCCCAAATACCCTAACAAAATGATTTCATCTAAAATTAATTTTTAGATTACTCTTGTTTTCAAAAAAGTGGAGGGGGAGAAAATTTTGCAAAGCGTTCGACTTTTGGTCCCATAAAATACCCACACAATAATATTTCCTTAATTTTATTCCTATGTCACTTCCGGTGACTTTTAAAAAAAGTAAGGGGGAATGCAATGAATCTCAAAAACTTTTCTTTGTGATCCCATTAACTATTCGAACAATAATATACCAAAATTTTTATTTTGAGTCCTATCGACCATTTTTTTTAACGGGTCTGACTCAACTTGAACTTTGGTCCCATACATCTTGCGCCAGAGTTGGGTAGTATCCGGATACTTCTGTATCGGGATACACTATCCGGATACTTTATTTGTATCCGAAAGCTGTATCCGGATACTTTTCAAATTTTGTATCCGGTATCTGTATGCGTTGTAAATATCTGGATACTGGATACTTTTTTCGGCATTCGGATACTTTTAAATTATTTACCACAATCGCAACTGATCCAATCCATATTATCTCTATTAAAATATATAATCGAAATACTTTGAGCTACCCTGTATAATTAGAAATAAAATACGTATTTTTCAATATTACAATATTTAAGACACAATTGCAATAGGTATCTACTTAAATAAAAAATAGTAAAATAATTATTTTATTATGATTTGTAGTATTGTTTGGTGCACCCTGTAAAATTTAAAATAGCGCAAAAAAAATTTCTTATCGCCAAGGATGAATTCGACGATTCACCCAATATATAGACGGTCGGGATTCAGCATCTTGCGGCTCGTTTTTACAGGAAAAATCCTGCAAACCGTTATCCGGTGTTAGCGTCATGAACTTGTGGAGGTTCCATTAGCCCAATTGGCAAAGACAAGAGACGGTTGTTTCTGTGTTTTTATATAGTGCAATATAACTAAACTTTCTGTATCAGTTTAGTGCCTAACTATACGCAAAGGTAAGTAGGAGTAGGTACCTCGAATTTTTTGTTTTGTAAAATGTCTAATTACATTACTAGTTCTTAAAATTTAGTCGAGAAAATACATGTATGACGTTATTGCTCATAATGTTACTGCTCATGTGTTATTTATGTCGTCAGCAACATCAATAAAGTATACAGATCTGACAAGATCAAATATACGAGCCTGCTTTGCTTATGTCAGAACAAAACATTTAACAATCTCTCAGTCAACCTCCTTTCGACGCTCTCGACTCTACCAAGTACCGCTCGTTGGAGGATCCACAAAAAATGGATTGACGAATACATCTGACACTGACGAGAATATCAAAAGGTTGTATAAATATGAAATGTGAAATTTTCATTTTAAGATCTCTCTTGAGACTTCCAAAAAAGGGGAGGAGGGGGAAGGTAGTGCCAAGTGGCTTACTATATTTGACCTCTGCTGACACTACGTCATAAAATATATCGAAAATAATTATAAAAAAATAAAAAACAGACCCCCATTAAAAATTTAGAGGGGTGGCGGAAAGTTACTGCATACCAATTTTTTTCTTATTGTTTAATTATATCTATACAACGTATATCTCAAAATATTCAATTTTTGACCAAAAAGTTTCATCCCCTTCACACATAAATTTTAAATTTTTGCACTCTCTTCAAAAAAGTAGAAGAGAATGGGGGCACCAATTTTTTGTTTTGCTTTTGGGGCCCTCTACACAGTCATATATACCAGTTTGCAATACAAGGTGTTTTTTACTTCATTTGAATGCAAAGGGAATAGGGGGAAGGGGCAGGTACGGGGGGGTGCCAAATATTTTTGTTTACACTATAGTAATAATTTTTTTTCGATTTCGAAAATACGTTATTTTCATCCCGGCTATCTCTCAAGGGGTGGAAAAACGAAATGCTGTGTGGGAAAAATCTTGTAGGGTTGCACTTTTTATGGGAAAAAGTTTTTAATCTTCAGAAACCAACCCCTACAATTTTCCACACTTTGTGAAGTTGGCCGGGATTTTAAATTACGTTATTTCCATCCCGGTTATCTCCCAAGGGGTGGAAAAACGAAATGATGTGTGGGAAAAATCTTGTGGGGGTGAACTTGGCTGTTTGCATAATGTGATTCATGTTTCCAAGCATTTAACCCATATTTTTAAAATTTTTAAGTAATTTTTATTCGTGCCAAGTTGAGGGGGTGCAGGGGGTGTAAAATCTTGGTCAACAAGGGTTCAATATTTTGGGTAAACTAGTTTCAACCCTTTTTGTTTCAACCCTTAAATTGTGACCCTTTTGCTGTCATATATACGTCAATTATTCTTGGTGTCGCCAAAGCAAGTCAGTCAGTTGGGCCATCTTTGGGGGTTGTAAAATTGTTGTCTTTACGACATAACACCACCAGACCCTTATCACAACCCACCATAGCTGGAGCGCCATCGGTTGTCAAGTCTACCATTTTCGATATTGGAATTTTCTCGCAAGAAATAATATTTTTTAAATGAGAAAACAACTCCTGTCCAGTAGTGTGTCCTTTCAGTGGAATAAACTTCAAAAGATCTTCTTTAATCGTAAAATCACTAAAAACCATCCTGACGAACACGGCCATCTGGGCAGTGTCAACGACATCTGTTGATTCATCCAGTTGAAGTGAAAAATAAACACAGTTATCTAAGTAAGTTCTTAACTGTAAAAAAATATCATTGCTCATTACTTCTTCACGTCTCATCACTGTATTAGCAGAAAGTTGCATAGATTTTATAGCTAAAACTATCTCGTCTTTATTTCTAAAGTTGGCAAATAACGAATCAGCAGCTTCTAAAAACGCCTGTTTTATCATTTCCCCGTCTTCATAAGGTTTCTTTTTTGTGCAATTATCTGGGACACACGGTACGATGTTTCAGTTGCAGCCTTATTTTTGTCGACTGTTCTTAAAAATATTGATTGTTGTCCAATTAACTGCTTTTTAACTGTTTCAGTTTCTCCTTTCTGGTGGCAGAATTTAGTGGGAATGATTTTTCAAAATTAGAATGTACAGTTTTATGACATCTCTCAATAGTTCCTTTTTTAGCAACGGAGTCCGAAGTATTACATAACAAACACATATTTTTATCTTTAACTTCTGTAAAAAAGTATTGTTCTTCCCATTCCGAATGAAAGTGGTATGTCTTTACCTTCTTACAACTGCTTGCCATAATATTATTTTTTGTCGTTCTCTACTAACCCAACCGCTGGACGTTGGTTACGCGTTCAGTTTTAAACTAAGAGCAATGTCGCCGCGCCGTGCGTATTTATCCCGTTCAAAGCAATCCTGATCGTTTTCGAACACTAACGCGCTGGTCCGGCTGGTCGGTTCTAGCCGATTCTAGCTTGATGGCGTCAGCGGCAGATCGCTCACCGCAACGTTGCCGCTGTTTATATTTAATATTTTTTTATGGAATTTTCGGAAGCTTCTCTGATTTTTGCAGTTTGTATTTTTTAAATTAAAATCGTTGTGAGAGCTACCAGAATTGCCTCCGCGAGCTACCGATGTTAAGAATGTATTCTTAGCAAGATGGGCAAGGTCTATTACAATAATTCAACACCATAATATCTCAAAATATTTATTTTTCTATTTATTTTAATAATAAATTACAAATTAGTAAAGAAAAATCTTTAAAGTAATTTATCTCAAAATGGCTGATTTGGAGATGCTATACTTTTGAACTGGGACAGCAATATGCCTAGTATATGCTAAAAATATTTAGAATGCTGTAAAGTTTTTTGAACTGCATCTGTGACTATCACTTTTTCATATTTTTTAATAGTATTAAATGATTAGCAGGACAAATGAAAATATCTCATTGCAATCATTAAACATTTTACTATAAGCTGCCAAAGTTTTACTAAAATCCATCCAGTGAAAAATAAGTTCTGCAAATAATTGTAAACCTCTTAAAGAATGAAAAAATATCGAATACATACGTCAATAAAACCTTAAAGAATCAATCAAAATCGAGCCAGAATTCGGAATGAATGAAAAGAACGACCGCACGGTCTTGTAAAAGCATTTTAAAACCCACCCTTGATTTGATTATCGAGTTATTTTCAAGAAATTTGTCGAAAAGTAATTCGTACTTTCCTCCTTAATTTCGTAATTTTATTCTTGTCACCCGCGCGTCAAGTGGGAGGGACGTTTGCGAATCCATCTCTGAAATAATTTTATTTCGGTCCGAGTTCAGCCAGGGGCGGATTTGACGAGAATCCGGTTGACGCGAATTGGCGCTGTCAGTTGGACTCGGTTAATTATTTTTCGGAGAGGTAGAAATTTGAATTGAAAAGTTTAATTGTTGTTGCTGCTGCTGCTGGAATTTTGAAATTCAATGTTGGAGAGTTTTGGATGATTAAATAACTCTTTGATTTGTTTAATATTTCCTAATATCTCAAATATTTTTTTTAATTAACGAATTAACGAATATTTATTACGAATAATCGAAGTTTATCAAAAAAAATAATGTATCTAGTAATTAATTAAATTCAATAAACATTCACAAAAGTTAATAAATATAAATAATGTAAAATTGGCAGACTTATTTAATTAATTTTTATATACAACCCTTGGGACAAATAAAAATCTATTAATTATGGAAAAATACAACCAAATATTGGGAAAGATTATGTTTATTTTAGGACTGTTCGAGAATGGATTTATTTTCTTTATTAATTTCTTAATTTAAATTCGCGTTATCTATTTTGACACTTTGCCCCACCTAAACGGTTCATGCTTTGGACCTTTTCGAAGAACCAAGAGATCTCGATGTACCGCCAACGCAGTAATAAGTTTTTGTGCCTTCGCTTTATGTGTGCCGCTCGCCTACGAGTCCAATATTCCAAAAAAGTAAGGTGTCAAATACGTTTATTAATTTATTTAGTTTGATTATTTGAATCAGCCCTTTTTGGCAGCATAACATCCGTTCTGTTTCAGGGACAGACTTAAAAATTTCTTTACCTCTTAGAGATTTTAGGGAAAAGGTTCTTTTGTTTTTTAAGAGTAAACCATATATTTAAAAAAAAATGGTTGGAGGACGAATCATTCAATCTGCATTGGGTAGTTCATTTAGATAATGGTTTAGAAGAAAAGGTTATAATAAGCTGCTCTTATTGACACCGTGCGTGACAGCAACTCCAACTAACTTATGAACTAACGGACGATTTTTTCGTATACTGACAATACAATTTTTAATTTTGGTAATAAATAAATGGAGGGCGTATTCAGAAAAACGCTTGAACACGTCGATTGGTAGTTTTAGTTGCGCATTTTTTTCAACAAAAACTTTTTATGCAAGGCGTGTCATGTAACAGTGGCCAACAGTAACTTTACTATTTAACCAACTGAAATACCTGAGTTAGAACCAAAATATGGCTTCAAATCCTTTATATGCCATTTTCCAGCAGGACTGCCATCTAAATTTTCTAAAATATAGACTACTTTAGAAAGTTTCTGTCTAACTACACTTAATATATATTTTGGAGCTAATTTTGAGCAAACCTTTTGAGCAGCATCACTTAAAATTTTATTTCTTCTCCAAACTTTATCATTTAAATTAAATTGTATCTCACGTCTTCGTAAATTTCTTTCAAAGACCTTGTGTAATTTGTTTTTTATATCATTATAGATTGACTCTAAATGTTTAAGATTATTACTATACAGTGATTTTTCTGCAAGAATTCTACACCCTTGGTACTTAAATTATCTCCGTAATGTAATCCCGAAACCGGTATGTTACGACCAAAGTTCAAGAAAGAAGGTGAAAAATTGTGCACTTCATGTATAGCAGTGTTAATACAGTAAACGCCAAATCTAAAGAACCAAGGACGCGTATTTATAATGCTAAGAATACGCCTACCGATGAATAGAATTGGTAGCTTACCTAGAAAGTTGTAAACCAGGGGCGCGTATATTTTAAGACATAAAATAAATGGAAAATAGTGAATGATGCTTGTTCATACATATTGCTTAGTGTTATTGTTAGTACATAATTCTGTAGTCAATTAAAAAATCATTATTTTTAGGTAAGCCGACTTTAGGTTAAGGAGAGCTCTGGTGGTCTAGTATTTTGTATTTTAACTGACATTTTTATAAGCAAAATATGAAATAATATGTGTAAAAAGTAATATATCCTTCCGATTTTTTATACTGGGTCTTCATTTCAAAACTGGATAGTCCAAATAACTTCTGATTTTACGTAAATTTAAGAAAAACAAAAACATGTTTAATTTTATATTATATAGCCTATAAGTAAATACAAACAACGTAAACAGTAAATCACAAATAAATAATGTTCATGTGTCTTCGTCAGATTCTTCGTTGGAAGAAGACTCGTCACTGTCGTCACTGGAATCCTCATTAGGATTAATGACGATAGGATTAATTTCCGAACATAAATCAGTTTGTATTTCTCTTTCAAAACATTTATCTTCTACCTTTATAACATGATCGTATCGCTTTCCATACCGATTTTGTTAAATTCCTCTTCTGCTAATTGTTTTACATATTCCTTTGACTGACATTATTCTTAACAGTTGCCAAAAAATTTCGATAGGATTCAAGTCGGGATGATATGGGGGTAACCGTAAAGCGGTGTGGCCGTATTCTCGACACAACTCATCAAATGCATATGTTACATGTCGGTCCTTATGAGATTTAATCAGTTCATAGAACTCTGGTTTCAAACTTGTTGGATTAAAAGGTATGTTGTATTTTGTCAACCATTCGATCATATCATTCTTCACAGAATTAGAATTAGGTGCTCGATTTGTCTGAACATTGTAATAACTATCACAAACAATTACTAAATTAGGTGGAAGATTAGGTATTAACTTTTCTCTTAACCTTTTACCGTAATTATTCGAATTAATTTTGGAATGATAATCTCCAGACTTGGTCCCTGATTTGAATATCAACAAACTATTTTTGATAAAACCCATTCCCCCCCCCTACCCCCCCGTTAACTATAATAAGCCTTTGGCCTTTAGACATAACATATAACAAACCTTTTGTTAAATCGTCTGTCCAATTCTTGGAAGAAGTATGTCCGCTGTGTATATACAGTGAGCATCATAAGTTTTACCCCCCCCCCCCCCCTAACTAACTCGTTACTGGAGTCCTGTTAGGAAAATGGCCGAGACACATCGATTTTTGATATCTACAATGTACATTTTTGTATGAATAGTTTACCCTTAATTTCATCCCTTACTGGAGGGGAGCAACCTTTTTGAAAAATTTTAATTGCATGGGGTGGTGAGTGATAGCTCATTTGAAAGGAGGTTTTATTTTCTATTCAACCCTGCAAAAAATTTTGAAATTTGCTTCATTACCTGTTGATTTATTAATGTTTAAAAATAACAAAACATGACAAATAGGAAAGCAACTTAACTAACAGTGACCTTATCTAATGGCAAAAAGTCTTACTTCACGTCTGAACCAAAACCGATATCATGCAGGGCCGAATTTTAATTCTAAGGATGAGTGAGCTACGTTAATTTACGTTATTCTGAAACAATAATTAGTCGAGAATTAATGATTTGCACAGTTGAATAGAAAATAAAACCCCCTTTTAAATGAGCTATCACTCACCACCCCATGCCATTTAAATTTTTCGAAAGGGTTGCTCCCCTTCAGTAAAGGATGAAATTAAGGGTAAACTATTCATACAAAAATGTACATTGTAGAAATCAAAAATCGACCTGTTTCGGCGATTTTCCTAACAAGACTCCAGTAACGAGTTAGATAGGGGGGTAAGACTTATGGTGCTCACTGTATGTTTCATCTAAATAAACGATTGGTCTATTTTGACTTTTAAATATAAAATATTAGTCAAAAATAAAATGCATAGATATGTGCGTAAAATACAAAAAAAAAATATAGAAAACTACGCAAGTTTAATTGCAAATAAACTACAGAATATGTTTACCTGTCGCTTGTGCAGTTTGAAGTTTGATATCATCTAAAGTAACTCCTTCCTTTTTTGTTGCGTCAAAATAATTAAAAACATTGTATATTACTTCACGACTTTGTTCGTTAATAACAGATCTGCGCTTTCTTTCACCCACAGTAGAAGACATTATCAAAAATAAAACCAGTCACGTTAACCAAAACACAGAAACAAGAAACAAACAATAATCTAGTCGTTACGCTACTGACCGTAAGCGTGGCGATTTTTAAGTAAACGAACTTGAGCATTTGCGCTGGTTCTTTAGATTTGGCGTTTACTGTACTAAATTGAATTTTGGGCAGTTCATTAGCCCAATAGCCATGTTTATCTAAATAACGTATAGCTTGACCAACTGTTTTATTATTTCTCTCTACAAAATTACACTGACTAGCATATAGTGGGTTAAACCAACTCTTTACATTATAATTATCAGTTAATTTTTTTAATTCCTTACCGGCAAATTGTGTGCCATTATCACATACGATATATTTTGGTACCCCATAAACAAGAAACATTTTCACTTCTATAAATTTAACAATATTTGAGGCTGAGGCCTTACAAACAGGACATAAAAGAGTACTTAGTGAACCAATCAGCACATACTAACAAATGGATAAAACCTCAAGGAGTTCTAGAGTATGGACCCATTAAATTTACTGCTAAAACCTCGAATGGATAATTTACTGTTTTTTCCTTGCCCATAAAACCTAGTGGTGACTGATTCGACATCTTTTGAGACTGACATATTTTACATGAGCATACAAACTTTAAAACGTCAGCTCTCATTTTGGGCCAATAATAATATTTCTTAACTCGATTTAAAGTCTTATAAAAACCAAAATGTGAACAAGTAGGAGGATCGTGTGAAGCTTTAATAATCTCAACCCTTTGTTTTTTAGGAACTACAATTTTCCACTCACTTTCATTCGCTGGGAAAGGTATCTTTGAGGGGACTAATCTAAATAAATCGGTTTCTACTTTCCACAAACGATACGACTCCGGTGCCCGCTGCACGTTTTCGAACATTGAAGGTACCATTCATCAGGAACCACATCTATGTTAATAACATTGACCTCAGCTGCATTATGCACTGGAATTCGGGAGATAAAATCTGGAACTACATGAAAAGCACCCTTCCTGTGAATGAGTTCAAAATTATGCTGCTGCAGTTTTACACAGGAACACAAGGAATTTCGTGTCTTCTACATAAGCAAGGAACTTATCAATCAAAAACAGGACACTCAATGATTCTCGTTCAGTCACCGTATAGTTCCGTCTCGACTTTGACAAAAAGCGGGAAGCATAAGCTATTATCCTATCTACACCTTCAACGTTTTGGATCAAACAACCTCCTATAGAGTAATTACAAGCGTCTGCCTCAATTATGAACTGCTTACTGAAGTCAGAAGGACACAAAATTGGCGAATAAACTAACGCACTTTTGAGTTTCACAAAGGCATTCTCAGCCTCAGTAGTCCTCTGGATCGGCTTCTTCTTCTTCCTATTCTTCTTCTTCTTCTTCTTCTTCTTCTTCTTCTTCCTATTCTTCTTCTTCCTATTCTTCTTCTTCTTCTTCTTCTTCTTCTTCTTCTTCTTCTTCTTCTTCTTCTTCTTCTTCATCTTCTTCTTCTTCTTCTTCTTCTTCTTCTTCTTCTTCTTCTTCTTCTTCTTCTTCTTCTTCTTCTTCTTCTTCTTCTTCTTCTTATTCTTCTTCTTCTTCTACTTCTTCTTCTTCTTCTTCTTCTTCTTCTTCTTCTTCTTCTTCTACTTCTACTTCTACTTCTACTTCTTCTTCTTCTTCTTCTTACCCTTTAGTAGGTGAATGGTAGGAGATATAAGATCTGAAAAATTATGAATAAACCTTCGGTAGCAGGAGCAAAGTCCCATGAAACGCTTAACCTCAGTGCTGTTGGTCGGACGAGGAAAATTAACCATCACTGCCACCTTGTCTGGATCAGTCCTCAATCCTTGCCTATCAACTAAAAATCCTAAATATTTCAAAGAGGTTTTGAAAAATTCACACTTTTTAGGGTTAATTGTTAGATTAGCTTCTTGTAATATGTTTTTTACTTCTGATTATAATTTTAAATTTTCCTCAAAAGTAGAGGATATTAATATAAAATCATCTAAATATTCAAACAAATAAGGTTCATATTTTGGCCCGAACAAAGTGTCAACCAGACGTTGTTGGAGACTGACTTTGGGTAAATATTATAACATAACAACTAAAACCATTGCGCCATGATGTAGGCAACACGTAATAAGTGTTCAAAATGGAGAAGTTTTCTATACCCTTGTAAAAGCCACTCAGAAAACTGCGACCATTCTTCGTATAGTAAGAGAAAATCGAAGTATGTGCTTTTATCTAATTGAACGGACTTTATACATGTGCAGTCAAAAGTACAAATTGTATCCACTTCCTTACCATTTTCCATAACAATTTTTCCAAGACGCCGGCCCAGAAAATGGCGATTTTTCTCTGAAAAACATCCCGAGTTTTTCATTAGACAGCCACTTTGCCCCGAGCCGTCGCATCAGTATCTCTGAATATTAATTTTTTTCGAGGCTTCCTGCGCCATGAAATTAATGGCAGAAGTAAAGTAAAGTAAGAGGACTCTCTCGTGTGCCCCGTCCCGTTCAGACAAAACAAAGTTTCGCCGGAGGCTCCTAACGAAAAACAGAGCAAGAGCAAATTCATTTTCATTTTCGAGTTAATTCCGGGGAGCTGCTTAAAACATTTAAGCCAAATGAAATTAAACGAAAACACGGTGGAAAGGGGGGCGACCGGCGAGGGGATGCTATGACGAGGGAGCTGGAGTGACAACCTGAGTTGACATATTTTCGGAGCGGTGAACTTTCGCGTTTTGCTATAGGCGTGTCTCGACAAAGCGCACTAAATTGTTTTTTCTACAGTATTAAAAGTATACCAAACAAAGAAACAAAGTGGATATTTGTTTATGGTTTATGAGATTTATCAGATTTTTGCTAACCTATTAAATTACAAAATACAATTAATAGAACAAAAAATCTTTAAAAATAATAATATCTATAAATAAAAAGAATGTTTTGTTTTAAAAAACGATAAAGTTCCCAAATAATAAACTATTAAAAGATGAGTACAAATTATATAGAAATAAACAAACATAAAACAAAAGATAATTACTAAAATGAACAGATAGAAAGAACCTAATAATTCAAAATACCTGTGGGACGTTGTAAAAAATCTAAGTTATTCTAATAATAAATAAGTACCATCAAACAAATATAAAAAAATGAAGATATACTTGCTGATTCTTTAGAAATCGCTAATTCAATAGGAGATTTACGAAATTGGAGAAAAATCTTGCTAAAAAAAATTACGGGAAAAAAGAATAGAGAGAGAGAGAGAATATATGTTTATTGTCCAAGTTAAAATACTTATTGACAAACACAATATTGTACAAATTACAAATAAATAAATAATCATACAAACACAATATTGTATAAATAGTATACAAATTACAAATACATAAATAGTCATTAAAATATAAATAAACATTATTATAAATTAACATTAATACATACATCTAAAATAAAATAAAACAAAACAAAATAAAACACATATCACAGTGTCTCGTCATTATAAAATTCTATAATATTATAATAAGGCCTAGTTAACAGAAATCTCTTGAGCAGCTTTCTAAAACAATTCTGTGACTCAACATCTGTCAACGTATGTGATAGCCTATTGTACATTTTGATACCATTGTATATAAAAGAGTCTCTTATTAGTTCAGTTTTGGGAATAGGCAACTTCAAGTTACCCATTTGGTGAGTTACACGGGATGTATTCGATTTATATTTCGACTTGTTCTTATGGATCATGCAACAAGTTTCTAAGATAAATAAAGATGTTAATGTTAATATTTCTTGTTTTAAGAACAGCGGTCTGCATGAAACTAATCTGTGTGCTCCACATAAGAACCTTATTGCCCGTTTCTGCATTAAAAAGACTCTGTCAAATAACTCGGCAGAACAGACTCCCCAAAACTGAACAGCATAACGTAGATGGGAGTCAACTAACGCATAATATGCAGTTTTTGCTGCACAAACTCCCAATTCATGAGAGGTGGTTCTAATGGCATAACAACCCGATGCGAGTTTTTTTAAAAGTGAATCCACATGAGATTTGAATTTCAAATCCATGTCGATATTTAAACCCAAAAATTTTGTACAGTTTGTGGCTTCTACAGTATCCATATCTATTAAAATATCAGGAACATTACATTTAAAGGTTAGTATTTTTGTTTTTTTAAAATTTAATGACAGAAAATTTGCAGTGCACCATGTTTTAAAGGATTTTAGGTCATTACTAATATTTGAATAAAGAATATTGACGTCTTTATTGTGCCACAAGATAGTAGTATCGTCAGCAAATAGAGTGAAGCTTCCTGAGATATTTAACTTACCTAAATCATTGATACAAATTAAAAATAGGGTGGGCCCAAGAACAGAACCTTGAGGGACACCCCATTTTATGTCACTTGTATTCGAGTCTGAAACAGTTCGGACTAACTGTTTGCGACCTAAAAGGTAGGATTTCATCCAACTCAAGGCCACATCTCTTATGCCATAAATTTCAAGCTTTTGCAGCAGTACTCCATGGTTGACACAGTCAAAAGCTTTAGTCAGATCACAAAATACTGCAGCTACGGCCTCGTTGAAATTTAAACTTGTATAAGCTAATTCCAAACAAGAAGAAACAGCGTCCGATACGTTTTTGTGTTGTGTTGTGTTGTGTTGAAAACCGAATTGATTTATGTCCAAAATATTATTTTGGTCTAGATATCTAACTAGTCGAGTTTTTACAAGTTTCTCAATAATTTTTCCGAGTGTCGGAATTAGAGATATGGGCCTAAAATTAGATGGCTCAGTCAAGTCTCCTCCCTTATATAATGGAACAACAACACTTGTTTTAAGAAAAGGAGGAAAAGTACCTTCAATAAAACTTTTATTTATTAAAATGGATAAAACGTCTAATGCAGAGGTAGGTAAGTTTTGAAATATTTTTACTGACATTCCATCATGTCCTGATGCAGTTTTGTTGTGTATGTCATTACAAACTTTTAATATTTCTAAGGAATTTGTTTCTCTTAAGAAAAATGAATATTTAATTGGTGACGATTTTACAAATTCTAATGGGTCAGTTGTTCTATTTAGATTTTTTGTTAGATTTTCAGCGATATTGCAATAAAATGTATTGAAATCGTTAGGATTTATATTTGCATTGCATGATTTATGGGTACTTTTGCCTCTCAATTCATTAATAATAGACCAAGTTTCCCTTGCCTTATTTTTTGAGCCCTCGATTCTTGTATGATAGTACATATCTTTAGCTTTTCTAATAAGTGTTCGATATAAAGATCTGTAGCGATAATAATAGTTTAAAAATAAATTATTTTGCGTAAATTTTTTTATATAGTTGAGAGATCTCATATTTTTTGATGAACATCTTAAACCAGCTGTAATCCACGGCTTTTTTGGCTTAATTTTTATTTTTTGAATAGGGAAAGACGCATTAAAAAATTTGCTTAAATTTAAATAAAAATCGTTAAAAGGAGATATACCAGTAAAGCAACTGTACCAATTAAAATTTTTACATACTAAATGAAATTTTCCATAATTAGATTTACTAAACAATCGACCATGACGAGAATTAGTCTTAGGAAGCTTATGCTCAAGAGATATCGAAGCTAAAACGGCTTCATGATCAGACAGACCGCTGGGATTCACTGTACACGATATATTAGCAGGTTCGTAAGACGTACAGAAATAGTCAAGTAACGTTTCGGTACATTCCGTTATCCTTGTTGCTTCCTTAACATGCATACTTAAGTTAAAGGAAATTAACAAATTTTTTAATCTAATAGTAATATTATCATCATCCTTGAGATAATCTATATTTAAGTCACCTGTTAAAACTATTTTAGATGTTGTAGAAAATCTACTTAGCAAAGATTCCAAATTGTTTAAAAAAACTGAAATATTTGAATTTGATGATCTATAGATACAAACAACATAAATATTAAATTTAAGAATAGAAATAATGGAAAACTCAAATTGTTTTTCCTCTAAAAGTTCAGGATATTCTACAATCTTAAATTCCAAAGTATGAAATATTGAATCATGTATTAAGATTGCTGTACCCCCGTGTTCATACAGTTCTCTGCAAAAAATAGTTATTAAGTTATAATTTGGAATAAATAAATGTTCATCTTTTTCAAGCCAATGTTCCGTTAATAATAAAATGTGAGGGAAACAGTAATCTTCTATTAATAAAAATAAATCATCAACTTTATTACGAACAGACCGAATATTTAAAAGTAAGAACGTTAAGGAGTCAACGGGATTAATGGATGGACTACATCTAAAAAAGAACTATTAGGTTCTCCTAAGTCAATAACAATAGGCTCAGTGTTTACTACATATTCAAATTCATTGTCATTTGGTAAAATAACTTTTAAAACTAAATTTTGGTTTATTTTCGTATTCTTATGTAAAAACTTATTTACCATTTCTCTAATTGACAATTTAATATTTGTCACATTAGGTACATATGTTATGGACGTATTTCTATTTATTAAGCAAAATTGATTAATTTTATTCCCAATAAAACTTTCAATTTTCTTATCATATTTGTGAACATTCTTAGAAAAAATAAATAGATTTGTTAATCTACCTAGTGGTAATAACTGAGCTAGAGCCTTACATAATGAAGTATAATTAGAAATATTCAGTGTATTAACTAGTATAAAAAGAAAGTCATTTTTACCACACTTCTGAGAATATTCAAAAACTGAATCTATCAAAGTTTCAAAATTTATATTAGGTTTACTAACACCTACCACTGAATATTCCGATGCATCAAGATATGAATTTAAATAATTAGATACATTTCTAGCTAATTCATCCCCTAATATTAACACATGTTTTTCAGCTTCTTTTTTCTCAGTATTTCTCAGTAATCGGGCAGTTCGAGCTGGATTATTTTCGATTTCGTAATTTTTTTCGTTACCATTTTGAATGTTTGGCCGATTATTTTCAATATTTTCTTGATTATTTTCGACACTATTTTCAAGACTCCAAAATTCCATCCCAGATTTCTGCATTAAATTAACTTCGTAACTCTTGTTTTGTTATTCTAATATTCTGATTGTATCGATCATATTTCGATTTATTTCCTCTAATTCTATTAGCGACTTTCTTTCTGTATCTCTTCCTTCTTCATGTTTTATAATTTCATTCAATAATTGATCATTTAATATTTTCATATTATTTATATCATCCTGAAGTTTAGAGATAATGCTCATCTGATTTCTAATTTTATCAGTATAACCTTTTTCGGCTTCTTCAGCTTCGTCTTCGAAATCTAGCATGTTTTTTTTTTTAATTTTAACAGATGTGAGTTTCTCTGTTCAATATCTTCGTTCAGTCTATTAATTTCTAATTGTAATACTTTAGCATCATGGTCATAATTAAAATCTAGTTTTTCAAATTTCTCCTCTTCATTAGCTAATTTATTGTTCAATTTTTGAATTTCTTCTTTTAGTTTGATAAATTCTAAACCTTTGTCTTCTACAATTCGTTCACATGCCTTGTTACAATAAATTTTATTTTCAGATAAAGGTATGATTTTTTTAGTTTTAATGCAACTAGGATGAAAAATGGCGAAACAACAAATACACCAATAATAATGAGCATCTTTTTTGCAGCATTTAAATTTACCTTCCATAGCTTGTAATTGAATACTTATAGATGAATTCAACAAATCCAAATAAGTAAATTTAAAAGTTTCCTTCGCCACTGGGTCTCATTTATACATATAAATAGGTAAATTCATATCTACACAGATAAATTGTGTTTTTATATTCTACTAATGAGATTTCGATAAGAATTATATTTACAAATTAGGTTATTATGCAAATTTCTCCAAAATGAAATATGTTACTCACAATTTGAATTCATCGTTAGATGCAGAATCGTTAACACTACAATCAGTCAAAATTTCAAATTTTTTGTTGCACTTTTAATCACTTAAACAGCTAAATTCTTAGCTAAATTCTACCTTCTAGCATAAGTTTATTCCTCACTTCACCATCCGAACTTGACACTATAATACGTATACTGAGAGATAAGAAATCTACAGGTATGGAGGTAATTTGTTCCGAAAATATCAAAGCAGTAGCCGAATATACAGTGCTTCTCAAAAGCCCTCTTCCCCGTTTATTTTTTGAATGATGACACTTAGACTGTTAAAATTTGGAGGGTAAAAATGAACTATTGTAAACTTTTCTACTAGAAGGGTGACGTAATAGCCATCTTCTTTATAAGTTTCAAAGAACAGGTAGAAGCCAAACGATCTGGTCGACCAAATATTAGTATTGATAATTAAATTGATATAGTTGCAGGAATTGTAGTTAACCCTACTTCTTCCACAGCCCAAGTTGCGTCTACCTGTAGTACAGTACACAGGTTATTGACCAAAAACAAATTTGACCCATACAAATTAAAAATAGTGCATCAACATCAGAAGGTTGAAATTCTGTGAAAATATTCCATTAAAATTATCCAACAGTCAGATTATGTAAAAATAATTTGTGAGACATAAATCCTCACATGTTTCGTGAAAAATATACACATTTTCCATCAAAAGCAGATATTTTTAAAATCACATATTCGTGTCTATTTTTTTAACTTTAACTTAACCGGTGAAGTATATCTGGAGATATTAGAAAACGCAATTGACCCGTTATTTCTTCAAATACTGGAAGATAATTTAGATGAATTTGGTAACTTGGAAATAACATTTCAACAAGATGGTGCTCCAGCACACTATTACTTAGAAGTAAAATGTTATCTAGATGAGGAATATCCTGTAGATGGATTAGACCAATAGAATGGCCAGCTCGGTCCCCAGACCTAGCACCTTTAGATGTTTTCTATGGGGATACCTTGAATTTAAGGTTTGCCATACAGCTCCTGACAGTAATAACGTTTTAAAATGGAATTTGGTCTAATTCATTTAAAAAAAATGTTGTTATTCCTATTTTTATAAAGGATATAAAAATGTGTGTAGTCCATAATTATCGTTCAATGTCGCTTATTTCCAACCTGTCAATGATTTTCAAAAAATTGTTAAAAAAACGGTTATTACGTGCATTTTTTCCGGTCCTTGCTAATGTGATACTTTTTTAGTATTCTTAAAAAGAGAAAAGCTTTTCTCTGATATAACACTCGATCTTGCCATTTAAAACAACTCAAGATAGTGGCGGTACGCTAAACGTTGACGTCAAAAAAAAATGCAAAATTCAATCCTATAGATGATTTCAACGGAAGACATCTTGAAGTTGCAAGGTCATTGGAAGATCTTTGCGCCATCTATAAGTTTACATAACAATTAATAAAATAAAAAAGAAAACTGTAAATTATTATTTTGGCAATCTGTTTAAGGTTACGGCGTCGGTATTCATTTTTTTCATCGTCTTCTTCATTGGTTGTATGTGCTCAGTTTTTCACCATCTCTATCTACTTAGTGCCAGGTCCCAGTGTCTTATTTTTCTTAGTCATGTGTCATGTCAAAATTTGTTAAAACATAAAACTACCTAACGCGCGCTTAGCAAGTTATGTAGATCTAGATTCCAGATCTTGGCGATAGTGAGAGTAAAAACTGAGCCCATACAACTGAAGAAGAAGGCAAAAGAAGAAATTTATACTTAACGCCGCCGTAACTTTAGACACATTGCCAAAATAATAATTTACAGTTTTCTTTTTTATTTTATTAGATGTTATGTAAACTTATAGATGGCGCAAAGATCTTCCAATGACCTTGCAACTTCAAGATGTCTTCCGTTGAAATCATCTATTGGTCTCCTACAATTTCATAATTATACATTCATTTGTTTCAAAGAAAATACCTTGTTGCCAACTTTTTTAAAACTCTGTATAACACACATACATTTTTATTACCTATCTAGGTATTTTTAAAAACTTGGTAATATAGTTAACTACTATACTGCATCGCCCACTTTTTCGTCAACGGTAAACAAACTTTTAAGTAAATCGATTTGGATAAACGTGTAAAAAGTCGTAAAAGGAGAAAATTCGTGTGTAAATAGGTAATAAAAAGCCGAACACTCGTTCTAGTTCGCCCGTTTAGGCACCAACCGATCTGCAGATAAACAGATAAACATACCAAATAGTAATTAAATGTCGATTCGGAGCGTTTAATCAGAATACACAGACCTATCACACTAATCGTACCGTCAAATTAAATCCGCGCTGCGGCGGTGCCAAGTCGACCGAAAAAACCGTGTTCCTAGGGGGGATTTTCGACAAGACAGAAACGTATAAAAAGTATCTGAAAAATTTATATTTTTTATTTTCTTCTTGATAATCTTTCAATTAAGGACACAATATAAGATGAATAAGGGAATCCAACCATATACTAAATAAAAAACATGAATTTTTCATTGATAATAATGCTCTATTTCATCAAAGCACAAGAGGTCATCGACTGAATATATTAAAATTATTCTTGGAATAAATCAACATTTTGTTCTTATTTTTTGTAAAATTTTAAAATTGTGGACTTTCATTTTGGACGAATAGTATACTTTTTCATTAAGTAGTTTTTTAAGGGCCTTTCTTTAACAAAAATATACAATTTTTTTGTATTTAACTTATACTTTTTGTTACACTCTAGTACCCTTCATCTACATTCTTACTTTTTAACCAAATATCTATTTATTATACCATTTATTATAACTATTTTAAAACTATTCTAAAATATGAATAGAAACGATCCCACTTCTGATAACAGTTATCCCACTTCTGACATATAAAGGGTGGCGTAAAACTTCCTATACGAACAACCCCGCTGGATGTTCACAGAGTTACTTCACAGTACAGGAGTTCAGACAATAACATCCCGAAAAAAACTTTAAAACTTCAGAGTTGAATAACCAGGATATCCTGTTTTTCAAAAGCCATTGTCTTAGTTATATCGCCTTGATCTTTCGTTTAAATGATTTCGAAAGTTTGAGCACTTAAACTGGAGATTAACATTCGGGACGTAAACGATTGTCTTGAATCCTTTGCCAGTAAATTTTATATATAAACGACCGAGATATTTTAATAAACGTTTTAAGTTACATTTATTGGCTTTCATACGTTTGTTATTCTTGCAGGTCTATATTTGTTTGACTGCCGCTTTCCTACCATAGGAGTATTACTTAATTTTGCAAAGGCGTTCGGTAGTGTGGATAATTTTGGAAACATTATCACCCTGACATTAATTATTTGAAATATAAACAGATTTGAATCATCTTCCCTTTAATTTTGGTAAGAAATAGACATACTTTTTACAGAACACTGTACTCTGAATATGAAAGATGTCAAAATGTAAACCTGCTAATATATGTCAACTGTCAAAATATAAACATATGTCAACTATCGTCGAAAACCTCACGCAAATGTCACCAAAGAATAACGTGTGTCTTTTTTTGAACTCAATCTAACATTTCACATTCAAAAATCTTATGAGGATTCCATTTTAGATATTTTTAACTTTAAAATTAGTCGCTTTGTACGCTTCCTCAACTTCACCTATTAATTTCTTGTAGGAATCGACTTCGTTATCCAGAGTCTAAAATGGTCACCCTTTTATAATAAATATTCCATTCTCGTCGTCGACATTACTAGAATCGTCACCCGTTTTCCGAAGGGTATTAAACATCCCCCCAATACATACGAATATACAACTCCAGGAATTGAAGCTCCGCACAGTTCACGTTAAACACACAAGGGTAGCAGTAGTAGGTAGCAGAAAGTTTCTTAAACTAGTTGACGAAATAAAATAAAACGGAAAAAACGTGTTCGACCCCAGGAATAAAGATCAGTCAAATTCTTCGACCCTGGGGAACGGAAGCGAGAAATTTAATATAGACAGGCGAAGAGAATTTCTAAAAAGATGCTCTCAAGTAACCGTAAGGACGATATACGAGCGTGTTCGATATACTTTTGTCCGAAGAATATTTGTATTTATTTAATTTAAAATGATCTGATTTTGGTTTGTAAAGATTAACCTCATCCCGAACAACCTTGCAATATGATTGCCATATTATTGAGATTTGATTTTAATGTTATCGTTAGATTATTTCTTTATTATAGCTATATTATTGCTATAATATGGCTATATTTTTGATATATCATTTATGATTGCTATATTATTGCTATATAACAGTTTATATTATTCAAACATTTCAAATACATTTTCATAACAGTTATCACAACTCTTTTCAAGTAGATTTAGGTTTGTCTTTACAAAAACAGAAAAAAAAAACATATAACTCTGACGATGTCGCGAACTTGGTTATTTTTCCCTTTTTTGCTTTAATTTCGCGCGCTCGGAGTTAAAGCCTTCTTCCACGATGGCGACAACTTTTTTCCATTGAAAAGTTTTTAAGTCGGATGCACTACAGAAAAAGCAGTCCGACTAGACCAAAAAGTTGCTATTTAAAAAGTTTCTCAAGGTGATATTAGCATGCCGAATTCGTTTTTAATAAGTTAGAAAATTTCTGTGAACGTTTTCGAGAAATTGTCTAAAACGGTGTTACCAGGAAAATTTTCTTTGAAGGGTACATAAGTCGCAAAAGTTATGAAGTTAAAAAAGTTTTAGTTTAAAATAATCTCGTACGATGAGTTGGTCTGATTTAATCTACATGAAAAATATACTTTCAAAAACAGGGGTACACGTGTACTCCATAATTATTTTATACGTAAATAAACAACTGAATATGCTTAGTAAGTAAATTATTTTAAAAATGTTTTCGTACTATCTTTGTAACTATCTTTTTAACTATCTTTGTAACTATCTTTGTAACTATCTTTGTAACTATCTTTGTAACTATCTTTGTAACTATCTTTGTAACTATCTTTGTAACTATCTTTGTAACTTTCTTTGTAACTATCTTTGTAACTATCTTTGTAACTATCTTTGTAACTATCTTTGTAACTATCTTTGTAACTATCTTTGTAACTATCTTTGTAACTATCTTTGTAACTATCTTTGTAACTATCTTTGTAACTATCTTTGTAACTATCTTTGTAACTATCTTTGTAACTATCTTTGTAACTATCTTTGTAACTATCTTTGTAACTATCTTTGTAACTATCTTTGTAACTATCTTTGTAACTATCTTTGTAACTATCTTTGTAACTATCTTTGTAACTATCTTTGTAACTATCTTTGTAACTATCTTTGTAACTATCTTTGTAACTATCTTTGTAACTATCTATCTTTGTAACTATCTTTGAAACTATCTGTGTAACTATCTTTGTAACTATCTCTGTAACTAGCTATCTCTGTAACTAACTATCTTTGTAACTATCTTTGTAACTAGCTATCTTTGTAACTAACTATCTTTGTAACTAACTATCTTTGTAACTAACTATCTTTGTAACTAATTATTTTTGTAACTAAACTATTTTTGTAATTACTACCTTTGCGACTACTATCTTTGTAACTACTATCTATCTATCTTTGCAAATGCTTTTTATGTAACAATTATCTTTGAAACTGATATCTTTATAAATGCTATTCTTGTAAAACCATATCTTTGTGACTGTTACTTTCGTAACTGATATCTTCGTAACTACTATCTTTGTATCTACTATGTTTGTAACTATCTTTGTAACTATCTTTATAACTAGTATCTATCTTTGTAACTAATATATATCTTTGTAACTACTACCTATCTTTTTAACTACTATCTATCTATCTATCTATCTATCTATCTATCTATCTATCTATCTATCTATCTATCTATCTATCTATCTATCTATCTATCTATCTATCTATCTATCTATCTATCTATCTATCTATCTATCTATCTATCTATCTATCTATCTATCTATCTATCTATCTATCTATCTATCTATCTATCTATCTATCTATCTATCTATCTATCTATCTATCTATCTATCTATCTATCTATCTATCTATCTATCTATCTATCTATCTATCTATCTATCTATCTATCTATCTATCTATCTATCTATCTATCTATCTATCTATCTATCTATCTATCTATCTATCTATCTATCTATCTATCTATCTATCTATCTATCTATCTATCTATCTATCTATCTATCTATCTATCTATCTATCTATCTATCTATCTATCTATCTATCTATCTATCTATCTATCTATCTATCTATCTATCTATCTATCTATCTATCTATCTATCTATCTATCTATCTATCTATCTATCTATCTATCTATCTATCTATCTATCTATCTATCTATCTATCTATCTATCTATCTATCTATCTATCTATCTATCTATCTATCTATCTATCTATCTTTGTAACTGATATAAGACAAGTATCTCTTGGTGACGTTGTCGCCTACATTAAATCTATAGGCTGGCTCATGAGCTAGGAGGTGCCTATTATCTTAGAAGGATGCACAATAAACCTAATGACGTCTAAATGCCGTAACAAAAGTAACAGATACAGATAAAGGTAAACTTCGATGATTTGGACAGTCGTTAGCCCGGGCACTCCAATAATCTGGATACTGCTGTTATTTGGGCATTTTGAGTATTTTACCTTACTAATCCAAGAATTTAGATAAATCCTCTGGTGTTTCAACCAGAAATATGAGTCTTTACCGAGCTCAACATCCTTGGGACTCCACATACCTCGTACTCTTTAATATAGCGCCTGCCAGCTGTGGTATTCAACTACACGAACAAATTGTTTGGGATTTTATAGGTACGTAGACAAGGAAGTACTAACTACGGGCGACCCTGCTTGACTACAGATATCGATACACAATAGTAAACCTGCTAAATAATCGCTGTCCCACATAAACACATATTTTAGAAAAAAAGTTGATTAACCATTTTAAAGATTTTGTATACCTTCATTCTATGAGAGAACTCATTTTTTATAATTTTTTGATTACCTACAATTTTTGATAAATTCTGAGTTGTTTTAATTTTCAAAATAAATAAAATCTTAAAGCACTCCAATAATCCAAACGCCTCGATAGTTTAGGCTTATGCAGGAATAATATCTGCCCGGACTTTTAAAGTTATAATATATTTGTAACTATTAAGTATAATATTTGTAACTAGTATCTTTGTAATTACATACAATCTTTGTAACTATTACCTTTTTAACTACAATTTTTGTAACGACTATCTTTGTAACTACAATCTTTGTAACTACAATCTTTGTAACTACTATTTTTGTAACTACTATCTTTGTAACTGCTATCTTTGTAACTTTTATCTTCGTAACTATATACTATTCTTGTAACCGCATACTATCTTTGTAACTATATACTATATTTGAAACTATATACTATATTTGTAACTACTACCTTTTTATTTACACTCTTTGTAACTACAATTTTTGTAACTATGATTCTTTTAACTATTATCTTTGTAACTATTATCTTTCCAACTATTATCTTTGTAACTATTATCCTTGTAACTATAACCTTTGTAACTATTATCTTTGTCACTATTACCTTTGTAACTATGATCTTTCTTATTATCTTTGTAACTATTATATTTGTAACTATTATATTTGTAACTATTATCTTTGTAAAGATTATTTTTTCAACTATTATTTTTGCAATTATTACCTTTGTAACTATTATCTTTGTAACTATTACCTTCGTAACTTTTATCTTTGTACCTATTTCCTTTGTAACCATTATCTTTGTTACTATTACCTTTGTAACTATTATATTCAGAACTATTATCTATGCAGATACTATTATTGTAACTTTTATATTTGTAACTATTATCGTTTTATTAGCTATTATCTTTGTAACTATTATCGTTTTAACTATTATCTTTGTAACTATTACCTTTTTAACTATTATCTTTTTAACTATGATCTTTCTAACTATTATCCTTGTAACTATTACCTTTGTAACTATTACCTTTGTAAATGTGATCTTTGTAACTATTATATTTGTAACTTATTATATTTTCAACTATTATTTTTGTAACTATTACCGTTGTAACCATTATCTTTGTTACTATGACCTTTGTAACTATTATATTCATAATTATTATCTTTGTAAATACTATTATTTTAACTTTTATTTTTGTAACTATTATCTTGTAAATACTATTATTGTAACTTTTATCTTTGTAACCATTATCTTTGTAACGATGATTTTTGCAGATACTATTATTGTAACTTCTCTTTGTAACTATTATTTTTGCGGATACTATTATTGTAACTTTTATCTTTGTAACGATTATCTTGTAATACTATTAATGTAACTTTTATCTTTGTAACTATTATATTGTAATACTATTATTGTAACTTTGATCTTTGTAACTATTATCTTTGCAAATACTATTATTGTAACTTTTATCTTTGTAACCACTATCTTTGTAACTATGATTTTTGCAGATACTATTATTGTAGCTTTTATCTTTGTAACTATTATCCTCTAAATACTATTATTGTAACTTTTATCTTTGTAACTATTATCTTGTAATACTATTATTGTAACTTTTATTTTTGTAACTATTATATTGTAATACTATTATTGTAACTTTTATTTTTGTAACTATTATATTGTAATACTATTATTGTAACTTTTATCTTTGTAACTATTATCTTTGCAAATACTATTATTGTAACTTTTATCTTTGTAACCATTATCTTTGTAACAGTTATTTTTGCGGATACTATTATTGTAATATTTATCTTTGTAACTATCGTCTTGTAAATACTATTATTGTAACTTTTATCTTTGTAACTATTATCTTTGTAACTATTATCTTTGTAACTATTATCTTTGTAACTATTATCTTTGTAACTATTATCTTTGTAACTATTATCTTTGTAATTATTACCTTTGCAAATACTATTATTGTAACTTTTATCTTTGTAACCATTATCTTTGTAACTATGATTTTTGCAGATACTATTATTACTTTAATCTTTGTAACTATTATCTTATAAATACTCTTTGTAACCATTATCTTTGTAACTATGACTTTTGCAGATACCATTATTGTAACTTTTATCTTTGTAACTATTATCTTATAAATACTCTTTGTAACCATTATCTTTGTAACTATGATTTTTGTAGATACTATTATTGTAACTTTTATCTTTGTAACTATTATCGTAACTTTAATCTTTGTAAATATTATCGTTTTAACTATTATCTTTGTAACCATAATCTTTGTAACTATTATCTTTTTAACTATTATCTTTTTATCTATTATCTTTGTAACTATTATCTTTTTAACTATTATCGTTTTAACTATTTTCTTTGTAACCATTATTTTTGTAACTATTGTTCTTTGTAACATTATCTCTGTAACTATTATCTTTGTTACTATTAGCTTTGCAACTACTATATTTGTAACTATTATCTTTATAACTATTATCTTTGTATTATCTTTGCATCTGTTGTAAGTCAAATTATTATTACAAGAATAGCTTCTTTTTATTTAGCATCGTTGCGAATTTTTTCTTAAATGTAAGAATAAAAGGGTTTTAATCGTACCATTGATACGTGTTAAAATGAAAAAGGTATAAAAAAAACAGAATAAATTTTTTATGGTAAGCGAAAATATTTGACGTTTTGAAAAATCAAGTAATCCCATACTACTCATCAATTAGATCTTTCTTTGACGAAAATTATACGAAAAAGAAATCTGTATTATCAATTTTAATAAACTTCTATAATATTTTTTTGGAAATTGTTGCTAGTGGGAAGTTATAAAAAGATAAGCTTGTTTATGCAATTTTAGTTGAAGAAGATTGTACTGTCAGAACAGAAATAATCATAAAAATCAATCAAACTTTTTTTTAATGAAAATACTTAGGTAGAGGGGAAAAATAATATTTTTCTACAAAATTAATGTTTCATTATCTTTCTTCGTTTCAGATCTCCCCTTAAATTTACAATTTTTTATCTACCCTGTAGTTGGTACCACATGAATTCATATTAATTTGAAGGCTACTTTGTTAGTTTCATCTGTCAATCTGTAATACTTAGTATAATATTTAAAAAAAAAACTAATTTAAAAATTTAACCGTAAACCACTTCGATTTTTTGTTATTCTTATTTGCGTGGCGGCGAACTACGTCACTGATCCAAAGAAACCTAATTTTCACTTGTTTCTTTCAGCCTTTGACGTTACTACATCGGTTGCTTAAAAATTTCTTTGAAGATGGCAGCGAAGCCAAGTTGGAGCTTTATAAAAATATGGCAATTATAATATTTTGATTACTTCCTCCCTTTTTTTTTCCAAAAAGAATTATACCCATTCAATTTCCGTAAAGAAATTTCCTATTAAAAGCGTTTTTACAGCGGCGGCCACAAGAATCGGGAGGTGGGGGTGGGAGGGAGCGTGTTACAACCTCTAAGCGAATTTGGAAGACTTACGATGTTTCTATAAATAGAACTCGGCGATGTATTGTTCTATTTCTGTCTATTCAATAGCATTGTTTTTCTATAAAGTTCTCTTAAACTGTGCCCCGATGACCAATAAAAGAATAATTAATATTATAAATATTTTGACCTCATTAAATTTATAACATTAGCTTTTGTGTAACTGCTACAAAGTTGTACGATCTCTAAGAGAAAGAAAACTTCTTCCTATTATTAATATAATTAGCGAACTCCTTAATGAATGAGTAAAGAAAGTTTTTAAACCCACCTTTTCGACAGAACCTCCGCGAAATGTCTAGTTAATTATTAAGAGAAGGAAAACTCCTTATGGGATACAATGTGCAAGTTTCCCAAACTATTAAATTTTACACTACATTTTACCCGGAGCTTTCAGAAAACTCCTTTTAATTCTCGGTTGACAGTGTTAAATATTAAACTATCGACTGTCCGATGGAATATCAAATTGTTTTTCCCGAGTTTTAATGTTTCTTTTAATCAAGTTACACATTTTATTGCCGCTCAGTTTTAAATTGAAATTATTAATTAAATATGAGCCCAGGACACGTTTAATGTTAGGTTTAGAAACGATATATTTAAGAAATGACCGAATTTAAAACAATATAAATCATAAACGATAAAATTAAATAGGATGGATTTAAAAATGATAGATTAAAAAAGCCATAGATATAGCAAAGTAGATATATTTCCAAAACCATAAATTTAAAATAGCTGTTTTAAAAACGATAGGTTTAAAAAAACATTTTACAAACGATAGAATATAAAACAGAATTAAATCTTCTGTTAGCTGGATATAAAAAAATGTTAAAAAACCTTAGATTTAAATAATGATAGATTCCAAAAACGATAGAGGATAAAAAAAACGATAGATTGTAAAAAGAGTAGATTTTAAAAACGATAGAATTAAAGAACGACAGAATAAGATTTTCTAAAAACCAATAAATTTAAAAATCAATAGATTCAAAAACGATTGTTTTAAAAAACGATTGTTTTAAAAAACGATTGTTTTAAAAAACGATTGTTTTAAAAAACGATAATTTTAAAAAACGATAGTTTTATAGAAAGAGGTTTTACAAAAAAATTATAATTTAAAAAGATTTTAGTAAACAATAGATAGATTTTACAAACAATAGAATATAAAACAGTAGATTTAAAAACCGCTAAATATAAAAAATATCAGACTCAGAAAACATTAGATTAAAAAACCTTAGAATCAAAAACCGATAGTGTTAAAAGTTAAATTTAAAAATGATAGATTTCAAAAACGATAGGTATAAAAACGATAGATTTTAAAAACGATAGAATAAGACTTTTTAAAAACCGATAAATTTAAAAATCGATAGATTCAAAAATTTTAAAAACAATAGATTTGAGAAGCGGTAAATTTCTAAACGATATTTTTAAAAAATGATGGTCTTAAAAAAGAGATTTTACAAAAAATTATAATTTAAAAAGTTACTTATTTTATAGAAAAAAAGGTATTTCAAAAATTAGTTTTTAAAAACGATAGATTTAAAAAAAAGATATATAAAAAGATATATTGTCAAAACGATAAATTTTTAAAACGACAGATTTAGAAACGATAGAATATACAATAATAGATTTAAAAACCGCTGGATATAAAAATATTAGATAACCTTAGAATTAAAAACAATAAATTCAAAAACGTTAGATTAAAAATAGTTAGATTTAAAAACGTTAGATTTAAAAACGTTAGATTTGAAAACGATAGATCTAAAAACGATAGATTTTAAAAAGGATAGATCTAAAAACGATAGATTTTAAAAACGATAGAATAGGATTTTATGGCAACCGATAAATATAAAAATCGCTAGATTCTGGACTGATTGTTTTAAAAAAACAATTGATTTGAGAAGCAATACATTTCTAAACGATAGTTTTGAAAAATATATTTTACAAAAATTATAATTTAAAAAGTTACTTATTTTATAGAAAAAAAGGTATTTCAAAAATTAGTCTTTAAAAACGATAGATTTAAAAAAAAACAGAAGATGTATCAAAATAGATATATTTGTAAAACAATAAATTTTTAAAACGACAGATTTAAAAACGATAGAACATAAAATAATAGATTTAAAAACCGCTGGATATAAAAAATATTATATAACTTTAGATTTAAAAACGTTAAATTTAAAATAGTTAGATTTAAAATCATTAGATTTAAAAACCTTAGATTTAAAAATGTTAGATTTAAAAACGATGGATCTAAAAACGATAGATTTTAAAAACGATAGATTAAACAACTTTAGACTTAAAAATCGATAATTTTAAAAGTTAAATTTAGAAATGATATATTTCAAAAAACATACATATAAACGATAGATTTTAAAAACGATAGGTTTCAAAAACGATCGAATAGGATTTTATGAAAACCGATTGATATAAAAATCGATAGATTTAAGACTGATTGTTTTAAAAAACAATTTATTTGAGAAGCAATAAATTTCTAAACGATAGTTTTGAAAAATGATGGTCTTAAAAATATATTTTACAAAAAAATATAATTTAAAGAGTTACTTATTTTATAGCAATAAAGGTATTTCAAAAATTAGTCTTTAAAAACGATAGAATTAAAAAAACAATAGATATATTTTCAGAATGATACATTTTTAAAACGACAGATTTAAAAACGATACAAATTAAAATAATAGATTTAAAAACCGCTGGATATAAAAAATATTAGATAACCTTAGATTTAAAAACGTTAAATTTAAAAACGTTAGATTTAAAACCATTAGATTTAAAAACGTTATATTTTAAAAACGATAGATCTAAAAAGGATATATTTTAAAAACGATAGAATATGATTTTATAAAAACCGATAAATGTAAAAATCAATAGATATGAGACTGATTGTTTTAAAACACAATTGATTTGAGAAGCGATACATTTCTAAACGATAGTTTCGAAAAATGATGGTCTTAAAAAATATATATTACAAATAATTATAATTTAAAAAGTTACTTATTTTTTAGCAAAAAAGGTATTTCAAAAATTAGTCTTTAAAAATTATAGATTTAAAAAACAAAAGATATATCAAAATAGATATATTTTCAAAACGATAAAAAAATTTAAAACGACAGATTTAAAAACGATAGAATATAAAATAATAGATTTAAAAACCGCTGGACATAAAAATTATTAGATAACCTTAGATATAAAAACGATAAATTTAAAAACGTTAGATTTAAAATCGTTAAATTTAAAATTGTTAGATTTAAAATCGTTAGATTTGTAAACGTTAGATTTAAAAACGTTAATTTAATAACGTCAGATTTAAAGATGATATACCTAAAAACGATACATTTTAAAAACGATATATTTAAAAAACGACATAATTTAAAAAAAGATTTAAAAATCGAAAAATTTAAAAACATTAGATTTAAAAAATATTAGATTAAAACGTCTTAAATTTAAAAACTTTAGATTTCAAAAACTAATGATTTTCCTAATTCACCCCCTTTCGAGTAAATTTTAACCTCAAAAGCGAACGGCTATTAATATTATTTGCCGTTGCGCCCCAGGCGACTCAAAAATAATTGATGGTGTCATTTGAATTACAGGTGAGGAAATCCCGGAAACTCCCATCCACCATCATCGAAACGGTAACCCATGGATTTTTATAATCTGGATGTCTTATCAACAGAAATTACATTTCTGTTAACACGGCATCCATCAAATCCTATAGAAAACCATGCAAATAAATCCACATGGTCTTCGGTAGGATTCGAAGCCGGTGTGTTTCTCAACCACAAAATTGCTCGTAAATGAATGCGTGCGCGTTAGACACCCACGCCACTGATCCAAAATATTTAAGAAATGGCCGATATGACAATAGATTTAAAACGATTATATTATATTTAAAAATAGCTTATTTAAAAATAACAATAACAATAACAATAACAATAACCGATGTTTTTAAAACAATAAATTTAAAAACAACAGATTTTAAAAACGATAGGTCTAAAAAAACAATCGATTTTAAAAACGATAAAATATAAAACAATAGATTTAAGATAAATTTTAAAAAAACTAATCTTAAAATCCTTAATTTAAAAAAAATACAGAACATGTTTAATTTTAGGTTTAAAAACAATATAAAACAATATATTTAAAAAGATTTTTTAAAACGCTAGATTTAAAAACCGACAAATTTAAAAACGTTAGATTTAAAAAACGTTAGATTAAAAAACTTTACATTTAAAATCTTTGGATTTAAAAACGATTGATTTAAAAATAATATATTTAAAAGCCGGCAAATTAAAAAAAAACGATTTATCTCAAAAAAGTTAGGTTTAAAAAGGATAAGTATTAAAACAATAGATTGTAAAAACGATAGGTTTTAAAAAGGACAGATTTTAAAACAATAAATTTAACAATCGATAGATCAAAAAAACTTGGATTTAAAATACCGTTATACGTAAAAAACAATCGATTTAAAAATCGATAGATTTTAGAAACGATACATTTATAAAAAGGATTTAAAAAAATATATTTCTGCATACATATTTATAGAACTTATGGAAATCTCATTCTATTTTACTTGGGTTCGAAATAATATAGAACGTTTAGAAACAAGCCAAAATATAAAAAAACACATTTCCTCGAAAATCAACAAGCATGTTACAGAAATTAGGAAGATTCTCTCCCTCCGGATTCGGGATTATTTTCCTTGACAAGGGGAAGGAAATACATACAAATACTAACTAGGAATGGAAATAGTCGCTACGCGATGTGTACATTATCCCGAAGGAATTACAAATCGTTATATTATTCACTAATACTAATGGAGAGTCCATTTAGATAGACATGACTGCTGCGGAACATGTTTCATTTATCACTAAGGACTGTCTGCCATTTAGATGGCTGTATGTTTCTTTGTTCTATTCTCGACAGGAAATGAAATAATCATATTATTAAAGTTCATAATTCTTGTATTGTTTTAGATAATAGGTAAACAGGAAATTATTTTTCCCTCTCTACGAGGATCTATTGTAAAATAATGATATAATTAAAAAAATATAAATGTAAAAAGGTAGATTTAAAAATAATCATTACAGAAGATAAATTTTATAGAAAACAATATATGTGTATTTCTAAAAATATGGTCTTTAAAATCGATAGGTTTAAAAAACGATAGGTTTCATAAACGTTAGGTTTCAAAAAACGATAGGTTTCAAAAACAATAGATTTCAAAAACGATAGGTTTCAAAAACTATAGGTTTCAGAAACAATAGGTTTCAAAAACGATAGGTTTCAAAAACGATAAGTATCAGAAACGATAGGTTTCAAAAACTATGGGTTTCATAAACGATAAGTTTCGTAAACGATAGGTTTCGTAAACGATAGGTTTCAAAAACTTTAGGTTTTAAAACACGATAGGTTTCAAAAAGGATAGGTATCAAAAAGGATAGGTATCAAAAAGGATAGGTATCAAAAACGATAGGTTTCAAAAATAGAATTCAAAAACGATAGATTTTATAAAAATCGTAACATTTAAAAAATTATAGTCTGTAAAACCGATAAATATAAAAAATGATATTTTTGAAAATTATAGATTTTAAAAATGATAGATATAAAATTTAAAATGTTTTATAGAAAACAATATATTTCAAAAATGATAGTCTTTAAAAACGATAGATTTCAGAAACTTTTGAATTCAAAACAATAGATTTCAAAAACGATTGTCTAAAAACAAGAGATTTTCTAAATAATTATAATCTAAAAAAATATATTTTAAAGAAAACTATTTAAAAAATTATAGTCTTATAAAACGATTGATTTCCAAAACGATCATTTAAAAATATAGATTCTATAAAAAATGTTAATTGAAAAAGCTAGTTTTTATATAGAAAACAATAATTTCAATGATAATGGTCTTTAAAAACGAATGATTTAAAAACAGTAGATTAAAAAACGTTAGATTTTAGAAACGATATATTAAAAAAATAAAGATTTTAAAAACGATAGATTTCAAAGACGAGATTTCGAAAACGATAGTTTTCGAAAACAATATATTTAATAGAGATTTTATAAAAAATATAATTTAAAATAATATATTTCATAGAAATTATTATATTTCAAAAATATTAAGATAGATTTCATAAAAACCGAGAAATTTAAAATCTAGAGATTAAAAAATTATTTAAAAAACGATAGGTTTAGAAGAGATAAATTTCAACGCGATGATTTTAAAAACGATTGTCTTGAAAGAAAACTAATTTTATACAAATATTATGAATTAAAAAGATATATTTTATAGAAAACGATATATTTTAAAATTGATCATTTAAAAAAGATAGATTTAAAAAAATATAACAAAAAAGCTAAACTAAATAGAAAAGTATATATTTAAAAAATTGGAAATTTTAAAAACGAGAGACTTAAGAAACAATATATTTTAAGAACGATAGATCAAAAAACGACATTTTTAAAAGGTAATATTTAAAAACGATAGTTTATTTTCGAAAAACAATTCATTTAAAAAATAATTGAAATGAAAAATAAAAAATGTTTGCTTAAAAATAGTTTTTTGCTTTAATAAGAAGTCAAATTGTAGGCGAACAACGAAATATTTGCTTAAAAGGCAGTCAAATGTACCTAATCAACGAAATAGTACAAAAACAAATGGTTGAAAAAACGATTGTTTTTATAAACGATAGTTTTCGGAAACAAAAGATTTAAAAACAATATATTTAAAACGCTAGTTATCAAATTGACAAATTTAAAAAAGATATTTTTAATGACAGTTTTCAGCAAACAGAGATTAAAAAATAATAGATTTAAAAGAGGACGTTTTACAATTACTAGTAAAAATAACAATGCGATATTTCTGGTAATTAATTGTTTTTTAAAAGTAATGTTTTTTAATCTAACGTTTTTAAGTTTGTCGATTTTTAAAGCTATTGCTTTAAGAATATATCGTTTATATATCTATCGTTTTTAAATCTACCATTATTAAATCTATAGTTTTTAAATCTATAGTTTTTAAATCTATAGTTTTTTAATCTATCGTTTTTTAATCTATCGTTATTTAATCTATTGTTTTTAAATCTACCTTTTTAAAATCTATCATTTTTAAATCTATAATTTTTAAATCTATAATTTTTAAATCTATAATTTTTAAATCTATAATTTTTAAATTTATTGTTTTGAAATCTATTGTTTTAAAAATCTAGAGTATTAAAATTTATCGGGTTTAAAATCTATTGTTTTCATTTCTATTGCTTTTAAAATCTGTCGTTTTTAAAATTTATCGTTTTAAAAATCAAACGTTTAAAACTATCGTTTTTTAAATTTATAGTTTATAAAACGAACAGTCTCTATTAACCTACCCCTATTAAACCAAAGACGAGCCACCTATGCCTCCGTATTCATTTAACAACAAAACTTCATATTTCGAATAAAAATATTATCTAGGTCCCCGACAAAAAAAAATTAAATTCGAATTGAAGTCAAAAGAACGACAACGAAGACGTGCGGGCGCCGCAGGAAGGAAGAGAAGCAGAAATCTGCCATACCGACTGAGTTTTGAAGTTGTTTGCCGAACAAATTGGTTAAATTGAGCGGGCTCATAATCTGAATGCAAAGTAAAGGATTAGAGGAGCCTTTTATTGACATCCTCCTTTACTGCTACTACTGAGAACCACTGGCGCGCATCGGGGATGAATTGGGAATAAATTTTATTTATATTAAAAGCTATTATGCTAAATAAAGTATTATTTGTTTACTCACAGTAAAGTAATTTTTTTCCAAGTTAAAAGAATCAAAGTATAAATAGATATGGTAAATATGTCATCGTCAAAAAATAACTTTTTACAATTTAAATTTGTTCGGATTCCCAGCGAAATATACTGACGACCAGTAAGTATAAATCAGATAACAAAATGCAGTCGAAACTCCCAAAGAACATTAATATCCATCAGGAGTCCATTATATTCTTAAAAGTTGCCAGAATTACAACTTCCCGAATAGTTTGCGTCAGGTCCACGATGTTTTCAAAAATTTTGATTGATGGCTTTGTGCGGGAGAGGTAATATTTCAAATTCTGAATAAGACGCGTTGTGGGTTTCTTAAAACCGCGTCTGCAACGTTCTAATTGATTATGCTGTGGAATTACTTTTGCCTAAATCAACTTTTATTGGCTGCAAAACCGGATTAGCACTCAATTTTGTTGTTGAAATTAAAAAAAAAAAAATGGAGCGGGATAAGTTTTTTGGACCAATGTTATTTGACTTTTCTTTAATTTCAGATATATAAATAAATGATTTTCATATATTTCCGCTTTGCCATCTTAATTACAATACCCAAGTATATTATCATTAATATGCTTCTTCCCCCTTGGCACCACTTTTTACGTTGTCAAATCTATCGTTTTAAAATCTATCGCTTTTAAATTTATCGTTTTTTAAACTTATCGTTATTTAAATCTATCATTTTTGTTATCATTCATTTTTCAAATCTCACGTTTTTAAATGATCGTTTTTAAATATATTTTTTTTAAATCTATTATTCCTAATTCTATCGTTTTTATTTCTATAGTTTTCTAATCTATCTATTGTTTTTGAACTATATCTTTTTTTGAAATCTATCGTTTTTATAAAATATATCGTTTTTATAGACTATAATATTTTAAATATCGTAGTTGATTGTGCAATACCTACTATGTGCATTTTATGACGAATTTTAGGTTTGGTTTTATTCGAGCTATATTAACAGTAATAGCTGATATGTGTGATCAGGATTGACATAATAATATTTTTCACATAGCATATATTGCAGAATCAAAATTATATTTTTTTTAATTTTTGAAATCTGTCGTTTATAAATCTCTTTTTAAATTATTGTTTTTTAAATAGTATCGTTTTTAAATCTATTGTTTTCTAAATCTGTTGTTTTTAAATGTATCGTTTTTTTAATTCTCTTTTAGTTCTCTAATCTATCGATTTTTAAAACTATTGTTTTTGAAATGTATCGTTGTTGAAATCTATCGTTGTTGAAATCTATCGTTTTTAAAATATATAAAATATATCGTTTTTATTGACTATAATATTTTAAATATATTGTTTTTTATAAAATCTTTTTTGAAATCTATCGTTTTTAAATACTTTAATTTAAATTATGTTTTAATGATAAAATTTAAAAACGATATATTTTAAAAGGTTAGATTAAAACGTTAGATTATAAAATCTAACGTTTTAAAACATAAAGTTTTTAAAATATACCGTTTTTATAAACGATAGATTTAAAAAAATAGAAATAAAATAATTAATTTAATCTGATAGATTATAAAAACAATAGGTTTTAAGACCATAGATTTTAAAATAATAGATTTTAAAATAGTAGATTTAAAAAAAAATAGATTTAAAAATGATAGATTTAAAATTGATAGATTTAAAAATGATAGTTTTTAAAACGATAGATTTTAAAACGATAGATTTTAAAACGATAGATTTTAAAACGATAGATTTTAAAACGATAGATTTTAAAACGATAGATTTTAAAACGATAGATTTAGAAACAATAGATTAAAAAAAAAGAAAATTAAAATAATAGATTTAAAAACCGATATACTTAAAAATGATACATATTAAAAACGATACATTTTAAAAACGATACATTTTAAAAACGATAGATTTAATAAAAATAGATTTTAAAAGCGATAAAAATTAAAATATTAGATTTAAAATCGATAAGTTCAATATACGATATATTTAAATGAGTTAGATTTAAAATTTGTAAAATAACCTTTTATAACGACAGATTTTTAAAACTTTAGATTTTAAAAATGAAAGATTTCAAGAATTATAAATTTTTAAAAAGTTATATTTTAAAACGTTAGATTATAAAAACGATTGGTTTAAAAAATAGAAAAAAAAATAATAGATTTAACCCGATAGATTTCAAAACAATAGATTTCATAACAATAAATTTAAAAACGATAGATTTTTAAAAATAGTAGATTTTAAAGGGGGTGGGTGGTTTAGTGGTAGAGTCTCTGCCTGCGGATCGAAGGGTCCCAGGTTCGAATCCCACCGTTTGCCGGGATTTTTTTAATTAATTTAATAATTTAAAGTTAATTCTGATGCCTTGGTAGGATTCCCCACTCGGCCATTCACTGTTGGGTTCTAATTAACAGTGCTGTTCCTAAAGTGGTACTGGAAAACAGTAACAAATCCTACACAGAACACGAGGCTAATAACCATAGTAGTTGATGCCGATGATACCAAATTAAAAAAAAATAGATTTTAAAAACAGGAAATTAAAATAATAAATTTAAAAAACAATTAAAACGATACATATTAAAAACGATACATTTTAAGATACATTTTAAAAACGATACATTTTAAAAACGACACATTTTAAAAACAATATATTTTAAAAACGATAGAGTTAATAACAGATTTCCAAAACGAAAGTCTGAAAAGAGGGAAATGTTATAAAAAATATATAATTTAAAAAGATATAGTCATGTTATAGAAAAAATATATTTCAAAAATTATAGTTTTTAAGTACGATTGGTTTCAAAAACGATAGATTTGTAATGATAGATTTAAAAAAACGATCCGTTTAAAAAAAAGATTGGAATAAAAAACGATAGATTTAAAAACGACATATTTAAAAAACGTAAGCTGTCAAAAACTATAGATTTCAAAAACGATAGACTAGAAAACGATATGACTATATAACGATAGATTTAAAAAATTATAAAAAACAATATTTATTAAAAATCATAGCTTAAAAAACGATATATTTCATAAAAAACGACAGATTTTAAAAACCATGGTTTGAAAAACGTTTTATTTTAAAAACCGTGGTTTAAAAAACGTTAGATTTAAAGAATACATTTTAAAAACGATATATTTTTAAAACGATAGACTCAAAAACAATAGATTTATAAACAATAGATTTAATAACGATAGATTTAAAACTAATAGGTTTTCAAAACGATAGAAATTAAAAATAATAAGCTTAAAAAAGATGTTTAAAATACGTTAAATTTGAAATATGATAGATGATAAATACGATAAGTTTTAAAAACAATAAATTAAAAACAATAGATTAAAAACGATACATTTTAAAACGTTCGACTTTAAAAACGATAAGTTTTAAAAACGCTAGAAATTAAAACAATACATTTAAAATACCATAAATTTTGAGGCATTGACGGCTCGTCGTTGGTTTATAGGGATATGTTAATAGTCTATTTCATTAAAGCAGTGGTTTCCAAACTTTTTTCAATTAAAATTTTTCCATCGCACCCTACTGTTAGTAAAAATTAGAATTAAAATCCGCTAAGCCTTATAACTTAGAAATGGATATTCATATTTTATTGAAATCCAGAATTCTGTCAATTCCAAATGTTGCTTTTAGTGTTATCACAAGTTAATTCGATAAGATTAACTTCTTCCAATGACACACCTTGTATAAACGTAACATTACAAATTCTTAATACTCATTGAACTTATTAAATCCCTTAATTGTTTTTCCTTAGTACGCCCCTGTCGAAATATAAAGCCCAAATGGGAACGGTATTGTCGTTGGATTTAACAATAAATTTCCTGGCAATAACTTCGCCAATATAAATTCGTTCACTTGTTCCGTCAATGCTCATTATTAGCGGGCCATGAGTCGCTTTGATAGTTCGACAACGCCGCCAGAGATGCGACGTTGCCGCTGATTTATTGTCTTTTCGTCATTCGGGCCGTTTGTTTCGTTTCTTCCTCTTCAACGTCGACGATTGATGGATTTGATTATTTGTTTTGCTCGTATTGATAATAGATGTGCTTGTTTTGTGTTGTATTGTATTGTATTGTGGTGCAGTATAGTTAGTATACAGGGTGTTAGTATGTTTTGATTGATTTATTATAATGTAAGTACTGGGCACGGTTTCATTTGAAAACAGAACACAAGTGATAGTGAAAACAATTGTTTTAAATTGATATAAATGTGGATCTACACGTGTTTTTACCTAAGTAACAACGATAATTTTTTGAAAAAGAAAAATTTAAAAACGATAGATTTAACCGATAAATTTTAAAAGGCTAGAACTAAAAATGATAGTTTAAAAAACAATCGATTATAAAGAGATGGATTTTTGCTTGATAATAATGTTTGCAGTCAAATGGAACTGAACAAAGAAATATTTCAAAAACAGAAGGTAGAAAAAACGATGGTTTTCAGAAAAGAGAGATTTAAAAAAGATAGATTAAATAACGATAGATTTAAAAACGATATATTTAAAAACGGCAGATTTAAAAACGATAGATTTAAAAACGATAAATTTAAAACCGATAGATTTAAAAACGATATATTTAAAAACAGTAGATTTAAAAACGATAGATTTAAAAACGATATATTTAAAAACAGTAGATTTAAAAACGATAGATTTAAAAACGATATATTTAAAATGGTAAAAGAAGGTAAGATTTAAATACGTTTCTTTTCAAAAACGATTCATTTAAAAGATAATCGATATAAAAAACGATAAATTTTTGCTTAAAAATAGTTTTTTGATTTATTAATATTTCAAAAAAAAGGAAGGTTGAAAACAATTGTTTTTATTAGAAAAAATTTAATAATGATAAATTTAAAAACTAAAGGTTAAAAAAAGATTGTTTTCATAAACGATAGATTACAGAAAAGAAAGATTTAATAACTATAGATTTAAAAATTAAATATTTCAAAAAAGAAAGGTTAAAAAACGAGTTTCTATACACGAAAGCACGAAAATTTCTAGAAGAGAAATATTTAGAAAAAAAAAACGATGGTTTAAAAACTATAGTTTAAGAAACGATATATTTAAATACAATAGTTTTAAAAACGATTCTTTTCGGAAAACTACAAATTTAAAAAACGATAGATTTTTGATTTTATAAGCACTCAAATGTAAATGAACAATGAAATATTTTAAAACTCAAACGATAGTTTTTATAAACAACAATTTTTAGAAAAGAAAAATTTTATTTTAATTTGGTGTCATCGGCATCGACTACCAAGGCCATTAGCTTCGTGTTCTGTGTAGGCTTTGTTACTGTTTCCCAGTGCCACTTTAGGAACAGCATTGTTAATTAGAACCCAACAGTGAATGGTCGAGTAGGGAATCCTACTAAGGCATCAGAAATAATTTTAAATAATTAAATTAAATAAAAAAATCCCGGCCAAATGTGGGATTCGAACCTGGCACCCTTGGATCCACAGGCAGAGACTCTACCACTGAGCCACCCACATGTTAAAAGAAAGATTTAAAAATAAAAATCTAAAAAACGATAAAATTAAAAACGATCAATTTTAAAACGATATATTTAAAAACGATAAATTTGAAAGGGATAAATATAAAAAACGATAGCTTTAAAAATGAGATATTTAAAAACGAAAGGTTGAAAAAACGATAACTTTTAGATATAATTATTTGGAAACAATAGATTTAAAAAGGAAAGATTTAAAAACGATAAATTTTAAAGGATAAATTTATAAACGATAGATTTAAAAACGATAAATATAATAATTAAATTTTTAAAAATGATAGATTTAAAAACGATTTTTTTTTTGGAAAAACGATTTAAAAAACAATAGATGTCAAAAATGCAGCAAAAAACGATTCACTTAAAAAACGATAGATTTTTTTGCTTTTATAAGCAGTCAAATGTAAATGAACAATTAAATATTTCAAAACCCAAAGGTTGAAAAAACGATAGTTTTCATAAAAGAAAGATTGAAAAACAAAAGTCTTAAAAACGATAAATTTAAAAACGATGAATTTTAAAACGATATACTTAAAAGATAAGTTAAAAACGATATCTTTAAAAATAAGAGATTTAAAAATGAAAGGTTGAAAAACGATAGTTTTTAGATATAATTATTTAAAAACAATAGATTTAAAATGAACGATTTAAGAACGATAAATTTAAAAACGACAGATTTAAAAACGATAGATTTAAAAGTTAAATAATCAAAAATGATAGATTTAAAAACGATCGATGTAAAAACGATAGATTTAAAAATTATAGATTTGACAACGATATATTTAAAAACGATTGTTTTTTTTTTGAAAAATGATTTAAAAAACAATAGATGTCAAAATGAAGCAAAAAAAGATTCTTCTCGGAAAACGATTAATTTAAAAAACGATAGATTTTTGCTTTTATAAGCCGTCAAATCTAAATGAACAACGAAATATTTCAAAAACTAAAGGTTGAAAAACAATAGTTTTTATAAACGATAATTTTTAGAGAAGAAAGATTTAAAAACAAAAGTCTTAACGATAAAATTAAAAATAATCAATTTTAAAACAATATATTTAAAAAACATAAGTTTAAAAACAATAAATTTAAAAGGGATAAATATAGAAAACGATAGCTTTAAAAATGGGAGATTTGAAAAAGAGAGGTTAAAAAAACGATAGTTTTCATATAGGATTATTTAAAACCAATAGATTTAAAAATGAAAAATTTAAAAACGATAAATTTTAAATCAAAAAAATTTAAATAATTAAAAATTATAGATTTAAAAACAATGGATGTAAAAACGATAGATTTAGAAACTATAGATTTGACAACGATAGATTTATAAACGATTGTTTTTAAAAAACGATTTATTTAAAAAACAATAGATGTCAAAAAGAATAGTTTGTTGCTTTGATAAGAAGTCAAATGTCAAATGTTTTCAAAAAACAATTCATTTTATAAATAATCAACTTTAAAAATAATACAATTTTGCTTAAAAATTGTGTTTTGGTTTAATAAACAATCAAATGTAACTGAACAACGAAATATTTCAAATATTTCATATGGTAGTTTTATATAAACGATAGTTCTTATAAACAATAGATTTTATAAATGATAGTTCTTATAACCAATAGTTTTTATAACCGACAGTATTCAGAAATGAGAAATTTAAAAACGATTACAATTAAAAACGAAATATCTTAAAACAAAATATTGAAAAAATGATAGTTTTTATAAACGCCAGTTTTCAGAAAAGAAATATTTAAAAACGATAGATTTACAAAAGTAATATTTTAAAAACGAAAGGTTAAAAACGATTTTAATAAACGGTAAATTTTAAAACGATAGATTTAAAAATAATTAGTATAAAAACGATTATTTTCGAAAAACCATTCATTTTAAAACAATAGATTTTAAAAAGATATTTTTGCTTTTATATTCAATTAAATGTAAGAGAACAACGAAATTTTTAAAAAAGTAAAAGATTGAAAAACGAAAGTTTTCAGAAAAGAAAGATTTAAAAATAATAGATTTACAAAGAAATATTAAAAACGATAGATTTTAAAACGATGGATGTGAAAATGACATATTTAAAAACTTGAATTTAAAAATAATAGAATTAAAAACTATTAGATATAGAAATTATAAAATTAAAAATGATAGATTTAAAACTGTTGGATGTAAAAATGGTAGAATTTAAAAACGATTCATCTGGAAAAATGATTAATTTAAAAAATAATTGATTTTATAGGCCTTCAAATGTAACTAAACTATGAAATATTTCCAAAACAATTGGTTGAAAAACAATTGTTTAATAAAGGATAGTTTTCAGAGAAGAAAATTTAAAAATAAAAGATTTAAAAGAGAAAGATTTATGAACGATAAATTTAAAAATTATATATTTAAGAACGATGGATGTAAAATAGGTAAATTTGAGAAACGATAGATTTAAAAATGATAGGTTTAAAAACGATGGATTTAAAAACGATAGATTTAAAAACGATAGATTTAAAAACGATAGATTTAAAAACGATAGATTAAAAACGATAGATTTAAAAACGATAGATTTAAAAACGATAGATTTAAAAACGATAGTTTTAAAATCGATAGTTTTAAAAATCATAGATTTAAAAAAGATATATTTAAAAACGATCAACGTAAAAGCAATAGATTTAGAAACGATTAGTTTCGAAAAACGATTCATTTAAAAACATTAGATGTTATTAAAGATAGATAAGCAGTCAAATGTAACTGAACAACGAAATATTTTAAAGATGATAGATTTAAAAACGATTGGTTTTGAAAGACTATTCATTTAAAAATAATCGGTTATAAAAATGATAGATTTTTTACCTAAAAATAGTTATTTATCATGTACACAGAGAAGACTTCCTGTATATCTGGGTACAGGTGTAAACTGTCGGACCCACCTGATCAGAGTGAGGCTCTAACGATGTCCCGAATAGGGGAATTAAAACGCCACTAGCACCTGGCTATTTGCCTGTCAATTATAACCATGACACACTCCATATCCAGATATAATTCACGTGCCCATTACCACGATACCACATATAGACTGTCAGTGACCGATCGCCTGTAGATATGGCTGTCAGACGAACATTTTATTATGCATATATGATGAATTCGAATCCGATATTATTTAAAAAGTTTCGGGAGAGTAATATTTTAAGGGATATGAATTTTAATCGTTTATAAAAACTATTCGATACTAAGTGAGATTGATTGTTCGTATATAATGCACTCAATTTATTAAAAGCTTTCAGATAAATGAAAAAATAGGAATTGCATCCAATATAGAGGCTGGAAATTTGCAAAAAATGCTATATTCTTGATTTAAATAAAAATTAGTTAATCACTTACCTACAGTCATTTATTATAATTTTTTTCTTACCTAGAAAATAAAAAAAAAAATATTAATAATTGCGAGTTAGAAAAAAGCACATTGGTAGTAAAATAGAGGAACATTCGGAAGAGCAGAAGTTATTAAAGTTATTAAAATAAGGATATATTATGAACTACACCCCGATGACTAAAACGAGCCAAATGTTATTATTAATATTGATGACATGAGAGCAAAGCGATATATATCGCTCTAGAGTAGCAAATAATTTTCCTCCGTACGTAGATGTGAATGCAAGCACTAGTATTTAAGTTGACATTTACCTGTCTGGAAGCGTTTCGATGTGACATCTCTAACTAAAATATGTACATAAAATATTGAATTATGAGAGAAGCAATGTGTGTTGGGTTGACGACCAAAAATGGTAGACGTGAAAATACGGTCTATCAGACGCAATAACTTTGATATCGCATCACCGATACCGTCATATTTTCCGTTCGTACACTTTCTTATAATATGCAGTTTTCGGGGAGACACTCAGGAACGTACTCAGGAATTTTTTATTTTTATGAGATGATTATAATAATAGTTTTAAAGTCAAACTATTTCCCTATATGATAATAGATAGATTTAAAAATGATAGATTTAAAAAAGATACGTTTAAAAACAACAGCTTTAAAAACGATAAATTTAAAAACCTTAGATTTAAACCAGATAGATCAAATAATGGTAGTTTTAAAAGGTTAGATTTAAAAACGATAGTTATTAAAGTTTATTTTCGAAATACGATTCATTTAAAAAATAGCAGAATTCAAAAATAAAAAATGTTTGCTTAAAAATAGTTTTTCAAAAACAAAAGGTTGAAAAACGATAAACAAGAGTTTTTGTAAACGATAGTTTTTATAAACATAAACGATAATTTTTATAACCGATAGTTTTTATAAACGTTAGTTTATAACCGATAATTTTTATAAACAATAATTTTTATAAAAGATAGTTTTAATAAACGATGGTTTTCAAAAAAAAAAAAAAAAATAAAAATGATATATTTAAAAATAAAATATTTCACAAACAAAAGTTTAAAAAAAGAGTTTCTATAAACGAAAGTTTTCAGAAAAGAAAGATCTAAAAACGATGGATTTAAGAACAATAGTTTTTAAAACGATTGTTTTTGAAAAATGATTCATTTTAAAAACAATCAATTTTAAAAACAATAAATTTGCTTTAATAGACAGTTAAATGTAACTGAAGAACAAAATATGCCAAAAACAAAAAGTTGAGAAAACGATTGTTTTTATAAACGATAATTTTCAGAAACGAAAGATTTAAAAACGATAGACATATAATCGATAAATTTAAAAACGATAGCTTTAAAAATAAGAGAATTAAAAACGAAATATCTCAGAAACGAACGGTTGAAAAAACGATAGATTTTATAAACGGGTTTTCACAAAAAAAGATTTAAAGACGATATATTTAAAAACAAAATATTTCAAAAACGAAAATTTGAAAAAAATTATAGTTTTTATAAACGAAAGTTTTTAAAAAAGAAAGAACCGAGAACGATATGAACGATATAAAAACGATGGATTTAAGAACAATAGTTTTAAAAACCATTGTTTTTGAATAATATTTCATTTAAAAAACAATCAATATTAAAAACGATAGATATTTGCTTTATAGCCAGTTAAATGTATCTGAACAACGAAAAATTTCAAAAACGATTGTTCTTATAAACGATAGTTTTCAGAAACGAAAGTATTGAAACCAATAGATTTAAAAACGTTAGATATAAAATTGACAAATTTAAAAACGATAGCTTTAAAAACAAGAGAGCTAAAAACGAAATATTTAAAAAAAAGAAAGATTGAAAAAACGATACTTCTTATAAACGACTGTTTTCAGAAAAGAAAGATTTAAAAATAATAGATTTAAAATTACTAGTAAAAATAACAATGCGATAGTTTAAGTAATGTTTTTAAATTTAAGATTTTCTAATTTAACGTTTTTAGATTTTTTAGTTTTTAAAGCTATTGTTTTAAGAATATATTGTTTATAAATCTATCGTTTTTAAATCTATCATTATTAAATTTATAGTTTTTATATCTATCGTTTAAATCTATTTTTTTTAATAAATCACTTTTCGCAAACAATTGTTTTTAAATCCATCGTTTTTAATCTATCGTTCTTTTGTTAAAACTTTCGTTTATAAAATATTTTGTTTTTAGCTCTCTTGTTTTTAAAGCAATTGTTTTTAAGGCTATCTATAGTTTTTAAATTTGTCAATTTTATATCTAGCGTTTTTAAATCTATTGTTTTTAAATCTTTCTTTTCTGGAAACTATGGCTTACAAAAACTATCCTTTTTTCAAACATTTCGCTTTCAAAATATTTCTTTTTAAAATTTAATAGGTTTTAATTCGTTCTTTTCTGAAAACTGTCGTTTATAAAATATCGTTTATATACTATCGTTTATAAAAACTATCGTATATAAAAACTGTCGTTTATAAAAACTATGGTTTATATAAATTATCGTTTATAACTATCGTTCATGAAAAATATCGTTTATAAAAACTATTGTTTATAAAACCTATCATTTATAAACCCTATCGTTTATAAAAAATATTATTTATAGAAATTATCGTTTATAAAAACTATAATTTATAGAAACTATCGTATATAAAAGCTATCAATTATAAAAACTACTGTCTATAAAAACTATCGTCCATAATATGTATCGTTTATAAAAACTATCATTTATAAAATCTATTGTTTTTGGAATAGTTTGTTGTTCAGTTACATTTGACTACTTATTAAAGCAAAAAAATATTTTTGAAGAAATATAAATTAATTTTAAAGTAAATTTTTTTAAATTAATCATTTTTCGTTTTCAAATCTATCATTTTTAAATCTATCGTTTTTAAATATATGGTTTTCAAATATATCGTTTTTAAATCTATCATTATTAAAGCTATGGTTTTAAAATCTATCGTTTCTAATTTTATGGTTTTTTAATCTGTCGTTTTTAAACTACAATAGCAAAAGTCTTTTTTAAAATCGATTGTTTTAAAATAAATCATTTTTCGCAAGCTTCTTAAAACAATTGTTTTTAAATCCATCGTTCTTTTCTATAAAAACTATCGTTTTCCATTGTTTCTTTTTAAAATATTTCGTTTGGGGCTCTCTTGTTTTTGAAGCTATCCTTTTTATGGCTATTGTTTTTAAATTTGTCAATCTTATATCTAGCGTTTGTCACTCTATTTTTCTTAAATTTTTCTTTTCTGAAAACTATCGCTTATAAAAACTATCCTTTTTTCAAACATTTCACTTTCAAAATATTTCTTTTTGAAACTAATAGGTTTTAATTTGTTCTTTTCTAAAAACTGTCGTTTATAAAAACTGTCGTTTATAAAAACTACAGTTTATAAACTACAGTTTATAAAAACTATCGTTTATAAACTACAGTTTATAAAAACTGTCGTTTTTATAAATTATCGTTTATACATACTATCGTTTATGAAAAATATTATTTACCAAAACTATTGTTTATAAAAACTATCGATTATAAAAACTATTGTTCATAAAACCTATCAATTATAAACCCTATCGATCATAAAAATATTGTTTATAGAAACTATCGTTTATAAAAACTATATTTTATAGAAACTATCGTTTATAAAAACTATAAACTATAAAAACTGTCGCCTATAAAATCTATCATCTATAAAATCTATCATTTATAAAGTCTATCGTTTATAAAATCTATTGTTTTTGGAAAAGTTTGTTGTTCAGTTACATTTGACTATTTATTAAAGCAAAAAAATATTTTTAAACAAAAATTAATTTTGAAGTCAATTTTTTTTAAATTAATCGTTTTTCCATTTTAAATCTATTATTTTTAAATCTATCGTTTCTAAATCTATCGTTTTTAAATCCATCGTTTTTAAATCTATCGTTTTTAAATCCATCGTTTTTAAACATATCGTTTTTACATCTATAAGACCGAAATCTGATGAGCAGTATAATTTTCAGGTTTGTAAAGCATTGTTAGATTAAGACATGTTGAAGATCTTCATATTGCTAGTCTTGATTTTTAAGAACCATTATATCGTCTTTTGATTTTTTTTTTGGAAATTTTTTAAACAGTTTATGTAAAAATATTTACTCTTTACGCATGTGTTTCTAACAAAGGATGAAAAATATGATTAATTAGTTATTGCAAATTTATTTATAATTTTTAGAGTCGCCCTCCTTTTTGTTATCCTGTACCTACAGGAGTTGTCACCAGAAACAATTTTATTAAAAAAATCTTATTTGAAGCCGGTCCTGACACGTTACGTACGAAGGCGAAAAGGAACGAAAGTATTTTATACGTGGCCTCCTGGGAATTTTCGTGTATATATGGCCACCGTGCGCCATTATTAAAATTTCATGGCCTCCTCTAATGTAAACTATCTGTGTCGGGAGATGTCCCTGCCGTGTTCAAAATTTATTTTCCAGCCTTTCCTTTTCAAATGTTGTACTTATTTCATTTGTGGCTTTCTGCTTTTCGAAATCGTTATTTTCTGGTTCTTAAGGCGCATAATAAAAAGCCATCCTAAAAAAATGTCTCTAAAGTAGGCCATGACCGAAAAGGATAGAGATACAAGGTATGTTGGTCATAATTACATATTATTAAATCAGATTTTTAATTCAATGATGCATTAGAAATGTTATTTGCATTATTGTCAAATGTATTATACCTTTTGACAAATATAATATCAATAATTTTAACTTTTATCTGATTATCTATATCAAAGGTGTGTCAAATATCACAGATTTCCAATTTAACGACAAGTACACTTAAATTGATGATGTTCAAGGCAGTGATAAACAGTTAAAACATCCTATTATTACAAAACAAGTTAATGTTGCCATATTGGAAGCTAAATCAGTAGCTATTATGAATAACCTTCAAAACTCTGATGACTTGTTGATGGGTGGATCAAAATTGGCAGTAAATGACATTACTGAAGAACCAGAAATTAAGATCCTACTAAGACCTTGGCTCATTTCATGTCACTCTTTAAAACGATCCGATATGTATACCTCTATAAGGGTGATCCTAAATCGTAAACAGTTAAAGGCAGCTTGAAGACAAGTGTGGCGAAAATAATATCTGATAGATATATATTTTCGAAATGGTAGAAGAATTGGTGGGGAATAGATTTTTCTATTCTATATCTACACCATCTAATTTTACGGTTTTGAGTTTTTTTTTTCTTAGAAAGGCCACTTGTGTAGTTTTCGTGTGGTTTATACTAAGTCCCACCTCTCGGCACCACCTTTTGGTGTGTTCTAGTCTTTTATGGGTATGCCAACGTCAGTCAATCTGCATAGAAGTTCGTCTATACTTAGGCTCCACATTAGTAGGGATATAACTCGTTCCTAGTTGTGGAGAATCTCTGGTTGTGCAGATGTAGATGGTGTCACGTCCTATCTATGTCACTGCAGTTCTCGTAGACAGCTGCTGAGCCATTCATGTGAATGTGGTGCTATCTACTCTTCTGTATGCAATTCGTATAGCATGTTGTAAAACGCTCCTTCTATGTCTTACACCACCGTTTTTTATCCTGGATTTAGTCAGTCAGCGGTACCAGGGTAGTTTTTGTAGATCTTCCTGCTCTCGTTGAGAGAAATGTTTTTAAAAAGAATTTTTATTACTTTTTCTTAAATAAAAACCACAAAAAAATTATATTCAGGGTTTAATATTAATGTTATCGTTACAAGCTATGAAATTAGACTGCCTTTATTTTATTAAAATGTTGATAGGGAAATGAATAGAGTCAGCAATTCACACACAGTTCACAGAGGTTTATTTACACTGCCGGCAACCAGATACCGTTTTCCTGGAAAAGGTATATGGGGTCATCGATCATAACTCGCGTACTGGCGGCTGTAGTGGAGTGGCACCCTCTCCAGGACTTCTGTTCTGATATAATTATGATCAGCCTTAACCGTTCTTTTTTTATATAAAGGATGTGAGGCTAATTGGTCGGAAGGATTTAGGATGTGTAGTATCCTTTTTCCTTACTTTTAGAATAAAGGTGACTCTGGGCCTTCTCCATGATTCTAGTATATATCCTAGTTCCAGATTACTCAATACAAACTTTCATAGTTATGTTCTAGAGCAAAACTACATATCATGTTTCCTCAATATTTAATAAAAAATTGGATTCAAATAAATAACATTTTTAATTATTGTTTTATCTTAACAACATCGTCGAATCCATTAGCTTGTAATATATATACAGGGATGTTTCGGTTTGTGTCGCCAGTCGTCAGTGTCCTGTTTAGATAAAACCACTGTATGTTAAGAGATCTGACTGTGGATCTAACGCCTTTCTTATTATAGTTGAAGTATTTTCTGATTTTGTTTTCATTTTAAGATAATACAATTACGACGCAATTATTAAAGGATAAGTTAGTAGTGACTAAATATTCTCGTTTGTAAAGCCCAAATGGAAACAGATTATAAACAGAAGACAACTTGGTCTGAAATTAGACATACGTCTACTTTAGAATCATTTTATCTACTGTATTGTAGTAAGAGAAAATCGAAGTATGTGGTATTGTAACTAATGTATTCGTTTATTGAACATACAGAGTGATTCATTAATATGACTCAAAAACCACGAGTATTCGAAATACTGCATCTATAATTCCGTAGTACCAGAATTATCACAAAAAGTAATTTTCAGATATTCTATAGAATCAACTTTTCCGAAATGTAACGAATGACTCTACCCAGTCTCGAGTAAAACACCAACGATACCGGGACAGAAGAAGGTTAATAAAAAAGGATTGCCGTACTTAACTACACAATAAAAATTGATGTAACCGATCCAATCCGTTTAATTAAAGTTCGAGATAGATGTCGATAGTTTGAAGGTCTTTTAGCGACAACAGTTAAACAACGCGACACCTCGGCGAAGGATTTTTAGCTGGAAATTTATGTTACTGTTAAGAAAAAACAAAAAAAAAATCTTATCAGGTACATTTGATGGTGCTGTTAAAAAATTAATGTTATAGTCGGTAAGCCCACCGATGATTTTTGTTAATTATTATATGAAGTTGTAGCGGTGATATTTTGTGATTTGATTAGGGCGTTCGATTGTGTTCAAAAACTTCGAGTTTATGGAATCAAAAACGAATTGGGTGAAATTTTTTCTTTCAGAAAGTAAATGTTACTAAGAATTCTTTGGATTTAAATATAATTTATTTACTTTAATTTGAAAAGTTCATTGTTTACATCCTAACAAAATAGTTTTATTTTTATTGATAATTTTTGAAGTAGAATTCAAAATGCTGATAAAAGCTATGTTATACTTTGTGTAATCTTCGATGGATCTATAGTGTACACATTATCATATTATCATTATAATATATTCTCATTATATTATATTGTGAGTCAAAAGTGTATTATTATGAGTTTAGCTTCCCATTAACACCTCAGTAAATCCCACAAGGTATATAAGATAGACGAAAACTTTTTTCATCAATGAATTTTCCCATTCCAAATTCATCAGTAATTATAACTTCAAAGTAATTTACTTTCAAGCGTGTTTGCAGTTCTTACTCTCACATTTCCTTTTCCCCACTGTCATTCTTTTCTTACTCGCCTCACTTAACACACAATAAATCCCAAAGTTCATATATATACCAAATAAACCTCCAGGACCAACCCCCATGGACGAGCAAGCAACTCCACTCCCCCTTTTTTCCTTTGTCGCAATGGCGTTCTTATCAGTTGATTAAATCTTCGGTCTTTGGTGTGTTCCAGAAGCCACACGTCACTTGCGAGTCATAAAAAATTAGCAACCGATAGTGCCTTTAGCACCACTAGCAGTGGCGTACGGCGATTTCCTTCTAGAACTTTGTTGCTACTACTGACAGTGTTTTTGAAATGAGGTGATGGATTTGGACTTTCGATTCGGACATCGTCGTGGCAACATTGAAATGGCGGTCTCCGAATCGGGAGCCCTGAAGTCCAATAATAACCACTAAATATCTAGTGTAAAAGTGACCATCCGACTTTAAATATAAGACTAAATTAAATAAAATATTCTCTACCAAGAATACAGAAGAATATTTCGAAGAATATTTAAACCAATTATCGAGTGCAGTGAAAGAATGAGGACAGAAGTCCGACGCACGAGGGTGCAGCTTTTCCACTTTGAAAACAAAAAGTGCTGGGTAAATAATTCGGAAGAATTGAGCCCAAATAAAGTTAAAGAAGAAGAAGAAGGATTTGGTCTGCTGGTTGTGTTTTGGCTACCCCTTCTTCAATTACCACGCCTTTTATGATGATTTGAATATCTAGAAGTTCTTGTAAAAAGGATTATAACATTCTTTATAGAAATACTGATGAAATTTTACTATTTAAATGACACAGAAACACACAAGTTATTATTTTTATTTTTCTTTACGTTTGACAATCATTTTAATGTAGAAAGTGGTAGGGTCAACTGGGGTAATAGTAAACAAGGGGTTATTGTAAACATGCCAATAATTTTGAATTTGGCGGGTTATAGTTTCCTTCCACACAGTGCAAGATGCCACCACGCATCTTCTATTCAGTCCCATGTCAACCATGTAGCATGTTGCATCGTTTTTTTTTTCGTTCATTTATGATACAGAAACGAAATAGTTCATTATTTTGATTGTGAATTATAAATGAAAATTAAGTGTGATAACCGTTTTTCAACTTGTAAGTTGATTTTCATGTCATATAGTTATTGTTAAGGGCATATCCAACGTTTTAATGCATACACAAATCTTAGGTTATAATGCACTCTATTTTAATGAGGTGTTTACATTTGACCCAGAATTTTCTGAGGAAGGGGCAAAGGTAAACAAACTATTGGGGTAAATGTGAATATGTATAAATATGTACTTTTATATATTTTCAGGTACAAATGATACGAAATTATATAAGAAAAAAGCCTATTGCTCAGAGGTACACTAAAGCAGAGAAACCCAGGCTACCTATAATGTACCCATTGCGGTAATTTATCATCGTATCAAGGGGAGGAAAAATCCATTGAAGGTGACAACTGGTGATCGTCATTCTGTACTGCCTGAAAATGTTGAGATGGCGATTGAGAATTGCCTAAAAGCGCGTTCGCGAATGGGTTGGCCTTGTGATCGCAAAGAATAATGCTCTTTAGTTGGAGAGTATGTCACATCTAAGGGCTTAAAAACTCCCTTCAAAAATAACGTACCTGGGTATGATTGGTATGCAAATTTTATGAAACGACATCCAACTTCAGCTTTAAAGAAACCAGAACATCTTCAGAAAATAAGAAAAGATGCTAGAGATCCATTCGTTGTATATGACTTTTACGAAAAACAAAGTGAGTTGGTTCAAATGTGTGGGCTTATTGGCGACGATAAGGGATGTTTTATATTTAATGCTGATGAAAAAGGCTTCAACGATGATCCTTCTAGAGTTCGTGCTATAGGTGAAAAGGGGGTACCATTGTTTAGGGTATCAGGAGGACCAGGGAAAGAATCTACTACTGTCTTAGCATGCTTTGCTGCAGATGGATCATTTTTACCTACATTTATTGTGTTTAAAGGAGCTGCTGTCCAAGCCCGTTGGACTTCTGAAAATGTGTATCCTGGTACAATATATGAAGCATCTTAAAATGGGTGGATGGAAGAGCCCCACTTTTATCAATGGGTCATAACCTTATTCATACCAAATGTTAACAGAGTGCGAAAAGAACGGGATGTGCCTGACCAGACTGCTCTTTTATTATTCGACGGCCACAGTAGCCATATCAGCGTTCGGATAGTGAATGCTGCACTTGAACACAACATTTCATTACTTAGGTTTCCAAGTCATCTAATAGATAGGATACAACCACTAGATAAATGCGTATTGAGACCTATCAAAATTAAATGGGACAGAGTCTTGGTTGATCATGGAAAATCTAAAATGGAAAAGTCTTGTGGATGTTTGACTAGACGTAAGTTCTCAGAATTGTTAAAAAAAGTTTGAGAACAGGCATGACCCCCGAAAACATAATTTCAGGCTTCGAAACGACTGGAGTTTTTCTAGATGATTCTTTGAAATTTTCCGAAAAGTATTTTGATCCAAATTGATTGCGAAAGTATAGAGAACACCAAAGCACTTCCAGTAACCAAGAACTAGGAAGCATTTCTGATGAATTACCTGGAGCTTCGTCAAGCAAACATGATCAACTGGGGCACATTTCTGAGGCATTATCTAGACCCTCGACGAGCCCAAATGACCAGATAAAATCAGATAAACCCATATTGACAAGTGACTCTAATTTACCTGAATCAGAACACCAGGATGCTACTATAAGAGTTGAGACTGCAAAGATCTTTCTCCCAATAGTATCATTAATCTATTCTCCAAGAAATTGAATGAATGTGTTGAAAATTCTCCAAAAATATCGGGTGGTACTGAGAATAAAAAAGTTATTCCACGATTAAAACAATCCAGTTATGAAGAAGTTTTAACGACGAAAGAAGTATTGAACAAGCTCAAAGAAGACGAAGACAAAAAGAAAGTTAAGCAGACCAAAGGAAAACGAGTAGCTATTCCAAGAAAACAAAAGACGATAATTTTAAGCAGATGAAGATATCAAAAACAAAGAAGCACAAACCAAAGACTGTTTCATCAGATAGTGTTGCCAGCTTAATTTATTTGACAAACGATGACTCTGATGACGACATGCTCCCACTTTCCTCATTTGTTCAACCAAAGCCTGTTAATTATAAAGAAGTGAAATAGGAAGAGATTAACCCCTTACCGCATACTGTGCCATATTTTGTACACGTTCAAAATTATTTTTTTCTAAGTTTCCGAAGAGTTTGTGCTATCAACTCAAGTTGTCCCATATCTGGCACAGTCGCTTGTTTACAGGCAGCCGCTAAATCCCCTCCACTATCGTACGCGCAAATTTGATGATGAATCATTTAGTGAATATCTGGCTGATGATAGGCGCTAGCTTGTTTGGGCAAATTCAAAATAGAATATTTTTGTTCTTTTGGCCTAATTTGTGTGGAAAAAATTATTTTTATAAGGGCAAGTGTTTACTGTGATGATAAGCATAATGATATAATGTTCCCTGGACAACTAAATCTCATAGTGATACAAATTTACCATCGAAATATGTAAAAAATCACAACACAAAAAAAATGGGAAAAAAAGAAGTTGTCTGGTAGAATATGTTCCTTGCTGTAACATAAGAATTTGTGAGATTCAAAAGAGATAAACACTTTCAATTTTCATACAAGAACTCGAAGATCCTATTCAGTTTTTCAATTTTTTTTTCACCGAAGAAATTTTTACTTATATAGCTGAACACTCAAACTTTTTTGGTGTACACAGTAGGCCTAACAAACCGCCCAATATATCCAAAGAACTTTTTGCGGTACTTCCATATACATGTCAATTATTCAACTCCCTTCAACTAGGTCCTAGGGGAACCAATCGTTAGATATTCCTTGCATCTCACATTCTATGACCTGCAATAGATTTGAAGAAATCAAACGATTTCTTCACTTCAGTGACAACACACGCCAAGTTCCTCAAGAGCAGCCAGGTTATGTTAAGCTTTTCAAGATACGTCCACTGCTAAACAAAATTCGTGAACGTTTCTTACTTGTTCCTAAAGAGGAGCATATGGTCGTGGATGAACAAATTATTCCTACAAAAGCTCGATCAAGTCTTAAACTATGTAATCCCAAGAAACCTCATAAATGGGGATACAAGGTTTTTGATCTTAGTTGGGTGTCTGGATTTTATTACGATTTCGACTTTTGTTGTGGAGCTACTACTCTTGAAAATGATCAACTAGATCTAGGAGCAAGCAGCAATGTTGTTGTAAAACTTTCAGAATCAATTCCAAGAAATCTAAACTACAAATTATTTTTTGATAACTGATTTAGGAACATTCCTCTACAAATATATCTCACCAAAATGGTATGTTACCTTTGGGGACAGTAAGAGGAAATCGTGTGCATAATTTCGAATTTCCTAAGGAAGCAGCTATGAAAAAAAAGGTAGAGGTACAGTTATTGAAGCAGTAGGCAATGTAGATGGTGTGGACATATCTGTTGTTTCTTGGTTTGATAATAAAATTGTGAACACCATCTCAACATATGTTGGAAGTCAACCTGTATCGATGGTAAACAGATTCTGCAGGAAATCTAGTACACAAATAGAAATCATCCGCCCTCAATGTTGTGCGGTATATAATGCATATATAGAGGGAGTAGATCTTCTCGATTCTGTGTTAGGATACTATCGAATCCAAATTTGATCCAAAAAGTGGTACATGACGGTATCTTTCCATTTCCTGAATATGATATGCGTCAATAGCTGGATACTGTGGAGGCGAACCCCAAAAAATAATGATTTATACCTACCACTTTCAGAATTCAAATTTGGTATCACAGAAGTTTTGACCTGAGCTTATAGTTCAGAAAGAAAAGGGAAAGACCAAGTACCAGCTTACAACCTCAACTGGATTTCAAAAAAAAAAAGAAATATCCTTTTTCGCAGATTCTAGCCCAGGAAATAAGAACGGACAACTTGAATCATTTGCCAAGAGTAAGTGAAGAACGACAGAGGTGCAAATATTCAAATTGTAAGGGGAAATCCCAGATATTATGTGGCAAATGTTCAGTATTTTTATGTCTAAAGAAGGATTGCAATTGTTTTAGCCAGTAGACTTCACCCCTAGAAACCCAACCCCCTTTACACGTACGCCCATGTGGGCTTAGCAACTAGCGACGACAAACACAGATACCCGTCTAATTTCGATGCAGGGATGAGGGGGCGTGGGGGGGTCCCCGAAGCCCCAAGGGCAAGGAACAGCTATGTCATCCCTTTTTATTCCCTTTTCTAATCTAAGGATGCCTCGGCCTATACGAGGCGTGTTCAATTTGACCCTTTTTAACGTTTGACACCATGGTATTAAATAAGAAAACGAAATTCGTTATTTTTGTTTAATTTAATCCCTGTATTTTTAATAACACTTCTATTTGTATACTGCAGACACCCCTTTAAAGAGAAATACAGAATTTTAATTTTCTCTTCAATTCAATCAATTTGTAGCAGAGTAGAGTCCTTTCTCGCTACTATATAGATACACTCGTGCAAGTAGTGGCAAGCTTAATTTTCTAAAATTCCAACGTAATATTCTAAATGGACTCAGCGAATTCGATTAAGTACAGAAGACGATAAAAATGTCTCCTGCTTTCCATTTTCCATTAAAAACGTAGCATGGATGGAAATTATTCCGAATATATTTTATTAGAGGGCTCTCTAGAGCTCTCCAGATTGGTTACTTGTTTTTTTTTTTATTGATAAAGAGAGGTAGTAGATTTGGCGACTGAATTTCACTTCCACACTGAAATAGTAAACTAAAGCTCAGCTTATTTTTAACGACCTTGCAACCCTATTACGTAACGATACGTTATTGTGACATAGATAAATTAAATAAGATAGGATTCACTACATAATGACTGATTGAGTTGACAGTTAGAGGCTAAAACAAAAGAAGAATACAAAAGAAGAACTACAATTCAGACATAATCCTACTTAATGAAACTTGGATGAAGGAAGATTATAGGTTAAGGTGTAGAGGTTACCAAACATTGAGAAATGATAGATTAGATGGCTATAGAGGTATAGCCTGTTTAATTAAAAACAATTTAGATTTTCAGCCTCTTCTACTAGATTACGCTCTAAATCTTCTAACGTCATCTATCTCCCCCACTGCCGATTAAACTTAGTGAATATTTATTGCCTAGGAGATAACCTTATTTCCAAAAATAATTGGTCTAATTTTATTCAGACATTTAACAAACCTCTTCTGATTATGGGGGACTTAAATTGTAATCATGTGTGTTGGGGAAGCTCCTCAAATAGCTCAAACGGTAAAAATATAATAAATTCTTTAGATTCTTTATAATTAGTGTTTTTAAATGATAGCTCTCCTACACGAATTTCGCCACTAAATGGTCTATAAATCTCAAATCATTGAATGGAAGGATAAAGTTAAATACCTGGCGATAAGCATTCATAAGAATCTTAAACGAAATTAAATGAAATGTTTTTGGGAAGGCTGAATTCAAATCAGGGGTCTGTTTAACCCTATCACGTCAGATATAACCTCAAATGTTTTTTTGCGTGGCTGTGAATTACAGCGTTTTTTAAGATTATGGGGTTATTGCATTATGGCTTTATGAGGTTATAGGGTTATGGGTTTGAAGTTAACAGCTTGGCTTTTGAGTTACAGGCTTATATGAATTAAACAGTGCTAAAAAGTCTCAATTATTGTGTTTTTTGAGGTTATAGCAAAGCACTGACGTGATAGGGTTCGAATTCGGCGACATCAAAAACATATAGATAATTTATTTATATTACTTATAAAAGTTTCAATTTGTATACATATCTACAGTAATATAAATACATACTTATTTCCTGGTAAATGTATAACTTGGAAACCTTTGAGAGCAAATGTTTAATGGCTATATTGCATCATTGTGAACTGTATTAAAAGAATAAAGGAAAAAAGATAACCAAGACGTGGGCTGTAGAGAGTTCAATTTTTAAGAAATTATAGAAATACAAAAGAAGGAATTCGTTTGCATTGATGAAACATGTATCTTTCAAAATGAAACATTAAACAGTTCCTGTCAAAATAATGACAAAGGGTGTTAGACCTACAAAATTGATGACAAGATGTAAGTCGCCAAAATATGAAGTAAATAAAGATGCCAGTAATCATGTAAATCGAGTAAAAAACTTGTTTTATATGTTTTTTTCTCTTATCATGTGCCAAAATTGCTATATTCTATTATGTGCCAAAATTGCTATATTCTAAACTGTCATAAGACAATTATTTTGGAAAAAATTAGAGTGGTCAATAAAAATCTATATGGAATGTAATGTTTTCTAAATCCTCGTTGTTTAAACAACCAAAAACAAAGCACTTTTGTCCCATTTTATTAACTGTCTACAATGAAAACTTTTGTTTGTAAAAATTCGGTTTGCAAACAGCAACATAAATTTCAAATTATTTCAGGGCATAAACAAAATGTGGTACGAGTTCGGCTCGGAGCCGGTACCCTATAAACCATTCACACAATAATATTTTTCTTTATAATTCATTTGAAATTTTATGGAAATCCAAGTCCAAATCCAAAAATAAAAGTATAAACATCACCAAATAACAATAAAATATTAGATAAAAAAACTAATGTACAAACATACAATTTTCATTCGGTGACGTCACTCCATCCTTATTAACGAAGATAAGGCCACCGTAGTGTCTACAAACCGTAGACATAGTGTTATATTAAAAAAAGTTCTTTTTTACAAAGATTTATAAAGTTAGAATACGTATTAAAGTGTATGGGTTTACGGTAAACAATTCTCTCCTTTCGTGGAACATCTGTTACTCCGCATTTTCATTTAATCGCGGAAAATAGGAAAATTCTTGACCTAGTCCAACGAACACCCGGTTCGCTCTGTCCACTGGCCACAGTTATCGACACAATAACAAATACGAATCGAGTGTGTGGGAGCACGCAAAACTGTATTTCTGAAACCAGAATGATACCGCTATAGAGCGAATAGTTCCTCGAAAACGACTACACAACTTTTAGGGTAACTTCGTTTAGAAATGTTGGGAATATACAATTTATATAAGGAAAGCTATATAGTAGATTTAGTATCTTTTTTATAGGTTGGTAATATTGCTTTTATTACTAGATTTCAACTGACAACTATGTTTGTCTCACTTGATACGGATGTATTTGATGTACGTAAAAATGGCACACCCGAAATTGTTGATAGGTCGATTTTGACTATTGACAGATGAGATGACAGCTGACATGTATCGTCCAACGAGTACAGTAATGAGTTTACATCAAAATCCCGTTAGGTAAGTAATAGTATTAATGAAAAATAGATGAAGGTGTGTATGGTTGATTGCGAAATGATAAAAACCAGCATTACCAACCCAAAAAAAGTTACTAGATTGGTAGGCATACTTTTAAAAAATAATGAGTGCTTTACTCCCTCCAAATCCGTCAAAGGCACTACTATGAATCAGGTAGAGTCGAAACGGATTTTCGATATAAATTAAATACAAAGGTTGTCCCCTTCGGGGAGCGAAATTTCATCGACTTGTCACAGACCGAACGGACAAACACGAGCCCCGGAGCACAGAGCAGAAAACGCATGATTATTAATTCTGTTATCAAACCAAAAAGCAATTTTATTAATAGGATGCGCTCATCAAATATTTATGTCTGGCAAATCGGGCGGTAAATATTGTTCAGAACGGTAGTGGCAGTTTGGTTTTTGGACAACGAATAATTAACTGCATTTTATAGGATATACAAGGTGCTCTATCAGTGTTTAATTTCAATAAAAGAGTTTTATGGATTTGAAATACTATGTGTTTTATTTTTTCTTTTCTTCACACCATCTTTAAATTTTTTTAATCGGCAACCCGTACACGTATTTGGACTTTTGTGGTATTAAGAAACTGCTCTATTTGCAGCTTCTTCAATATCCCCAGGCACGTCTGACTCCGAATCATATCAATCCAGAATTATTCAAAAAGGGGGTGAAGTTTATTTGTTTTTATTTATTTAAAAATGTCCACGGGACTAACCCCATTTACAGAACAATAACAATAACAAATAGAACTCTTTGGTTTGGTAAAAAAATGTCTTTAGAAACACACAAAAGAATCAAATCATATTTAAGAAGAGAAAATAAATGTATGTCTTACCTGGAACCGTACACACCATTCTTACTTTGGAGGTACAGTTCGTTAAATAATCTTAATCTGACGTGTAAGTGTGAATCACCGATGTCGAACAGATATACAGAGCACTAATGTTGTCTAAACACGAGTGGCACGTTGTATGCTTCATATAAGAAGTGAAAAGAACGGAAAAGATGTATTATAATAGTCCTCTAATGAATTTATGTTGGTCAGGTATAATAGGTAGCTTAAAAGCTGGTCATGTAAAATAATCTATAATGTTTCTGAGAAGTTGTACAGAATGGTATATAATTGTATATTTCATTCCGGTCACCATTTTTTAGAGCAGTTATGTTATGACTTCGTTTTCTGTAAAAAAAGGATACAGTAACAAATTTTAGCAAATAACGTTGTAGGAAGTGTATAAATAATCTAGTCAAAAATAAAATGAATATTTTCGGAACAACAAGTTATTATAATCATTAATTTTATGGTTAAGGTTGAGCGATATTACCCCTATCGCTTTTCTAAAATAAGACCTTAATACATTTTCATATCGTCAAAATACGTCTTTAAAAATTCCCATCAACAAAAAAAATGTCCTATATATCATTCCGTAACCCATACCACTCTCAGAGCATTCTCAATAATCCCAACATTGATCAGCTAACCGATACACAACCGAACCATAGCCATCCACCGTCAATGAAGACCGCAGATCCTACTGACTGCGCCATTTCAAAGCCGGCTCGCTAATAAATACTAAATTCACAAATTTAGCCGATTCCGGACAGGAAGCGGGCAGAATATCGAAACGGGGATGCGGTCTAGCCGTTCGTCCATTGTATCACTCTGCCATGATGACGGTCAAGAGCGAACGTTGCGAATATGGAAGATGGATACGGCGATCATGGTGCTGTCGGGAGGATTAGGCGGAAAACGAGGTGTGAAAGGAATAGACATTGATCGAGACGCATAGAGTGAACGATTTGTTATTTTATAACCTAATTCGTATTAGTTGTTCCCGCCTTTAATCGGCAAAATAAAATACTGTAATATTTAGTGATTTTGGAAAAAAATAAATTTTACTTGTTAGAATTTTATAGATTCAGTAAAGGGGCTATAGGAGTTCTAGCACAATCCTTATGTAAATTAACATGGGAAATCACTAAGGTTTAAAATAGCAATTTTTGTCGCTTTCAAGGTCACTCGTCTTGACGTCACGTGTCGAAAAAGTTAAACGAAAACGTCGAAACGTCAAACGAAAACGTTAAACGAAAACGCCGAAACGTCAGGCGAAAACGCCAAACGTTTCGACGTTTTCTTTTGACGTTTCGACGTTTTCGTTTAACATTTTCGACACGTGACGTCAAGACGAATGACCTTAAAAGCGACAAAAATTGCTATTTTGAACCTTAGCGATTTCCCATGTTAATTTCCATAAGGATTGTGCTAGAACTCCTATAACCCCTTTACTAGATTCCTTCCTTATATCATGGTCGTCATAATTCACTAACACTCGAATAGTCTGTCGTGTTCCAATGATTTAGATTTTGAAGAAAAAGCTATTGGTACGCCCATAGAGATAGTGGCATACATAGGGGCATAAAGGCATCGATCTCCCCGTAAATTTATGAAAATGATGAATGTATTAAATAAAAGACTCTTCATATAGGTATATTTATGTTTACATAAAATTTTCGAAGTCATCGCAAAAAGATATCTACGCCACTGTATGGGAAATCAAACTATCAAACGTTCGTATATACTGACTTAAAACAAAGCAACAAAGCGTATGTTAAACGGGACCCATTACTTATCTATTTCTTTTGTTTATCTGTACACACTACTAAAATTATTTGTTCTCAAAACAATGCACTTGTGTATTACTGGTTGCATAGTTTAAAGCTGGTCAAATTGGCAGAACTGAAAGATTATAACAGGAGAGATTAGTTCCATTTAACATAAATCTAACATACATTTTGAAAGTAACATAGTATCGATGTATAACGAATGGCATATGATGTATCAAGTATGACGTCACTGTAGAACCTGAGTACGTTATTTAAGTTTATTGTCTGCAATTCTCTTATTGTGTAAGGTTTTTTGTATGTTTAAGAGTTTAATTCTGCTGTTTTACGTATAATACTCATATTTTTATTATATTCAAAATTAACTTGCTAGAAACATTAATTTAAGTTATTTAGCTGTTTTAAAATCGGTATGCTGGAAAGAGTAGTGCTAAATGTAAAAGCAACCAGCTTAATTTAAAAAAGAAATGAACCAATATTATTTTTCAGTAATTTCCAAAGAGCAACGATTTGGTATCTGATCTACAATTTGTTGTACTTAGTAGATGCTCGGTGAGTTTTGGTGATAGTCCTTTTAGAAGCTGTCACGGTGAATTATTCAACTGTTCCTGACATTTGCTGAACAGCCGCTGCTTCATACAAGTTCTGATGGCTGTCTAAATTGCACCAGAAAGGGTTCTAGGACAAAAATATCATTTGTAGTTCCATTATCCTCATATCCACTGTGGCCTAGTACAAGGTTAGCATGTGTTGACTACCCATACAAGCTTTGAGTATACTTAAGTGGAACTGAGTATTTTTAACGTCACCTGAATCTAAGAATATAAGTTTTTCCATTTACTTTATGTCTTAAAACTTTTTTTTGGCATTGATGTATTATTGCTATTTCTGCCTGGGATAGTGTCCTCTAATATGCCAAAGAAACCTTTTCAACAACTTCTATTTTAAATTAAAATCAACAGAAACACACTTCCAGCACATATAAAGCAATTCATTTTAATATATGAGAGGTTCTGCAATGACGTCACAAATTGACGTTAAGAAACTAGGCTACCCTTTTTAATAGTACATAATCCTTGGTCGGAACTGCAATTTTAGGAAGAGAAATAAGTGATTTTAGAATAAAATTATAGTTAGTTACATTTTAGTATCAAGAACGATTACGTACAGTTATTTATCCCATTTCTGATTTCGCCGTTACTCATCTAAATCTGAAAAGACGTTTTAATCCGGCATTAAATCTGCAAAATGTTGTTCGAAACAAACTTATTTTAATTTCGCCGTGCAAAAACGGTTTTTACACAGATATGTAGCGCCGTTATTCAAATAAGAATGGCCGTAAAACTTTTATAGTCACATTAGCAAATAAAGTGTAAGAGCCCGCGAGGATATGTACTCGCAGAAAAGGACAAATATATGTGAGGAAGTAAAGTATTATTTGTCATAATGCACGAGCGTAGCACGAGGGTGATGAAGAAGTTATAGATTTGTTTTTATTTATCGAAAATATACAGGGTGGACACTTTTTAATTAGTTATAAGTGAACTAAAGAGTTATAAATTAAGCATTTTATTTAAGACACCGAAATCACAATAAAGACTTTAAAATTTGACAAATGCCAAACTTCTGAAAGAAAAGGTAATCTATTATATACATTTTATACATTGCAGTAATACTTTTCCGATTTTGTTGTAGACTGTTAAAGAAAATTGTAGGACTATAAAATAAATAAATATTTAAGATTGTTGTAGCTTTTAGATTATTACTTTTACCAAATATGTTTATTGTGCCTTTTTTATACAAAACATTCAAAAAATAATCTTTTCAAATACCACTTGTACTTTTAAATTTTGAGTTTCCAAACTCAAACGCCTTTATTTCAGGCAAAATCACTCAAACAAATCGATTTAAAGAAAAATCACGAATCTGCAAGAAATTTTTGTAGAGACTAAAAATGTAATTCATAAAATTTGGTACTATCTTTGGTAATTTTTATTTACAGATGCATGACTGTGATAAGATCTAGATATTTAACAGAAATAGATTTAGATCAATATTTAGTGAAGTAATGCGATTTGCTTGGATTGAGCTTTAATTTGTTAAATTCGAACCATAACTTTACATTTTTTACATATTCGGTCCATGTATCTGAGCTTGGTAAGAAACAGCGGTGTCTTGGGCAAAGCTCAAAATATTACCCTGAGTTTCTTGAGGCATTAAATTATTTATGTAGAGCATGAAAAGCGCTGGCCCAAAAATAGTTCCCTGTAGTACTTTTCAAATCAATACTGAGTGGACAGATAACTTTTCAACAAATTATATGCTATTCTCTTAATACCACACTGCTCCATATTCTCAAATAATGACACATTGCTATCTTCATCTTTGGAGAGGAGAGTATTCATAAATTTGCTGGTAGCTTTCAGTTAGCAATTATTTCTCGTACGTGAGTGGCGACATCAGATCATAGAAAGATCCTCTATTAAACTGAAAATCTAGAATTCGATAATAGTGATAGGTTAATTCACTCAGGAAGTTTGATCCAATCTGGAATGCACTTAAAATATGAATGTTTTCGTTGTTGACGTCGACTTTATTGTACAATTTTTGCATATCATATATTATGATCTAAAGCGTTAAGTTGGTGTCATTGATTTTCGATAATGTAGATGTCATTATCTTAATTTGATGGCTCATAGTTTTCCTGCAGCTTTTTATGTTGTGTTTTCTATATGGCTGCAGAAGCTAAGCTTGTCATCAAGAGTTATTCCAAGATATTTAAACTCTTTTGCCATTTTTAGATGTTGTCCCACACTTTTCTTTTTTGGAAATGCAATAACAGAGGTTTTTGTCGGGTTTGTGGACAATCCCTCTTTTGGACATCATCTTTCTACGTTATTTAGTGCCCTTTCGGATACAACAGACCAAAATTTACCATTAACACCGATGCTTATGTCGTCTGCAAATGCTTGCGTGTATAAGTTTTCTCTCTCTAACTCCCTTAAGAGGTCATCAAATACCAAGGTCCACATAAGAGGAGATAACACTCCTCGCTGCGGGTATCCCTTATTAATTGAAACCTCTCTTGTTGTGTTAAGAAGATTACTGGTAATGGTTCTATGATTAAACATGAATGCCTATGCATAGATCCCAGTTTTGAATTGTATGAAGCTGAATCAAAGACTCCTTCTATATCTAAGAAGACTCCTACTGCTATTTCTTTGCTTTCCAATGCTTGTTCAGCCTGTTGAGCTAGCCTATGTATGGCTGCATCGCAAGACTTTCCAGATTGGTAGGCAAACTGGTATTGATGTATGAATGTTTAGTTTGTTAACATCAACTTTAAAGTACAATTTTTGCATGTGGATATATTATGATCTAATGCGTTCAGTTGGTGTCATTGATTTTCGATAATGTAAATATCTATTATCTTACTTTGATGGCTGGTTGCTTTTATGAGTTCTGTTTGATTGAATGTTGGATCCGATTATAACTTATTCTGCAAGAGTGCTGTATCAACTTTGACATAACCATCAGTTGAACATTTTTTTTTGTGAAAAAACACTCCAAAAGAGACGTTTATTAATATTACAATATGTTCACATATAGGTTTTTGACTATTGAGAAAATCAAGGTATTGTTCTTTTTTAACGGTATGTCTTAGAGGACAATATACAGAAGTGACCATAACATCAGAAGTTTTAGATTTTATTATTACTGAAGTAGCCTGAAATTTTTCCATTTTGTATCCCACTTCTTGATGATGCTTAACTGCTTCTTTAATTATTACTGCGCTTCCCCCTCTTGCTGCATATGGGGGATGAATGGTATGATAAACCTTATATCCCTTAAATTTAATAAAGAACTTATTGGTAAAGTGAGTCTATGCTTGCTATACCTAGGATTGCTTACAATTCTTGTTGATGCTGCAACAGTCCATTAGCATTTCATTCCAATATTTTTAATTTAACAATACTGGAGAATCTTGGTTTGACAATTTTGGTCAATCATCGATTATACCAGATATTTCTGCATCGATTCTTTCTCTTGACAGTGCTAGCATTTGGGCAGCTTCTTCAGTAATAAAGGAAGCTTGAGATCCATGATCTAGGAGTACTCTCAAAAGTACCATTGTGCCATCATTAGTTTGTACGTGTATTATTGAAGTTAAAAGCAAGACTTCGTCTTCTTGTGTTGCCTAGTGCTGAGGTTTAGTAGATAAATGGACTTGTTACGAATTGAAACGTTTAAGATGCTTCTTGGGCCTGAGTTTAGATTTTGTTCTGATCGCTTTCTGTTATCTAGGTGCAACATTGTATGATGATAACGTTGGCAGACGTTGCATTTGAATTAACTTTTGAATTTTTATTTGGATTCATAAGATATACATTTGTAGCATAATTTTTTATCTTTAATGGCATTGTTTCTATCTTTGACAGGTAATGTCACATTGATATATTGTGTGATCTTCGTTGCAGTACCCACAAGTATTATAACCAGTATTTTTATAGCTTGTTTTTACATCGTTCTCATGTTAGCGTCGATTGCTGTATAAATTTAATAACAGACGGTAGTGTATTGCATCATCCCTGGAATTTCTCTCTCTTACGCCATATTGATGTGATATTACACTGTAGTATTCTGGATTTATAATTTTTAATACATTTTAGACAATACAGGTGTATAGTTTTCTATATTTTTTGTTTCTATTCGTAAAAAGAGGTTTTATTATTTCTACTTACAAACAGTTTGACAATTCCTGTTCTCGAAAACAGTAATCAATGAGATAGGTACCTAAGTGGTGGTCTAATTTCTTCATTGATTTCCTTTACCACCCTAATACTATCCAAATCTTGATATATATTTTTTTATTTTGAATCCCTAATCATTTGTTTTACTTCATTCTCGTTAGTAACCACAAAGTATATTTCCAAAAATTTTAAATATCAGGATCAATTTCTGAGATATTCAAGATATTCAAGAAACTAAATAGTTGTGTCTATGTTTGGTATGTATCTATATCATAAAGACTTAATTAAATATTTACCGAAATCAGTACCTGTGAGGTAAACTGAAATATGTCGTAATATTTATATAGGTAAGTTGGAGGTATATACATAAAAAACATATAAGTAGTATAGAGATGTATGCGCATAATGTGCAACTTAATTAGCTACCCCCTTGTATGCGCATAATGTGCACCATAATGAGCAAACCCATGTATGTACAAACAGGTATTTGGCTGGGGTTAATGACCCCACCTAGACATATCGGTTAATAACCTGCTGTGGTTTGACCGGTTGATAGCCTCAAGACAGGTCTAAGCAAGTAAAAAACCAGGGCCACCATTTTCCTTTTAAACTGGTTTATATGTAAACACCCCTACCACCTGTGATTCAACAAAAGTATATTAAAAGAAGCCAATATTTATTGTGAACAGTAGTACAAAATGTCTTCAAATCGTGAAGCCGATGTGTTTGTTGGTGAACAAAAGTTTTATTTGATTGATTCAAAAAGCAAGCATGTTATAGTATGTTTGTCGTATATTAATAACTTTGCACCATAATAATAATAATAACGTTTATTCAGTAAGCCAATGGTATAAAACATAACAGCATTATAATGTAGCGGATATCAAGAATATAATAATAATAATGAAAAAGGAAAATGAATAATACAATAGAAACCTACCAAAATATGAACTTACTAAAAAGGACATATTCATCATATGTGTTATGATACCTGGAAACAATAACGATTCAGTAATTTTTAATGAGAAAGAGTGGCAAGATTTTCTCTCTTACAAAAACGTAATTAATGATTTTTTAAAATCAGACACACCCAAAGACGCCATTGCTGATGGAAATTTTAGTGGTGATTCCAGCATTTATTTGGAATCAAATAGTATAAGACTTTGGGATATTCTTCTACTGATAATACATCATTTGGTTACATTAAAAGGACAATATTTTAACAGCTCATTAAAAATTCTTCAACTGGGTGTTAAGAATAGTGCAGATGTAGTTAATGATGGTCTCAAGATAATGGAACCTTTAAAGAATATAAATCAGGTAACTTATGGCATTAAAATGGCAATAAAATTGATTTATCTTCATCCTGACATACTAAAAGAAGATTTAAAACTATGAATAAAGTAACTATGTTACCAAAACTATCAATTAATTAATAGTTGTAGAGTACTTGCAAAGAGTACGAAGTGAACACCATTTTTAAATTACCACAATACGCCATGAGGATCTGTATTATTTTAAGGGAAAATTTTAATTCCCGAAAAAATATGTAAAATGTATCCCATTTTTTAGAGATGAAAATAATTTTACAAAATGTAAAAATGCCTGTCTATAATTTTCAAATACGAATACCCAAGGAAGAAAATTCATACAGCCATCTGGAAATTAAATAACAAGTAAATGGATAACAAATTGTTCTTTTCGTTGTACCTTATTCATTTTCGTCTGTTGTATGTTTATAAGATTCCACATTAACAGATAAATTTTAATTTATGAAGTTTTTTAAATTTTGATTATTGTTCGTACCCCTTTATCGACGAGTCGCTACTGAATTCCCGACCTACATACTTTACGACCTTCTGTAAGAAAGTACGCCCGGCTATATTTTATGCTGAGGAAAAATAGAACAAAATGAACAACTGTAGTTTCTGATGCTATCTATATTTCTGCTTTATTTAACCCACCCCTGAGTAAGGGCATAAGGGTTGCGGTGGGGGAGGGGAAGCCATGCTTTTTCGGGAAATTTATATCATAGTTTTTCTCTATGAATGATTATTTTATTTAAAAAAAAAACGTCTTTTTGAATAAATTATTTCGAATAGATTGAATGTACTAAAATTTGTAAAAAAAATAATTTTATTACAATCAATCCAAAAAACGATTAATGAAAAATGCTTTCCTCTTCAATCGCGCAAAAGTATTTCAAATTACATTCGATTAGTTTAAATCAGGGCCGTACTTTGAAAATTTGCAATACTTACTTCTTTCATTGATGTTAAATAAGTTACAACTTGAATTTTACACAAGTATGTATATATAGAATTTTTAAAACAGAAACTTTACTTTATAAAAGTATAACTGGGTATAATAGGAACATGCACATATCACGCGCACTCGTCGCGCATTAATGTGTGTATCTGATGTATGTAATAGAGCGAGTTATACCGATGTCTACTGACAGCGGTCTCTTTTTATGTTATGTGCATATTACTCGGTATATTTTGTATCAACATTAAATAGTTTAAGTGAAATGTCTTTAGTTTTTAAATAAAAAAAAAATCCAATAGAATCTAATGAAGTTTCGCTATCGTTTATTTTAGAATTTATATTTACGGCTAGAATCGCTTTGTATTTTTAACAATAACAAACCGTGTACCGAGCTTTTTATACTCGTTAGGATTTTATTTTTTCATATATTTATATTTATTATTCAACAGAAAAGATAATAAATATTGTTAGGGTTATTGGAATTCTTATTTTGTATTTTTGTATTTAATATTTAAAAGTAACTTTTCGAGTGCATCCTGTATTCCAATTCGAAGGCAATCGAATGTTCTTTACGCGGATGATGCTGAGCAATGTCAGAGAAAGGGATACGAGAGGTATAAAAGGCCATGCATCGAAAAAGCCGGTAGCGAGAAAGGATGGACGCTCAGAGAGAAATGTCGAAGGCAAATTGGAAGCAATTCAAAAGGATAGTGGGAGGAAACCTGGGAAACATTCCCAGAATCGAGGTCCCAGTAGACGTCGACCAGGCTCTTGAAACCCTAGAGCGAGTCATCCAGCAGTCACTTGCCTCCAGTATGACCACAGTGATAGTAGCAAAGCCCCAAAAATTCAATAACATTAGTCAAGACCTGAAACACCTAATCTCAGCTAGGAAGAGAGCAAGGAAAATAGCATTTCGCACAAGAGACCCAGCGGAGAGACGCCGAACTAACGTTTTAGGATGTTGCATCAGTGAGGAACTGAATCAGCACGCTGACAAGCTGGGAAGATTTTCTTGGAGAGTTCGACCCCCAAAAGCCTGGATTATGGAAACTACAGAAAGTACTAAGAGATGACAAAAAACCAGTACCAACCTTGCATGGAGCAAACGGACTGGCAAATACCGCAGAGGAAAAAGCCGATGCATTCGCTACTTCCCTGGAGTCCCAATGTTTGAACAACGAACACGAGGACGAAGACCTTGACTTCACGGAAGAAGTGGAAGATGACTACGAAAACGAACTTGATATAGAATACCTTAAGCCTTCATCTCCGGACGAGGTGGGAGGCATCATCAAGCACCTATCTGCCAAAAAAAGCCCCCGGCAGGGACAAAATCTCCATCCGAGCGAGCAGAGGTGATTATGATACAGAAACCAAACAAGGACCTCAAATTCCCGCAAAATTATAGGCCCATCAGCTTGCTCCCAGTTATGAGTAAGATTGCGGAGAGAATTATCCTAAGAAGGTTAAGAGAAAAAAACATAAATCTGAATATACTACCTGACGAACAATTCGGATTCAGAGAGGAACACTCGACCTGAGACTCGTTTAAGGGATCATCAGAGAATTCAACAGAAATCAGTCCACAGGAACCATATTCTTGGATGTCGCCAAGGGATTCGACAGAGTATGGCACGCTGGACTGATTTTTAAGTTGAAAGACTAAGGGTACACATCAGGCATGACAAGATTGCTCAGGTCGTACCTCGGCGGAAGGCAGTTTCGGGTCAAGATGGGACAAGTCCTATCTAGACCAGGAATTCCGGAAGCGGGAGTACCTTAAGGAGCGTTATTGTCACCACTGCTGTATTCCATATACACAGCGGACATCCCAAAAACCAACATACTACCATGTCCCTCTACGCGGACGACACAGCGATATCGGCAACAAGCACACAGCCAGGACTCATATCGAGATATCTACAAGATGCAGCGGAAGACATAGAAGAATGGTGCATAAGATGGATGATCAAGATCAACGCGAAAAAGTCACAGGCTGTGTTGTTCAAGAAGAGACGTCACCCTCCAGGAGAAGAAGTAACGATGAATGGACAGGACATCCCATGAATCGACTCAGCCAGTTACCTAGGAGTTATCATGGACCAAAAACTCACCTTCACCAAGCACGTGGACATGGTAGTAAAGAAGACGAAACAGGCAAGATCCAGACTAAATTGTATAACAGGACGCAGGAGCAAACTCCTACTAAAGACGAAAATGAGGCTCATGCAGGCAGTCATAATACTCATTTTCATGTACGCCTCGATGATATGGGGATATACCTGTACAGGAAGAAGATCCAGAGTCAGCAGAACATCAGCTCAAGATGGGCTTTAAATGACTATAAATATACCAGAAACGACATAATTAGGAGGGATCTAGAATCCAAAAGGATCATAGACCTTATCCACAAGAAGGCCACTGACAGCTTTAACAAACTAAGGACACAACCTAACATGGAATTAAGAGAATTAACAGAATACGAAAGAGCGGATTACACGCCAGACCACGCAAGGTGCTGGACTATGGCGGCGAGTGACCAAACCTTGGTAGGTGCAAAATTCAAGACGCTCATAGATTTTAAGATTCTCTTTCAGCGTTCTCTTTCAGCATTCTCTTTCAGAATACTACAGAGCGCAACACGCGAATCAGACAACGACTGAGCAACTGACGACTATCCACCTGGGGAGAAGGTCCCCCAGTCGCCAAGTAGGAGACTGGGGGAGCTTTCACAGGTGGCGACTTTCACAGAACGTGTACATACAAGACAAAAAAACGAACGACGAAACAGGGAAATGCCCTCAGCAAACCCTGTCTAAATGCTGATAATATGTCATCCTTCATAGCCCTTTAAGAAGGATTGGCATACTAATCAGATGGATTGAACTTGAGGCTCCATGAGTGAAGTTGTCGGGGGGAGGGGGGGTCAGTGGGGCCAGGATGGTTTCGATCTAGTAAAACAGGATGGGATCCTAAAGAAGTTTTTATCTAATTAGAGAGTTTGTGTCAATTTGTCGATGGCTTATTTGCAGTGATTTGATTTTTAATTTTATGATAATTTGTTTATTGTTTTTCTCTATCCTGTAACAAATTGATGAAACGCTAATTACTGGATTATCGTAATTTTTTGATTCATTTATTCTTTCTAGTGTGGTATTTAGGTAGCAATTTGTTTTTTGGAGGAAATTTTTAGAATTTGCTACTTTACTTATCGCCCTAAAATATTAAACCTAATTCACTAATAATACAGAGGAGATAAAGCCACTTCCGGGCAGCTTATAAAAGGTTGCTTCTATCTTCCTTCTCTCATCTTTTCTTTTCACTTTCTTAATACTTTTTTATTTATTAATTTAAGCATATTTTCTGATCAAAGAAGCTACGCAACTAAATAACGGTAAATTAATAAAAGAGGTACTCTACTCTACTCTATCTCTACTATCCTATTTCCTTTTAAGTTTTTTCATTATTTTATTATTTGGGGAGTTTTTTATATATATATTCCACAGGGTTATATGGCGTATGAGATTTAAGTTAATATAATTTAAATTTTTAGCAACCGTACTTTGTGATTTTCTTTTTACAATCATTGTTTAATGATTTTGAGTGACAAATTAACTCTCCTACATTTATAAGTGATCCATGTTGAAAGGATTCACATCCATTCAAATTTAATTGATTCCTTTTCAAATTTATTTGTGATACCACTTCATGGTTTTAAAGTAATCATGGGTTTGATTATTAAAGGGTTATTTACCTTAAGTAAAGTGGGTTTATGTTTGCTAATGAATAATAGCTATTTCTAAGTAATTTTCTAAGGTTGGTATGAACCTTACCAACTAAGCTTAACTTTAGCATCAGCGCTATCAAACTTTTAAGTTTTAGTTAATTTTCTTAGTAAGTTATCCTTCTGTTAATTTATTTGGTTTTAATATTGCTTTTTCCACACAGATGGATGTAATTATTGCAGACTAAAAGATCTAATACCTAGTCAGGGGTATATTTTTGGGGAATAATAGCATTCCATCTTTATTATCAGTCTTTTAGGCAATTTACGTAACCTCAGGGGTAGTATAAGACGTCTTTTAACCACAATTTTTTTGTGTTGCCAATATAAGTAGCTCACACACACATATGCTTCATTTTCATGCACACCTGAAAAAGTTTTCAAGTGGAAATCTAGTTCCTCGGCCTCAGAACGTCGGTGAATCTGTAACGTGGAGCATCGAGAGACCTTACAGTGACAAGGCTCCTTCCTGTATAGAAACTGAACTGAATACCACCTCGTTTGAACAACTGAACAGGCTAGATCACCTCCAGAACCAGCAGGACCATCCCTCAGCTTAGTCATCTGGTACTTAAATCGAAACCGAGCCGAGCTTATTTGTATTTAGTGTTGTACAAGTTACTTAAATTGCATAATATATAATTTGGAACCTTCAGTTCAAATTATCATTTAAGAATTGATTTTATATCTTAGGAGCCTTTAGTTCAAATTAATTTGTATATATTAGGAACCTTCAGTACGAACTAACGTTATGTATCAGGAACCTTTAGTTCGTTTAAATATTTGTTCTGCCAGAACCCTCAGTTCTGCCGTTTGTCAATTGCATCGAAACTGCAGCTAAAACCCATCTAGTTTCTTGTTTTTCAGTGAGAAAATACTTTTTAGGTACCAGTACTGCAAATACTCATCTAGCTACTTTACCGACCGGAAAATCATAGATGATAATGAAAAAGAGTATATAATAGCAGCTGGAGTTCCTCAGAGATCTGTCTTGGGTCCACTACTGTGGAATATCGTAAATTATGGAATATTAAGTAGAGAGACAATGCCTAATATTAATCTCATTGCCTACGCAGATGACTTAGCAGTCACAGTCACAGACAGAACGGAGGAAGGCCTTATAATTTTGGTTAACACCATTCTGGAACAAATCAGCGAGTGGATAAAACTAAATGATCTCAAACTAGCATGGAAAAAACAGAGGCGGTGTTACTAATTGGTAGGAAAAATCTGAGTAGACCAATTACGTTTACAATTGAAGAAGCTCTTATTGTACCAAATGATAGTATAAAATACCTGGGGGTCACATTATATAGAAGCTTGACATATAAGGAACACTTAGGTAATGCAGTGGCTAAAGGAAAGAAGGTTATGACCTCGTTAATAAAACTAATGCCCAATAAAGGGGGAGCTACGGAAACAAAGAGAAGATTATTGGGAACAGTAGTCCATTCAATCCTAATGTATGCATCACAGATTTGGAAAAATAATTTGCATAGAAAAATAATTGAAAAAAGCTAGCACAAATACAAAGAACGATGGCGATCAGAATCTGCAAAGGATATAAAACAATAACTATGGAAAGCAGACTCGTTATTTCCAGAATTATACCCATAGGCTTGCTGATTTAAGAAAGATGTGAATTTCAAGATAAGAGCATACCTGATTGAAGAAAGATGTGAAGTTCAAGGTAAGAGCATAGCTGAAAAGGAAGATGGACGTACACACTCTTACCTAATATTAAAAAATGGAATAAACGGAAACTAGGAAACGTCACATTTCATATTACTCCTTGTCTAACTGGTCATGGCTGGTTTATGGAAAACCTGAATAGATTAGGTGTAAATGAGCAACAAGATTGTATGTACTGTCCAAATGTGGATACAGTAGAGCATACCCTGTTTCAATGCGGAGAATGGAGAGAGATCAGGCTAGAGCTAGAAGAACGTATTGGAATAAGGCGCTCTAAAGAAAACATTTTAGATGTCATGACCAGTAACATAGAGCAACAACAACAACAACAACAACAACAACAACAACAACAACAACAACAACAATATCAACAACAACAACAACAACAACAACAACAACAACAACAACAACAACAACAACAACAACAACAACAACAACAACAACAACAACAACAACAACAACAACAACAACAACAACAACAACAACAACAACAACAACAACAACAACAACAACAACAACAACAACAACAACAACAACAACAACAACAACAACAACAACAACAACAACAACAACAACAACAACAACAACAACAACAACAACAACAACAACAACAACAACAACAACAACAACAACAACAACAACAACAACAACAACAACAACAACAACAACAACAACAACAACAACAACAACAACAACAACAACAACAACAACAACAATAACAACAACAACAACAAATAGGTAATATGAAAAAGATACTGGAACAAAAGGAGAGATATTTTAGAAGAAGCTTATCCTAACAATTTGTTGAGAAGTACCCTTCGAAGTTATGCCGACTGGTGATTCCGAGGAGACATTCCTGTGAAAAAGAGTGGAAGTCTTTTAGTCGGTAGAAATCCGGCACTATTAGACATCTCAGACGTCTAATGTCTTTTGAAGATTTTGTTACCACCCTCAATAAAAAAAAAATGATCTAAAATAAGACATTATTATCTTCTATCGTCAACATAAATATTGAAACCCGGTCCTGCACTAACTACATTAGCCGGTAACGGTAACACAATCTATGCAATCCGCATATCACTCATGGCCTGCAGCTAGCGGAGCATCAGCCGTGGCCACTGTTCGATGGTCTCCGCTCCCATTAGCCCTTCGGCTACTACTAGCAACTGGACGTTTGCATGTACGCGCAAACAAAAAAGGGGGTTGTGGAGGCAATGAGGGTACGGTGTACAAGGGGAATTGGGAGGTAAACGCGTACGCTTCGCCGTAAAATAACAGCAAAAAATATGTTTGAGACGTGGAGGGTGTTTTTCTGCTTGTTTGTAAATAGAAAGGGGGCGCTTTACACTGGTCAGGGGGGTCGTGCTAATTGAAAATATGATGCTTGTATGTTGAACTTGTGGAAAAGGGAAAACAGTTATTTTTTTTACTATACAGGGTGATCTATTAGTGTGAAAAAGTCCAATATCTTCGCCATTATTGGAGATATAAAAAAATATTTTCACAGAACGGTAGACAACGTTAAACTACATATTTTAAAATTATTTTTGAATATACAGGGTGTTTAATAACTTCTTTTTAATGGATCACCCTGTATTTTATTTTATATTTGAATTGCCCTCGCTTTTCCCATTCTAAAAATATAAATTATTAATGGTGTATACAGGGTATTTTGCAGGATATAATCAGTTTTGTATGAAAATCGTTTTGAATTCAATGACCTATATCATGCAAAAGAAACAATTGACAACCAATTTTTTTTCTGTCACAATTTTTCGATCATGGTCAAATTTTATCTGGAGACACTATTTTTTTCAATTCGCATCTAATCTGTACGGGTGAGTCAAAACACAAATACATAATTTTCTCAATTTTTTTAAATGGTTCATCCTGTATTTTATGATCGTTCAAAAGTATCGTAATTATACTTTAATTTGACTTAAGCATTACCTATATCAAAAGTTAATAGTTTTTGGAGATTTTTAAATGTTAGTGGTAAAAACGATAATTCTGAAACTAATTGATAGAAAATACATTCTGTTTGATAATTAGTAATTATTACAATTTAACCAGCTGTAATTTATTATCGATTTTTACATTAAGAAAGAAAAAATATCAACAGCTAGCACAAATTCATACTTTATTATTTAAATGTAATTTTTGCAAATTATATTTAATTAGAACAGTTGTTGAAATTGGCCTCCCATAATATTTATGCAGGCCTGAAGACATTTTTCAAAGTTCCGACTCACATGTCTAAGCATTTCCACAGTAACACTTTGAAATGCCTCTACTTATATTTTCATATCATATACTATAGTTGCAGGTATTTTATTACTAGAGCCTTAACGTAGCCCCAGAAAAAAAAGTCCCTTTTAGTTAAATCTGGTGACCGGGCTGGCCAACGGATTGGCCCGACTCTTCCTATCCATCGTCCTGGAAATTGATCTGCAAGTTCGTCATTTACAAGAGCGTTATTGTGAGCAGAAGCACCATCATGTAAATACCATATTTTTCGGAGTACTTCAAGAGGAAGATCTTCAAGCAATATTGGTAAAGAATTCACTAGAAAGTCTAAGTACAATTCCCCATTTACAGGTTCGTTAAAAAAATGAGGTCCTATCACTTACTCACCGATAATGCCACCCCAAACATTTAAAGACCACCTTTCCTGACTGTGAGTAATTATATGGTATGGATTAGAAGTGGAATAATAATGAAAGTTGTGCCTATTGACACAGCCATTTCGATGAAAAGTTGCCTCATCTTCAAAAAGCACGTACTCAAAAAAATCTCTTCGTTCAGTAATTTTTTGTTGTGACCATTCACAAAAAGTTACCCTGTGTTCAAAATCCATAATAGTGAGTTCCTGATGTAGTTGCATATGAGACGGATGCATTTTATTTTTGGAAAGTATTCTTTGTACTTATTTCCTGTTCTATTGAAATATTTCTTATACTTATATGCGGATTTTTGGTAACTGCTAACAAAACATTTAGTTCATTTTCCTCTTTAGTAACAGTTTTTGTTCTATCAATTTTCTCATATGAAACTGGCCCTGCTCGGTTAAATCGATGCACCAGTTTTTCGAACGATGTTTTATTTGGCGTTCTACGCTCTGGAAATCGTTTTTTATAAACTCTAGTTGCTAACAAAGAATTTTTCTTGCATTCTCTCAAAATCCATACCATATCAACTAATTCTTCACGACCATAATTCATATTAAAAAACTGGCGAGACTTTGTAGAAAACAAATAATGCAACACTAATGATATTAATAATAACAAACTGTCAGTATTAAGGGTTTTCAAAACCAACTTAAAAAAAAAATTAGTAGGTTTCATTTGTCGTTTGTGGTTGCAATGTTTATTTCTTTTTCTAATAAATGTATAAGTGACATTACATATTGTCAGAAACTTACTCAGTCGATAATAAATAATTACTTCAGGTTAAATTCAATTAATTACTAATGATAAATAAAATGTATTTCCAATCAATTATTTTCTGAATTATCATTTTTACCACTAAAATTTAAAAATCTCTAAAAACTATTAACTTTTGGTATAGGGAATGATTGAGTCAAATTAAAGTATAATTAGGATACTTTTGAACGAAGATATAAAATACAGGGTGAACCATTTAAAAAAATTGAGAAATATATGATCGAAAAATTGTGGACAATTGTTTCTTTTGCATGATATAGGTTGAATTCAATACGATTTTCATACAAAACTGATTATATCCTGCAAAATACCCTGTATAAACCAATAATAATTTATATTTTTAGAATGGGAAAAGCGAGGATAAATCAAATATAAAATAAAATACAGGGTGATCCAATAAAAAGAACATAAGTTGGTTCCAGAGGGAAGTTATTAAACACCCTGTATATTCTAAAATAATTTTAAAATATGTAGTTTAACGCTGCCTACCGTTCTGTGAAAATATTTTTTTATATCTCTAATAATGGCGGAGATATTGGACTTTTTCACACTAGTGGATCACCCTGTATACATGGTTAAACCCTGTTATATTCAATATCTGACACTATTATAGATATAAAAAAATATAATATATTTACCGAATGGTAGACAACGGTATAAATTATTTTCGAATGAGACCAGGTTATTTTTACCGATATGAAGAACCATACATTTTTTTATTTCAATTTTAAGGCCGGGCGGAGAGGCTAGCCGCGAGCTTAGTGTGCATCAACTTACTCGCAACAGTTAAGCAGTGATCTCTCCGGTCACGTCGTGGATGAGTGACCGCTGGGAGGTTCCACCATGGGCCTGTCACCATGGGATTCAGCCGACTAGTGTTTAACCATCGACGACGTGAAATGAATGAGAATGAATGAGGGTGTGAATGGGAAAGTAGTAGGACCTTCAAATGGTGGTACAATAAGCCGCAGGCTGTAGTGCTGCCAGACTACAGACGGATTAGGGTGTAGCACGGGAGGTCTAAAGGGTGTAAAAATAAAAAAAAAAGGCCAATTTTTTTAAACACTTTTTGAGAACGCCATTTAAGAAAGAAAAGTAAAAAATATATTTTACTGCAATATTAAAAGATCACTCCAAACTAACCACTATTTCAAAACAATGTAACTAAATTCTAAATATCGTATTTTTTATTAAAATTAATTTATCTTGAAGACTTATATCTAAGTTGAGTAACAGAATTCATCCCAAAATGTTGCCAAATTCTTGGAATACTCTCTGCGACCCAAACTGAAACAACGGCCATCTTTAACGCGACCTCCGCAAAGTTTAATCGATTAACAAATAATAAAAGGAGCTTCAAGATTATGTCATCGTCAACCGAAATGATAAAAGCCGCAATTTTGGTTGTTCATAATAGTTTAGCCAAACTAGTAAAAGAGCTAAGTGTTTTTGGAGACTTGGTTGAGAGGACGCTTTGTTTGGTAATTGATAAATAATCGAATTTGGATGGTGGTTTTTAAATACAAAGAATTTTACTTACCCACACCCCACAGCTTGTTATATAATGAAGGATTCTTACCTAGAAATAAAAAAAGTATTAAAATGCTGTAATTATAGAAAATTATAACTCCTATTAAATATATCACTTTTCACATGTCCCTCGTATTGTTCAAAAATCAATATTAAGTTATGGTGTATGTACCTTATTCCAAATGAAATTCTCCAACGAATTGCTCGAATGCATGAATACAAACAGCCGAATTCCGGCTTGTCGGTTCGGTTGTTCTATGCAAAACAACGCAACCAGTTCACGATCCATAACCGACCTTCATCAGTGCCTCACCGTACGGGGGGCAAACGATTACTTGTTTTAACTTCGATTTTTGGCGCTATTGCTGAAACCATATTTTTTCGAGACACAATACCTTTCTCGACATAAGATTCAATAAAACAAATGAATAATGGGTATATCCTAAAATATCCAGAGATAACAGGAGATGTAACTACAATAGTTATTTATGCAACAAGTGCAAAAAGTAAGTGTTTATTGCACGTGACGTGAAATTGTCGAGTTGGACAACACGTCGAGTGCAATAAACACTTTTTGCACGAGTTGCATACAATATTTTTTCTACGTTCATGTAAAAACCAAAAAATGTTTAATAGAACTGCAGTTGTATTATCCAAATCATAGTAGTCGTGATCGTGTACCTTTATTTGAGGCATTTATTTACGTTTGTGTTCATAATTTGTAATTACATTTTTAATAAAATACATTTTTTAATTAATTTATTTATTAAATGATTGAAAATAATATAAAATATGCAATTGTTTTTAAAACGTAACACAAAAAATGAAAATGGACTAATTATTTGGCGTTGATTTGAATATTTATGTTTGTCATGATCATAAAACGCTGTAGTAAAATGACAGATGAGTGCAATAAAATTTTTATTGCACTAGTGCAATAAAGAACCAGTTTTTTCACTAAATATAGTTCAATAAAGTTTTGTTTTTTGCATGAACGTAGAAAAACGAATATCGTGCTGTCATGAATAAGACATATTCTAAGGGACACAGGAGAGTATATGTTGTTGTTATATGAATATTTCATTATTAATTCCAAAACATAGTCAATGCTTGGATGTCAAATATTTTGTACTAGATGTGGCAACATGGGTTGAAATGTATGTTGTTTATTATGGGCTTACAAGGGCTTACATATATATTTATTGATAAAATTATTCTGTACAACAGTCAAATCTTTCAATTTATCCCTTCCCATACCTCACACCACATGTCTCTGCGCTCCCGTTATCGTTGTACTCCACATATTAAATCTTCTCTTATTTAGTTTCTTTGGTGGCTGTAAATGCCCTCGTAGTAACGTTATTTTTCCACATAATGGTGGGTACGTTCATATGGGCTCTTAAATGATCTCCCAATGTTTATTTTGATTTCATTACAAGTTCTATGCTCTTTTCAGCTATGCTGATTATTCCATTTTTTTGTTAGTTACTCCCTGCACTACAACTTCTTTTATAATATGCAATGTAAATAAAGTATATAAAAGAAATGCAATCGTTATAATGTAAATATGTGTATTTTGTGTAGCGTAACGACAGAGCATCAGTTTCAAAAACCATGCATTTTTATATAATCAGGTCTATTAATTGTGAAATTACTCAAAAAAAGGTATTCACCTTATATTTTTTTTTTTATAAATCCAGTTCCTCCTTTTTTTGAATATTTAAAAGGCATTTGCACATTAATTCTTTGAAACAAGACCATGGTATTCCCAATAGAATGTATTATAATGGTAAAATTGCTGATAATGGGAAAGACATCAGTAATTTGTTTGCTACGCATTTCTCCAGTGTTTATAAGAAAGATATTGTAGATGAGTCAAACCTTCATTATAATGCTTTTAACCAGCCTGATATTCCCTTTATACAGTTTTCCTTAAATCATGTTTATGATGGTATTAACTCCCTAAAAGATAAATTGAGTTATGGTTCAGATGGAATCCCTGCTTATTTTTTGAGAAAAATGTAAATTCACTCTTTCCAAACCACTACAGTTTTTATTTAATTCCTCTTTGAAATTACAACAGTTTCCTGCAAAATGGCGTGATAGTTTCATTACCCCCATATTTAAAAATGGTCAGAAAGATGACATAGTTAACTATCGCCCTGTAGTTTTACTTTCTGCAATACCTAAATTATTAGAATTATTGTTATATAAACTTTTGTCATGGCATTGCAAAAACATTTTGATTGAACAACAGCATGGGTTTATGGGAGGTAAGTCTACTAATACAAATTCACTGCTCTACGAACATTATATCATTTCTACCTTCGAGAGGGGTAACAGGTTGACTCAATTTACACTGACTTCTAGAAGGCATTTGACACGGTGAACCATGATTTGCTTTTTAAGAAACTAGTGAAATTCGGGTTTCCAAACTACTTAGTGAAATGGTTAGAAAGTTACCTGCAATCCAGGGTTCAATATGTCAAAGTTGAAAGTTTTATTTCGATTCCAATAAATGTAAGTTCAAGTGTCCCCCAGGAATCTCATTTGGGACCATTACTATTTAATATATTCATTAACGATGTGGCTTTAGGATCTAAATATTGTAAGTTCCTACTATTCGCAGATGACCTGAAATTATTCATGGAAATCTTAAACTTACCTGACTGTTTGAAGTTACAAGATGATTTTATTAATTGGGCTTTAAATAATGCCATGTCTTTAAATCCACGTACATGTTTATCAATCACCTTCACAAGATCAAAAAACCCTATAAATTATCTTTATAATATCAATACTATTGTTTTGGAGAAAGTTAGTAAAATCAAGGATCTAGGTGTGATCTTCGATAGTTCTTTGACATTTGTCCTACACATGAGATCCATCATTAGAAGAGCTCTGAAAACATTGGGATTTGTGACCAGGAACTCTAGGGAATTCTCGGTGCTTACATTCCGAACCCTTTACTTAACACTAGTGCGCAGCATCCTCTTATATGCTTCACCAGTCTGGTCACCTCATTACCGGACTCATATTTTAAATTTAGAAGCAGTTCAAAATAGGTTTCTAAGAACTTGTCAGTGGAGGTTACATATGCCTTATCTTTCTAAGAGGGAGCTTAATAACCATTTAAACTTATTGTCAGTTGAGAAAACGTTAATTAGTAATGATCTTTTATTTCTTTATAACCTCCTGGAAGGAAATATAGCTTGTCCAGATATGTTGGAGCTAATAAACTTTAGATTAAACAAAATAAATATTAGAGGGAAACCATTATTTTCAATTAGCTTCCATCATACGAACTAGGGACATAACAGTCCTTTAACCAAATTTCAAAGGCAAGGAAATGAAATTAACAGACACACTGAACTTTTGGGAGTCGGTTTAGGTTTAAAAATCAGCTGAGAGAGTACTTATCAAGTTAGCTTTAGCTTTAAGTTTTTTGTGATATTTAAGATATTTAAGTTTTTTTTTTCTTTTTTGTATGATACTTTAGGTTAGGTTTAAAATATCTACTGAAAATAATTATTTTGTAAAAGATTTTCCGTAAAAAAATAAAATAAAAAGAGTGGCATTTGCATAAAAAGGGTGGCATTTGTCAAAAGTAGGACATTTTCGTACTGTGGCGTTAAGCGTACGAGCGTGGAAAATACGCCAAAAGCGTGACGTCTAGCAACCCTAATTTCGTGCCATGTGGAAATGTCATCCATTCCTAACCTTTAACATCTTCGGTAAAAGGCATTACAGTATATTCGTGATGATTCTTAAATTTTCAATTATTCTCAAGTTGAGAATCTCATCAACAACTGATGACCCAATTCCTGAAGTTGGTTGCATATAATATGAGTTGTGGGTACCTAGATTTTTACACCAGATAGTTCGATGTGTTATTGTGCAACAGCTGCATCACAAAAACCCAAATACAAACATACTCTGAATACTCTTTTATTCTTAGGCTTACAGCATATAAAACATCAATAAAAATTGTTACAAGTTAAAATGTTACAAACACGTAATCTTCTTGTTCCTATCACCTCTCGCCCTCTTGAGTGTTTGCAACACTACAACAGTTCCCATTTTTAACAGCAAGAAAGTAGGTTTGTATCACAAAATGGAGATAAAACTCGAGATCAAAATAACTGGCCTCTATTTTGTAATATGATATTATTTTATATATTTTTATAGTGTTTTAAGCTCTATGATTTTGGGGAGTGGGTCAGGTTATTAAACAACTCGTATTACTTTGAAAAATGCCACTATATTTAAACTTTCTAAACTTGACAAGCGATTAGTGATGAAAATATAGAAAATCACTAACCATAATGATATTATAATTAAATAAGGTAGCGACAAATTCTAATTCACAGAGACTTAATTATTCAAATTTAAATGATTTATTAAAACTTATCTGTTGAATCAGAGGAGTGACTGTAGAGGCCTTCTTGTTAAATTTTCATAGGTAAAGTTAAATCTCGTTAACTTCTTTCGGTGGTTGAAGTAAACTTCTTGATATATTCTAAACAGGCAGCTTGTACGTTCTTCCAAATTTCATCTAGATACAACTTCTATTGAAACATCTATATACAGTTTCTATTGAACCATCTATATAACATCTATAGGACCATCTATATACAGCAAGGCTACAAGGAAAAAGGTAAAAATATAAAGAAAGGAACCAGGAAGAGTATATAGGAAACAGATAAGATGCTTTTTACTATCAAATGAACAAATTAAACTATTATTTGAATAGATTCACAGAGACTAGAGTTAATATGAATAGGAAAAATCTTATTTAACATATTTAAATATAGTAAAGCATATTATCTCTTTATTAACAAAATAATAGATAAAATTATATAAAACATGTGATTTCTTGTGTTTTTCATGTTGTTGAGGTTATGTTTCAAATTTGACATCTTATTTAGAAATTCTTGTACAAAATATATATTTTCAACAAAGTATCAGTAGGAAACTTACCTTTTTATAATCAGACGGTCATTAAAAATATTAAAGATAATTAGTACATCGGATTTCCAAGATAAAAGATAATTAAAATTCAATAATCAACTTGCTTGTCGACAGAGATAAAATGAAAATGACAATCCAAGTTTTGACACAAGGCATAAACGACAAATGAGATTTGTGTAGAGATGTTGGTTTCAAAATAACGAAAACGGTTCCGACCGTTATAATGTCTGGGTCAAATAACGAAAACGGTTCCAACCGTTACAATTTTTACTTACCTATCCAGATTCATATTAAAGTCGATTAATAACGTTACTATCGGTATTACCTTGTATACTACCCACAAATTATAATTTGAATTAAATTGGAACATTCTAAAACATTCCACATCTCCCATAGACGATACCGAACCACCGAACCCAGTAGCGGTCGGTGAAAATACAGATAAAGCCGAAAAGTGGAAAAGTGAGTTAGAGCTCATCAATCAGAGGCTATCTCTAGTCTAGCAGCGTATATAAAACAATAAATGAGCCTTTTATCACTTTTATCTGGAGTATTTCAAATATTATGTCACATTCGTGCATACGATAATGGTTATTTCACATACGGGGCATCACCGCGAAATTAATATTGTACGGCATTTTACAAATTATCGAGTATTTTTTATTTTTTAATTCTTTAGCAATTTTTTTATTTAAAATACATATTGGAACAGCAGTCATTTTGATTATAGAATAAAAATAAAAAGCATACGCTTACCAACAAAAGTTTAATAAGACTGAAAATAAAATAAAATGAAATATTTTGAATACAATAATTCTCGTATTTTAATGCTAACATAGATAAAATAATAAGATATACAGATGTATCCAGAATTATTTAACCATCTAATGACTGAATAACTTAAGGATTAGAGGCTGAATAAGAACCAGAAGATTAAAAAAGAAGATATTTATTTTATATTTGACGTTTTCTTGGTTGTTAAATAGCCGCGAAAGAGGCCACGTAATAGATTCCAAAACAGTGTGTTGCTAATGGATGGATATAACTCGTGCAAGATAGAGAAAATCTGAGGGGTGAGGGGAGAGAGAGTGCTACGCTTCGTCCAATGTCTAGATAGAAAAATATTTAATATACATCAAATGAACTAACGGCCTTTCACCGCTTATATGAAAAGGGAAATAAATTAAAATCGCTTTATATAGAAATACACCTGCTGCAAACAGTTTGAAACTGGTTTAAATTCAATACATTCTTGCCCCCGCTCGACGAGCGCATAACCAAAAGCTCAAATGTAAATTAGGAATTCAATGAAAATAAATTTCCCAATCTGAATAACGTCAAACAACCGAAAGTAATGAAAATCAAATGTTTTCATTAAATTTTCCGATAGAGTGGCTATTTGTTATTTAATGAAATTGAAAAATATTTTTATGCAGTTATTTCAAAAACATTCCTGTTTCGAATATGAGAGGTTAAATTATTCATTGGTTGATTTGCGCTCCATATATTTTTACTTCTCTTAAATTTTCATAGAAAAAAAAGTTAAGAAATTTAAATTCGGAGACCACCTAGGGTCAAATATTTTTATTGCAAAATACTTCTGAAATAAAAATGATAGCAAAACCAGAGATCTAATGACTCTCATAAATATCATATTAGCCGACGACCCTCATTATCACTATTGTTCGATTTGTAGATAAGCAATAAAACTGTCTGTTGGTTAAAATATTCCCAGGTCCGAAATTTATATGCATAAACTAAAACGACTAAAACAAACGTCAATTTGGCAACATCGCGAACCTACAAAAGTCATCAACGCAAAAGAAACCACACAAAAAAGCACCCTTTTTAAACTATGAAAAATATCAAGTGAGCGTCGGCTTCGGTCGTAGACATCAGCATCAGCGTCAACAGTGATGTCGCTTAAATCCTCTAAGACGCCGATCCAGAGTGCCATGCATCTACTTTACCGCATGTAATTTTAAATAGATGGCGTTGCAAGAAGCGTCTCCACCGCGATAGCAAAGTGCATGTGTATCTTGATTTAGACGTGCTCGTACACCCTTTTGACTGTCAACTTCACTTGACGGCTTTTCGCGTTTAAAAATAAGTGGGAGAAGACAATCGCGGTTGGCGTGTATACGTATAAAGTCAGTTTTTGATAATAAACGAAAATTGCGATAAATTATTAAGGTATAAAGTTTCTTTAAATTGACAAATACATTTCTGTGACTATTTGTCTTAAGAATATAAATGTAGTATTAACATTTTTATTGCCCGATCCGATTTTATCCCACTTCTGAAAATTGCACTATCCCACTTCTGAAAATAAAACTATCGCACTGCTGCTGATCTCTGCTCTCGACGCGATGACACTTTGAACGATCGTCACTTATTTGTGTCGTCTGGAAAGGTATCTGGCCGCCATGTTTTGCGTTTTCCGTCTTCCGCCACCGCCGGTTTTCTTTTCTGTCTCTTTTTTCGGGCCACGACCACGACTCAAAAGTCACTGACGGTAATTGTTCGAGACATTCACAAATTCCTCCGTACAGAACAATGGTTCGGGAGTTTCTTCTCCTTGGATTGAAAAACTCAAGATTGATGATGGACCGGCAGACGAAGCAGAGGCAGTGGCGGCGTCGACTTTTCTAAAAAAATTAAACGTGTCTTGATACACTTCTGAAATATCTATATAGATCAAATTGATATCCTAAAGAAGAGCAAGAAATTGTTCAGTGTCTATTAATGCGATCTAATATGGGACATCTCTGTGATAAGCAGGAGTTAAGAGAATTGGTTCAAAAATATGAAACAGATAAGAATTTAAAAACTCCCTTTTCAGAAACGCGCCTGGAGAAGATTGGTATCTGGGTTTTATGTCAAGGCATCCCCAGTTATCCCTCAAAAAACCAGAACATCTGCAGAAACTCAGAAAAGACGCAAGAAAGCCCCACATTGTCTACAGCTTTTATGAATTACTTAGATGGTGACGATAATGCTTGTTTTATCTTCAATGCATATGAATCAGGTTTCCATAGCGACCTTAGCAGAGTTAGAGCTATTGGACACAAGGGCAAAGCATTAAGTAGAGTTTCGGGAGGATCAGGCAGAGAATCCACAACAGATCTTGCCTGTGTGTCTGCTGATGGCAGGTGCTTGCCCCCTTTAATAGTTTTTAAGGGCGCTGCAGTCCAACCAAGATTGACTATCTAAACCAGTGGTCGCCAACCTGTCGATCGCGAGCTACAGGTAGCTCGCGGAGGCAATTCTGGTAGCTCTCACAACGATTTTAATTTAAAAAATACAAACTGCAAAAATCAGAGAAGCTTCCGAAAATTCGATAAAAAAATCTAACTGTCATAATATTAAAAATAAACAGCGGCAACGTTGCGGTGAGCGATCTGCCGCTGACGCCATCAAGCTAGAATCGGCTAGAACCGACCAGCCGGACCAGCGCGTTAGTGTTCGAGAACGATCAGGATTGCTTTAAACGGGATAAATACGCACGGCGCGGCGACATTGCGCTTAGTTTAAAACTGAACGCGTAACCAACGTCCAGCGGTTGGGTTAGTAGAGAACAACAAAAAATAATATTATAGCAAGCAGTTGTAAGAAGGTAAAGACATACCACTTTCATACGGAATGGGAAAAACAATACTTTTTTACAGAAGCTAAAGATAAAAATGTGTGTTTGATATGTAATACTTCGATCTCCGTTGCTAAAAAAGGAAATATTGAGAGACATCATAAAACTGTACATTCTAATTTTGAAAAATCATTCCCACTACATTCTGCCGCCAGAAAGGAGAAACTGAAACAGTTAAAAAAGCAGTTAATTGGACAACAATCAATATTTTTTAGAACAGTCGACAAAAATAAGGCTGCAACTGAAGCATCGTACCGTGTGTCCCAGATAATTGCACAAAAACAGAAACCTTATGAAGACGGGGAAATGATAAAACAGGCGTTTTTAGAAGCTGCTGATTCGTTATTTGCCAATTTTAGAAATAAAGACGAGATAGTTTCAGCTATAAAATCTATGCAACTTTCTGCTAATACAGTGATGAGACGTGTAGAAGTAATGAGCAATGATCTTTTTTTACAGTTAAGAACTGACTTAGATAACTGTGTTTATTTTTCACTTCAACTGGATGAATCAACAGATGTCGTTGACACTGCCCAGATGGCCGTGTTCGTCAGGATGGTTTTAAGTGATTTTACGATTAAAGAAGATCTTTTGAAGTTTATTCCACTGAAAGGACCCACTACTGGACAGGAGTTGTTTTCTCATTTAAAAAATATTATTTCTTCCGAGAAAATTCCAATATCGAAAATGGTAGGCTTGACAACCGATGGGGCTCCAGCTATGGTGGGTTGTGATAAGGGTCTGGTGGCGTTATGTCGTAAAGATGAAACTTTTCCGCAATTTCTCTGTTATCATTGCATTATCCATTAGCAAGCATTATGTGGAAATTTCCTGAAACTAAACAACGTTATGATACTGGTGGTAAAAATTGTGAACAAGATTAGAGCTCAAGCGTTACAAAGAATATTATTCAAAACCTTGGCCGATGAAGTTGACTGTCAATACGGGGACCTACACCTTCACTCTGAAGTCCGATGGTTAAGTAGAGGACGGGTGCTGAAACGTTTTAATGATGTCCTATCTGGCATAGTTCAATTTTTCAAACAACGCGATGAACCGACTCCGGAACTAGAAAATTCAATCTGGCTTAGAGATTTTGGTTTTCTCGTTGACATTACAGAGAAATTATACAAACTTAATTTGCAGCTTCAGGGGAGAGACAAAGAACTAGCGAAAATGATTTCTGATATAAAAGCATTTATCAAAAACCTAATTAACAGCGATGCCAAGCATTTTCCTATTCTTTCAGAAAAAATATCTCAAAATCCAGTAGAACCCTATGACAGCAAATATCATGTTGAAATAGTTTCTATCCTGAAGAATAACTTCAAAAATCGTTTTAAGGATTTCAACGAAATGGCTTTAGTAGCGCAGTTTGTTGTTTCACCCTTAATGGAAATTGATATCCAACAGTTTGCAACTTGTGTTATGCAGAACTTTGGCGAAGACATCGCTGCAAGAGAAATGGAAGTAATTGAGTTTCAAAATGATTTAGCCTTAAAATCGTTAGTCTCAAGTACCAAATGTATCTGGCCTATTATGGTAAGTAAAGACAAATATTCAGTTTTATGCCGTGTTGCCTTGAAAGTGAAAGCATTATTCAGTTCAACCTATTTGTGTGAATCTTCTTTTTCCCGTATGAAGTTTATTAAGAACAAATATCGCAATCGACTTACAGAAGAACATTTGGATAATTGTATTCGAATGGCTGTATCAAATTATATTGCAAACATTAAAAAAAATTATCGATGAGTCTGAGTGTCAGCCTTCTCATTGAACGTGCTTTTTTATTTTTCAATGTTTATGTTCATGATAGTGCGTTACTTTTTTGTTTTTATTATTATTATTATTATTGACTATTTTTAAATCTTACGTGACATGCCGTTATGGCTAGATAAAAGTTTGTGTTTATTTTTCAAACACCTTCTTTTGGTAGGTAGGAATGTAGCTATGAACAAGTACGTACTAGTAATATTAGTTATTTTGTTATTAGTTTATTATTAGTACCTATGTATTATGTATTACCAGTTAAATAGTAAAATAAATACATATAATGATAAACTAACTGTGGATTATTTTATTTACGTTGCGTTACGTGGCTTCCGTGTGGGTAGCTCGCTGTTTATTCCAAAATTAACAAAGTAGCTCAACACATTGAGAGGTTGGCGACCACTGATTTAAACACTTTAAACAAAAAAAAAATGGATGGATGGATGGAAGAGCCTCTGGTTTTATTCCATTCATCAAAGAACTAAAAACTACAAAAAATCGTCCAAATCAGAAAGCTTTTCTTTTGTATGATGGTCACTGCAGCCATTAATAACAATATTATACTTATGAAGTTTCCCAGCTTTAACTGATAAAATACAGCTCTTAGATAAGGCTGTTTTTGTACCATTAAAGACGAGCTGAGAAAAAAAGCTTGTGGCGTATGGAAGAAAGCAGATAGACAAAAGTTGTAGAAGATTGACAAAACAAGATTTTAGCGACAGGTCTGGACAGAATCAATGAAAAGAAAAAATATTATTGCAGGTTTTTGTAAGTACAGGTGTATTTACTGTCAATTCTTCAAAATTTCCAAAAAAAGAAATTAATCCAATTGATATTCAGATATGAAGCAGGAAAAGAAATAGAAAAGCAGGTGGCAGGAAAAAAAACTAAAAAAGCCAATACTTCAGGTATGAAAGAAACTAAAAAAAAGCAGAAAATAAAACAGTGTGAAAACATTAATTAAAGATGTCTAGTCTTTATATTATCCAGCTAGTATTACCATTGAAGTGGCTGGACCAAACCAAATGTTGCTAATTATTTAAACAAGCATGTTTCCTTATAATTTTGTGTAAACGTGTCAAAAGTGTCCAAATTCGTCTACATTTACCCCAACTGACCCTAATAAAAAAGAAGAATAGAAGCAGAAACAGAAAAAATTAACAACTGACCAAATCTTTGAAACAGGTACTCACAGGTTGCTACGAATACGAAATACCGATGATGTTCATTGATTTTAAAAGCGCATACGATACTGTAAATCGATGAAAACTGGTAAATGCTTTGAAAAGACTAAAAATATCGCTTAAATTTGAAAATTAAAAAGACAAGACAGTGAAAAGCACAAGGTGTGAAGAATTTGAAGGCCAAAATGGTCTTAGGCAGAGAGATTCATTAATCACCCTTAGTTATAACTTGGTCCCTTAGTCATCAGAAACAGTGGCATAAACAGATATGGAACCTTGATCAACAGATCTCACCAAGAATTAGAATATGCAGATGATGTCGTACTGTTAGATTGAAGCGAACAACATTCTTCGGTAGAGAATTCCAAAAAATTGTTCTTTTTTCAGCTTCCATTTATGGCCACGTAGTCGATTTTCACTGTCCACGATGAACATACATTTTAAATTTCCAGAATTATATTTTAAAATACGAAAACAAATTATCATATCACCCCGCAGACGACGATTTCCAAGTGTAATTAGGTCTCATACGTCCGAAAAATAGTCTGGTTGATCGGCGCTGCACATTTTCAAGAATATTTTTATCCCACACTAGTTCCGGACATCACACAGCTCCGCAGTACTCGATGATCGGACGAATGTATAATTTATACAGCCGGATCGAATTTTGAAAAAACACTTTTGCGAATGTTTTCTTTAATAAGTACATTTTCGTGTTCGCCTTTTTTGACACTTGAAGAAGGTGCTCAAACCAGCTGAGATTTTCAGTAATTATAACACCTAGATCATTGTAAGATTTAACTTTATTTAACGTATGACCGTTTAGAAAATAATTATGACGAGGATTATTTTTACCAATATGGAGAACTACACTTCTATTTGTATTTAGAGGTAGCATCCAATCTGAATACCAGTTATAGATGGAGTCAAGGTCATCTTGAAGCTGTTGGAAGTTCAAAGACGGGTCACTAAATATTTCAGTGTCATCTGCGTAAAAAATATTGTTGCACTTGATATATATTATAAATAAGAGTGGACCCAGAACTGATATCTGAGGAACCCCACTTAAGACTGGTCTTTCAAGTGAATGCGAATTTCCAACTTTAACACAGTACTTTCTATCAGTTAAAAATGACTCGATCCATTTAAGTAAATCACCACGTATACCAAGGTGTTCTAACATGTAGTAATCTTCGTTTCGGCACACGATCAAAAGGTTTCGCAAAATCCAGGTAAATAATGTCTATAGGTTTTTTCCTGTCTAATGAAACTGTCCACTTATTTACACACCAAAGCAAATTGGCCATGGTTGATCGCCCTTTTACAAATCCATGTTGCTGTTTGGGAATGATTTCTTCCACTAAGAGAAACTGAAAAACGTGCTCTGTTATTATGGATTCCATAACTTTACAGATTATGGGTGTGAGGCTGATTGGGCGGTAGTTATTAGAGTCTAGTTTGTTTCCTTTCTTGAAAATGGGTGTTACAGAAGCTGTTTTCCAGATAGAGGGTATTGTGTGTGTATTAAAAGACAAAGATATTATAATAGATAAAGGAACTGATGTGGTATTAGAGCATTTTTTTAAAAATAGAGAAGATATTTGATCTAGACCCGGAGAGGAGTTGTTTTTTAATTTTAAAAGGTGACGTTTGACAATTTCAGGAGTAAAATTGAGCCGTTCTAAGGAAGAAGGGATTCTTTCAGGTGAGATATCTGGTAACTGATCCTGGGGAGGTTCATTGGTGAAAACTTTTGTAAAGGTATTAGCTAAAAGTTCAACCGTTTCGAAATTATTTTGGCAGGGACTTCCATCTTCTTTGTTTAGTAAAGGAATGGATACTTTTGATGACAGTGAAGATCTAATGTATTTGTATAATTTTTTACAGTTTTGGTTGCATTCTATCGACTCTTCATATTCTTCTCGGGCCTCATTTATAAATTTCTTTAGGTCCTTGGAAAATTTTTTGTGATATTCTTGATCGACAATATTATTTGATCGCTTATATTTACTTGTATATTAAGAAATATATCCCAGATATAAAGTAGCTTAACTACTGCATGCTAAAAGGCCATTAGCACTAGAAGAAAATGAATTTGGTATGTCAAACTGACGACGACTGACGCCCATTTAATTCTTGGCGAACAAGAAAATTGTATTAAGTTGCAGTCTCTAAAATTCTTAAAAATTATTACGTCTTACAACTATAATTTTAAATAAATTTCTCAGCTAAAACTGTAAGTTTTCAATTTCAAATATAGAAATTAGGTATAACGAAAAATTGAAGTTACTGAAAGAATTAAGTCCAACAAAGAATTCTGTATACGCCGCTGGTTTTCCAAGTCGAAAATTTTAATAACAAAGCATTAAAGATATTGTTATTGTACGTTGCGGCTTTTGTCTGTAGATGGGGTGGATAAAGACGGGAGAAGTATATATAATACCGAGAAAGGCTATGATGGATAAATTCACCTTGACGGCTTCAGTTCATAATTTTTATTAAGAAAAATCGACACGGGAAGCTGTTGCTGCATTTTTCAAAGACTTAGAGAAAGAAAACTACCGCTACTGTTTCTGAGTAATTATTTTAAATTGCTAGTGTATATTATACGAGGGCGATGATAAAGCTTGGCTTTACAAGGTTCATCATTGGTGTCGAATTATTGAGGTTATTAGATTTGTAGAAATATTTCGAGGTCATTTTGTAGAGGTAATTTTGAAGATATCGAAGCAGAAGCAACATCTTTTATAGATGCTACATATCAAGATTATACAAAAGAAAATAAAGGTTACATATGTGGCAAATAATATTTTAAAATTGCAACATATTATGTAATACGTGGTTTCAAAATTCAAGATTTGAACGACGGTGGTATATCATCATACTAAACAATGTTGAACTGTTTATGAGGCAATTGCGGTTCTTTATCAACGAAAATCATCGCATTGTAATCATTAGAGCCGAACAAAACAGCGTAATGGATATTTTTAATGAGTCGCCGAAAAGCATACATATATTAAATCCTCGACCGAACGAACCGCTATGCAAAGGACCTAATTTGCATTTATTCCAAAAAGCATCGCTAATCCCCGATTATCATTTAAACTATTATGCGCCTAGTTTAAACAAACAACTACGGTAATTGAATTTTCCCGCGGCACGCTTTCCCTGGAAATTCGTTTAAACAACACGAAACAACACCGCGTATTAAAATTCGTTGAAAAAATGGGCTGGTTGCCAAAAACAAGATGAATTAAAGTATTCAATAATTTTAGAATTCGGAAAGAAATCTCAAAAATCCCCCTACGAATTACTAAGACCATCCCCAAACCCTAAAGGTGAAAACAAATACTTGGAGATTAAAAACAAGCCTGTCGTTGCCAGGAATCAAACTCGGACATGCTTGTATGCTAGTGTACCAAGCCAAAGACAAGAATCTCACTGAGCTTAGGTAAACATGCGACAGTATTCCAGACAGAAATAGCAGCAATACATCATTGCGCAAAAGAGGTATTAAGACAGAAGGTAAATGGAAAAACCATTGTCATATACTCAGAGAGTCAAGCGACGTTAAAGGCACTCAGATCTATGCAGGTACAGTCAAAGCTTGTGTGGGACTGTTTGGAAGCCCTAACAGAGCTGGGTAGTCAAAACAGACTAACCTTAGCCTGGGTACCAGGCCACAGAGGACATAATGGCAATGAACAGGCTGATTTACTAGCCCGAGAAGGAGCCTCAAAGGCTCTTATTGGCCCAGAACCCTTCTGTGGTATAACAAAAACAACCATTAGAACATGCACAAAGCAGTGGATGTTTAAAAAATCTCAGGAATGGTGGAAAAACTCTCCAGGACAGAGACAGGCCAAAGAGTTCATAAAAGGACAATCGGCTAAATTCACCGAGCATCTACTAAGCCTACTAGAGTACTAGTAGGTCTATTAACAGGGCATTGTAGGCTTAACAAACATATGTATAATATCGGTCTGACAAAAGAGACCTTGTGCCGATTCTGCCAGGAAGAGGAGGAAACGGCAGTACACGTATTGTGCTACTGCGAAGGTCTAGCAAGACTGAGATTCTTTACACTTGGAGAAGAAAAACCTAGGGCAACTAGCTATACCGGAGAACTACTTCCCAGTCTATGGAGTCTACTACAAAAGACCGAATTAGACAAGTTACTCTAAATAACGATTCAAGGATATCCACAATAGATCTGAAAAGGTCGAGGTGGGGGAAGCCACGTGGCCCATAGTCCTAATTAAATCTAATCTAAATGCTAGTGTTAGCAATATTACCTAGAGTCACCTCTGGTCAGGGAGATAAGAACATACAGACAACGACGTGTGGATCCCCGGTTGTTCGTTAGACGCAGCTAAACAGAGTACGAGGTAACCAGTCTTCTAGTAATTTTTAAGGTCTTTAGGTTGGTATCACAAGAGGTTGTACGATTGTGCATACTGCAAAAAGTACTTGAATATATTGAATATTAAATATTTTAAAACCCATTATTGGTCATGATATCCAGCGAGTTCAGCATTTATGAATCCCACAAAATGAAAAATCAAAGTTTACACTGGTTGTTCCTGTCCCTAAAATTGTAGATTCGATGCATGCTAGTATCGGGACACTTGACAAAACGCTAAGGAATTGCTGCTAGACGCTACGAAGAAAGACGAACAATTACAGACATTAATTAAATATATTGCACAAGGGTTCCCTAACGAAAAACAACAACTCCCACAAGAAATACAACACTATTTCAACTTTAGAGATGAATTAGCTCACTACGATGGTATTGTATTCAAAGGCGAGAAGATAGTGGTACCTAAGTCCCAAATCAACAAAATGTTAACAAACATTCATGAAGGACATTTAGGTATTCAAAGTTGCCTCAGGAGAGCTCGCCAATTTTTATATTGGAAAGGGCAAAATAATGACATAGTGAATCACATATTAAAGTGCAGTGTCTGTGAACGCACACAAAAATCAAACATTAAAGAAACCGTTTTAAAAAAACCTATACCTACACTACCCTGGGAAATAGTCGCTACAGACATTTTTGAATTTAAAGACAGTCATTACATTTGTATAATAGACAGCTACTCCGGCTATGTAGATTTCAAAAAACTTAAAAATTTAACTTCAAGTGAAGTAATTAATCATTTAAAAACATGGTTTTCAACCCACGGAATACCAGACACTCTTGAGAGTGACAACGGCTCCAACTATACCTCAAGAGAGTTCAAAAATGTTAAAAGTAAGTGGAGTTTTAACCATCAAACATCATCACCATATCACCTGAGAGGGAATGGTCTAGCAGAAAGAGGAGTCCAAATTGCAAAAAACATACTGAGAAAATGTTTTATAGACAATACTGATGTCGAACTGGCCTTACTAAATTATCGTAACACTCCTCGATCAGACAAACTAGGATCACCTAATCAGCGACTATTTAGCAGAATTACTAAATCGGTCATCCCCGCGTCAAAGGAAAAGTTGAAACCAAAACTACAAGAAAATATCACAGAAGAATTAGAAAAATTAAGGAACAAACAAAGGCAACTCAGTAATGTAAACAAAAAAGACAGCCCAGAAATAAAAGTCGGAGACAAAATAAGATATCAAATTGGACACAGATCATGGGAAGGAGGAGAAATTATAGAAAAAAACGAAAATAACCCCAGATCAGTAACATTAAAGACGAAAAACGAAAATATTTACAGAAGAAATACAGAAGTTATACACAAAACAGGTACCACTTTGGCAAATCTAGAAAAAGATGTAATTGTAATACCCCAAACTCCAGAGCCACAAAAAGAGAGGGAGATAGTACCAAACGTGCCAGACAAACCAGAATCATTCAAAGACAATTCTGAAGACACTGGGAACTTACCTATTCAACATCAACAGACCTATACAACGAGATATGGAAGAACAACAAAACCAGTAAAGAAAATGGATCTCTAATAGTGTTAAAGTGATTATTAAACTAGTGCTTCAGTGATTTTATTCCTCTATAAATATATTGTCATGATCCGATAAATGTAAATATATAACATAACCATAGTTCGTTTCTAACATATGTCAAATGTCATGCCAAGTGTCATGTCAAATGTCAGTTTAACTCCGTTCTTGTTCATTGTGTAAGGAGGATGTAACGATGTACACATCGTATTGCCAGTTGCCTACATTTAGGCAACGCAACTACAACATGATGTGTACATGCAGTTGCCTACTTCGTTGTTCCTGTATGCTCGACAATAAAGTATCACACACTTCATTAAACATCTATCTTTATTATTATAAACGCAAACGCATCATAACGTTACAAATAGAGCATATACAAGATTTAAGTATTCCATTGAAGATCTAAAAGCTGCAGTGACAGAAGTCCAAGAAGGAAGAATTAGTGCTACTAAAGCCAATAAACAATTTAAAAGGCACTTTAATTAATAAACTGCATGGAAAATCCGATGTTTCAGTAAGAAAGATGGGCCCATCAAGAATCTTGACTGCTCAGGAAGAAGATATGTTGGAAAATTGAATAATCCAAAAAACAAAAATTGGGTTTCCTATGCATCCAGATGAAGTGAAAGATGCCGTACAAAAGGTAATTGAAGAAAGCCAGCGTCCTAATCCATTCAACAACAACCGTCCCGGTAATAAATGGCTAAAAGGATTTTTGAAAGTAAAGCCAGACATTGGAAAAGAAATGCTGAAATTATTTCCAAAGCTAGAGATAGCATTACTGAGCAAGATATCAGAAAGTGGTTTCAGGATATTAAAAGTTATTTAATAGAAGAAGATGCTGTTGATGTTCTTGAAGATGCTGATCGGGTCTATAATGCTGATGAGACTGGAGTGCAATTATGCCCCAAAACAGGAAAGGTGCTAGGGCCAAAACATTTTAGAAATTTTTATGATGTTGCTGTCGGAAAAGAAAAAGAGTGCCTGACTGTATTAGCAAATTTTTCTGCTCTAGTGGAAAAGTAGCTCCAACACTTATAATATATCCATACAAAAGAATACCTAGAGACATTCTATCCCTGATAATTTTTATATTGGTCGAAATGATACAGGTTGGCGAATATGTGTAGTATGTGGCGAATAATTTCTATCCATGGCTGTTACATAATAACATAAAATTGCCTGTTCTCTTTCTGCTAGATAGACATAAGTCACATATCAGTCCTGAACTAGCCACTTTTTGCCGAGAAAAAAGAATTATTTTATATTGTCTATTACCAAATGCTACACACATATTACAGCCATGTGATGTTGGTATCTTTAGACCTCTAAAAGTATCCTGGAGGAAGCAGTGTCAGAAATATAAACAACAAACAAGAAAACCTCTAACCAAAATATCTTTTGCACCTATTTTTGTACAAGCATTTAAAAATGCTAGTAAAATTGAAACCATACAAAACGCCTTCAGGGCATGTGACATATTTCCGTTTAATGCAAATAATGTTGATTTTTCAAAATGTATGAATACTTGTCAGGCAGCACTAAAAGAAGATAACAATAATGTAGAGAGTAATCAGAGTCGAATTGATAAAACGAAATTTTTAAAAATTCTTGAAAGTGAAATTTCCCCAGAGACCTTAAAAACATACAGGGAAGGGAGAAAAGCACCAAAAGTTTTAAAAAATGATAAATCATGGCAAATAGTAGTAGTTTTGTAGTCATTTACTGGTATTTTATTTGGTCATTTACTCAAAGGAACTGGTCATTTACTAGGATTTTATGCATTATTTCTTAAAAATTATCGAATATTTTAAACAAATAAACATGTTTACATTTATATGTTAAAAAAGTTAAATTAGTAAACAAATTCATCCAGCTATTCCTTGCTTTTTCTTTTAAAAACAAAACAAACATTTTTACAAATATGTATATATCACTGTTGCCTAAAGTGGTCATAAACTTGACGGTTCACCCTAAACAAATTTTAAATATTGAATTGTATAGCAACAATTTTGGTATAAAAGTTGGGCAATTAAAAATAATATACAATGTAAGTTTTCTTTTTTTCACTATTTAATTTTGTATCACAAATTTTATATATTTAATCATTGTTTTATGTGAATACTGTTACCTCGTTCCACATTTCATAAAAATAAAAAAAACTGACATTCATCATTCCCAAACGCAAGTTAATAAATAATTTCTAAATGTTCATGCAGTTTCCAATTTTATTGTAGCGAAAATTATCACTCTGAATATAAAAACCTGATTAAAATTTGACGTACGAATAATTGTCTACACAGAGTATCGCCATTTTGTATCGTATCAGGTTTAGTAGAAAAATTTCAACATAGTTTCGTATTAATGGACAAATCGTGTAACGTGTTTTTGTTAGAAATAACTACCTAGTTATATAGCGTGAAATTTGTTATATAAAATGTGTTGTTTCTAAAAATTTTATATAAAATAAAAAATACTGATGACAACGATATACACAATTTATCTATAGGGAAAGTATTTATAGAAAATATTTGATTTTGGTGTTTGTAGTTTCTATGGTACTTCTAAATATTCCGTTTAAATAATAATTTAAAAACACCACTATACTCGGACATATTGGAGAAGGAGTCATATGCATAATCAACACTGTTGTCTATGAATAAAAATTCCGACAGAGTCAGCATAGGCGGCGTATCACATACCAAATAATTATTTATTATTTATTAGGTATTTATTAGGTATTTGTTAGTAAAATTTATTAAATTTGTTTGTCAACATCTTTATTTAAACAAAGATGATGCGTTAAATATACGTTTTTGATAGTTTTCAAGAAATGAATATATGTATTCCCTAATGACTTTGTTATCTGTGTTTAAGGTTTTAAAATGAGTTTCAAATAAATAAACGACAGACGGGTTACAGATTGAATATTTCCAGCACAGGCACAAAGACAGTTGAAAACTAACTTTCGACGAAGTTAGATTTGTATCGCTTTAACTATTTACGATAATTATTTTATATGTTATAAACACTTTTTTGTATAAGTGCTCTTTTCTGATATACGAGTAGGTGTTCATGTTTGTGCCTTACAATTTGGTAGTGGTAGTGCATATTCGAAAAGTTATATTTATTGTGCAACAATTTAATAGTAGAATTATACAATAGTAATGGATTCAGAGGCGGGTCCAAGTGAAACCCAATTACGTCGGCGAAAGCCCTTATCAAAGGATGAAAAGAACATTATATGGAAAGTGTATGATGGGCTGAAACAGACACTTTCTACAAATGAAGCTGTAAACCGCAGTTCTTTTTTAACTGGAGTATCTGGTTCAACAATTGAACGTGTTGTACGCGAAAAGACAAAAAAAGGCTCCTTAGAAGCCCCTGAAACGCATATCCGTAGTCGAAAATTGTTGAAATTGGACGATAATTAAAAACAAATGATTTGAAGAACTGTACACTCTTTTTTTTTTTTTTTCGAAAGCAAAGCCCCAACACTTAAAGTTGTTCTTACGAAATTAAGTGAAAACGAAGAAATTCCATTAATGACCTGTGAAACTTTACGAAAAATTTTATGAGGCCTAAAATTTCGTTTTGTCAAACGGTGTAGGAAATCAATTTTAATTGAGAGGTCAGATATAGTAACGTGGGTGAATGATGGACACACGGTATCTAAGATATGGCAAGATACTTCTGTAACTAGTCATCGCCAAGCTTTTATAGAGGGATTATCTACAGGTTTGAAAGCACCTTCAGGTAAAGGACAGCGCCTAATTGTTACCCATATCGGAAGTGACAGTGGATTTTTGGAAAATAGCGCTTTTGTGTTTATATCGAAAAAAACAGGAGACTACCACGAGGACATGAATGCGGAATGCTTTGAAAAATGGTTTACTGAAGTATTACAGCGTGTAGAACGAAATTCAGTTATTGTACTAGATAACGCTTCTTATCACAGTCGACGAGTTGAACGCATTCCGATAATGTCCAGTAGAAAAGCGAATATGCACACCTAGCTGCGGGATAAAGCAATAACATTTACTGAGGAGACGCTTAAAGTGGAATTAATGGACCTAATAAAGGAACACCGCCATAAATATATTCAATATGTTGTCGACACAATGGCTCGTGATCGTGGTATTACGGTACTAAGACTTCCCCCTCATCACTGCGAATTCAATCCTATTGAACTAATTTAGGCGCAAGTGAAAGGGTTTGTAGCTCGAGAAAATAAAACTTTTAAAATAGCCGACGTTCAAAGTTTATTAAAAACCGGTATAGAACGTATAAAACCTGATGATTGGCACCGACGATAAAGACGATTCCAGTGATAGTTCTGCAGAATCAATGGATTACGAAACTTCATAGATTTAGAATTCAAGTAAGTGAAACCAAGCTTAATTTACATATTTTTATAATAAACAAAATACAATTATAAACATAGATGAATTATTATAACAAAAATAGATAACCAACCTACTTTTATCTAGTAATATTCACAAATACCCATTTAATTTGTCACTGGAAAAGTGCATTTTGATACCTTTTGCAGTTTTAAGGCGCAACTTCTTCAATATTTTGTTCTAGTATAATACCCCATTTAATTTTCCAATAGTGTTTCTACGCCACTGGCATAATATTTACATATTTTAACAATAAAACAAAATTATAAACATAAATGATTATTACTACAAAAATTGATAACCAACCTACTTTCATAAAATATTATTTACTATTACCGCATTTAATTTGCCAATAGTTTTTATACGCCACTGGCGTAATTCATTTTGGCAATAAACATGCATTTATGACTAGATGGCACGTGATACCGATAACTTCTGCAGTTTTAAGCGCGTGATTCCATTCATTATGCTCTGGTATAATAAGATTGTTGTACGTGAACAGGGAGGAATTACCTTCTTATTATCTTTATTTTATTAAAATGATAAAAACCAATTTTTAGCACGAAAATCCAGGTATAATTTTTAGGACAAATGATTCAGTACATTAGTATTATTCAAAAGCGTATTTAGAGGTCTTCTTATATAATGATTTATTGTGTTTTTGAATGATACTAATGTACTGAATCATTTGTCCTAAAAATGATACCTAGATTTTCGTAATAAATATTGGTTTCTGTTATTTTGGTAAAGTAATGTTTATCCGTTGAACCGTGCATTTTTAAAGACCTAAAAAAGGTATTTACAGGTCTCACTATGTAATTATTTATATTTTTAAATAATACTAATGTACTGAATCATTCATACTAAAAATTATATCTAGAATATCGTGCTAAATATTGATTTTTGATATTTTGAAAGAGTAATGTTTTCCCCGAAACCGCGCAGTTTTAAAGACCTAAAAACATCAATTTGTGTACTTTTATTTATCCTTTTAACTGGTTTTCTTAATTTTTAAAATTTATGTGCTACATTTTGGTGTTTCTATTCATTTCCCGATAACCCTCTTAAATTTAAGAAACATATCTGAAAACTCCACGTTGATACACAAACAATAATTATAAAAGTCTTTTTTGCTTTCGCAAAGCTGGAAAGCCAAGATTTACACATCATGGTAATTGCGTAGTCGTTAGTCAAGTGTTCTTTTAAGTGGAAACTTATTTGTTTTCCTACTTGATTCTTTCGAAGACCATACATCCTGGTTTCAGCAGATAAAACACTTTGTAGTTTCTTGGAAGTAATATAGAAGTGATTTAGTGACGCTATTAGACGCCTTAAAATAATGTCCAATAATAATATGGAGAGGGCTATTTTCAGAAGTGGGTGTTTTGGTGCTAAAGGAGTAGAATAGCGTTTACTGTTATACACTGAAAAAAAAGTTTTAAGCCTGAATTGTTTTGGCTGACCATATCTTTTTTTTTTGAGCACTTATATAGCTCGTTATACATTTTAATAACAGCTGTATATTTAAATCATCTATTTCATCATCTTTCAATCTTTCATCCAATCTTTAAAATACGAAATAGTATGTGGGCAACAAAAAAAATTACATTACACCGTTATGCTACTACCTTTAAATGGTAATTTTTAAAAAAACTATTTTTCCATAGATCTTTCGGATAAAGACGTAATAATAATATTACATAACGAGTGTGGAAAGTGACATTTTTCACACGTGTGGGAAATATTGTCGCACGAGGCATAAGCCGAGTGTGACAATCACGCAAGTGTGAAAAATCACTTTCACACAAGTGGTGTACAATATTTTTCCTACGACCACAAAATAATTTTATCAAAAAAATGCAAAGCTAGAAAATTTGGCTATAAAGGTTAGCTGGTTTTTTATATGCCTTATTGAATCAGTTTTCAAGCGTTTTACATTACAGATAGTGTTTTGTCAAAATTAAAAATATTGTGATTCTTACAAACAATTTCATAGGATCATAAGATAAAATAACATTACAATTGTTTTAAAACAAATAAGTTGAACAATCGTGAACAAAAACTTTTTTATTATTAATGGTTACTCACTTCTTTACTAATAATTTTTTTTTTGAACAGTAAATATAATAGTACAAAACTTGAAAAAGTCAGAATTTTCTAGAAAATTCTAGAAAATTCTAGAAAATTCTAGAAAATTTTAGAAAATTTTAGAAAATTCTAGAAAATTCTAGAAAATTCTAGAAAATTTTAGAAAATTCTAGAAAATTCTAGAAAATCCTAGGAAATTTTAGGAAATTTTAAGAAATTCTAGAAAATTTTAGAAAATTCTAGAAAATTCTAGAAAATTCTAGAAAATTCTAGAATGTTCTAGAAAATTCTAGAAAATTCTAGAAAATTCTAGAAAATTCTAGAAAATTCTAGAAAATTCTAGAAAATTCTAGAAAATTCTAATAAATTCCAGGAAATTCTAGGAAATTCTGGGAAATTCTAGAAAATTTTAGGAAATTATAGGAAATTATAGGAAATTATAGGAAATTATAGGATATTATAGGATATTATAGGAAATTATAGGAAATTATAGGAAATTATAGGAAATTATAGGAAATTATAGGAAATTATAGGAAATTATAGGAAATTATAGGAAATTATAGGAAATTATAGGAAATTATAGGAAATTATAGGAAATTATAGGAAATTATAGGAAATTATAGGAAATTATAGGAAATTATAGGAAATTATAGGAAATTATAGGAAATTATAGGAAATTATAGGAAATTATAGGAAATTATAGGAAATTATAGGAAATTATAGGAAATTATAGGAAATTATAGGAAATTATAGGAAATTATAGGAAATTATAGGAAATTATAGGAAATTATAGGAAATTATAGGAAATTATAGGAAATTATAGGAAATTATAGGAAATTATAGGAAATTATAGGAAATTATAGGAAATTATAGGAAATTATAGGAAATTATAGGAAATTATAGGAAATTATAGGAAATTATAGGAAATTATAGGAAATTATAGGAAATTATAGGAAATTATAGGAAATTATAGGAAATTATAGGAAATTATAGGAAATTATAGGAAATTATAGGAAATTATAGGAAATTATAGGAAATTATAGGAAATTATAGGAAATTATAGGAAATTATAGGAAATTATAGGAAATTATAGGAAATTATAGGAAATTATAGGAAATTATAGGAAATTATAGGAAATTATAGGAAATTATAGGAAATTATAGGAAATTATAGGAAATTATAGGAAATTATAGGAAATTATAGGAAATTATAGGAAATTATAGGAAATTATAGGAAATTATAGGAAATTATAGGAAATTATAGGAAATTATAGGAAATTATAGGAAATTATAGGAAATTATAGGAAATTATAGGAAATTATAGGAAATTATAGGAAATTATAGGAAATTATAGGAAATTATAGGAAATTATAGGAAATTATAGGAAATTATATGAAATTATAGGAAATTATATGAAATTATAGGAAATTATAGGAAATTATAGGAAATTATAGGAAATTATAGGAAATTATAGGAAATTATAGGAAATTATAGGAAATTATAGGAAATTATAGGAAATTATAGGAAATTATAGGAAATTATAGGAAATTATAGGAAATTATAGGAAATTATAGGAAATTATAGGAAATTATAGGAAATTATAGGAAATTATAGGAAATTATAGGAAATTATAGGAAATTATAGGAAATTATAGGAAATTATAGGAAATTATAGGAAATTATAGGAAATTATAGGAAATTATAGGAAATTATAGGAAATCCAAGAAATTTTTGGAAATTTTAAGAAATTCTAGGAAATTTTAAGAAATTCTAGGAAATCCTAGGAAATTTTAAGAAATTCTAGAAAAATCTGGAATATTCTAATAAATTCCAGGAAATTCCAGGAAATTCTAGAAAATTCTAGGAAATTCTAGGAAATTCTAGGAAATTCTTGGAAATTCTTGGAAATTCTATGAAATTCTATGAAATTCTAGGAAATTCTAGAAAATTCTAGAAAATTCTAGAAAATTCTAGAAAATTCTAGAAAATTCTAGAAAATTCTAGAAAATTCTAGAAAATTCTAATAAATTCCAGGAAATTCTAGGAAATTCTGGGAAATTCTAGAAAATTTTAGGAAATTATAGGAAATTATAGGAAATTATAGGATATTATAGGAAATTATAGGAAATTATAGGAAATTATAGGAAATTATAGGAAATTATAGGAAATTATAGGAAATTATAGGAAATTATAGGAAATTATAGGAAATTATAGGAAATTATAGGAAATTATAGGAAATTATAGGAAATTATAGGAAATTATAGGAAATTATAGGAAATTATAGGAAATTATAGGAAATTATAGGAAATTATAGGAAATTATAGGAAATTATAGGAAATTATAGGAAATTATAGGAAATTATAGGAAATTATAGGAAATTATAGGAAATTATAGGAAATTATAGGAAATTATAGGAAATTATAGGAAATTATAGGAAATTATAGGAAATTATAGGAAATTATAGGAAATTATAGGAAATTATAGGAAATTATAGGAAATTATAGGAAATTATAGGAAATTATAGGAAATTATAGGAAATTATAGGAAATTATAGGAAATTATAGGAAATTATAGGAAATTATAGGAAATTATAGGAAATTATAGGAAATTATAGGAAATTATAGGAAATTATAGGAAATTATAGGAAATTATAGGAAATTATAGGAAATTATAGGAAATTATAGGAAATTATAGGAAATTATAGGAAATTATAGGAAATTATAGGAAATTATAGGAAATTATAGGAAATTATAGGAAATTATAGGAAATTATAGGAAATTATAGGAAATTATAGGAAATTATAGGAAATTATAGGAAATTATAGGAAATTATAGGAAATTATAGGAAATTATAGGAAATTATAGGAAATTATAGGAAATTATAGGAAATTATAGGAAATTATAGGAAATTATAGGAAATTATAGGAAATTATAGGAAATTATAGGAAATTATAGGAAATTATAGGAAATTATAGGAAATTATAGGAAATTATAGGAAATTATAGGAAATTATATGAAATTATAGGAAATTATATGAAATTATAGGAAATTATAGGAAATTATAGGAAATTATAGGAAATTATAGGAAATTATAGGAAATTATAGGAAATTATAGGAAATTATAGGAAATTATAGGAAATTATAGGAAATTATAGGAAATTATAGGAAATTATAGGAAATTATAGGAAATTATAGGAAATTATAGGAAATTATAGGAAATTATAGGAAATTATAGGAAATTATAGGAAATTATAGGAAATTATAGGAAATTATAGGAAATCCAAGAAATTTTTGGAAATTTTAAGAAATTCTAGGAAATTTTAAGAAATTCTAGGAAATCCTAGGAAATTTTAAGAAATTCTAGAAAAATCTGGAATATTCTAATAAATTCCAGGAAATTCCAGGAAATTCTAGAAAATTCTAGGAAATTCTAGGAAATTCTAGGAAATTCTTGGAAATTCTTGGAAATTCTATGAAATTCTATGAAATTCTAGGAAATTCTAGAAAATTCTAGAAAAATCTATTAAAAACTATACAAATATACCGTGTGTTCAAATTAAAGTGTTACAGTTAAATACCGCCGTAAATATGCATTTTAGAAAAAAAAGTTTCAGACAAAAGTTTTATAGTTTTTTGGGTGAAACATTTTGGCTAAATTCATTTTTTTATAACTGACCATAATATGGCCATATCGAGGTGGACTTTGTTTTTTTAAATGGGAATCCCATTTTTTTACATATTCTTAAAGTACATAAAAAAATAAAAAACTTTTGATGGAAATAATTTTTTTATTCGACTTTTACTTTTTGAGTAACAGCTATTTGAAAATTTTGCTGGACAAGAAAAAAGTTGGTCATATTATGGTTAGCTATAAAAAACGATTTTAGCCAAAAATTTTTCTTCACAAAACTATATTAAATCTATAAAAACCTATAACACATATAAAAAACCTTTAAAAAAACCTATAAAAACCTATAAAAATCTATAAAAATCTATAAAAATCTATAAAAATCTATAAAAATCTATAAAAACCTTAAAAAAAAAACCTATAAAAACCTATAAAAACATAAAAACCTATAAAAACCTATAAAAATTTATAAAAACCTATAAAAACCTATAAAACCCTATAAAAACCTATAAAAACCTATAAAAAAAAACCTATAAAAACCTATAAAAATCTATAAAAACCTATAAAAACCTATAAAAACCCTATAAAAACCTATAAAAACCTATAAAAACCTATAAAAACCTATAAAAACCTATAAAAACCTATAAAAACCTATAAAACCCTATAAAAACCTATAAAAACTTATAAAAGCCTATAAAAATATATATTTAAAAACCCTATTAAAAACCTATAAAACCTACAAACCCTATAAAAACCTATAAAACCTTATAAAAACCTATAAAATCTTATAAAAACTTATGAAAACCTATAAAACCTATAAAAATCTGAAAGTTAATATAAAACATAAAACATACATTTCATAGTTGATAATTACATCTAGAAAAATCTAAAAATATCTAGAAAAATCTAAAAAAATTTAGAAAAATGTAGAAAAATGTAGAAAAATGTAGAAAAATGTAGAAAAATGTAGAAAAATGTAGAAAAATGTAGAAAAATGTAGAAAAATGTAGAAAAATGTAGAAAAATGTAGAAAAATGTAGAAAAATGTAGAAAAATGTAGAAAAATGTAGAAAAATGTAGAAAAATGTAGAAAAATGTAGAAAAATGTAGAAAAATGTAGAAAAATGTAGAAAAATGTAGAAAAATGTAGAAAAATCTAGAAAAATGTAGAAAATGTAGAAAAGTTTTTGATTTTTAGTCGTTTTACCTCTGTTTAATATGTCTTTGGTAGTTTATAAACGATAGACAGGGTTTTATCACTTGTCATTCATAATTTGTCTATTGTATCGATGTGTCAAAAAGTGTAAAAGGTTTAAATAACATTTATGTATCTAAAGCATAACCCTTATTCCATAATACGAGTAGTTTCAATTCTAATATTATGATATTTATATTCCCTACATTTACAGTATATTCAAGTTTAATAGACTGCAAGCCCATGTACTATAGCCCTCCGCTACAAAAATGGGTAAGCGGGCCAATGGGTCTTTGTTTTATTTCATGTTTCTACAAGACGGCCTCCATATATCATGGCAGATTTCAAGATTAGAGACAAGGAAAAATCGCCAACAACCGAAATGATAGGACGATCCGGCCATTAAGGGTGTCAAATAAGGGTTGTGTTTATTTTCTTCATGCAAATGTACGAATTTGTCAAAAATGTAAAAAAGCTCGAGGGGAAAAAAATACGGAACATTAGTTTTTTCGACGATGTGTTTTGTTTTAATGCCAACACCTATTTTATTATAAAAATGGTCGGGTATTTTCTTTTATATATTTTCAGTATTTCACAGGTGTACGTAGGTTTATTTACAAGAAAAGTATGAAAATATACTCAAAAATCTTTAAATGGAAATAATGAAATTTGCAGTTGGAATATTATTTTTTTCTACGATTTCTTCTTTAACTTGTATTAATCATTTTTCAAATTCTATTTCAGGTTTTTCCTTTTCACAAATTGGTCTAAGTATTAAGTATAGTAAAGAAATGATAAAAATATATTATCCTTTATTCTTTCCCTGTTTTAAGAACCCGCTATTATTTTCTCTAAGAAAAATAGTCAGTAGCAAGAAAGTAAAGGTGCAAAACCAAAACGTCCCGAATCCCGAACAGTCAAAGCAATTAACCGGCGACAACCCGCCGCTAGATGGAGCCACTTGGAGTATTTACCCGTCGAAAAAGTCCCTTGTAACTCGCGACGAACTTCGCAGTTCTCGATTTAAATCTAATTTGGACGCAGTTGGGGTATTTGCCGACTTCAAAATTCTACGTGCCACCTTCTCTTCCCGTACAACTTCTTCACTCTATTATTGTATAAAAGAATTTAAGGAAAGTTATAAAGACTGTTTGGGCTATGAGGGGACTTCTAATAGTTTCGTAAAGGGGGCAAATTCAGTTAAACCGATTCGAACGCTTTATTATAATTTAATATCGACACAATTGCTGAAAACTATTTTAAACAGCTTCATGAATAAATTTTAAATATAGGTACACAAATTAAAAACTTACAATGATGGCTATATTATAATATACAATTTTAGATTTAAATTCGAGAGACGCTAAAATGGTGGTTCCCACCTTATCGAGACTGAGGCTCACAAATAGATTTTTAATTATAATGCGTTGCCTGCATTTTTCACCAAATCGACAAGAAGGAAAACCAATACCGACTGATAGACTTTTAAAGTACGTACGTTAGTGGATCTTTTTAACAATAAGATAATGGCAAGTTACGAACCAGAGAAGACGAATTGACGAATCTATGCTTTTATGGAGAGAAAGACTTATTTTTCGCCAATACATAAAAAATAAAAAACATAAATATGGAATCAAATTCTATTTACTCACTGAAAGTACTGGTACAATAATAAAAATTCAAATATGCTGACGATATGGGTGGTAAAGGGCATGCTGCCAACATTGTCCTTCATCTGGTAAACAACTACTTGGACAAAGGATATAGTCTATACATGGATAATTTCTATAATTCAGTGGATCTTGCTAAGCAGCTCCTAGAAAGAAATACCTATTGTACTGGAACTTTGAGGAATGGAAGAAAAGGGAATCCTAGTGATATGTCAAAAGCCAAACCAAAGCCTGGCGAGTCAGTTCAATATTATGATAGTTAAATTTGTGTAGGAAAATGGAAGGATAAAAGAGAAGTCCTTTATATTTCAACAGAACATGAAAATGTACTTGAGAAAGTGACTTGTAGATTAGAAAGAGTAAAAGAAAAACCATGGCCCATCGTAGAATACAACAAGTATATGTCCGGCATTGACTTGCAAGACCAAATGATGGCATATTACCCAGCGCATAGGAAGACCATCAGATGGTACAAAAAAGTTGGAATACACATAATTGAAATGATGTTGTATAATTCGTTTATGCTATATAATAAACATTCACAAAAAATGTCATATTTGGATTTTCGCCATTCTATCATCGAAATGTTTTTGGAAGAACCAGCTGAAAATATTCCTGAAATCGGAAGGTCTCATATTTCTTCTAAATGTGAGGTAGCCGAGAGTGGAAGAAAACTACGGAAACGTTGCCGGTGGTGTTCACAAAGAAGTATAAGAAAAGAATTACAATATTTTTGTTCTAAGTGTCCATAAAAACCAGGAATCTGTTGAATCTGTTAAATCTGTTGAAGCATGTTTTGAACATTCAAAAGGAAAGATTTGTACGTCGTGCAAAACTTTTTAATTAATAAATGCAAAGCGCTTTCGGCTTATTTGCCATCATCAGTGCTTATCTACAAAAATTGTGGATGTAAACTTACAATTTAAAAAATATAAATCTGATTAAGACTTTTAAGTCAAGAGTTAAAATTGTATATATACGGTTGTTTGAACAAATTAACAATTAAAAGATACAAAGTGACAAAAACCCAGTATTGGGAATAGTGAGTGTGTGATAAGCCCTTACAAATCATATCTGATCTCCAGAAGCAAGTTAGCTTGTGTGGAATTAAGGAATTATACCACCTTCACCATTCGCACAATTGAAAACAAGTTAACAAATTAGTTAAAATTTAAAGAAATTTACAAATAGAGGGTGACTGTGGAAAATATATTGAAATTTGAATCTAGAATACAATACAATAACTATTCTTCTAGTAACAAAAAATTGTATAGGAAGATTATAAGCACTGTTCCCTGAGGGACACTACACATAATAATTTGATTACTACTTGGATTCTGATTGGTATTTACTTTTTGTTTTCTGTATGTTAAGTAACTTGCAAACAAATCTTACGTTTACTAAAGATGATAGAATTAGTTTATGATCTACAATGTCAAATGTCGTTATTATATCAATAAATACTCCAATTATAAATATTATTTTCATCACACTTAATTGCAACATGGGTCAGCATTTTTATTCTAATGCCAAACGGTTATAATATTATTTTATGAATTTCTTGTTTTTATTATTTTTTTATAGCAATTTTGATAAGACGCGACATTAAGGATACAAGTCTGTAATTACCAAGTTAGTATATAGCTTTATGTAATCATAACTCAATAGCGACTAATAATATTTTAAGACCGTATATGAATAATTAAACGTATGTGACAGCTTCGCAATACAAAATTAATTACCATCGCTTCCGATATGTCCTTAGGTAACGAAAAATACCCTCCGATTATGCTCCTGACGGGCCGAACCAATAGGCGGCTTTTGATTTCTGTTATTGTCAAAGGACGAAGGCCCTTTGGCGTTTGCATGTTCATTACGGCTTTTATTGCAAATATGTCGATATTGAAATCGTTCGGATGCCTTGCAGAAATCTGTTAGGGGTTATAAGCATTTCCGTTTTTGTGGTTTTGTCATTTGTGATTACTCCGAAAGGTGAATTTGATGGTTGTTTCGTAGAATAATTGAAATGGTTAAATGAAAATAAATCAAGGGTAGGAACCACATACTTTGATTTTCTTTTACTATACGGAGAATGGTCGCACTGCGCAGCTTTCTGAGTGCCTTTTAAAAGGAGATAGAAAACTCCGCCATTTTGAACCCTTATTACGTGTTGCCTACATCTTGGCGCAATATTTTTAATAAGTGCGTTTTAATCATCCACTTCTGCTTCGGAATTGTCGGTTTTCTTGTTTTAATCTGACAGGTTAAAACGACTAAACCGACAATTCCGGAAGCAGAAGCGGATGATTAAAACGCACCTGATATTTTGCTTGCTGCTGTCAGTGTCAGTGAATATTATTTTTGAAGTCACAATTTATTGCTAAAGAATCAGTTAGCTCACTCGGACCAGTTGAAAGTTCCAAAATAACATCCACTCCAGGGATACAAATTCAGGATACGCAGAAGACTGCTGTTTTACTATAGGCGGTTGTCATATATTGTATTATCCGAGTTGCACAGTGTATAAACTGAAACATTGAGATCAAAAGTGCCGACGCAGAGTGAGCGATCTGATTCTTTAGCTGTAAACTGTGTCACAGGGTTCAAAATGGCCGCGCCCTATGTTGGGCGTGTCGGACCTCTCTCTTGCCCCGTATGGTAATCAAAGTATGTGGTAGGAACAGATGGATATCGGTTAATACTTAATATTAAGGCACAACGCGATATTTTTAGAAGATATTAGCCATTATTACATTTATTTAAATAGTACGACTAAACTATTGTAGCATGGATAACTATATTGGGAATTTTACTATTAATAAGGTTGAAATACTTCGTATCTACATATTTTAGTGGGAGATTTTAATATTGATATATTGAAAGATGAAGGTTATGCTGATGATTATTTAAATATAATGAGTGAATATGGTTACAAAATGACTGTAAATAAATATACCAGAATTTTTAAAGATTCAAAATCTTGTATAGATCATCTGTTTATAAAAGATCAGGAAAATCACTTTAAAATGAATCCAATTGTTTTCGAGTCAGACATAACCGATTATTTTCCAAAAACATTTTCTGTTAAAATTTCCAATAAAAAAAAGAAAACATGGATAAGTAACGAATTGATAAATTCAATAAATCATAAAAATAATAAATGAAGAAACATCCCACAGAGAACAATATAAATATTTACAAAAGATATTGTGACGATAGTCTAATTTATTAATAGTTTATTTATTTAGCACACTATTTACAATTATTTATGACGTACTATTTAATTTATATAATACTTAGACGCTAACTAACAATTCTAATTTATTTATTACACTTTAACTTTTCATTCCAATATTTATTCTATACTAAACTAACAGAGATTCACAGGCTTGGCTTGTTTTTTAAAAGCTTGGCTTGAGCTTGGCTTGAAACCAAGCCAAGCTTTTAAAAATACCAAGCCAAGCCTAACATTTTTTTTTCAAGCCAAGCCAAGCTTTTTTTTAAAAAAGCTTGAACTACCAAGCTTTTTCAAGCTTTTGATGAAATTATTTACAAAAAACTGTTTACAATAATCTACAAAATTTATTTAAAATAACTACTAGATAATTTATATAATATTTTATAAAGAAATCAGAGAAATTAGACATATAGCCATTCATTGATAAAATATAATATTCACGCCAAGATTAAGTCGACAATCATAACACTCTATTTGTAGGTCTGCGGTGAGAAGTAAGAGAGGGTATAAAGAGAAGGATTTACGCAGTTACAACTTTATTTTATCAATAAATAAATGTGCAAGCGAGGTGTGCTTATAATAAACAACCTAACGGTGTAAGCCCTATTCCCACTTACAACTTACGATTACTAGGTTTTGGAATTTATTGAAAATTATTACATTTTATTTTGTGAAATTACATCTAGTTTAGTTAAATTTGATATAACTAATGATTTAACATTTTTTGGGTTCAGTTGCAATAAAATACGTTACGAGCTAGACCTATTTCGATTTGGATTATATTTTGTGGAAAAGCTTTTTATAAGAATACTTATTTTTACTTTGTAAATGTCTTTTTAAAGTCGAAGTTGCCCCATTTTTCATTTTAAGTATTGTTGATTTTCTTGTACACAAAGTGCATACTACTGTTTTGTCTGTTTTGCTCTGTCCTTTTCTAATTTTACAAAAATTAGAGACCTTCATGTTTTTCATTGTTTTTTGGGACTTAATTCGAATACGTTCTTTGCGAGAACTGCTGGAAGACAATCCTTCCGCTTTTTTTTACCACATATTCAGATCAACTGTCTTGAAAGGGTTTCTCGAATTTCTCGATATCTGATAGTCTAAGATCCGAAATAAGGTCGACCTTCACCCATCTGTTTAATGGATAAAACTTTCCGTTTATTAAATAAAATATGTTTTTAAATATACCGCAAATGGGTTGCCTAAGAAAATTCGGTCCAGACTATTTATTTTCTTAAAGTAAAAAAAACGACACCCTGTAAAGTATTCCCCAAATGCTTTGACTGTGCCCAGCTCATCGCAGGATAGATTTAAGCTTATGTTCAAAATTTGGTGTTTTTCTCTTTATCCGTTTTTGAGTTATCTTCAAAATTCGAAATTTGCACTTTTCATCAAATATCTCAAATTAGGTACATTTTAGGAAAATCATGTATAGAGACAAATTAATAGAGAATCATATCATAAATAACTTTTATCATGATTTCTATACTTTCCTTATCTCTACACAGAGAGGAAAGTAAAAAATGGCCTTGACCGAATTTTCCTAGGCAACCCATTTGCGGTATATTTTATTTAATAAAAAATAACTTTTATCCATTAAACAGGTGAGTGAAGGTCGACCTTACTTACAGATCCTAGACTATGATATATTGGTTGCGCTCATATTTGTAAGTACTTGCTTCGAAAGGCTAGCAGTGACTGAATTGAACATTAAAACAAAGGGCGACGAAAGAACGGTTAGTAGACTTAACACGTGATCGCCAAGGTGGGAGAAAAGCTTGAAAGCTTGATAAAGCTTGGTAAACAAGCCAAGCCAAAAAAAAGCTTGATTTTCAAGCCAAGCCAAGCTTTTCGTTTTCAAGCCAAGCTACTTGGCTTGGTGAATAACTGTAAACTAAACTGTGCGCCGATGAGTCGGCTATTTATATCAAGTCCAATTCTGTGTTCGAGGTTTCTGGCAGCTTCCGAAAATTCTATCTCTATGACTCAACGGCAGTTTCTCGAAGCGTCAACGGCATACCTAGAAGATTCCGTCGTTTCTTGTATATTCGAGACGCGGTCTTCACACGTCAGCGTTGCTTCGATCATGAATAGAGTAGCAGACTTCCAAAGTCGCGCTTACACAGGGTAGGCTTTAGGAATTTCATGACGTTGTCCCCTTCTTAAGAAATAGTTCCTCCTGAAACTAAAACTGAATGGTTGTATTTGCAACTGGATCCTCTTTTACAATTTCAACCTGGGTATTTTGAAAGATTACTTCCACCATGTTTCTAATGATCCTCCAATTCAGCTGGTTGCTCTCCACCTTTGGCATAGCTAGTTTCTATACATTGGACTCCAGTACATGCTCCCTCAGACTGAGTAATGCTTTCTATAAATCCTGATAGGTGGATCGATCTCGGAATGTGTTCTTTGTTATCAAATAGAAAAGATACCGCGATCCATCTTGAAGTTTTTAATGCTCTTCCAGGGGCTGGTAACTGATCTTGAAGTTCTGGCAATCGACCAAACTTCTTCCGGAATACAGATGCTAGACATCGAGCGTCGTAGATGTTGGCGGAAGTGCTATGGACCAGCAAGTAGTATTTTGGAACCGTGAGCAGGTCGTGTTGTTGCTCGGTTGTAACACCATGTCTTGCTTTTCCGCTACCTCCATATGCACCCATAAATTCTTTAAAGACAAGGTCAAGTGTTTCTTGGAGCTACTTTACTTTTTCTTTCTCTTTATGGTCACCCTCAAATGGCGCCAGCCGGTTTTGGTGCACTACCCTTGGTTTACCGTTCGGGATCTTACTTATACGGTAAATGATATCATTGATTCATTTCTTAATGAGGTACGGGCCTTCCCTTTGAAACTTTGAAGAATAACCCTTGTGTATTTTTGGGTTATGGAGCCAGACTTTGTCGCCTTCCTTGAAACATCCTTCTGTGGCTTGGGTATCGTATCGCTTCTTCATTCTATCACTGGCGATTTGAAGATGCGAAAGGACCAATTCATGCATATCGTCCATTCATCTTCGTAACTGGATCACGTAATCTTCACCAGCTACATCTTCTCCAGGTCAGCATCCAAACTCGAGGTCGCACGGTAGTCTCATCTCACGCCCAAACAGGACCTTGGCTGGTGTTTGGCCCGTTGATTCATTGACAGCGGATCTATAAGCCATCGCAAAGAGCGAAAGATACTGATCCCAATCTCGCTGATGGTTTGAAAACACTTTTGACAGATATTTCACAATGGTCTTATTCGTTCGCTCTACCACTCCATCAGATTGTGGGTGCAATGCTGTGGTTCGAGTTTTCTTCATGGCTAATCTGTCACAGATTCCACGGAAGAGTTGGCTTTTAAAATTTCTGCCTTGGTCACTGTGGATCTCCAAGGGCACTCCAAATCGACTAATAAACTCTTTTATCAACACATTTGTAACAGTTGCGGTCTCTTGATTTGGAATGGCGTAGACTTCAACCCACTTCGTGAAATAATCCATAACCACACAATCATGTATTTATTACCATTCTCGGTCATGGAAAATGGTCCAACAATATCCAATGCGATCCTCTCAAATGGGTTACCAACGTTGTATTGCTTCATGGGAGCCTTCCTTTTTCGCTGAGATCCATTACTCATAACACAGCTGGTACATTTCTTACACCAGTCCTTTACATCATCGGAACTGTTCATCCAATAAAACCTTTCCCAAACTCTCTGAAGGGTTTTCCTAACACCGAGATTTCCTCCTAATGGACTGTCGTGTAACTGACGAAGTACTTCGGCTACTCTACTCCTTGGAACGACCAACTGTCTTCTATTGTCGGAACCACAACCATTTTCAAGTAATCGCTTTAGTAAGCCATCTTCCAGGATAAAGGAGTCCCACTGAGCCAAATACGACTTAAGTACTGGAGAGAGAATATATGCTTCTTGTCAAGTAGGTCGATGATTTTCCTTTTTCCATTGTCGCATCTTTTTTTAGAACGGTATCGTTCTCTTGTTCTTCCCTAATTTTAGCAGGGGCTTACTCGTTGACTACCGTTGTTCTTAGTAGTCCACTTTCTTTGGATTCTGCTTTGTTGCAGTGGGAACACTCTGTTGGACACGGTCTTCTAGAAAGAGAATCGGCATTTCTGGGGCTTATTCCGGCTCTATGTTCGATCTTAAAGTCGTACTTTGAAGTCGTTCAATCCATCTGGCGATTTGACCATCCGGGTTTTAGAACTGCATCAACCACTTAAAAGCAGCATGATCGGTACGGATTAAGAATTTCCTTCCATATAGGTATTGATAGAAGTGTTCCACGCATTTAACAACTGCCAGGAGTTCTCTTCTCGTGACGCAGTAATTTCGTTCAGGTTTCGAGAGCACTTTACTAAAATAACCCAGTACTCTTTCTTTTCCTCCTTGAATTTGTGAAAGCAGTCTTCCAATTCCTATATTAGTGGCATCAGTATCCAGAATAAATTCTCCCTCCGGTAGTGGGTAGCCCAATATTGGCGCTGTTATTAAATGCTTCTTTAAAGTTTCGAAGGCAGTTTGGCAGTCTTCATCCCAGCAGAATTCTCTTGATTCTTCTGTTAGTCGTGTTAATGGCTTAGCAATATCTGCAAACTTTCTGATGAATCTTCGGTAGTATGTACAAAGCCCAAGAAAACTTCTTATTTGGTGTTTATCCTTTGGTTGTGGCCACTCTTTGATAGAAGAGACTTTTTCTTTATCTACAGCCACGCCATCCTTGCTGACTACATGACCCAGGTAATTAACTTTGTTTTGAAATAATTGGCACTTCTTGGGGTTTGGAATCGGTTGGGCAGCTTCTAAGTTTTTTAGATGTTCATCAAATGTCTTCCCCAAGACTATGATGTCGTCTAAATACACCAGGCATGTTTTCCAGGATAACCCTATCAATACATTTTCCATAAGTCTTCCAAATGTTGCAGGGGCATTACATAAGATCTGTCTGTCTATATAAAAAAGGTAGTAAAGAGGATATTAATAATTACAGGCCGATTTCCTTAACATCTATTATTTCAAAATTTTTGAACTGATAATAAAAGAAGGATGTTAAAGTTTATGAATAAATACAACATAATTTCAAAAAATCAATTTGGTTTTGTTGAAAATAAATCCACCCAGGATGCCGTTGTATATGTAACATCTAAAATTAGTAAAATTAGTAATATTTATTGACCATGGCTAAAGCCTTTAACACGGTGAGTCATAGGAAACTTCTACATGTTATGGAAGATTTAGTATTTAGAGGTGTGTCCTATAAACTACTTAAGAGTTATCTTAATAATAGAAAACAAGTAGTTCAAATAGATAAAGGAACTGGTTCATTCTTTTTTTCTTTTTTTTTTTTAGAAGCTCGACCAGAAGGACTTGGGTTTATACAAATATAAGGTGAACCATCTTTTTAGAATCTGAACCCACCTCGACCTGCTTTATAATTTAAAATCTCAGGACTCTCTTGGCCCTCGTACTTACTGTTTTTGAACCTTTAAATATCTCAGTTATGCAGGTCAGTTTAAAATGTATGAATAATTTGTAATAAATATTATATTACATAATATTATTATAATTTACTTGAAGACGGACCAAGTTGAGAATTCCTTCTAACCTCTAATTCCAAACACAACACAAAGAAAAATAATGTGCTTCGCTATGCGAAATTTGTTTTTGAAAAATAAATGATACAAATACGTGACACATTTACGTATCCGACACCCAGCCATCAGGCCCGATATCTATCACATCTGACAACGGGGCTCAATATGGACGAGCCACCCCCGCAATCTATCTCTTTATGTAAAAACAGCAGTTCGCTTCGCGAAAGTGAAGTCTTCTTAACCCCTTTTTTTTTCGGAATTCACTTTATCTAATTCCGCTCAGAAATATTCTCGCCCGTTCTCTTCCTATTGAAATTGCCGCCATTTGTATCTTTCTTGACAACGTCAGACAACTTCAGGTTTTCGTGATGCCAATAATAAGGAGTTTTTCAGTTTGCCGAGGCTCTCTACTCTCTACCCCATCGAGTACACGTGTTCGCGAATTGCCAACTTAGAGGGTCTAAATTGCTTATATTTTTTTTCTCTTTTTTTGCATTCTAGAAAGTTTGAAGTGCGTGTCTGTTTACAGCCGATGCAAGCTCACGACATTACCAGTTACTAATTCGTTATAGACGTGAACCATATTCACTAACAAGTATTAGCAATTAAAAATTAAAAAAACCGACTTCAAATACGTGCAGATGCCATCACCACATCAATCAAATTTATATGGGACCACCCTTGAGGTACCCCCTTTCTAACAAAAAAAGAATCATTGAAATCGGACACCGTGTTAAAGAATTATCGCTGAACATACATAAAAAAAAATTTAAAAAAATATTGTGACGAATTGAGAATCTTCACTTTTTTGAATTCGGTTAAAAATTAAAACTAGCCGAGGTAAGTGAAATAATTTAATTTGACATTTCACATATCACGTTCACACACACAACATTTGTAATATCATTACTCAATCATTACTATAGTGAAATGATGTAGTGAATTTGCCTTAAGAGTATTTATACTATGAACTTTGTTTCTAAGGTTTAATGTATATTGTCAATGTGTTATTTTGTATGTCAATTTTCGATAAATAAAGCCTTATTTTAGAAGGTATTTCTCATTACCATTTATATAGCGAAAATTTTAGAAACCACCATAGTCGAATGGATAAAATTCTGAAACCTGAACGGTTTAATACTGAACCAAATTCAGAAAATGCAGCTAAGTTGGCTAAAGACATTTGAAAATTTTATTGCAACTGTTGAAAAAGTTTAAGAAAGAACCAAGCTAGATATTTTAATTAATTATGTGAGTTTTTCTATTCATGATTACATTTCTGAATGTGCACAACGATACAATCAAAGTTTTGAATAATGTTTACATCAAAGAAAAGAATGAAATATTTGCACGATATCAATTATTTACAAGGAAGCAACAGCCTAATGAATCTGTAAATAGGTATATTCAAATTCTTATTCAACTGGCAAAAGAATGCAAATTTATTGCCGTTTCTGCAGAAGAAAATAAAAAGACTATATGAGAGATGCTTTTATTACTGGGTTGCATTCGAATAATATCAGGCAGCGCTTACTCTAAAACCATCCATTTAAATTTGAAGATGCTGTGAATCAAGCTAGATCTTTGGAGTCTGCCCCCAAAGCATTCTGAAGCTTATAATCTTACTAGTATAGTATGCTCTGTTCAAAAGAATGAAGATAATAACAACCAAATTGAGCTGCTATAACTCCTTCCAATAAATGCTTCTTTTGTGGAAATACAAGACTCTCGCAGTATTTGAACAGCTCGTGATTCATTACAGAACTTGTGGGAAAAAAGGCCATTTTAGCAAAGTTTGCATGTCAAAGAAACAACACAATAAGTTTCAGTCTATATCAACATCAGCTTCTCTTATATCTCCCCTTTCCTACGCTTTAGCAGCTGCTCTAAACTGCTTACATAAATCCTTGATTAAAATTAAGATTAATTATAAAATTATATGTGATGCACTTGTGGATACAGGAAGCTCCGAAACTTTTATCAGTAAAAACTTTTGTAGACATTGTTTTATTAATTTGGAATTCTTGGGCCATAAGTATGATCAAATTAGAATGTCCGTATTACCAGATCTGTGTGCAGATATAATCAATGGTCATGATATACTGTCGCAACATTTGAAAATTGAAGTCAATTGTGGTGGTTCCAGATCTCCTCTTATCTTATGTTCATTAGCTACTGCTAAAGTTTGTTCCCCAACTCTTTTTGCAAATTTATCTTTTGACTGTAGACCAATAGCTACAAAATCTCGACATCATAATGTTGAGGGTAAATTATTCATGCAAGAAGAAATTAAAAATCTTATTTCTAATAAAATAATATAAGAAAGCAACTCACCATGGAGAGCTCTGGTTCTTGTAACTAAAAACGAAAATCATAAAAAGAGGATGGTTATCGATTATTTGCAAACAATTAACAGATTTACATACCTAGATGCTTATTCATTGCCGAATATAGAGGACATAGTTAACGCCGTTTCATAAAACAGGGTGTTTAGCACTATAGATTTACAGAGTATTTATCATCAACTACCCCTACGTGAAGAAGATAGAAAATATACAGTATTTGAAGCCGATGGTAATATTTATGAGTTTCCTATAATTCCATTTGGTGTAACAAACGGAGTGGCTTGTTTTCAGCGATTAATTGACGATAACATAAAAACTGAAGATCTTTCAGGTACTTATGCTTACTTGGATGATATTACTGTATGTGGTAAAGACCAAGACGAACATGACGAAAATTTACACAAATTATAAATTAATAATAAACAAAAAACAAAAAACAACAGTCAATTTTCAAAGAAATGCTTTACAATACTTGGTTACTTAATAGAAAATGGAAAATATCAGGCCAGATCCATCAAGACTAGAATCTTTAGTGAAATTACCAATGCCTACGACAGCTAAGAGTTTGCAAAGAATATTTGGGATGGTTTCTTATTATTTAAAGTGGGTGCCACGGTTTTCCGAATAAATATACAGTCTTGTCAATTCTAAATCATTCCCACTTGAAGAAAATACAATTAATGATTTTGAAAATATCAAGAAAGATATATCTAATGTAGTTGTCACATCTATTGATAATGATGCTATTTTTGTAGTAGAAACGCCTCAGATCATGCAATAGCTTTAAGTTTAAGTCAATCGGGTAGGCCAGTAGCATTTTTCTACCGAATGCTATCTAAGAGCGAGTTAAGGTACGCAGCGGAAGAAAAAGAAGCACAAGCCATCGTCGAGTCACTAAAGAAATGGAGGCATTTTTTGGTTGGAAGATATTTCAAATTAATTACTGTTCAAAAGTCAGTATCTTTTATATTCGACACGAGGCATACTAATAAAATTAAAAATAAAAAGATACTAAGATCGCGTCTAGAGTTATCCTGCTACAGTATGATATTATATATAGGCCAGGAGCTAAGAATACGGTCAGTGGAACGTTCTCAAGGAATTATTAGGATGTATCACTGGGTAAAATCCCGAAATATGTCATATTCCCTTCGAGAAATTCGAAGAATGTTACGTTCTTGCCCAGTGTGTGCTGAAATAAAACCACAGTTTATTAAAAACAGAATGAGTCATTTAGTAAAAGCTACCTCACCATTTGGGAGAATAAGTATAGACTTTAAAGGACCTATACCATCCTCTACCCATAATATCTTCTAACAATAGTGGATAAGTATTCTAGATTCTGACAGAGGTAGTACTTTTATGTCTTCAGAATTAAAGGAATATTTATAGGCCAGAGATACAGCTACTCTGCGCACTACGCCATACAATCCAGCCGTAAACGGTCAATATAAACGTTATAATGCTATTATTTGTTGGCTTTAAAATCTAAAGGAATGAACGTACAACAGTGATCTTCCAGTCACTATATTTTATTCCCTCGCTACTATGCACTCCTCATTAAAGAATCTTTTTTCACACTCGAAAATCAACTTTTGGTAATACTCTACCATCATGGTTACTCACATCTGGTTCTGTGTTACTTAAGAAACATATTAGAAATACAAAATATGATCCCTTAGTCGAAGAGGCTGAATTACTAGAAGCAAATCCGGATTATGCTTCAATAAGGTTGAAAGATGGAAGGTATACTACCATATCCATAAAACATTTAGCACCACGTGGAGATACAAGTCTTCTACTTCATAAGAATAGTAAAGATCATAACGAAACTACAAATTCACCACCAACATTGATGTTAATATGAACCTTCTTCCCAATGGTAGTGGAGATCTTAACGAAACAGCAAATTTAAACAATCCTCAGGCCGTTGTTAATGGCGTTCCAACTGAATATGAATATACTCAAAAATCGACGAATCGAGAAGCCAGTAATTCGACTAAAAATAGTGAAATAACTGAAAGATCTGTGAGAGCAAGACGACCACCAGATTATTTGAAATATTTCCACTGTTCAACAGTAACTATTTAACCATAACCACTGTCTTTTTTTTTCTTTATTTTGGCCTCTACCTGAGTCGCAATTGGCCAGCTCATTTTGTTTCTGGTGCGTATTTTTTACGCCAGGGCGAATGTAGTGAACTAATGTAGTGAATTTACCTAAAGAGTATTTATACTATACACTTTGTTTCTAAGGTTTAATGTATATTGTCAATGTGTTATTTTGTATGTCAATTTTCGCTAAATTAAGCCTTATCCTAAAAGTTATTCCTCATTACAATTACATTATATTATTTATACAAAATATTCAATTCCTGAGTCAGCTATTTTCGTCCACCTTGATGAGCTTCCTGCCTTCAGTTAAAATATTGCTGTTACTTCAAAAAATTTCTATATACACAGCAGTTTCTATTTAAATGACTAAACTTTGATCATAAAGAAACTGTCAATCGAAATTTGTCAGTATCTTTGTAAAAAACATACAATATGCAAGATGACACCCAACCAAATGTAATTTCACTACAATACAATTATTGAGGCAATGATACAAATAATGAAAAATACATTATGTAGTATCAAATTGTTAAACTTTTATTAGTTGGGGGTATACAAAAGTTTGTTTATTGTAAACCACAATTATCGTTTGTCCTGCAATAATTATATTATAAAAACAGCGAAAGATTAGGTACAAAATATGTAGGACAACTGGAATTAATAGTAATGTAACGATTCATATTGTCATTAGATAACACGGTATACAGTTAGGTGTATTTTGTGTTGCAGTCCTCACGGAAACTATTTCTAAATACTGTTCGGCACGGCATAAAAAACAATCGGCAGGCCCACCAGGACCATACATACCTAATAAGATCTTTAAGAAACCGAAAAAATCTTTTAATACAGTTTATTCATATAGTTTTTTGCTGCACAACTTTGCCCAGACATAGTAAAACACTTAAAAATTAACAAATTAACACTGGAAAACAACTACTATATAAAAAGTGTCAAAAATATCTATATTTCTAAAAAAATAACAATAACTACATAATACAAACATCACAAACAAAATAAATTTAAGATACACGCTACTGATTCCGTGCTACTGCAACTTGTTTGTTTTTGTCGATATAAACGACGACAGTGACGCCACTGGCTTGATTGAGAGGTTGGACGCCAAAATGGCGGTGTGCGCGTAAATGTGCGCGTAGCGTTGCCGCCAAGACAAGTTAGCCTGCCGATTGTTTATGCGCTAGTTCAGTGATGATGTAATTATGGTTCCACTGACAATTAAAGTAACAGTAGATTTTTTGAGTGCGTTTTGTTCGTTTTGTTTACCTAAATTATATCGTTTTTTTCACTTTTATAAATATATTCCTAAAGTAAGTAGATAGCATGTATCAAATATACAATCGTTTAGTTACCAATTACATACCTTTAAACTATTTTTAATGACCTGTAAACAATATTTTGAAATAAAATAAAAACAGTAAAAACGTATATGTCAAATTTATTGATGTTTTTGTTAAAAGTTTGGTTAGAATTAAACGTCAGTGGAACCAAAATGACATCACACTGAACTAGCGCATTATGCCGTGCTGTTCGGATTGTTGACCTTGTCAATAATGTCAATAGTCATTACACATACTTTGATTTTCTTTAGTCATTATCTATAGAGGTTTGTCAAAAACGCTGTGTTAAGAACCGATAGGTGTGTTAAAACCGAGTTGGGAGTGAAATATTTTTAATTTCACTGTGTTTGGATAATCTTTTACCAGCCGATTTGGATTTATACAGTAAACAAATTTGATTAATTCGGAGAATTGTGTTTGGGGCGTTGAACCAGTTAGTTTTGGTAAATTTATCCAAATTTAAACCTGAAAAAGGACTTATTTTTAATTTACTACCTGTTCGTATTTGATATAAGAAAGACCACAGTATTATTCGGTGGATTGCTATTGGAATTAGTAGGTATATACTATGTTTTTATTGCTAGCATTTATTCTATCGAACTAGTAGTGATTTAAGAATAAGTAAGTATCGACATTTTATAGTATTCAAACGTGGCATTTATATTTATTAAATTCTAGGATTAGTTTGCCATGAGGTAGTGCTTATATTATTTTAATTTTATGGGCCGGTCTCCCACCTTTTCTTCTGTCTTAGCTTTTCTGTACCTCTCAATTTTATGTGGGGCCTCAAAGCTCTTGGTGGTAGCTGTTGTTTCTGAGCTACTAAGAACGTTCTGGATCAGTATTCGTCCCTACGCTACTGTAACTACAGTGAGAAGAAGCACACACACCCCGTCTGCTTAAACATTTGCCAACACCGCCTTAATGTTATTAGTATAATAATTACTTAATACTAATTGATAAAATTTGCCTATTTTAAGATAAATCACTTTAAAATGTATCCATGCTCTCAGTTTAAAGTAGTTTTGATCTACTTTACTAAAACTAAAAATGGATGCACTTTTCGGTCCACCGGGTAACATTCCCGACCAATTATTCTGTGTTATTAAATTTTAAGTGTTTTACGCGACTTTCTGAGTCGGAACTTTTTCATAAAATGTGTTTTCCACCAACTTCATGACTCGGCTGTAGCTATAAGAAAATTTAATGAATTCTTAACTAAAAGTAATTTAATAAAATAGAATGAACATTTTCGCGAGACTTTCTTGCATAAATTGAGCGAAAATAAAAGAACCGCTTGTCGACGATAAGAAAAGACATACGCGGTGAAAAATAAGTGCTAAGGTATCTGATAAAGAAGTAGTAAATACTTTATAGTTGAAGCATTCAACATATTAAAACATAGAACAACAATATTTATTTTTAATAATTAGTATCTGGGCACAAAAAATCTTAAAAACCAACCCTGAAGTATACTTTAATTTTCGAGGTCATTACGCAATCCGCGTCACGTCACAATTTAAAAGCTTACTTTGAAACTATTGGGCAGACGTGTCACGAAGCTAACAAGCTTCAGATTAGATCTCACTTTCAGAGTGTAACCGCCTCAACGGGCTACAAAGTAAGGTGGACTGTCGATCACAATCTTATACCTATCGGGTCACTCATGTGGAGACGGGAGTGGGTTAATTTCTACTAAAGTTGATCGATTCTTTTTGGGCGCCAGTTGACTTCAATCCCCCCTTTATTCAGAACCAAATTTTCCGTGTAAGTCAACAAAATCGGGTAAAGAAAAGGACAAACTCCAAAAATACACCGATTTATTCAAAAGTTGAAAAGTGTGCACAAAACAAAAGGTAATCACAAACCAAGTAACCAAACCAAAAGAGGTTGGTAACCTACAAATTACAACCGCAAAAAAATAAATATCGCTTTTTCCTAAAGAGAAGTAGTAATGTCAAAATATTCAAGCATCAAAGTATTAACATAAAATATCAAATTATCAAAAGATTAGTGTACCAAAATATTAAAGTAAAGTATCAAAACATGAAATGTATCAAAACATTAAAAGTTTTCACATTTGTTAAAAATCTGGTATTATCACAAGCCGCCACTTAGCACGAGAATATTTCCTTGCTGTCATATCGACAGAGGGGATCACAATATATCATTTAGATCACTGTGTATTAACACCCCATACATATATAACATAATTCATTTGAACATATTTCAAATTCAGTTGATTTGACGTGGTGGCTGTTAAATATTTGATATCAAACTCACTGTAAATTTTCATAGATATCCATGAAAGCCTACTTTTTTAATTTGAAACGTAGAATGCAATTGAAAAACTTCATACGTTCAAACATGACATCTAACATCCAAATTTCACGCGTCAAGTTTTTTTTGGGACCGCTTCCTGAATTTATTATAAAACCGACTCGGGCCGGGGCTCTTTTGTTCCGTTCCACGTCCTCCATTTTATTCTCCACTGCAATTCACTAATTAAAATATGGCCGCCCGCCGCCGCCGCCTCCGTGAAACTGACAGCCGGCATTATACAGTGTCTGTTCATTAAACCAATTATTAGTTTTGAAGCAGGCAACTTTAGAGCTAATTGAATAACTTAGGTTAGGATAACATGCATTTCCGTATGATATACAAATTTCGTTTTGGCGATGGAGAAAGGGCAACGAAAATTTAAATAAATTGCTGTCTGGAGAACTTAACATGGCGCCGAGGGGACAAAGATATATAAGCGGTGCCCCCAGAGTGAAAGAAAAGCACTTCCGAAACGGATAGTTAGAGTAGGATATAATAATTAAATTCATCTTCAGTAGATAAGCGTGTCCTTTTCCAGTCAAATTTTAATTTCGTTAAAACCTAGACAAGGCCGTAGCCAGGGGGGATCAAGGGGGATTGATCCCCCCCAAAATAAAAAAGATATTTATTTTAGACTTTTAATAATTATTAATGAGACCGCAGTTATATACAGTGCGTCCGTCTCACTTTGTTGTTATACACAACATAATAGTTATTCACTACAAACAAAATTCTCTGCTTACTGTTATTTCTATTATGCTCGCTTGGTATTCGCACGACGATACTTAAATAGCGGCGCAGCGACATCTATTAGGAAACAGCGAAACTACGTGCTACGCCAACTACACAAGCAACGCAACTTCGGGGACGTACTCGGGAATATTCAATAAGCATAGAATGAGACTGGTTATTCTCGATGTTTCGTTGCGCCGCGTCTGCAGATTATATAAGAGAGCCGTCGAGCACGGAGAGGCAGTTCTGTCTTGGAAAGTGATTCAATGCGATGCGACTAAAGCGATATAAGTGAAGTAATAGTGCAGTGTCTGAAATAATAGTGCTGTGAATTAGTATTGAAGTAAGTGGTGTTATAATTTTTATAATTTAAATTAAAATTAAATGGATTTGATGCCTAAGAGTAGACTACCTACACGTATTCATTTTCTTTTAAATCTTTATCGAAGTAAATATTTGTGTACAAATGGAATTAATACTTGGCTGTTTTTTTTAATTGTTACAGGTCGATTCAACATTTGAAATGGCAAAAAGGACCTAAGAAAATACATTATTCAAATATGTATTTAAAAAATTTAAACCTGGTACTGTTTCTACTGAAAATCAGTGTTCAAGTGTTAGTTCTGGTACTTCTGCTGCCGTTCGTGGGACTGTGGATGATGTTTCTCAGCATATTTTATATCTGGGCTATTACACGGGATGAAACACCAAAATTGATAATGATTTAAAGTACAGATTGTTGAAATCTCCTTGGATGCCAGAAAAGACATTCAAGTTTCCAGTAAGTGACGATAAAAAAAGCTAAAATTTCAAATACAATGGTTTGAACGGTTCTCGTGGTTGGTTTACACGAGTACAGGGCAACAAGGTGCTTTATGCAAATATTGTGTATTATTTACCAGAGATTGCGCAGATAAAGGCCCTCATCAGCAGTTGAAATCCTTAGTTACTCAGCTGCTTACTAAATGAAAAGATGCTGTACATGATTTCAAACATCACAGTGAAAGCCAGTGCCACAAATTTTCTGTATTATTGGCTGATAATATTATGAAGGTGTATAATAAATCTCAACCAAACATAATAAGTCACATTGGTAGCGGATACCTAGCGCAAACAACTGAAAACCGAAAACGGCTCATTCCGATTATTGAAACGTTGAACGCTACTTACCTAAACCCGACCATACAAAATACTTTGGAAAATTTTATTTACAATTAATAAAAGAGTATCTGCATGTCAAAACAAATTACTATACTTTACACTACCGAGTCCTTAGACTTTTCGTGCAGGTCAAGGACCAAGGTGGATAAATCCGTCCACAATAATTCGTCTGACTTAACCGTTTGTCAAATATATCAGCCCTCACTCCTTACCTGTTCGGTATTATTAAGGGGTTGTGGTTTTGTTTGGAAATCGGTAATGAGAAATGGTGATAGGATTTGTCGCGTTTTAGTTATGGCTTTTGTCCCCTGAAAAAGCTAGAAAAAACAGAGTTGTCCTTGTGTGTGAGTTAGTATAGTCTTTGGTTATTTATATATGAAACAGAAGGAATAACAGTGACCTTAAGTTGGAACCTTGGAGACACTGACGGATCCGGGTAAGCGATGGGGACACTTGCCCCCTTGGGACTAATAGCCCTAGAAGTTGATGCCTTTGATCGTTGATACTCAAAGAAAAAAAATCAAGCCACAATATGAACGCAGCCTATTGTTCACCGTTCCCCTTGGAAAGGTTCTGGATCCGCCCCTGCTTGGGGAATAAATGATAATTGTTCTACAAACTGATTTAAATTTAGTTGTGAATTGGTCGATACAAATACAATTACAAAGATTCTTTAACGAAACAATATAGATTTATCAAGTTTCCATGTGTGGATTATAACTAATCGAAATATATACAATAACTAACTGAGCACTTACCAATAAGCATCATTATCATCAGATTAATTTATAATCCTTACCTGAAAAAAAAAAAACGTAAAATTAATTATAATAAAAATCAAAATTTGCATGATTTTAACAGCCACTCCACAAGTGTCTTATTACGAACCCCTGCTACGTAATCTCGTCCCAGAACGATTCTTATAATTACCCAAAACTTTTCGCGGGAAATGAAAACTAACGCAGAAACTTGGGAAACCCCATTTTTCTCTATCATCAATTTTTCCGCCAGTCTTGGGAACATTTTTTGATGGAACCGCTTTTTTGTACGTTAAAAGTTTTTATCTAGATCGTTTGTAGACGAGAATGGGTTTTTTTATATTAAAACATTTCGTCAGGTTTCAATGCCAACTTTAGTAGTTAAGAATGGAGTTATTTTATATTAAAACGCTCTAATGACATTTTCAGATGTTTTCTAATTGGTTAAAAACGTTTTATTGGAAGAGTGACTCCAGAAAGCCTTTTAAACGTTGAAAATATCAATTTTGAAGTTATATTATGCTAAATTAGTAAATGATTTTAGAATCTATAAAGTTGTGACAACAATCTACTGCGCAGAATCTTAGTGGCAGTTATAAAAAACAGCCAAAGCTGCAGGATGAAACATCAATACCCGATTAAAAATCTACGGTTAGGTTGTATGAAATGATTAAAGAATGATGTTTATGAAAACGATCAGGCAAGGGGATCTTTAATAGGAAAATGTTAACTTCTGTTATAGTAGTGTGCAGTAATAATAGATGGCGCTACTTTACACAAAGTTTGTTCATTGCAATTCATCATTAATTCTATCAAGTTTAGAGTGACAAAATAGTCATAATAACGCAATAACCTCAATTTTGTGCCTTATTAATATTCTGATTTTTTGTATGTTAAGTTTTTTGAACATAGTTTAAATATCTATTATTATTTATTATTAATGGGCAGTGTCCAATATCTTTACACTTACTCTCTATAAAATAAGGATACGAAAAGAGATTTTTTAACAAACAAATCTATTGTTGAAGACATCGAATTAGCCAATTTCAGTGCTCTGATCAAAGTGAGTTTTTTGTGTAGTTGGTATTAAAAGTTGGTGTAGTAGGAGGTAAAGATATTCTTTCTCTTTCAACACAACAAAGTATTCAGTATACAGACACCTGCAACATTAGCCCAGGGACGGACTTAGTTGTATATTACTCTTTAATTTGACATTTTTTATTGTCTATTTCAAGAGGAATGTACGCATTTAATAATTATCACATTATTCGCATACTTAACTTCAATTATTTAATAAATTTAGTTTTAAAGGAAACACGAAATCAAACCAAAATAAATATTCGCGACTTGTAATCAAAATCGTCATGAAACAACATTATTTTCATCTACTACTTATTTGATTTCATTGAATTATTTAAATATTACATTGAATATTAAAAATCAATGTAGGATGTTACGAAAAATGCGTGAACAACTGGTACTTGTGTTCTCTTATTATAAAAAATTTAAATGATTTTGGAATGTATTAGTCTGACTTGTCACTTTTTTAATAAAGTGTTCTCGTTTACTTACATTTTCTCAATATTAAGATTATGTTATGAAATTTAAACAATGCACCAATTTTTTTTATATTAGTACCTATAAATAAAAAAAATTAGCTTTAAATAAGTTATATTCTAAAGTGTTATAAATTCAAACAAATTTTTGTTAAAGATTTAGTTAAAAAAAAAATTTCGTCATTGTAAACTGAATTTAGTGCACTTGTTAAATTTCTGCATCACTCGTGCCGAGTATATTTATTATATGTCACTTACTTGTTCTTTTAATTACTATATCATTTTTGCGTTATTGTATATACTATTTATGTTTGTACATCCAATCTTTACCAAATTTGCAATCTCGGTGGAACGATTGGGCCAATACGGAGGTGAACATCACTCTTAAGTTTATTTTCCTCGTGAAGGAGTCTTTAAACGAGAGACAAGAAGGAATCGGAATTGAGAAATTTATGGTAATGGGCGCAATGTAGGCCGTGAACGTCGCCATTTAATGCTTGGCTTTTGTTTTTCGACTAATTCCGTTTGTATTCTTTCCAAGGCCGCTGGTGCTTTTTCCAGTAATAAAAATGTATACGTGACAAAAGGACATATTACCTACCATTCGCTATTCAAATTAATTTTTCCACGTTTGTCATTTGTCAGTATACGTAGGCGAATTATTTACTTATATTGCATTAGACTTTTTAAATTATTTTTTATAATTTCATCATATTCTACGACCAATAATTAGTGGAATTCGTGTTCATTTCTCTATACTTATCTTTTAGATAAGATTTTTGTGTAAAATTACGTATATTAAAATAACTTAACAATTTTTAAGATAAATAAGTTAGTGTCAAAATGTCAAACTCACGTAAAAAGTAAAAAATTCGTTGTGAATGTCTTATTTTCATTATTTTCGTTTTAACGTGAAGTACTGTTTTGAAGATAACCTAAATTTAATAATAATTTATTATGAATGTAATTAAGTTGCGCAAAGAACTTGTGATACTTTTGATGTAAGATATCCAGACAAACCCTGTCCGTCAATTTTTAATCAATAATTTTTTTATACAATAATATTTCGTATCTGATGATTAGGCAGTCGATGCCCTTTTCTGTGACCACCAAGATTTCCTAACCTCACTCCCCCGGATTTTGTATACGGAGTTATATTAAAGAAAATGTCTTTCCAACTGTTGAAAAACTACTGAATAACTAACTACTGAATAACTATTGAATAGTCTTGAATAACTATTGAATAGTCTTGAATAACTACAACTACTGAATAACTACTGAATAACTACTGAATAACTACTGAATAACTACTGAATAACTACTGAATAACTACTGAATAACTACTGAATAACTACTGAATAACTACTGAATAACTACTGAATAACTACTGAATAACTACTGAATATCTAACTACTAAATAACTACTGAATAACTACTGAATAACTAACTACTAAATAACTACTGAATAACTACTGAATAACTACTGAATAACTACTGAATAACTACTGAATATCTAACTACTAAATAACTACTGAATAACTACTGAATAACTACTGAATAACTACTGAATAACTACTGAATAACTACTGAATAACTACTGAATAACTACTGAATAACTACTGAATAACTACTGAATAACTACTGAATAACTACTGAATAACTACTGAATAACTACTGAATAACTACTGAATAACTACTGAATAACTACTGAATAACTACTGAATAACTACTGAATAACTACTGAATAACTACTGAATAACTACTGAATAACTACTGAATAACTACTGAATAACTACTGAATAACTACTGAATAACTACTGAATAACTACTGAATAACTACTGAATATCTACTGAATAACTACTGAATAACTACTGAATAACTACTGAATAACTACTGAATAACTACTGAATAACTACTGAATAACTACTGAATAACTACTGAATAACTACTGAATAACTACTGAATAACTACTGAATAACTACTGAATAACTACTGAATAACTACTGAATAACTACTGAATAACTACTGAATAACTACTGAATAACTACTGAATAACTACTGAATAACTACTGAATAACTACTGAATAACTACTGAATAACTACTGAATAACTACTGAATAACTACTGAATAACTACTGAATAACTACTGAATAACTACTGAATAACTACTGAATAACTACTGAATAACTACTGAATAACTACTGAATAACTACTGAATAACTACTGAATAACTACTGAATAACTACTGAATAACTACTGAATAACTACTGAATAACTACTGAATAACTACTGAATAACTACTGAATAACTACTGAATAACTACTGAATAACTACTGAATAACTACTGAATAACTACTGAATAACTACTGAATAACTACCGAATAAGATTTGCCGAGAAAGAGTATACGCCAAGCATTTCATTCCGGTCTCTAATAGAATTAGCAAACGCGTCAAATTCGCTCGGATACATTAATGATGTAATATCTACATGTATTTCAATAACTCTTTACCTTGTATATTTATTTTTTCTCTCATTACTTTGTTACGGTTTCAAAATTCCTACTAAATATTACTCTTCGAAACAGTGAGAAAAATGCACCTCTTATGCAAATGAAACGTTTAATATTAATAATATTTAAAATTTATATAAAATATCCTGTAAAGAGAATAAATCTAAAGCCTGATGACATTTATTAGAGTAGTTTCTCTCGCCCAGCTGATTCTGGTTACCTGAAATTTAAAATAAAACATACCTTTAATATTCGGAGAACCAAAATCTAAGTCCTGAAGTTACTGACCTTCTTTAATTAGATTTTCCGATTTAATATTCTGTTAATTATATTCTTCTGTTCATTTTTCCTCATGTCGTTGAGAAGTAATAATAATTCTAGTTATTTTAATAATAGATAGGGTTTGTTTATTATTGTGTCATTGTCATTCAATCCACCAGATTGACAAGATTTGGTTCTGGGTGAACTAAAGTACAGTTAGAACTTATTAGACAAAGCTAGACAATGGGCATATACTAGTTATTGTTTAGAAATAGAAAGAGACATATACTTTTGTTCAACATTTTTAAAGAGAACTTGGACTCTGACTTTCAACCTTTTTTTTTGGGGTTGGTTTGGTCACTCTCTAACACGACTTGCTAGGCTGCAGAAGGTTCTGTATCTACTTTTTTGAAAAGGATTCTGCAAGTCAATTTAGAACCCAAAAATATTATTTAGAGGTTATTTATTCTTGTCAAATTTGTTGGATAGGGGATAAACCTAAAAATTAGGGATACTGATTACCCAAATAATATTAGATATTACTATCTGGCCACCCACCATCTTAGGTAAGTCTCTTTGAAATTGTAAGATTAATATTAAAACCTTCGATCACTTTTATTATGCTATTTTCACATTAAATATTTAATTAATTTTTCTACTTACATGAAATTGTTAGATATTCAGAAGCTTAGTTTTCACCCTTTTAGGCCTGCAAGTTTCATGTTAACTTTTCGTTAACTACAATTTCTACTCAACTTCACATCGACTCCTCGTTAACAGCTAGTTTTACTTTTAACTTATCGATAACTAGTTTTCTGGAACATATATATCAACTCTGTGATTTGGGATTAGATAGATTGATATAAATCACTTGGTAACTTCACTACGGCGGCCAGTGCCAGATTCCAGTACACGTATTGTATACCTGGATGATCCTGGAAGAAAAACCAAGGTTACCTTACCAATTAATTAATCAAATAAGGAATACCAGACTTACCGAATATCCTTCAGGAATACTAAGGTATATTATTAGGCCCACAATATATCCAGGGCACGGGGGTCGGATTCCATGTAAATAGTTGGTAACAAGTTTGCTTGACCTCGACAGTAGCGCGCTAAGCGCTTACGGTTGAACTACACCTGTCAGTTTCAGTCGGTAGAGTAGAACACTACTAATTAAAGCGATTTAAAAATTGGCGGGTTTGATAATTTAGATATTTGAAGCAATTTAAAGTAACATTTTCCTATTTGACAACTTTTACTTACAACTACTAAACAAACAATAAGTTTAGTGAATTTTTGTTGTAGGTAAATGTTGAAAAATGGAAAATGTCACTTGTTTTAACTGAAAAATAAAATTAGTTGAAAAATAAAACACATTTTTAACAAGTTTAATTTATTTAGAATTACCATGTAATTACATGTGTCTCATTATCTTCTAACTGCATATTTTGAACATAACAAGCACTATATCACACACTAAATTACTGAAAAATAAAAATCTAATATGATAACCAGCATAGCACATGACAATGTTTTTATTATTAAAAAAACCCGATATAGTTTTTATAAAAAGTCAAAGTAGTTAATTTATAAACACAATTGTTTTAATGTTTTAAATATCCCTTATTAATCCAAGGACAAATCATTCTAATTCTAATATTCTTATACTTATTGTCCCTTTAAGGCCTTTTTCCATCTAGAATAGTTGTAATGCCTATTTCGGTTACAATAAGCCTCCAGCTTCAATACAGGTGGGCTTTGAAACTCACCCTAATTAAGAAACACATTTATGCACATTCCAAAAATCTCCATACCATGGAATATCTAAAACAAAACAAAAATAAAGGTGCAGTGTGTATCTTAAAATTAAAAATAAACACGAGTTATAACCTTTTTAAATTCTTACATTTTTCTTGCAATAAAAGGTATTAAAATTTCAATAATAATAGAAAACATCTGATTTATGATCTTAATAGGTGAACTATGCAAAAATTAACAAGTTGACCTAAATAGCATATAAGTTATTGCACATATTTGGGTATTATTTGATAAATATAATAATGAATATCACCCAAAAATTGAACAATAAGTTTTTGAGCACAAATCATTCGCCTTTTTTCATCATGGTCTTTATAAGTAAAACTAAGATGAGGTTCTATCTCGGGTTCTACAATATTTGTTTGTAAATTGGCTTCACACATTTCGCTCACAACTCCTTTCATTTTTTTGACCGCAAATGTTTAAAATGTGGATCCATTTATCTCTAGAGTAATAATAGCAGGAAAAACATAAACTTTCTTGTTAATTTTGTGAGAAAAATACTTACTTCTGCAATTAAAATTTAAATGAATCAGAAGTTAATGATTTTCTTAAGAACCTGCCTATAGTTAAATTAGTTAAATCTAACTTACACTTAATTAATACAATTTACTCACCTACATTTGAAAAAAATATCACCTGCATTTGAAAATAAAAATATCAGGCTGACATATTTATAGCAACATAACCTAATTTATTTTCAAAGCCAGATTTACACCACCTAATAATATTTAAATTTATCTTTAACTTTAAATTTATTAGCGATTATCCCTGTATTTGATCACACATTATAGCAAAGTGAAATTTAAAGGAGTAAATCAGTAAAATTATTGATTTCTTTGTCATTATTTTTGAAAACATATTTTTTTGTGGGTGTAAAACCGGTTTGAATTTAGTGATAGCAGCGCGCTAAGCGCTTACGGTTCAACTACCAACAAGGAAACAAATCCCGCCATTTATTCAAATCTTCTCTTTTTATTTTTCTATGATCCAGGGTAATCTTCATTCGGACCATCCAGTTAATACACTGTCTGTCTACAAATTTAGATAGTGAATATCAGTTGTTTGTTTGAACCATTAGATAAATCATATATTAGTAGCCTACTAATCGTTTGTAAATATATATTATCAATTTTAAAGCAGGGTTTGGCCCTCATCTCGGGTATCTTTTCTGTATATAAATAAGTTTTATAGGTTAATTTAATTTGTACTATATATTTCAAGTCCTTACCTGTGAACCAAGAGTACGTAGTTGAGGGGCAACTACCCTAATCATAATTAGAATTGTCTTGGTAAAAGTTACACGAAGATCTTATATTTTTTTGGTATATATGTGTCGTCATTCTAACCTCATAATACCAATGACATATATAGATATTATAGATTAATAGACTGCTCATCCATATATAAACAAGACGATGAAAAGCGGGTCATATTGCTTGGCTTGCCGAGTGCTCACCAGGCAGAATCGGTCTGGCCCAAATGAGTTTAAAACTCATATTTCATCAAAGTAGGAATTGAATTAAAAAAAAAATATCTGTATGTTTATTTCAAGACAGAAGCTTGCGTTAGATATTTTAAAAAAGGATTTTGAGTCATAACGTCTAGTTTCCCAATTTTCAAAACATTTTAAGAGATCTAACTAATTTTGAAGATAGATATAAACAATTTTACACTCATGTGTATATAACTAACTTTAGACCACGACCACTGTATAGTGGCACTATTCGGACACTTGATTATTCTTTTAAAATTTATTTCGCATTATAAAAGCAGATATTATGCAAAAATTAAATGAACTTTTTAAAGATTTTACTAAAAGTTAGTAGCTTTTTCACATTCTAAAGTTTGTTCCCTTTAGACAATTAAGGATTATTTTGGCGGTGAATGTGAATGATTTGATGAATTATAATAAGATTCCACCAGTGGAAATCTGATCAACATCATAGTAAAATGAACGGTACAAAGTGCAATCTTAGTTGACGTCAAGATCCGTTTAGCATCGGTAGGGGGGAAATAAAAATTCTGACTTACAATCACAAAAAGAACGTACAACTAAGCTTAGTCGATGTAAGTTAGCTCAGATTAGTGGTAAAAAGAAAGCGACTATTAATAAAAAGAAAAGTAATCCAGCTAAAACAAGAATTATGGCTACTATCTTTAATTATGATATGTTGCCAGTACTAGTAGAATGTTAAGTGTTGAGTTATCTTCTTCATGCAATGGATACGTATGCATAATTTAAAATGTTTGGTTAATTATTATTATGTTTAATATGTTTTTGCAGTTAAGGAACATATATCTACTACTGAAGCAGATAATAAAGATTTGTGTGCTGCTGAAGAGCTTTGCTTAATTTACAAAACTTCGTTTAAAAGCAGAAAATTGGGATCGATTGTTCAACACAAGTGAAGAGTGGTGATTTAGTTGATCCGTTTTCAAACTGAATTGTTAGTTCTAAAGAACTATCTACTTTAATAGGATTGCAATCCTTCCAGCTATTAGCCACCATTGTGGAATTAGTTGTTTCTAAAGAATGGGAAAAAGGAGATCAGTTATGTCTGTAAAGGATCAAGTTATATTTACTTTTATGAAGTTGAAAACTGATATGCAAGATATAATGTCTTATCCATTTATTTGGAGTGGATGAAACTTTTTATCATTAAATTTTTTAACATTTTTTAATAAAACTGGTAGAAGTTCTTAGTATGGTATAATTCGGCCTTCAAAACAAGAAATATTAAATAATGTGCCTCTATGTAAGTAAGAGTACTACTTGATTGTACCGAAATCCCAATACAGCAAGCCAAATGTCTTTGTTGTAGGCTAAAAAATTACTCTGACTACAAAAAGAGGCATACTATTAAAATATTTACTGGAATGTCACCTACTGGTCTCATTACTTACAAAAGTGAAGCATATGGTGGTAGAACTTCAGAAATAGAAATTTTTTAACAAAGTTCAATACTTGAAGTGTGTGAATCATTTCTCGATAGTAAAATGTTTAACAAAGGTTTTCTTATTGGAAACATAACAGAAGCTGAAGGTATACAAATTATACAGCCTCCTTTTTCAATAAAAAAAAATCAGTTCAGCCATCAAGAGGCTTTACTTAATGCCAAAATTGCCACAGCTAGAATTCACATAGAAAGAACCTATCAAAGAATAAAAGTGTTTGTCTCTCTGTATTGGTACTTATTTCCGTTTTTCTTCTATTTATATTGAGTTTTTATTATACGATACTTCTCTGTATCTAACTAACTTTTAAAATGTACTTGTAAAGCCCAGATAGCTCTAACTCGGGCATTTGAATATAATAATATTTATGTAATTGTATTTACAATAAATACTTTTTTATTAATATTATTATTATAATTAATTATAATTCATAAAATTATTATAAACGCATTTACCTTGTACCTATATATATTGATACTTGCGTGAAAAATGAAATGTTACTTTTTATATTTCTGTAGCTGGTCTTACAACCCTTTATAGAGCAATTCACCATTTAAATTTAAAAACAAAACAAATTTTTATACTCAAATAATTAAAAAATTTAAAACAGAACATAAGTATAATTAAAACTAAATAAAATAAACAATTCAACAAAATGTCCGACTGAGTAATGACAATGAGAACAAAATCTCAACTAGACTAAACTTTTTTTAAAACCGGTCCTGTGAAAGTTTTGTTTACCAGTGAGCACTCAAAATTGAGACAAAACACAAACATTGCATGCACTAGACAAAGAGAATACATCTCCCAGTTCGACCCGCTTTTCATCGTTTTATTTACGTTTGGATAAGCAGTCTATTTAAGCTATATAATATGTCATTGCATAATACGCACGAAGACGATTTGACGTCTGATCATAGAAATATAATAAAAGGAACAGAATACTCCATATAGCCTGGCCTTTTATTTGCATTATAACCCGACCCCTCCCTTATTAGTTTTAATAAATTAAATTTTATAATAATTAAGTCGGAATTTAAAATCCAATAACAAGTTCGTAAAAATACGAATAACAACTTGTTATATTGTAAATCCTACAATGTAGAATGTTGTATACAAATGAAAGAAATGTAACGCCAATATTTAAATACTGTCCCTCGCAACACGAGCCGAACAGCAGATAAAAATGCCCCTATCACGAAATTACAAATTCATCCGGACAGGGTAATCTATAAACGCCATCTTGTATTAGTTAAAAATGTCATAGCACTTGACGTATATACACTGGCATCGGAGAAGGTCATGAATATGGATGATGGGCTGTTTCGCGCTTGTTTTTTATTTGTCGCTTTTTTTCCTCTTCTTTCGTTTCATGTTTGGTCTGTGTAGTTTCAGTTTTCAGTGCAACGAGCGGAGTGTCTATCTATAATCTATACCGTTAAGCAAAAAACGAAAATGATCACAAAGAATGACTGTGGTTGGATGTATACAGAGTGTTAGGGAAAATAGGAAAAATAGTTAAGAAGAAATTTGACATTATTTCCTAGAATATACATATTTTTTCGTCTTCTTATGTCTGAATGCATTTAATCCTATAAAATGAATCAATATTTTAGTAATAACCTAATTTACTGCCAATTTTAAATCTATATTTCACCTATTATTAAGTTATTAATTTATTTTCCACACTCTGCTTTATCACCATCATTTATGGTAATATATGTCACGTATAATTTTTATCACTAGAAGCACCAACGGCCTTCGAAAGAAAACAAACGAAATTAGTCGAAAAACAAAGGCCAAGCATTAAATGGCGACGTTCACGGCCTACATCGCGCCCATTACCATAAATTTCTCAATTCCGATTCCTTCTTGTCTCTCGTTTAAAGACTCCTTCACGAGGAAAATAAACTTAAGAGTGATGTTCACCTCCGTATTGGCCCAATCGTTCCACCTAGATTGCACATTTGGTAAAGATTAGATGTACAAACACAAATAAACACAACTGATGAAGTAGGTATTTAAAAGAGATATGGCAAGTGATACAGTCTGCACGAGTAATAATAATAATAATAATAATAATTTATTTAGCATTCAGTATCCATATACAATAATAAAATACATTAACAAGTTCAAATAATATGTAAACTGGTCGCCCATTTATGACCAATTGGTTGCGCATGGGCTGCCAAATCATTACCTAATGTTAACTTAATATTGTGTGCTTATTTGATTCTAAAATACATTTAAAAAAAATATATAAAACGGATATTAAAATAACTAGAAACATACAATATAATAACTCAGTTATAGACTTATATAATAATAATAATAATCATAATAATAATTATAATAATGATAATAAAAATAATTGTAATAGTATTAATAATAATAATAATAATAATAATAATAATAATAATAATAAAAACAATAAATTGAATATATTTTAATAATTAGAATAGGTGAACAAAAAAAAAACCAATAAAAGTAATTTATAAACTATAGTGGATTAAAAGGAAGTATATTTTACAGTACAAACACCAAGATCTAATAACACATTTTATCACAGTTAAATTTTTCTTTTTTTTTTTTGCTAATCGATCAGCGCTCTCATAGCTTTTCTGTCACTATTTATTATGAATTTTTTCAATATTTGTTTAAATAGCTTAGAGGAATTTATTGTATATAAATATGTCTTATATATATCTGGAAGAAAATTAAAGATTTTTCCATTTAAATATAGGTAAAATCTTTGGGAAATTGATTTATTGACAAGGTGAGTATATACTAAATATTTATTTCTGGTGTTGTAAGAATATGTTCTTTTCTGTAAATTGTGTTTATTTTTGTATGTATATAAAGTGACTGCATATACATACAGCTGTCTAACATCCATAATTTTGACTTCATCAAACAAATGATCTGTGGGGTATCTAACCTTTTTATTATGTATTATTTTTAGTATTCTTTTTTGTAATATTTCCAATTTGTTAATATGATTTTTTGTTGCGCCACCTCAACAGATGATAGCATACTGAAGTCTATTTTGAAACAACGAGTAATAAATAATTCTTAGGTATGTAGTACTGATTATAGTTTTAAGATATTTAAATTTAAATAATAACATTCTTAAGGTGTTAGTTAAGCTATTTATGTGTTTATCCCATCGTAAGTGACAATCCAAGGTAACGCCTAAATATTTTATTTCATTTTTTTTTTGTAGTGTGAGTGTTTCGTTGTTATATGTAAAACTGAGGTCATTAAAAGATGGTAAATGATTAATATAGCTAGCAAAAGGCAAAAAAAATGATTTTGTATAATTTATTGTTAGTTTCTTATGCGTACACCAATCCACTATTCCTTTTATATCATTTTCGCATATTTTTTTTAATTTCTCCCATGAGTCGGCTTCATAATAAATGGCTGTGTCGTCGGCAAAATTCACTATTTGTCCTGCAGTCTTTTGTATGTATAAGTTGTTTACATATATTGAAAATAATGTGGGTCCTAAGACGGTACCTTGGGGAACACCAGTTTTTATCATTCTCTCTCCGCTAAATTCGCTGTTAACTTTTACTTTCTGATATCTGTTCTCAAGATAACTTTTGAAGAGATTTAAAGTCGGTCCTCGTATTCCCGTATCCTCCAAGGCCTCTAATAATAGTCCGTGATCTACGGTATCAAAGGCCTTTGCAAAATCCAGAAATACAGTTAGGGATGGCCTATTTGCATCTACCGATTGATAAATCTTTGTCAACAGTTCCAGAATTGCATCAGTTGTAGAGAGCCCTTCTCGAAACCCGAATTGTTTATTAGATATGATTTCGTATTTGTTTAAATACTCCTTTAATCTAGTGTTTAATGCTTTTTCTATAATTTTTGTAAACGTTGTGATTAATGTTATCGGTCTGTAATTTGTTAACATTTTCTTGTTGCTTTTTTTAAATATTGGTATTACCAATGATTTTTTAAGTTCACTAGGGAATTCCCCTTTTGTAATTATTTGATTAGTTAAATGTGTTAACAGTGGTGTAAATATTTCGGTGTTTTCTTTAATAATTTCAGTGGTAATGTTGTCTATTCCTGGTGATTTTTTATTTGGAAGTGATCTAATAATATTTTTTATTTCTAATTGACTCATTGGTAACAGGACCATAGAATTTTTTTGTACATTTCTGACAGGGGAATGTGTATATGGAATTCCCACTTTATCAGCAAGTGTTATACCTACTTCGGCAAAAAAATTATTGAATTCATCTGCCAGTCATTTTGGCTCTGTTACTGCATGGCCATTTTCTGTGAGTATTTCTTGTATTTCATTATTGTTACTTTTTATATTATTACCTTGCAGTTCTTTAATAACTTTCCACAATCCTTTAGCGTTTTCTTTATTTTGTGTTATTTGTTTTGTATAATATTCTCTTTTTGATTTTTTAATAAGCCTATCTGTTACTAGCCTATAATTTAAAAAGATGTCTTTTTTTTCAATATTTTCTATGTCTTTTTTATAAATATTATGTAATCGATTTCGTTCTTTAATTGAATTAATAATACCCTTAGTTATCCACTGTTTTCTTTTCTTAGTTTGTTTTTTTTTTCATGAATGAGTTTTGTATTTTGATCCATGTATGTATTTATTGTATCTACTAGATAATTAATTTTTTGATTTGAATTATTTATGTCATATAATGTTTCCCAGTTATGGCTTTCTATATTTTCTTTTAGGTTTATGTGATTTATTTTCTTAATGTAAGACTTTTTTTGTGCTGTTTCGGCTATTAAAGAGAGATATGCAATTGTAGCTTTATGGTCAGTAATTTGAGTATCATAAATTGCGGCTATGTGATTATCCGATTTATCGGAACTATAAAAAATGTGGTCTATACAACTTTTGGATTTCCCTTGTACTCTTGTGTATTTATTTATTAAAGATTCAAATTTATATTCACCTAAAATATTTAGATATGTCTGCCTGTTGTTTAATGTTTATATTAATGTCTCCTATAAAAACATGTCTACTAATTTTTAAATTAATTTTTGATTCTTCCAGGTATGTCAGAAGATTATCAACAAATTCTTCTTCCTTAACTGGAGGTGGTTTGTATAAAGATGTGATTAGAATTTCGTTTTTATTAGTTAATTTAATTATTGTTTGAATTGCCTTACACTGTCCGATTTGTACTATTTTATGGTTACATTTTAAATGTATTTTAATAAAAATTACTACTCCATCATTGCGGTTAATATCTCCCTTATTGTAAATTGAATTGTAACCAGGTAATTGAAATAAACTCATATCTGGAATATTAAGTGTTTCTGTAAGTACTATAACGTCAAAAGAATGATTTAATTGTGATAAAAAAATGTTCAATTCATCGAAATTTTTATTTAAACTACAAATATTCTGATGGAATATTTTGAATGTATTGGTTGTAATTGTTTTGTGGTATTCATTAATTTCTTGGAGATTCATAAATTCTATAGTATTGCACGGTTCGTGAATTATATCTCTAATGTATGGATCCATTTGTGATATAACAGTATTACAATTTTTAATGAAATATACCTACCACAAAAATAAGAAGATTAAAAAGATTAAAAATAATTAAAAGATTTAAAAGATTAACAAAATTAAAAAGATTAAAATTATTAAAGATAATGAGGAAGATGGTATGGCTATTTATTATTTTTACTTCCCAATCTTGGTCGTAAATTCGGTTGAGGATCCCTATTGTGTTTTTCTGATTTATTCTTTGGCGTTTGATTGGTTACTACTTCTTTTTGTGTTCTCTTCTCCTCATTAATGTCTGTTTTCTTGTCTCCAGAACCACTTGGTCGTTGAAGATTCTGAATTTCCTTAGTATTTACTGTCTTGGTACTTACTTCCTTGGTATTTACTTCTCTGGTAATAGTGGGCGTTTGAGGTGCACTATTTTGATGTTTGTTACCTTCTGGCTCTGTACTAGCGTCTTTAATTGTTAATGATTGTGCTGTGTAAGCTATATTATTAACATATAGCTTGTCACCCTTGATGTATGATGTATCAGACGTATTTGCGCGTGCTAATTTTAGATGTGTTGTAAGTACCTTATTCTCTTCTCTTTGTAATTCCGTTAGATCGCTAGTAATACGTATATTTGTGCCTTTTAGGTTTTTACAGTTTTTAAGGATTTCCAGTTTTTTTAGGTATGATATGAATTCGATTTTAATTGGACTTTAGTTAAATTTCCCTAGTTTGTATGAGTTATTAATATGACCGATGTTCAAGTCAACTTTTAGGAGGATCTTTAGTTTATTAATAATACTAACAAGATCGAAACCGTCACACTCTATTCCATAAATAATAATATTGTTTTTCTTCGTTGTTCTTTCTATATATTCTATTTTCCTTATAATATTCTTATTGGCTTCCTCCGCTTCTGTTATTCTTTTAGATAAACCTTCTAGATTCCACAATATTCTGGTTTCGCTTGCCGTTATACAATTTTTTATCTCACTTTTGATGTCATTACTATCTTGTTTCATATCATTTCTTAATTTATTTATTGCGTTGTAAACATCATCTTCATTACGGTCTAAAGTAGACATTCTAATGTTTTTATGTTTTTATTTTATTTAATTTTATACCGTGGGGGAATGAATCCAGTTTTATATTGTAAATAAAGTTTTTCTACTTACAAGAAAAGAACAATTCAGGTTTTTATTCTTCTAGATACTCAAAGTTATGTTGCACAGTGTCACTAACACTTATATCGATGCACTACACTGTATTTTGTTATATGTACTGTTCAAAACTATTTATTTCTTATGTAAATTTGGTAATTTTTGTTATTAATTTAGCATAAAGTATAAGTGAGTGTTACTTGGTTGGCACATTCCACCACATGTGAAGCGAAAAATTTGCTTTTCAATGACCTTACTTTTTAAACTAAATATTTTACACAAAAATTTGTTTAAATTTAAGATCTAATCATATCCAATTCTTTAGAATATGACTTATATGAATCTGTTGATTTATTCTATTTTTATTATGAAAAATTCGGTGTACTCTACGACCACCTAAAATAACTACACATAGCACACTATTTTGATTAATGGAATAGTATATTACATAACAAGTGTGGAAAGTGCAACATTTCACACGAGTTGAAGTTTAGCACGAGCCGCGTAGCGGCGAGTGCGTAAACTAAACGAGTGCGAGAAATACACTTTCCAACGAGTTGTGTACACTATTTTTCCTACGACCACACACAAAATCCTTAAAAAAACGTTTTTTTTTAATGAGAAAGTCAAACCATATCACACATGTACTGAAGAGTATATCACACATGTGTTGAAAAGAATATCAACACATATGTTGAAAAGTAAAAAAAATTTACAGTAGAAATGACAAGAACTACAATGTTTAAAAAATATTTATAACTAAAGCAGAACAAGAACTAATATAACAATAAGAAACATTTATAACTAAAGCAGAGATACTAACAGAATAGTTTATAAAAATTTACATCTAAAGTAGAGATAACTAATGGAATGGATAAAAAATATTTGTAACTAAACTAGAGATAACTAATATAATAATTAGGAAATGTTTGTAACTAAACTGTATGAACTGAATAATTATTAATAATTTTGTTTTACTATTTTTCTGGGACGTTATAAAAGTTAAAAGTAAAATTGTTATTATAACATTTACTAAATTGCAGTGAATTTTGTAATGTTGCATTATTATTATTCTCAGTGGTTCCTCTAACATATGTTTATTGTTTCTTGTGGATCTACATTAATTTGTTGCTGTATAAATGAAGTACACAAACTTGCATTGTATCTGGGTTGTGTAGTTTCAGCATTTTGTTCAGAGCATAGAAAAATAAAAAGAGAAGGTTTGAATAAATGGCGGGACTTGTTTCCTTGTTGGTAGTTGAACCTTAAGCGCTTAGCGCGCTGCTATCACTAAATTCAAACCCGTTTTACACCCATAAAAAAATATGTTTTCAAAAATAATGAAAAAGAAATCAATAATTTTACTGATTTACCCCTTTAAATTTCACTTTAAGATAATGTGTGATCAAATAGAGGGATAATCGTTAACAAATTTAAAGTTAAAGCTAAATTTAAATATTATTAGATGGTGTAAATATGGCTTTGAAAATAAATTAGGTTATGTTGCTGTAAATATGTCAGCCTGATTAATAATCTTTCCTCCATGAGCCTGATATTATTTTCATTTTCAAATGCAGGTGATATTTGTTTCAAATGTAGGTGAGTAAATTGTATTAATTAAGTGTAAGTTAGATTTAACTAATTTAACTATAGGGAGGTTCTTAAGAAAATCATTAACAATTCATTTAAATTTTAATTGCAGAAGTAAGTATTTTTCTCACAAAACTAACAAGAAATTTTATGTTTTTCCTGCTATTAGAGATAAATGGATCCACATTTTAAACATTTGTGGTCAAAAAAATGAAAGGGGTTGTGAGCGAACTGTGTTTACAAACAAATATTATAGAACCTCATCCTAGTTTTACTCATAAAGACCAAGATGAAAAAAGGCCAATGATTTGTGCTCAAAAAGTTATTGTCCAATTTTTGGGTGATATTCATTGTTATATTTATCAAATAATACCCAAATATGTTCAAAAACTTATATGCTATTTAGGTCAACTTGTTAATTTTTGCTTAGTTCACCTATTAAGATCATAAATCAGATATGTTTTCTATTTTTGTTGAAATTTTTATACCTTTTATTGCAAGAAAAATGTAAAAATTTAAAAAAGTTATGACTCTTGTTAATTTTTAATTTTAAGATACACACTGCACCTTTATTTTTGTTTTGTTTTAGATATTCCTCGGTATGGAGATTTTTGGAATGTACATAAATGTGTTTCTTAATTAGGGTGAGTTTCAAAGCCCACCTGTATTGAAGCTGGAGGCTTATTGTATCCGAAATAGGCATTACAACTATTCTAGATTGAAATAGACGCGGAAAGGCCTTAAAGGGACAATAAGTATAAGAATATAAGAATTAGAATAATTTGTCCTTGGATTAATAAGGGATATTTAAAACATTAAAACAATTGTGTTTATAATGAACTACTTTGACTTTTTATAAAAACTATATCCGGTTTTTTTAATAACAAAAACATTGTCATGTGCTATGCTGGTTATCGTATTATATTTTTATTTTTCAGTAATTTAGTGTGTGATATAGTGCTTGTTATGTTCAAAAAGAAACACATGTAATTACATGGTAATTCTAAATAAATTAAACTTGTTAAAAATGTGTTTTATTTTTCAACTAATTTTATTTTTCAGTTAAAACAAGTGACATTTTCCATTTTTCAACATTTACCTACAACAAAAATTCACTAAACTTATTGTTTGTTTAGTAGTTGTAAGTAAAAGTTGTCAAATAGGAAAATGTTACTTCAAAGTGCTTCAAATTCTAAATTATTAAGCCCGCTAATTTTTAAATCGCTCTAATTAGTAGTGTTCTACTTTATAGGCTGAAACTGACAGGTGTAGTTCAACCGTAAGCGCTTAGCGCGCTACTGTCGAGGTCAAGCAAACTTGTTACCAACTATTTACATGGAATCCAACCCCCGTGGTTCAGAGTATTGTTCAATGTTTTCACATGCAACTTCTTCGTTGAATGTGCTTGTGCTGCGAATGGTTTTTAATATTTTATTAGCAGTCATTAATCTATTAGTTGCAGAGTCATCTATGTACTGCTCGGCCACGGTAAAGGATTTCCATCCCCCGTGGCGCTTTAATGCAGCAAGATCTGCTCCTACATCGACCAAAATTGTTGCAGAAGAACGCCTAAAGGTGTGACCAGTATATTGTTCTGGATTCAGAAGATTTAAAAACTTTGCCACTACCTTTGGCACAGTGCCTATTCTGTTTATACCCACTACTTGTTGGGGGCATTTTTTATTTTTATAATTAAGAAAAAACCTTAGTTGAGTGGTTGGCATATTTTTTAAATAGGGTATAAAACGGTCCAGTATTCGTGAATTTTGTGGATACTTGGTTTTTTGTGTTATCTATTTTTATCACAGCTGCTGTACCCAAATCCTCTATATCGTTTATAGTCAACTGTGTGAGCTCCTGCTTTCGGCATGCTCCTGATATTTCAAGGATAAATGCAACCTTAAATAATAAAAAATACTCACACATTGAACAAAATAATAGATATTAAACTTGCTCATCTTTGTAAATAAATATAATTAATCTGGAGCTGTTTCTATGAAATTATTTATTTCTTGTTGCGACAGGACTTTGGCTTTTTTTGGTTTATAGCCATCACTTTTTCTCTTTAAGAATGCCTTTAATTTTAGGTACTTAGAAATATCAACATTGTGTTCAATAGACAGAGTAGTTCTCAACATTAAGTACTGTGTCCACAAAGTCGAACTTTGTACTTCATATAGGCCAATAGAACATTTTCAGAAAATGAACCCTTTATTTGTTTCCTTTGTCTCCATTTAATGAATTGATCATAAGCATATTGATACCTTACTCTGGATTTAGCAGGCAACATATTGAGCGACGTGTTTTTAGCAGCTTCTGCTATTTCTGGAGGTGTACATTCGGAATCACTAGAATCCATTTTTTTTGCGAGCTCAGTACAATTTTGCAATAAAATAAAATTATATAAAATGACTGCTTGTGTGTTTCACAATTAATACCACAGCCTAATTAATGTAATTTTTCAAATTTTTTAACTTTAAACTTACCTGTTGAGTTTAGTATAATCACAATAGCCATGAAGAATAAGTTTTCCTTCACTTTCTTTTAAATGCATTAACCAGTAATCTTTATAACACTTAATTTTAAAGTTTGAATTATCTTGTAGACACTAGTATGTATTTAAACACAAATCACAATAAACTTTAAATATTTTGAAACTATTAGACATATACAGAAAGGTGTATTATAGACACTAACATAAACATAACCTCAAAAATTCACATTGTCGTATTTGAAACCGAAAATAACACTATAGAAAAGAAGAAGAACATTATTTTCTTTCCAGAAGTACCTTTATAGAAAATTTTGTTTCAATATTCGATAAATAATAGTGAGTAAACATGTTTTATTTTTATTTTATAATTTTAAAAACCTATATAAAAAACTTTATTGCTCATTTGATATTATATAAAAATTTGTAATGACAATTATAATGATAATTTTGACGAACATGTCAGGTTGATATTTTTTTATTTTTCAATACATGTGTCTTTTGCTATTTTTCAATACGTGTGTGATATATATTTCAGTACACGTGTGATATAAGCTACTTTCTTAAGAACAAATACTGCGCATTATTTTTCTATTCGACGTTAATCTATATCGAATTCTCTACATAATGCCGTTTTTCCCGTTTGAATCGAACCAGAAATAACCGAGATACACGCTTATGTCCTTTTGGCCTTACCACTACGCATAATTTTTTTGTTCGACTTTAAAAGAAATTTAATTCTCCACTCTCCCCACTCCCCCGTTTTCCCCTCAGACCGTATGTCACACTCTTACCCATTTAATATGTACCTCTCACTCTTACACATTGAATTCCCTATGTGAACCCATAACGGCTTTGAATATCTACTTAGTTGGATAGCTCAAAAGTGGATACGTTGACAGAACTGACAAGACAGTTTCCTGTCAATACTCCAATAATTTTTAATGAAAAACTACTTTTTAATCCTCTTTTCTTACACAGGAGTATCTCTGACAACATATTAAAAAAAAAAAGGACAAAAATTCACCCTCTAACATTTCCTTTAGGTGGAATTTCCGCGCCATAAGTAAATATCACTCTTAAAACATGTAGTCACACCGAATTTACATTAGTTAAATAAGTTGAAGTGAAGATGTCGCTACCGTCGCCTTGTAATTTATTCCGGCATCTCCTAGGGGACGAGATTTGGGACTCGGGGTATGAGAAGGAGTAGGGACGGTTGGTTTCGACGGGGGTGGCTGAAGAAGTGACGAAGGCAACATTGGGAATATACGAGAAGAATTTGGAAAACATTAAGTAATTTGGGATTTGGAAATAATGTCTGTGGGAGATTTTTAAATACCGCCTAGGTATTTTACGCTGAATTTTCGTTTAGGAAATTGAATTTGGTTTTATTTATGTAATTTAAAGATATTTGAATAGATTTGTTGGGACACATCATCGTTTTATTGCTTTTATTTATTGTCTCAAGTCTACGATATAATTCTAAATAATATTAAAGTAGAGAACAACTAAATTACTGTTACAAAAAAATTATCTAACATTTTAAGATTCCATCGCCCTCTTTACAGATAAAGTAGGTACAATCAAAAATATCATAGTGATACCGTAGGTTGTTATAGTTACACAATAGCCTCTTTATGTCCATATTAGAAGAATAATTGTAACAGGTGAGTGTGCTTTAACTTTCGTCAATAATCTTTAAAAAAATCATTCTTTCATTAATTAGTTTTTGAAGAAAAAGTAGCATTGCAACCCTACGTTTCCGTTCAAGATTTTTTATACCACAGATCAGACAAATCCTGATATTGGAAATATATATAATAACCTTCACCAAAAGACCAAACTAAATCTAGAGTATTACGATTAGGTTCCACAATACTGAAAGATTTTAAATCGTCAATACACAAAAAACAACGAGAATTTTAAAAACAGAACACTATATCATTAATAAACAATAGGAATTAAATAGGTCCAATATATGAACTTTGGGGTACATCCAGGATGGTGTTTCATTCTGTTAATAAAATTGGATATACAGTATCTAATATGGTTGGTGTAATTATAATTAAACGTACATCAGGTAACATTAGAATATGTCTTAATTTAATTAGATTTCCTATTAATTATTTTGCAAAAAGATACTGTTTGCAATAATTACTCTAATTGCATCCTGTATAATATAACCTAAACACCTACGCATTTCTGTTGGTGGAAAACGCAGATTTCCGACGTAACGTGACAGCTACATCAGTTAAATCCGTACACTTCCTTTCTAACAAACAACCAAAAAAACAAAAGAAAAACGGGCATAAATCATAACAGGAAACAAACGAAAAACGAGACCAGCTGTCAACGAGGTTTCAAAAATCTGTTTATGTTTATTATTAATAGTACAGTCAGTGAAAGTATATATAAAAATATTAGTAAACGTTTTGATTAATTTGAGCAACAAAAATGGCGATTCTTGATTGTTAGAAAGACATAAAACCAAAAAACGAATTTTAATATAAATTTTTATCTATTAATCATTGGCGTAACCGAAGAAATTTTAACCGTTCATTTGAAACTGTTTAAAAATTTTCATATATGTAGTTCAAAATTTGGTAATTTTTACGAATTAGTTTTAAGGATTTATTTGTTTTTTTGTTTCTATGGATCTTTTAAAAAGTCAGTATCGTAAGGTGGGATACGTGTGTATCTGGGGTAAGTGTGTAGAGGCATCATAACTTCTATTCGGTGGTTTATTGTGGCTCCATCTATGAGCAAGTAGTACAACTCCATGTTATGTCATTTTCTAATGTAGAATGTTTGAGCTCAAATAATTCCTAGACACGCAGTGGTATCCAAAGAAAACACATGACAGTGTAGGCACTGGTTATTAATTTTTAATCTGCCGTCATCCCAAAAAAGCAAAGTGATTTTATCAATTAAAACTATTAGGTTAGAAAGGCAAACGTTTGCCCTCCTAACTAACCTTCGTTCACATGAACGCATGTTGCAACGACCTTACATCACGTTCGTTTGTACTACTGCGCATGGTGGTGGGGGTAATTAATTATTTGTTTAAGGTATTGAGACATTAAAGATTCTTCCAGTCTACTGAAACATTTTCTACGAGTAGCTTTCCTATAAATAACAAAAAATGTCTTCATTGTCAAAAACTGATTATTTGACTCTTTTGAATCTAAATGAAATTAACGCATTGTCGCCACACAAAATGGCACAAGATTACAAAAAATTGTCTAAAGAATTGTATCACTTAATATTAAATGAAAATGACTTTAATTTACTTGCTTGTGCTCCAAATATTGAATGGTATTCTAGTTGTCGATGTCATCTAATAGCAAACGATGGTAGTACAGCACAGGAACATCACGCGTTAATACATTTTACTAATGGATTTACAATGTTAGCCTACAAGAAAAAACTACAGCGCACTGGTACACGACTCCATTCAAAAACAATTTTCAAGAAAATAATTTGCTTGGTCCATGCTGTTGGTATTTTCAGATACATCACCTGTGCTGATGGACCAAAGCCGCTTGGAAGGAATAGAGAAAGTCTTAGAGGTACACCTCATTCTCATTAAGATAGAAGAGTATTCAAACAAAATAGATAAAGGTGACTGAGTGTTAGTGGCTTTATTAGGAAAAATTATTTAAAAAATACTATGTTGGTCAAGTTATTAAGGTAAAGAAAGATGAAGAAGAATTGGAAATGAAATTTACCAAAAAAGTACCTTCCTTAGATCCCTTATCCTCTTCAACTTTTGCATGGAAATATCCAGATGAATGTGTTATTATTGCTAGAGAGAATACAACATTAACCCTTCCTAAACCGACCTTTACTAAACGTGGTCCAATACGGTTTAAACTAAATTTTTCAGCTTATAACATACATTAAAACTAGAAATCTAAAGAGAAGATTGCAGGAAACTCAATATTTAGATGTTGGCAGATAACTTCCAGATCTTTCATAATGTGCTTAAAGTATTTGTTATTAAAATTTAAAAAATATCTGAGGTGAAAGTGTTATTATTAAGAGCACCAAGAGCACAAAAATCCTTTTTATTCACTGGTCTATGAAACGCGAAATCTGTGAAGTTTATTTTAAACGTTTCGTACCTTATCGCGAGTTCTAGCTCATTATTAACATGTGTCTTTCATATGGTTCGTTTAAGACCTTCAAACCGTCTTCGCGGCTTAACCAAAAACGAGCAAAAAAATCCGCGCACACGTTCGTATCCCGCTAAGACGTTTGCTGTCTTTATTAATGAACGCCAAATAAGAGAAATACGGGACAGATCAATTACCAGTTGATGTATACTTAATTCATATAATATATCCAAAGGAAGGCATTAAAATTTATAAAAAATATAATGAAACAAAATATGATCAGGAATGTCAAAGGAAAAGAGAAAAATCTTAAGTTTGTGTCACAGCAATGTTGGGCGACCGTTTCCCTTCTGAAAATAACAACTCTCTTAGCTAATACCGTAACAGGCATTTCATTATATCAAGCAAATATGATTATGTTTATTCTGATAATATAGATAATTTGAATTTAATTTTTCGTTTGCATTTCATTTAATTAATGTTATTTGATACCAACCAAGATTACTACTTTATAAATCTATTTTTTTATTTATTTTGAATACCACAATATTACCAAAATCTTACTACAATATTACCTTATTTAATTGTGTCTTGAATGTATCTTAATACTATTATTTTATGGAATACTGATGGCCTGATGATTCCTAACTATTATGCCTACACCTTTTTCAATAAAAATATTATTTTATTGGCGTTTCCTTATCTCAAAGTAATTTCCATTTTTGACGAACGTCAATGATCCGTGACACGTTTTAACGCACTTCCAAGGGGTGAGGGTCAACACACCCTTGATTTATGAGGCGAGCGATCGATTTTGAAATAATTTTGGGACACGTATTTCCGCCATTTATAAAAAAAAAAGCGCCGTTCCTCGACTGCCGCCGCGTTTTTTTTTCCCTCAGGATTCAGGAATGCTGCGGAACAGTCTGCTCCGAAACGGGGGGGTGCATAAAAAAACCGGAAAATGAGTTTCTATTAAAGTGGATTTTGAATGTTGTCGAAGAGAGAAAAATGGGAATTATTTTTTGAGAATTTTGTATTCGGTATTATCGAAAATTATTATCGAGCATACTTAGGCGAATATGAAAACCAACAATGCATTTGGTTTTTTACATTATAAGATTATGGAAAGAGAATATGCAAATTTCTAGAGAAGAAATCATACATAAATATTTGTTTTATTTTTCCTCAAACATTTTGTTAACTATTTAGTTTATAATCTGTTTGAAATAAACAAATATTAATAATTATTTTTCAGACCAATGGGTAAACAAAAACATTATACATACAGGTTATGATCTTAAAAATTTGAATTGGATTACTAAAACTTGTGACAGTTCAGAATTGTTAAGAACTTACAAATTAAAAAAAAAAGATTATGTTCAGTTAATAAATGTAACTAAAAAGGATCATTATCAAAAATTGATAGAAAACAGAAATCCTCAACAAATACAAAATATTATATGGAATACAGTATACTCTCTAATTACTGAACGAAATGTTAGATGTCAAATGTGACAGGTGACTTATGTCACAGATGTTACTATCGAGGAAATTGTATCAAAATTGTTTATAATAATTAAAAAATTCAATTTAAAATAAAAAATTATAATTTACTCTGTTCCCCCGCCATGCTAGCTGTCATAAAGATAGTTTTTTTCGGTAATGAACTGACGTAAAGAGAGAAACACAGCGTCAATAAATTTAATTGTTTATTTATTTAAATTTAAGTATCGCTTGTAAAACAAGCTGTGAAACTTTCAAAAAGAGCAAAAAAATAGTTAGCATTTGCTAAAAGAACAACAAAAAATGTTTTTAAGGCAATATAAACATATGACCATCGAGATAGATTAAACTGGAGACGATATAAACACTATTTTGCAAATGACAGATGGACGCACTTCGAGTGATGGAAAAGTGTAATCAAAATGGCGACTTACAGTCGCACTTTGTTTTATTTGAAGTCAATAATTTTATATTTGAAGATTGACGAAATGAAAATGTTTTTATATTATTTAAATAAAGCTATTTTAAAAAAATGGCATTTATTCTCACCTAGCTCTACCAGATCTAGTTTGACATGCGACGTACAGGGCGCGGACACTTTTAGTATCGTCATAGTATCTCTTTATTCTATCTCAAAGCAAATACTCCAAAATTCCAGAGTGATAAGACATAACTTATTTTCTCAAAGATGAAACCTTAAATTCTCAGTGCTTTAAATACCTGCATGCTTGTGAAGCTAGCCGTGTGACACCTGGGCAGGTACCAGGTGTGAAAGGTAACTAAACATAAGAGTTACTTAACTTAAATTTATATGGCTGATTTTTAGATTATTCTCAAGTAGTATCGCAAGTGTCAGATACTTTCCATGGACGAAAACTTTTGTCAGACGCTTTAAAGCCCCACAAAAAATAAATTAACTTTACATATTTTTAAATGTCTGATTTTTAAATATTGTGACGAAAGTCTATTTTATTTTTAGTTTATTTATTTAAAAACACACTATTTACAATTTATTTCAGACGTACTATTTAATTTATATAATATTTAGACACTAACTAACAATTCTAATTTATTTCTTACACTTTTACTTTTCGATACAATGTTCTATATTAAACTAAATTCGGCGCTGATACGTCGGCTATTTATATTAGTCCAACTCCGCTACTGGAAAATGCTAGAGGCTCGCGAAGATTCTACCCCTATGACTAAACGGCACTCCCCGCCGTTCTGGCCGCTTCCAGTGCATCAGCGGCAGACATTCCGTCGTATTCTTGTATACTCGAGACGCGGTCCGGCTGTTTCCACACGTCAGCGTTGCTTCGATCACGAGTCGGTTGCCATGTGAAGGCCGCGTGCGTACATAGGGTAGGCTTTAAGAATTTTCATGACAATATGTTGTTAAGATAACTATTACAACATTATATTTAATCAGTCAGACAAATTGTAATGACCAAAAATCTCCTAAACACAAAAATTACTCGATCGTGAGTATGAGCGCGAGAGCACTATGCATGCGTTTCAGAGCGAGTGAGACGTACATACTAACTCGGTTCTTCTTCTTAAACTCACAATCTGTCTCAGTCTACTGTATATGTGCCCTCGTTGATTTCTTTATTCATCACTAGGCATCTGATGAAATGGTACTTTTTGTTGAGAATAAATAGATATTTATAAATTTAAAACAAAGTCATTCTTACATCGTTGATAACAACAGAGTTGTATCAGGTATAGATTACAGTTTATCCTGTCCAGAACATGAAGAAGCTGGCACAAAGGGTGTTTTTCATGTTTGTAACATAGACGCTTAACCATATTTTGTTATTAGATGTTCTGATACTGATATTGCGATAATTATGTTAGGACATATGGATAATTTAAAAATGAAAATACAGGCACCGGAAATAACCAAAGATACATTAATTAAAAAAACATTACGAGCATTTGAGCATTTGTGTAGAAGTTTACCAGGATTTTATGCATTGACTGGGTGTTACTTTAATCCTCCCTTTTTTAAAAAAGGTAAACAAAGACCTTTTAATATATTGATGAAGAAGCAAGAATATCAGCTAGTTTTTATGCAGTTTGGAAGTCCAGAGTCGTTTATTGATGCACACATACAACAGGATGTTTTTAACAAAGTACAAAAATTTATCTGCGAAATTTATAATGTTCCTGGCATACTTGACGTTGATGCTGCCCGATTTCATTACACCGTTTCTGATATAAACGAAGAATTCAATTTAAAAAATTTTAAAAATTTTGATGCTAGCAATTTACCACCATGCAAAACTAAGTTATTTCAACAATTTCTTCGAGCTAATTACATTGCAAGCATATGAAATAATGCAAGTGAAAAACAAGCAACCATCTTCACTCCTGAAAACAATGGGTGGACGTTAGTTAAAAAACCAGTATCACTTTTATTGTTTTGATGGTGACCAATTACCAGGAGACGTTAGTGAATCAATTCAAGATCCAGGTACTGTACTTTGACTACAGGTTTACAATTTATTTTTTGTTATAATTCTTTTATTTGTTTTTTACAGAAGAAACTGGCAGCAACGACAACATAACTGATGACGATGAGGATGATGACTCGAATGGACAATATGACTGGCTGAATGATGAAAATTCCAATGATTATTTTGATGATGATGGCGATGATTAAGGACAATCAAATACTTTCACTTACTAAAATTATTTTTTTTTTAATGGCAAGACTGTTATCTTTGGTAAAAAACAAATAAAAATATTTTTTTATAAAACCAATTACTTCGAGAAAAAATTAATTTACCGAATATATTTAAAGGATTTTTGGTCATTACAATTTGTCTGACTGATTAAATATAATTTTGTAATAGTTATATTGATAGCATAATTAAAAATCAGACATTTAAAAATAAGTAAAGTTTATTTATTTTTTGTGGAGCTTTAAAGCGTCTGACAAAAGTTTTGGTCCATGGAAAGTGTCTGGCACTTGCGATACTACTTGAGAATATTATTCTATAAAATATATCTAAAATTCGGCCATACAAATTTAAGTTAAGTAACTCTTATTTTTAGTTACCTTTCACAACTGGTACCTGCTCAGGTGTCACAGGGCAATCTTCACAAGCACGCAGGTATTCAAAGCACATGAGACGCTACTGAGAACTTAAGTTTTTATCTTACTCTATAGTCTATTTAATAAAACAGCATTTCTAATGCAAAACTTAGTACGGTCATTTTAAATATTTTTACAGAATAATCTAAATATTTCCTAAAATTGTTATAAATATACCTGAGCTATTACAAGTTTTGGGTCTTTTATTGGTCCTTTATAAACATAAGCTGTACAGAACAATAGAAAAAGGTTTGGACAGGCCAAAAGCCCTGTGTATTAAAGATTACATAGCCGTATCTTAAGATTATTTTCAATAAGTACCTATTTGCCAATTTTGTTTTATTTTAATTCCAAGAATTTCTTACAGTAATCGAATTATAAGTAGATAAATACCTTCCCAACAAATTTCACCAAAAATGCGATTATAGGTTTTCCATTTAGTAAGGAGGTCCAAGTTGTGTATTCCTGACAGTTTACTAAATGTCGGTTAGTTGCAACTTGCAAGGTGCAGTGTGAATTCTAGTGTGATCATGGAAAATTTGGAAGGGCCGCGTAAATGACAAAAAATCGGTCCTTTAACAGTTAATGAAAAAATATTAATATTTAATTGTTTTAAATCATTTACAGTAAAAGTGTTGATGACACAGTGGAATTAGTTAGTAGTACGCTTGGTGTTGGGAAATCTACGATTTACAGAGTTGTTAAAGAAGATAAATGTGGCGAGTTTCAAACAGCACGTAAAGCTCCAGGAAAACCAAAATTTCAATTAGAAAATCTTTTGAAAGAAAGACTTCGAAGGAAAGTGCATGCGTTCTTCTTTAGAAAAGAATTTCCGACAGTAGACAAAGTTCTTGCCACGGTTCGAGATGATAAGGATTACCCTGAAATGAGTCGAAGCACACTATGGAAACTTTTAAAAGAAATAGGTTTTCTATGGAAAAAGCATTCCAGAAAGTCTATTTTAATAAAAAAAAGCGATATTGTAGTATGGAGAACAAATTACCTAAGGACTATAAAAGAAATGAGAAACCAAAGAAGAAATATATTTTATTTAGATGAAACATGGATCAACGAGGGGCATAAACCAAATAAATTTTGGCAAGATGAAACTGTTACAAGTCGAAGACAGGCTTTTTTAAATAATTTATCTACTGGTTTAAATCCACCATTAGGAAAGGGGCGCAGACTAATAATAGTACACATCGGTAGTTCAAACAGTATTGTTAAAGGTGGTTTATTGACTTTTGAATCTACTCGTACCGGTGACTACCATGAGGACATGAATGCTGATGTCTTTAAAGAGTGGTTCGAACAAATTATAGATCTTCTTCCTCAGAACTGTATAATAGTAATGGATAATGCAAGTTATCACCCGAGACTTATAGAAAAAATACCCACAACCAAGTGTTTAAAAAAAGATTTACAGAATTGGCTAAATTCAAAGAATATTAAGTTCCATCCCGGTTCTGTGAGAAAAGAACTGTATCATTTGTGTTCCCTTCATAAAGAGAAATTCAAAAAATATGAAATTGATGAAATTGCAAAAAAATCGTGGGATGACGGTGGTTAGATCACCACCATATCATTGCGAAGTAAACTCGATTGAACTGATATGGGCACAGATAAAGGAAGACGTTTTAAGAAAAAATAATTCTTTTAAAATGAGTGATGTTAAACAGTTATTTTTGGAGGCTGTAAATAATGTGAAGCCTGAAAACTGGGAAAAGGCAGTAAATCATACGATTAAAGAAGAAGAGAAAATGTGGAAGTTGGACAATATTACTGATGAAATGATCGAGCCATATTGTAAATATTGGTTGTGACAGTTCATCTTCTGATTTCGATTCTGATTTGGATTTGTAGGTAAGAAGTAGTTTTTATATTAAAATTATTATTTATGAACGTAACGTTGTTTAAAAGTCAAAGTTTAAACCCTTATACCTACATAACCCGTTTGACACAATGTTCTTAACATACCTTGTGGAAAAATAAAGCATTTTAGAAAAAATTGCACTTTTTTACCTTCAGCTGTTTAGAAGTTATAAGCAGGTTAATTAGGTGAAAATATAAGTGTATACTCGAGGAATAACTTCAAACAATATTTTAACTGTCTACTAAAAGAAGTGATACGCCTATGGATTACGAACGCTTTATTATATTAATACTCTCTCATACATAAAAATAGACTGATACTGTAAAAATAAATTTGAATCGCGAAAAACTTTTTTACTTTGTTTATCTTTATTTTCATGTCCTCGACAGTGGCGTCACAAAACGAATCGACATTCCCCGAGCTAATTCAAATCGCGGCTCTTAAACGTTTACCGACTTGTTAAATTTTTCCAGTCCATTATAAGTTTGAAGCCGAGTGTTGATTAACCCCGAAAATCGACTGCGATATCGATTAAAATTGTTAATTAGAATTGCTGGAAGGAAGATATGGGCCGCTAGGCTTAATTGGCAGACGGGGAACGTTTGTTAACACTCGATTGGACGAGGTCAACTACCAATTAACATCTCTCGATAAGACGAACGACTATTTACCTACCCGAGGATTATCTAAGGAAAATCTGTTTTCCGGGGAACGTTAATTAACCCTTATTTCGGGTAAGGTGGAAAAGTCAGGTGATTATTTGGATAAGAAAATATTGTTTATGGTAATAATAATAATAAATATGTTATTTCTATAATAAATTTACAAAATAGAAAAGTAATATGTAGAAAATATAAGAAGCTAAGTTAAAGTTTTAAGAAACCCAGATATGAGTGAAGTATTTAGATTATTTTTTACTCACACTAATAAAATGGCATATAGTATCTTTTTCATTGATATTTCAAAACTTCTAGATTAAAAAGGGACCCAGGCACTCACTTTCTCTGGAAAGCGATCTCGAAGAACTAAATGAGGCAATACTTGGGATATATGAATCCAGCTGCCCCATTTAAGCAAATAGAACTGATAGGGATGCTCCTTAATGGAACCGTCATCTGTCAAACTTACAATCCGAAGTGCGAAAGCTCTATAATAGGACCAAGCACAACTGAGATTACCAGACACACCACCTACAACAAAGAAATGAGGAAAGCTAAACGTAATATCTTCAGGAAATTTTGCAAAGAAATTAACTCTACACCAGCGGTAGCGAGACTGCACAAGGCCCTGGAAAAAGGGAGAGTTGATACAGGTATGGCGTTAAAGAAACTAAATTGAAGCTTCACGGAGAGTGAGGAGGAAAGAGCTCGCCTCTTACTCGAAACTCACTTTCCTGGGAGCACAGCTTTTCTAAAAAAGAGACACAACTAAGGTAAGCAGACCCTCAAGAGATGTCACCTTTACACGCTGTGAAACAGAAAGATGGAGTTTCTGTTATTTTAAACTGTTTGTAATCATCCCCCATGTTTTATAAAATATTGACTGGAAGAATATTCCGAAACCAAGGAACTTTTTATTTATATAAAATTTTACGGTCAGGAAATTATCCTTATTTAATGAAACATATACGTCAGCTCAGGACGAAATTAACTACTTGATTGTGCAGGATCAAGTCCCCGTTTATAAAGAGGATCGTATGGTACCTCATACAAAAACTATTACATTCAGTTCTATGCTTAATTAAAAAAATTAAGTAATACACTTAAAGCTTTCCAGAATAATCGTACTTTCTCAAGTAACCCACTCGAATTCAAAAATTTCATCGATCTATTTATTGCTTTAATAATAAAAATCAAAATTTTTTTCTGATGAACCATCATCCTTGATCTACTTAGATTAAAATAGATTGGGAGTTGGACCTTGTTTATCCTTGTCCACCGCGACCTTTTCAGATCTATTATGAGACTCCATTTGTTTGTCGTCTAGCTTGGTCTTTTTTATAAGACTTAGTAGATTTGACAGTGGCTCCCGCATATAGTTGCATGTGTTTGGCTTTTCTTCACCCTATATTAAAAACCTCATTCCAGCCAAGCCTTCACATTGGTACAGGACGTGGAATGCTGTTTCCACTTCTTCTTTACAGAACCTGCACAAAGTTGTTTCTTCTACTGGATTGATGACACTCATGTGTCTTTTGAGGCGACAGTTATCTTAACGATTTGACGCTTTTGATCCAGTAGGTCTTTCGTGAACTTGGCCGATGGTTCCTTGATAAACTGTTTGGCCTGTCTCAGTCTTGGATAGTTGTTTCACCATTCCTAAGACTCTTTTTGCATCCATTGTTTAATGGATGCCCCGCAAAATGCTTTAGCAACTCCACAGATGTGTCCGGGGCCTGCCATGGCCTTATCTGACAAATTCAGCCAGTACGGGAGGTCCCTTTTTTCAGGATTCTCGGGCTGGTATTTGAATTTAAAAATTTCTTTCAAATTTGTATGTGGTTACGGCTCTATCAGTAGGAATAACTAGAATATTATCCTTTTTTACTTGCTGATATACCCTTGTGTGGTCGGCGCTATGTAGTTGGCTTATTGGGTTTTGTCCCTTCATTAGCCTGTGAATAGCTGACCTGGTTTCTCCTTGTATGAAGATGTGCAGTGGCGTGAGATTTAATAATACCTCCATTGCTGCAGTTGGTGTAGTGAGCATGGTCTCAGTAGGCAAGCCGCTGAATGCCAGTGAGTTGGCCTATTGCATTTGCCTGCGCAGTTTTGGTTACCCACGCCATTGCGCCATAGGTTATCATGGGTCTTATTGCCCTTATGAATAACCATATGGTCATTTTAGGGTTTAGACCCCAGTTTTCCCACATATTCTTCTACAGCTTACAAGAGCTATTGTAGCTTTGTATAAGGTGTTGATTCCACGTCAGCCTTTGGTCAAATATGATTCCGAGGTATTTGTTTTCTGTGACGAATGGGATAACTATGTTGTTTAGTACTAGTCGCCTTAGTTCTGTAAGTACCCGTTTTTTTTTGTGAATGGTACAACTGTTGTTTTTTGTGCGTTAATTGACAATTATTACTTTTTGCACTAGTTGTTCATTATGTTTAGAGCTGTTTGAGATCGCTCCGAGACTGTGCCTGCAAATCGCCCCTTTGATGATAATTGCTAAATCGTCTGCATATCCTAGGCACTGGTAGCCTTCTCTAGACAATGTTTTGAGTAAGTCGTCCACAAGAACTGACCACAGCATTGGAGATAATATTCTTCCTTGTGGGTAGCCCCGTGTAACTTTTGCCTGTATGGTTGCCTTTCCTAGAATGGATAAAATAATCCTGTTTTTTAGAGGCAGTGATCCGTTGGCATATTTTAACTGGGACGTTTCTCTCTTCTACAGCCTTGGTTATTGACCTAGTTGAGGCATTGTTGAAAGCTCCTTCAATATCTAAGAAAGTGGCTATTGCGATTTCTTTGTCATCCATTGACTTTGAAAGCAGCCTGTTTAGATCGTCCAGCGCTAGGTAAATTGACTTTCCTGGCTGGCTGGTATACTTAACAAACTTTTCAACAATAAAAGACTTTAGACTTAATAATCACTTTGTACAGCTTTTTGGTATTAATCAGATTGAAAAACAGAATTTACACTTGCTCGTAAATTCATTACTAATGCTAAACCCATATAAAATTATCTGGAATGTCTAGAAATAAACCCAAAAAAATTATTTAACAAAATCCTAATTCATGTTTCAGAAAGTTACTTGATGATTTTTTTACAAAACATTCCTTTAAACAATCTATTCATAAAAATTCATCACTTAACTTTTTGCAAAACAACTGCCCCAGCTATTTTTGGGGACCACTTGTGTTCAGATCTGTAGAATATTCCTGTTTAATTTGGACACCCGGTACATTTGAATTATTAATTAATAATCGTGATGTGATGATTTTTTTATTGTTGTTAATATTTGCTAGTCATTTTAAATTTGTTTTCTAGATTTTTATATGTATACTTATATTTCGAGTTAGAATAAATAATATATAAACACTGTATTTTCCCCACTCTGTAAATGGATAAATTGTAGAATGGTATATTATGTTAAATAAATAAATTTTATAGAGTGGTCTTAACAAAGTTAGAATCAAACAATGTAGTGAACTAAACAACATAGCCAGAACCGTTGACACTTTTTAATAAAAAATCCTTAATCATTAAATTTGTTTCATCTGTTGTTTCTAATCTTGCTTGCTGTTGTTTTCTTTTTTAATTCCCATTAAACGAAATCAAAATTCTTAATTGAAAACGATTTAATACAAATTTAATTTGTTTCATGACACTTCCAAATCTTTGATCTTCTTTTCAAAAAGTTCAAAAATAGATTTTCACTGAATATATTCGTTATTTCGTTAATATCAGAACATTTTAAGTAGACAGAGGCGTAGATTTATTTTTAGTACTCACCTATTAGAGACTTTCTCGCCTAAATTATTTTACTTTCGAAAAAATAACTAGTTTTCGACTTATTTTCTTAGCAGTTAAGTTTACATTAAATCCGCTCTTAAATTCACCATCCTAATTCGATGCAACTACTATGTGCCCTCGAACTTCATTAAAGTTTGGCTCACGGTTTTCGGCTTGTTTACTTTCCAACTATGGATCTTTATGTAGACATTTGTCGGCGATTTTGTCTCTTTCCCGGCTTTCTACTTAAAGTGAATCCTTAATGTTCTATTAACTTTAACAGCTGCTTTTTTTGTAGAGAGCTCTTCGATTTACCTGCTGAAAAATTCATATTACAAGGTTTCAGAAAAGAACAAAGGGAATATTATAATTCTGTAACAAAGTTGGAATTACGTACTACATTTTAAGCGATATAAGCGATAAATTTTGTTCACAGTTAACTGAACTAAACATGGCCGAATCTGAAAAGAAATTAAAATTTACTTAATTTATTCGGTCATATTTTTATTTTCTATAATTTAGCACAGCACTACATATGTCTCGGAAATATTTCCATCATCTGGTGCAGTCAAAATTTAATAAAACATGGGGACGTTTACAAACAGTTAAAAAAAATTTAATTTATCTTAAATTTCCCTTAAATTTCTCTTAAATTTCTCTTAAATTTCTCCTAAATTTCTCTTAAATTTCTCTTAAATTTCTCTTAAATTTCTCATACATTTCTCATAAATTTCTCTTAAATTTCTCTTAAATTTCTCTTAAATTTCTCTTAAATTTCTCTTAAATTTCTCTTAAATTTCTCCTAAATTTCTCTTAAATTTCTCTTAAATTTCTCTTAAATTTCTCATAAATTTCTCTTAAATTTCTCTTAAATTTCTCTTAAATTTCTCTTAAATTTCTCTTAAATTTCTCTTAAATTTCTCTTAAATTTCTCTTAAATTTCTCTTAAATTTCTCTTAAATTTCTCTTAAATTTCTCATACTTGTCATCTTAAACTTTTACTAGTATTATTTACATATTTATCTAACTCTATTCTATTCATTCTAATTCCATTCAAATGACATGTTCTGAAGCTATTTCCAGATTTACGACCAATATCTAAATTTTAATGTTATTCGTTTACTTTTGTCTCAACTCTCTCCTTTTCTGTCAAACCCCTTAAATATTTTCCCCTATTAGTTTTCTTTTCTATTTTTTAATTCTTCTTTCATATTTGATTTCTTTCTATCTGTTTTACCATTATTACACTTTTATTTTTTATTTAAATTTTTCTTCGTTTCTATTTTCTATGTATCTATTATTCTAATTTTACTTTTATGTTTGTAAGTACATTTATGTTTCTTCTCTGTGATTGTAGACTGTTTTATTTTTGTATTCTATTTGCAATATGTATTTTGTTTAGCACTAAATTTAACTTTAATACTTATACTTTGAAATTTCTTCTTTCTCGATTTTTTTTATTGCTGTTTTCTTCTATCTTCTTTCTTACTTCCTACTTCAATTTCATTTATTTCCTTCCTCGATTTCTTCTTTATTTCTTCAATTATCATTTTCAATTTCTTAATTCATATTTCTATCTTTACTTCTTCGCCTTATATATTTGTTTATTTTATACTTACTTATTCTTTATTTGTTTTTAATCTTAGTTCTGTTTGCCATTATTTTTTTTATGTTTTCCTTAGTTTATTTCCTTTTTTATCATTGTTTCTTCAATATTATCTTCTATAATTTATAAACAGTAACCGAAATCCAAAACATATACTGGTACTTTGGTTCGTACTTAAGTTATGTAACACCCTATATACTTTAAAATAATTTTCAAACCATCTCATGTTTTTTGTTAATCTCTTACAAGGAAGATATTGCGCTTTTCCAAAAGATTGCTGCATCCTGTATATCCAGAAAGTGTTCAATACTTCGGTTTTACAGGAAATAAAAAACTGCTCGTGTGTGTCATATCACTCATACGTTACACGTGGTGCACGTGCTGCAATTTCCCTTCCCAGGACATTCACGCTAGACATTTTTCATTTTCCGTCAACGAAATTATTTTTTCTATAAAGGATTTTCCTGCGGAAAGTTTGGAGAAAGTCCTGATAAGCTTTTTGGTGATTAAAAAATATATAAAAATGATAATTTAACGATGTATTTACAGGGTGTTGTGTAAAAGTGATTAAAACTTTATTATTTTTGTTCATTAGATATTTATTGGAGTTTATATTTAAAAGGGACCAGGTTTATGGAGAATTGTCCTGGATTTTCCTGAAATTTCATAAAAATTTCAATAAGGTCCTTTGGTAAGGGACCTGGCGGATATAATTTTCGACAGTATCATATGATATACCCGGATACCATAATTGTTTTTATATTACACTAAGAAGTAATAATTACTATTATTTGCCTGTATTAAGCACTAAAATGACAGAAATATAATCATTAGCCTATGTGCAATTAGTTACATTTAGGATGATATAACTGAAAACGGACAAGTAATTGAGATGAGTCGTAATGAAGAAAAAATTTCTTTTTAAAAATATCTTTCCTTTGGTATATAACTTATCTTTATTATAAACCAGAAAACTTCAGGCCCATTTCGTTAATAAGTTCATTGGCTAAGATATTTAAGAAAGTAGTTTCTAGATAAATTTAATTTGTTATCCTCTGCTCAATATGGGTTTCGCGATAAGAAAAGTACACAAGATGCCATACTAAATTTGACAAAAAAGATTTATAATTGTTTGGATAATAGCATACCATCTTTAGCAGTTATTGTTATTGGAAAAACTCGAAGATTTAGGTATAAGAGGCACAGCACTTAGGTATTTTGAAAGTTATTTAACAAACCGACGACAACATACTAGAATAAACAATCAAATTAGTAAAGAACAAAAAATAAAATGTGGTGTACCTCAAGGCACAGTTTTGGGTCCAATAATATTTACGATATATCTAAATAATATATTTCTTCTCGAACGAGAAGGCCAAATCATTAGTTTTGCAGATGACACTGTAGTTTTCTACAAAAATTCTGATTGGTTTTCGTTAAAAGAACAAGTAGAAGCAGACTTAATAAGACTTAAAAAATTGTTTGATCACAGAGCTTTATCACTAAACATAAATAAAACAGAATACTTACCATTCAGTAGTTTGGCATCATCTCTTCCAGAGTTTGATCTAAAGATTAATGATAATATCATAAAACCTGCAAAAAAAGTTAAATACCTCGGTATTGTAATAGATCCTCACTTAAGATGGGATGAGCATATCTACTATCTTTTAAAAAAATTGGGATTCTTGCTCTTTAGATTCAAGCAAGTTACCACTTTCCTTGATTTCAAACAAAAAAAAATTATGTATCAGAGTTTAATAGAATCTCATCTAAATTATGGCATCATAGGCTGGGGTGGCTTATCAACAACATATCGCAATATGCTAGAAGTGTCACAAAAAAAATTCTTAAAGTTGATATTAAATGTACATCCGAGATATTCGAGTTGTAAACTATTTTCTGACATAAAACTATATGATATAAATCAATTATATTACAGACAACTAGCTATTACGCAATATACCAACAGATTTGATTTAAAAATAGCATTACATCCATACCCAACCAGACAAAAAAATCAATTTATACTACCATATAAAAATAAAAAAGTTGGTCAAAGAAACTTTGAATATTTAGGACCTAAAACATTCAACTCACTGCCGGAAATTTTGAAAAAGGCTTCAACACTATCCTCATTTAAACACAGATTAAAAATTTTCATGGACACTACAGCTAGAACAGAAATACATAAATACATAGAAATGTAAATTATTGTAAATATATAATCTAATTTTAAAGTACCTTATAAAAAATATATATAATATTTATGTTAAATTACTGAAATAGGGGAATGTTAAAGATGTGAGTATACTTACCTGATCGGCGCTTTTAGTAATTTAAAACATTTTTTATACAATATAAATTTATAGTATGTAGTTAGAAATAAGTAATTTATCATATTTAAACTTTGATTAATATTTTTTTTTCCTGTTAATTTTAATTTTACCACACACAAATAACTAAAAGTTATTTCAGTGGATTACTGTGTTTATTAATTAAGAAAAAAACATACTGTATTATATTATGTGGTTAAAAATTAATAAACATATTATTATTATTATTATTATTATTATTATTATTATTATTATTATTATTATTATTATTATTATTATTATTATTATTATTATTATTATTATTATTATTATTATTATTATTATTATTATTATTATTAATTATTATTATTATTATTATTATTATTATTATTATTATTATTATTATTATTATTATTATTATTATTATTGGGGTGCAAAGGGGTGAGTATGCGTTTTGCGATCGTGACAACTAGATCGCATGATAAAGCCTCTGCTGACCAACTCCTATCTCTCCACCTACTCGCGGTGCACCCTGTTACGCCGAGTAACCTTCTCTGAGAATTCTCCTAGAGAGGATAGGATGGAAGGTCGGCAAGCCAAGAGAGAAGGGGGAAACCCAAGCCAAGGTGGAACAGCATACGCCGAGGGATGCGTGGCCAAGGGGACGCTTGGTCTTAAGTATGCGGACTCTGGGCACCGGGCGACCCCCAGTTTCAACCCTAGCCTTTCCCTGGCATGCGGGGCTCTGCCAGTGGGTGACCGATGATGACCCTAGCTACTCGTGGGAACAAAGATGAAGAATACAGAAAAAGAAAATGAAAGCACAAAGAAGAAAGATGAAGGCGGGAGTGGAAGCTCAACAACATTGAGAAACCCCTTAATGGAACTCGAGGAAATGGGGCAGGAGGACATGGGACACCTGGAAAACATGAAGAAAACTTTAGCTGAAATGCTGGCAGCGACGAAGAAACAGCCAAACATCAGCCAAGTCGTCAAAGCAGGGCTGACGGCAATGGTGGAACTTTGTGATGCCCTGGTCACTCAAGAGAAGAAGAGGACCTCACTTCAAAATAAGTTGAAAGAGGAAGTGGAGAAGCTGCCCAAGTGGTCCTCCTCTAAAAAGGGAGGTACAGGAAGCAGGAAACGTCGGAAGGAAGAACTGGCTGATTTCAGTGATTCTGAAGAAGAAGAACTAATGGAAACTGAAATCGATGGCTCAGGCCAAGTAGTTACTGACTCGGATGCTGCAAGCTTACCAGAGAGGACCAGATTCCAAAAAAGCAAGCAGGACCTAGGTAAGGAGAATGAAAGGAAGGCTGCTCATGAGGCAAAGAGAGAGGCAGATAGACTGACGAGAATTCGGAAACAAGCGGAAGCGGAATTACGGAAAAAGGAAGCGGAGAAGAAAAGGAAGGAGGAAGAAGAGAAACGTCGAATTGAGCAGGAAAAAAGGAGAAAGGAAAAGGAAGCGACCAATAAGGAAAGACGGAGGAACTTGAAGAGACCGGAGGCCTTGGTCATCAAGGTATCGGAGGCGCTTCCGTATGCCGAGGTGCTCCGTAAATTGAAGCAGACTGTGAAGCCGTCGGACACCAACACGGAGATCAGAGCGATCAAGAGAACAATGGGAGGAGATGTGATGCTAGAGATGGAACCATCCTGCGGTATAACAGGCGATTTCAGAAAGGCTGTCGAGGAAGCGGTGGGAGAAGGTCTGGTAAAAGACCTCAAGCCGCGGGTATCTCTCGAAATCCGTGATATTGACTCCATTACAACCGGGGAGGACGTGAAGGAAGCAATTAAAGATAAGCTGGGAGGAAACAGAGAAGACATAGCGGTGGATCTGACTACTCCGAATGGCAGAAAACAGATCTTGGCCATTGTCTCCCTATCAGGAGGGGACGCTGAGAAGCTAATTGAGGCAGGAAAGATCAGGATAGGGTGGGTAAATTGCCGCATCAGAAGAAGGGTGGATGTGCCCCGATGCTTTAAGTGTATGGGCTATGGTCATTTCGCCAGGGAGTGCAAGGGCCCGGACCGAGCGACTACTTGTCTTAAATGTGGAGGGACAGGGCACAAGAGAGCTACTTGTACAAGTGATGCAAAGTGTCTTTTGTGTGCTGAACTAGGCGTTGCGGACGGCCATGCTGCCGGCAGAAAAGGTTGTATCGCCTTTCGGAGGGCCCTGGAAAGGAGGACAAAGGGAAGATCCTGAAGGTTCTTCAAATTAACCTAAATAGGAGCGCAACTGCAAATAGTTTAAAGGAGAAGATTGTTGAGGAAAAGAAGGGGGATATAATGCTTGTTAGTGAACAGTATACTTACGGAGACACTGGGCAGGACTGGTTCGAGAATCCATCCCGTACTGCTGCCATTTGGGTGGTGAATCGGGCTGCTGTCCAGGTGGAAGCAAGTGGAGTAGGCGAGGGCTATAGTTGGATTAGGAGCAAGGGTGTAACGTACATTAGCTGCTACCTTTCACCCAACGACACTATTGCCATATATGAAGAGAAACTAAAGGGCATCGAGGACGAAGTCAGAGGCATGAGAGGAGATATACTAGTAGCAGGTGACTTAAATGCGAAGGCGCTGGAGTGGGGTGAACCAGAACCAGACAGCAAGGGACGAAGGGTCATGGACATGGCATCACGACTGGGATTGGTAATCATAAACGAAGGCAACGTACCGACTTTTCGGAGGGCTGGATGTAGAGGAACCATACCTGACATCACTATGGCCTCGGAAAACCTCGCAGCACAGATTAGCGAGTGGGAGGTGCTGGAAGATTATTCTGCCAGCGACCATCAATACATTCAGTTCAGAATTGGAGAAAACGTACCCAAGCAAGAGGCAGCCCCACCTCCGCGCTGGAACGTCGAAAGACTGGATAGGGATATTTTCGAAGCAATGACCCAAATGAGCAGAGCGACGTTGGAACAAATAAAACGAAGAGCTGTCGGTGGGGGCCGTGCTGCGCTACTGGTTACAGCGACCATGGGCTTACTGACCAAAGCCTGTGAGAGCTCCATGCCAAAGAAGAAGGCCATGAGGGATCGCCGCCCCGTCTACTGGTGGAACCAGGAGATTGCTGACCTCAGAAAAGACTGTTTTCGGCTTAGAAGGCTTGCTCAAAGGACCAGGAGGGATTCCCTAGACTTTCAGCAAAGGGTGGACGAGTACAGGATAGCAAGACGGGCCTTGAAGGTTTCAATAACCAAAAGTAAAGCTGCCAAATGGAGAGAACTATGCGAAGACGTGGAAAATGATCCTTGGGGACTTGGGTACAAGATTGTGCTCAAGAAACTTAGGGGAATGGACTCAACTTCAGAGATGACAACTGATGTTAAAGATAGGATTGTTGAGGAACTGTTTCCTACTCATGAGCTAGAGGACCGGCCGTATGTTGAAGTAACTGGCGAGATACCTCTTTTTACCATGGACGAGCTTGTAAAGGCGACAAAAACTATGCGCAACAAGAAAGCCCCTGGTCCAGATATGATTCCTGCGGAGATACTGAAGATTATGGTTGATACTCACCCGGAAATACTGTTAGACATGTATAATGCATGCCTCGTAGAAGGAATCTTTCCTGAGCAATGGAAGGTTGCAAAACTCGTTCTTATCGGGAAAGGAAAAGGAGATCCCAACACTGCATCAGCTCACAGACCCTTGTGTATGCTTGACACTGCAGGGAAATTGTATGAAAAGTTACTGAGGCAACGAACACTGAGTGCTGTTTCGGAGGCCGGTGGCTTATCCCCACGACAGTATGGTTTTACTACAGGGAGGTCTACGGTCGACGCTATCATTGAAGTAGTTGAGGCTGCGCAAGCCACACAGACGGGTAACCATTGGAGCAGGGACATCTGTATGGCTGTAACCCTGGATGTTCGGAACGCTTTTAATTCAGCAAGATGGCGGGACATATTAGAAGCGCTGAGGGGCTTTAACGTGCCAGCGTACCTCTATCGGGTCCTACAAGATTATCTGAAGGATCGATGGTTGGAATACGACACTCAAGATGGACGGAAGAGGAAGAGAGTTACATCAGGGGCGGCCCAAGGGTCAGTTCTGGGTGCGAATCTCTGGAACCTCAACTATGATGGAATACTCCGAATTGAAATGCCAGATGGTGTTTTTCTGGTAGGGTATGCAGACGACATTGTGGCGGTAATAAAGGCAAGGACTGTACAACATCTACAGTTTAAGCTCAACCAGATGATGCGGCGAGTAATAGAGTGGATGCAGGCTAAATCCCTTTCTCTCGCAATACAAAAGACGGAGATCGTTCTTCTAACACGGAAGCGAATTGACCAACACATTCCAATGCTCGTGGGCGATCAAACCATCGAAACATCGAATGCGATCAGGTACCTAGGAGTGATGCTTGATGGAAAGCTTAATTTTTTTAACCATATATGCAAGGCTGCGGACAAAGCGGCAGTCGTTGTGGGAAGGTTGGCACGGCTTATGGCTAACATAGGCGGTCCTTCTCCCTCGAAACGCAGACTGCTGATGCGAACGGCAGACGCCATCATGCTGTACGGCGCCGAAGTGTGGTCGGAGGCACTGAGGTTCCAAATGTATAGGCAAAGGATGGAGTCTGTGCAGAGGAGAGGAGCGTTGCGCATATGCAGTGCATATAGGACTGTCTCGGCAGTTGCTGTGCAAGTCATAGCTGGAGTGATTCCGATAGACCTCTTGGCGGAAGAGCGAAGGCGAATTTACCAACGTAAAGAGGAAAATGCACCGGAAACGGTGAAAAGCGAGGAACGTCGAGAGACTATACAGACATGGCAGAACAGATGGAGGGCGGAGAGCCGTGGACGATGGACTGCTCGGCTCATCTACAGAGTGCAGAATTGGTTCGATAGGAAGCATGGGGAGACTAGTTATTATCTCACTCAATTCCTTACGGGCCATGGATACTTCCGTGCATATCTAAAGAGGATGGGAAAGACCACACAGGCGGAGTGTCTCTACTGCCACATTGAAGACGATGATGCCCACCATACCTTCTTCGTGTGCCTGCGTTGGCAAAGGATGCGAAGCAGCCTGGTGGAGGAGATCGGTGACTTGGAGCCAGAAACTATAATGGAGAAGATGCTGTCGTCAAAGGACAATTGGGACGCTGTGTACGCCTATGTCACAGCAGTACTCAAGGCGAAGGAGAGGGATAGGGGATGGGAGGGAATTGGAATTTGATCCATCCCTCTCATCTCTCCCTCCCTCATCGAAAGATTAGATGCCTCAAGGGGCTAAGTGCGCGAGCGAAGTGCCAAAATAGTTATGTTTTGTGTCAGACAGACCGGGAAAGGACCCACAGTGCGCGAGTAAAGTGCAGAAGTTACACTTACATACACGTGAAAAGGACACAAAAAGAGTGTTTAAAGACAGGAGGCCCTAAGGGCAACGCAAGAAACTGTCCCGAAGTAATACGTCAAAGTAGTTCCGGGGCAGCTTTGGACGTTTTATAAGAGGTTTTTAGGTTTTTTAGTCGGTAGGAGTCCGACACTGTTCTGAGTTACTCGCTGAGTGGTCAGTTCGTCCAATGCAGGATTTTCCTTTACCTCTATAATAAAAAAAAAAAAAAAAAAAAAATTATTATTATTATTATTATTATTATTATTATTATTATTATTATTATTATTATTATTATTATTATTATTATTATTATTATTATTATTATTATTATTATTATTATTATTATTATTATTATTATTATTATTATTATTATTATTATTATTATTATTATTATTATTATTATTATTATTATTATTATTATTATTATTATTATTATTATTATTATTATTATTATTATTATTATTATTATTATTATTATTATTATTATTATTATTATTATTATTATTATTATTATTATTAATTATTATTAATTATTATTATTATTATTATTATTATTATTATTATTATTATTATTATTATTATTATTATTATTATTATTATTATTATTATTATTATTATTATTATTATTATTATTATATTATGAGTGTCAACACCGTCTCTTGGGTGATGATTTTGGCGCTTCTATTCGTAGTAATGCGAAAAAACAAACTTTTCTTCTTTAAATCATAAATAACAGATAAATTCCCTAAAGTATAAAAACGACTCTCTATAAAGTATCCCCAGATGCTCCGAATATGCCCAAAATCTAATCAACTCATTAGAGGATGGTGAAAGGAACGCGCTCCTACCTGGAGCCAGGTTGGAAATACCAGAGAAAATACCTTAAACCTGGCTTGAGACTTTCTATAGGTTTTCTCTATTTTATTATTGACATTTCCTTCAACAGTTTTTTTTATATACATGGTGATAGAAGAAAAAATAACAACAATATCAAAACAATTAGAAAATCAAAACTATTTGCTAGTCCATTTTTAACAGATGGATTAAAGCTTAAATTTAAAATTTATTGGTTTTCTCTGCATACATTTTTGAGGTATTGTGGATACAGACACACAGACACCGTACATGAGATGTTTGTGGCATCAAGGCAGTTTTTATATAAAATCAAAACCTTCCAAAATAAGTTATTAGCAAAAACATTTGAATGAAAATATATAATGCTTGGCATTCTATATTATACTCTTCACAGTTTATATTTAGTGTATAAATGTCGAGAAAAAATTCAAATTTCTCAAACTTGGTTGACTTTATGCGATATTAAAACAAATATATATATTTTTAAAAAGTTGTATAAAAATGAGTGTATGAAACGCGCCATTTTTATATCATCTTAAAATTGATAAGAAAATTTTGATTTTTTAAATCAAAAACATAACCCTAACCAACTTCAAGTTCAAAATATGAGAATTCTTTTTTTAATATTAGACGAATATTTGACAAAGTATTATTTGGCGAAACATTAGTATCTTGATGACCTGAATCTATATCTAAAATAATTTTTTTAGTTATTGAGACTAAATATACATTAAAATGAGTTATTCTTGTGAAGACTCGATAAATAATAATAGCATTTCTATTTTTATTGTAAATATATAATCTAATTTTAAAGTACCTTATAAAAAATATATATAATATTTATGTTAAATTACTGAAATAGGGGAATGTTAAAGATGTGAGTATACTTACCTGATCGGCGCTTTTAGTAATTTAAAAAATTTTTTATACAATATAAATTTATAGTATGTAGTTAGAAATAAGTAATTTATCATATTTAAACTTTGATTAATATTTTTTTTTCCTGTTAATTTTAATTTTACCACACACAAATAACTAAAAGTTATTTCAGTGGATTACTGTGTTTATTAATTAAGATAAAAACATACTGTATTATATTATGTGGTTAAAAATTAATAAACATATTATTATTATTATTATTATTATTATTATTAATTATTATTATTATTATTATTATTATTATTATTATTATTAATTATTATTATTATTATTATTATTATTATTATTATTATTATTATTATTATTATTATTATTATTATTATTATTATTATTATTATTATTATTATTATTATTATTATTATTATTATTATTATTATTATTATTATTATTATTATTATTATTATTATTATTATTATTATTATTATTATTATTATTATTATTAATTATTATTATTATTATTATTATTATTATTATTATTATTATTATTATTATTATTATTATTATTATTATATTATGAGTGTCAGCACCGTCTCTTGGGTGATGATTTTGGCGCTTCTATTCGTAGTAATGCGAAAAAACAAACTTTTCTTCTTTAAATCATAAACAACTGTAATTTATTACAAGTATAAACTGTTCCGAGGATTTTCATGCACTTGTTGAACATCCCTTGCAAAGATCAAGCCCCTAAAACCCGGAATAAAAAGTGAAAATCACGGCACACAACGGGAGAGTCTGAACATTTTATTTTCTATAATCAAGGCCTACTATTGACCAACGCCGCATCAAAGGACGTGCGGTTGTTTTTAGGTCTTTATTACTCGTAAATCTCAATCCGGCCCTTTCATGTCCTACCGGTAGAGAATAATAAACACAGCAATTTGAATCCCTTTTTATTCCGTGTATCCTACCCCGTTTAATTTCACCGTGCCGATCATTTTAAATAATAACGGTTTGAAGAGCGATTATTCGTTTTCGTGTCCTCGTTTTTGATCCTTGTCCTTATTTAAAGGAATTAAGAAACAAAATGAAATTTGAATACAATAAATACTTAGTAAATTATTAAAATTAGACTTTAATTTGACTAAAATAAACCTACGAAAAAAACAAATATAGATACATAAGTAGAAGTAACACTGGTAGATTTACAGTGTTTCTTTAGTGTCCATGTTTAATAATAGTAATAATAATACCCCCTTATGATTGAGCTTGTGTGGGGAAGGGACGGCTATTATTATTATTATTTGCCGTGGCGCTTCGGGGCGACTTAAAGATGATTGATGGTGCCATTTGACTTACAGGTGAGGAAAACTTGGAAAACCTCACCCACCATCATCAAGAAGGTACCGGAAGGCGATTTGTTTAGCGATTTTTTTTGAATTGTAACTAATAGAAATATCTACAATAACTGTCTGATCACTTACCAATAATTTTGGGTTCATTATCATTAGATAAATCTATATTTCTTACCTGAAAAACAAAAAATAAATATTAAATTTATTATATTAAAAACCATAATGTACAGTAAATGAAGAATATTTAGTGGGAGTGGGGGATAAGATTAGTTGTTGTGGATTGTCGGTAGAATGTAAATAATAATTGATATTATTATTAGTAAAAAATTTAAACATTACACAAAAATTATACATTTTCATTTATACATTATTTCTTAAGGCTGGCGATTGCCCATGTAAATTCCTCGTATATGTAGAGGTTACTTGGCCTTTATGGCCTTTGTTCCTAACCAAAGTTTCTAGGAATCTGTGCAGTAAGAAGTTCAACATAATTTCACAGATATAGAACTTTTGTTATTTGTATTATTGTAACAGTGTAAGCAGAACAGGGCCGGAATAAATATATTTTTGAATTTAATTAAATAAATAATTCGATATATTATTAACAAATATGTTTAATTCCGAATGAAATTTAACTTACTGCCATACTTTGTAATTATTAGTTTTAATTTTAAAAATAAATACATACTGTTCTGTCTTTATAAATAAAACAACACTTTTTACCAAAGTTTAATTTTTTTGGCTAAGTTTATAAATGCGTTACTCCCTAGGTACTTTTTTTTATTTAGTTTTCTCTAAAAAACAAGTGAGAAAATCTTTATAGGGATATCTATTTGAGATTTTAAAAAGAAGCTTCACGGAATCCATTTTTAACTTTCATATGTACCTACACAAAATATGAACCTTGTAAGATAATGACTTATGTACAGGGTGGGCCACAGGTAACGCTTTGGTCTGCCAAAATTATTTGATTTTTTTTTAATTTGTTTTCACAACGAAATGTATGTCCGAAAAGATAACAATTTAAATAGTTATTTTCCTAACAAGTGCGGAAAGTGTTACTTTCCCGCACGCGACTGCAGTTGGCCCGAACGACGCGAAGCAGAGTTCGGGCAAGCGGTCAAGTGCGGGAAAGACACTTTACGCATGAGTTAGGAACATTATTTTTTCTACGACCGTATATACAAAAAAGTAGGAAAAATTATTTTTGGAAAATTATTTTATTTCAACATATACAAATCTTTAAATAAAAACAACTAATTATTATGGATATTAATGTTAAATACACAATTTGTAGCATTTTGTAAATTATGTACTTCCTGTTTACACCATGTGACAAAATGGTCGTATTGTTTTTCATATCTTCTTCGTGATTTGGCAGGTAACACCTCCAAATGTGCTTCATTTGCAGCTTTTAAAATGGCTTCGGGCAGCTCTTCATCCGATGAATCCATTATTTCTTTAATTTATTTTAATTCAGTTGACGCTTCAACAAACAACTTTGACGTTTTTGTAACAATAACACGCCTTGGTTACCATATAGCAACCATATCAAGCCATACATGTCACAGCCTAGTCTGACTTTTAAAAATATACAGAAGATATATAAAAATATCTCTATTATTCAAGTTTTCCAAAAAATTAAAATTATAACAAAAAGCAAAAAAAAAAGTAAATTTTATTAAATGGAATAGTTGGAAAATACTAAATTACCTATTGTAACAATAGTTATAACATCCGAGGTAAAAAAAACTATACAATAGGTAAGGCCAAATATTCATAATTTTACTTTCCCGCACTAGTGCGGGAAAGTGATTTTTTCCCGCACTAGTGCGGGAAAGTGACACTTTCAAAACTAAAATGCGTGCGGGAAAGTGGGTAAAAATACACGGTCGTAGAAAAAATAATTTTAATCATACAGGGTTCTCTAAAAAAGTAAAACATCAAATTAGATTTTTTTATATTTAAATTGCACTCGCTTTTCCCATTATAACAATACCAAATAGTATGAGATTATACAGAGTATATGCTAATACCAATTTTATATGAAAAGCGTAGTGATCTCAATGGCCTCTACACTGCAAAAGAAAAAATTGAAAACTAATCTTCTGTGGTGAAAAATTTTTCAATATTAGTCTACATTTTATGCCAAACAATAATTTTTTAATTTGAAACAAATCTGTACAACGTAAGTCAAAATTCAAAATTCAAACACATACTTTTCTAATTTTTTTTTTTTTAATTGAATTTTCACAAGCAACTTTTATTTGACGAATTTTTTTCTTCAAGCGTAAATAACAGATAAATTCCCTAAAGTATAAAAACGACTCTCTATAAAGTATCCCCAGATGCTCCGAATATGCCCAAAATCTAATCAACTCATTAGAGGATGGTGAAAGGAACGCGCTCCTACCTGGAGCCAGGTTGGAAATACCAGAGAAAATACCTTAAACCTGGCTTGAGACTTTCTATAGGTTTTCTCTATTTTATTATTGACATTTCCTTCAACAGTTTTTTTTATATACATGGTGATAGAAGAAAAAATAACAACAATATCAAAACAATTAGAAAATCAAAACTATTTGCTAGTCCATTTTTAACAGATGGATTAAAGCTTAAATTTAAAATTTATTGGTTTTCTCTGCATACATTTTTGAGGTATTGTGGATACAGACACACAGACACCGTACATGAGATGTTTGTAGCATCAAGGCAGTTTTTATATAAAATCAAATCCTTCCAAAATAAGTTATTAGCGAAAACATTTGAATGAAAATATATAATGCTTGGCATTCTATATTATACTCTTCACAGTTTATATTTAGTGTATAAATGTCGAGAAAAAATTCAAATTTCTCAAACTTGGTTGACTTTATGCGATATTAAAACAAATATATATATTTTTAAAAAGTTGTATAAAAATGAGTGTATGAAAGGCGCCATTTTTATATCATCTTAAAATTGATAAGAAAATTTTGATTTTTTAAATCAAAAACATAACCCTAACCAACTTCAGAGACTAAATATACATTAAAATGAGTTATTCTTGTGAAGACTCGATAAATAATAATAGCATTTCTATTTTTATTTGGTCTATAATTATTAATATTTCATATTAGGAATTTCCATTTTCATCTATTGTCCTCTAATATTTCAATAATAGGTAAACAGGTATCAGACGACAGCTCAAATAAGGGATTAAAAAAGGATAGACACGAATTTGTTTCGACTAAAATAGTTTATGCGGGTTATTCCAACACAAATTCAATATTTTATGACAAATTGTATACCCCTATATGGTAAACAGATATCAATCAAGTAAGGAAGGTGTATGGGATGGTATATTTTGTGTTATTTATTTTGGCACTGCTTAGAGTTTTTGAATTTTATGTATATAGGTATATTTGAGTCCATTAACAGTTTTTTGCATGGAATTTTAATAGTTTTTTGTATCTATTAAATATTTTATCTATATCTTCCCGTTTCATTTAAGAATGGTATCATTGATTCCACAAAAGTTAGCTGTTACATCTTACATTATCAAAATAAAAATTGACCTCTCATTTTCATATATAATATGCATTTACATACAAAATTTGATTTATATAAGTTGGTGCATTCCAAAGATACAAGTCTGTGTTCTTTACGCGCTTGTTTAGATTTTTTGATTTTTGCTAAGAAAGTTAAACTGGTTTATTTGTATTTTAGCATACTTTAATTTAAACGTTTTATGACATGAACGGTAATTTACAAACTAGAAATAAACTTTTCAAATTTCTTCTTAAAACGATACTAATGCCGGGTCTACCTATGTAAATTACTTATCGGCCGGAGCCTTGAAAACAGAAGTAGAAAACTACTCGTCGATGTTTAGAAATTTGTAAGTTTCTCTACTTATTGCCGGGGACCGCCACATCCCGGGACACCTACTTTGCGAAAAGCTATACCCATCTTTTTCTTAAGCGAAATGTGTGTCAGACGCAAACCTTAAATTAAAAATAACGTTCAAAATAAATTAAATATTCCGGTTAAACGTTTTTGAAGGCGAGTTCTCTTTTTATTGAACATACTACTAATGTTTGGTTTTGGTGGGTTCTATCGCAAAGGATACTGTCTACTGGGTAAACATGACTATGGACTAACACAATGAAGCCGTTTAATTTTCAAGGAAGTTCAACATAGAGATGGTAATTGAATAGGGTTACCAGACATCAAGCTTTAGGCGTATTTGTCACGCTTGTAGGCGCAACGCCAAAGTACGAAAATACCCTGCTTTGGACCAAATTGCCACGTTTTTTAATATTGAAAGCTGTACATAAAAAGGAGGAACCAGATTAATAGAAAAATATAACCTGAGGACCTTTCTTTTTAAAAATTTCACAGAGTAATTATATAAAAATGCTTGGTATTCGAACGCTGTTCACTCTCGTAACAACGTGGCAACCCTATAATTGAATGTCATAAAGCTTTCTAAGGGGCTAGTAATGTTGTTTACATAATTTCACGCATGCGTTGTTCGCCGCAATTAGAATGAAAACATCCTTTCGAAGCGATCAATTTCTCCACCATCCGAACATCCAAAAAAATCTCAACAAACAGTTACATAACCTACTTGTTTTGTCCCTATATGAATAAATCAGTAAAATGTAGCCGGAACATATTGATGACCCCCCATTTCGAGCGCCTTTTTTATTTATCGAACGACGAAAATGGAAAAATCGGAAAGCCTTCGACACGTAATAATTGCGCGGCGATTTTTTATTGCCCACTTTGCGATATTAACCATGATAGGAAAAGGATGGAACCGATGAAAACAAATTGGAAACAAGATAAACTGATAGAAAACTGAAATAGAAAAAAACGCTTTATCTATCCCGATGCGACACTAAAAATGTCGCTCGAATTTATAGTTTGTGGAATATACAAAAATATTAGTTTAGAATACTTTTTTGTACATATGAAATCAAATTTTCCGTAATTTTTATTATAATATATCAAGTGATATACTGGGATGTTTAGATCTTGGAGACATTTTTGTAATAAATTTGCAGTCAAGAAAATACTTTTTCACGAATTCGGCTCGAAGGACCATGCAGAAAAATTCTTCTTTAATCTAAACTTTCTTGATTTCAACTTTGAGTTGATTTTATGACTCAAGTTTAAGAGCCATTACTTACTGACCACCCTATATTTATTTAATCTTAAGGTTGTATATGATTACTAGCCAATCAACACGGTAATACCTCAAAGGATACCTATATAATGAAATATATTATTTTATTTTTGTTGAGTAAATAAAAGAAAAACCGTAAATAACTTATTTTTTATTATTTTCCAGAAGAAAAACAAGTATTAGTTTCCGTTGGTATTGTTTGTTTTTCACACAGTAGCCAAAGCCAAAGCTTTGTAGTTCGTAACTAAAAATATAAACAGATTAGGTTTGTATACACAACATTAAAAATAACACTCGTAAGTCTACAGAACAGCTTTAGCTCGTTGACAACGAGACTCTTCTTTGATTTGTGACCACTCCTAAGCGGATTAGTCAAGTTATTAGATTTCTTAAAGGTAGACAACGATAAATCCTCAGTGACGTAGCGTCCTGGTTAAAAAAGAGGAGAAAGAAAAAATGTATTTGTTAAAAATACCCGAAAAAGTTTATCAACAGGATCATAGGCGTACGAAATTAAACAGATTTACAATGAAAACTTAATAAATGCAATTCAAAACAATCTTTAACAAACCACAACTCAAAAAAGTGTATTAAAGAGAGATAACTTTCAATGGTTTTATCAACAGGATCATAGGCGTACTGAATTAAACCATATTTACAATGACAAATAATAAAATAAAGACAAGACAGTCAAAACTAAAAAAAAAAATGCATAAAAAAGAACTTTCCGCTGACACAAAACGAAAAGTTCAAAATGGAAAAAAATAAATATGCAGATATATTTACCATCAGCATTTTTGTGGCCCTAAAGAACTACTGCAAATATTAGTAATAATAAAAGTAAACTTAAACTGTTGATATAGGTAAAAATTATAGTGTCAAATCGGCCTCGTATATATAAAAATATATGGCGCTAATGCCTAACGACACTTTGACTTACTGTTGAACTAATCCAATAAAAAAAAATCCTATTCCATGCAAAAATAAACCGAAAAACAGGCCGCGCAATAAAAGTTTCGAGTTTAAAGAATCCCACCCCCTTTTAAAAGTCGCTCCATATCCTTTTGTATGTAAATTTGTAGCGTTTCGGCCGTATCCTCGCGCAAACAAGGCACCAAGGGTTAATTTAAAATTCACCGGAGCGGCTTGTGGTGCTAACTTGTAAATGTAACACCCTTAATTTCGTCTTATCTACCTCTATAATTCAATCGAGCGCTAGCCGTCTTATCTCTATTTACATAAAATAATTAACAATGGGGTTGCACTGAGTATAACCGGGCGATACCAGATAGGCCGAGCGCCGTCTGATGTACGCCATCTTTAAACAATATTTTCGACTGATATTATTATACAGTTTTTTCTTTTTTATTCGTTAATACATCTGTTTTTAAAATTATAAAAAAATAGTTTCTTAAACGAAAATTCTCTCCGAAATTTTAGTAATCGATTTCTAACTAAATAAATTTTACTTTTGTCATCAGTGTAACAAATGATCAGCTTCTAACTAGTCTTTAACTAATTTAGATTGCTAGGGTCAATGTACTACTAGGGGTGGGACAGCACTGTCACCAGCGTCACGATTTTAAAGCCCTGAAACAATATCCATTCACCCATGTTAAAAGAAACAATCAAGAACTTCTTAAAGAATATTCGAGCATATTGGAGTAGTTAAAAAATCTGATAGTCCTTAGGGGTAGAAAAGACGAGGCTTCACAAATGCCCGGAGTATTTTCGTGTCTTGTTTTGGAGAGAAATCGGTGAATAATAATACATGGGTAGACAATCGTACGACATAGAAAAATAAGTAAGTAAACAGTCAACAAACGTATTTTTAAAACAGAAATAATATTTGCTTCATCATAAATAGGATTTATTTAGTAAATATACAAACATCCTACTACGGTTTAAAATACCTTTAATAATTTATCCAAATCTCTTTTTTATGACTAAATAAAAACTATGAATTGACAAAGAATTAAGAAATATCCGATTTATAACAATGAATATAACTTATAATTCCAAAAAGAAATGTTGGATCGGCCATGTTGAGTCTACATAAGCCACGCCTAATGATGTTTGAAAAAGATGCTTATAGCATCTTTCTATCTTCTAACTCCATGTTAATTACCTTGACAAATAAACTGGTTTGTACTGACAGAACTAAAGTCACTAGTACTCAAAAGTGTAAGAATTTCGTTTACCCAAAAGGCAAAATACTTGGGTCTGATCTTTAACCGCAAGTTAACTTGGCACCAACTCTGACAAAAGTCATCCCTGTTCTTCAATTTATGTTGGAGACTGTTCGATAAAATTGGGGATTACAACCAAAAATGTTCCCATTGGTGTATACCAGAGTCATAAGGTCAATGGTAACCTAAAGGTCGGTGAAGTGGTATCCAAAGATTCGGCAGAGTGGAGCTATTTGACTGCTTAAAGATATTTAAAGCCAAGCATGCTTGAATACCACAAGAACCATGAGAACTACCCAAACAGCAGACCTAGAATACATATACATTTAGGGTGAAGATAGGCTCATTATATACAGATTGCACAAAGATTCACTAACCATGGGTCTCTAGGTACAGGCATAACAACTGTGAGTTTTATAAAGACTTGGAAATGCCCCTAAAATAAAGCTTTCAAAAGTTATCAAGATAGATTTAGGTTTTTTGATTCTTCTTTGATGAGCTCGCACGCTTTATCATTTCCTTGGTACCTATGCTAGTTTTACCTTACTATCTACATTCTCTCAGTCGACTTTTTCTTATTATCTCAATGAAAAGTTGTGGTTGGTTTTGAGTTACTTGCTTTTTAAATTCGAATTAGTAACTTTAAAATAATAAGTATTTTTAATATCATTTAACCGGTGCTAACTTCCAAAAACCGATCTAATGGAACATTCATTCCCACTCACCGCGACAAACCCACATCTCACATCTCACACGTCCATATATTCTTCTAAACAGCATACATTTCAGCGTGTCCGCCATTCCAGTCGGGTTGTAAATCTAGCAGGTCGTATATGTATAAAAAGAGTCGAAGACCCGTAACTCCGGTTTCCACACGCGGTGCCACCGTCTCCTCGAACTCTTTGCGCAAAAAAAAACGGAACGTACGTCGTAACTTGAAAGATCCATTTTCCAGCTAACGGTGATTTACAACTCCCCGAGTTGACACCAAAAAATATATTAAAGGTTTCACCTAGACACCCCGGCTAACCCAAATTTCAATGAAAATGTATGCGATAAAAAGTTTTGCTGCGCTATAAAAGTTGCTTTGCTGCTTTATATACAGGACGACGTAATTCGAAGTGGTTAAAATAAATGACAGAGTTACAGGAGATTTAAACATTCATTCTAGTCGATTTGAAAACAGAGGTAGCACGGATTTTTCATAAAAATATTTACCACAGATCTTGGGCTTATTTAAAGTCGAGTAGCCAAGACCATACATGAGAATAGTGTTGACATAAGCCATGTACATTATTATACGGATGGAAGAAATAATAAGATACCTAGGGTCCTGAAGTTAGAAAAAAAACTAAGGAGAAAGAAGAAAAGTAAAGGAAAGACACAGTAGAAAAACGATAACTGGGAAGCCAACAAAACACGGCACAAAACCACACACAAACCAATATTTACAATATTAGAGAACAACACTATCCGACGTATCGGAAGAGTCACTTTCATCATTAGTAGACATTATACCCTCCTTTAAGTCTTTAACATGCCACCGACCTAAATTTTTACCATTTCGGTCCTTTAATTCGTAAACTAAGGGAGATATAACACGATTTACCAAACAGGGAATAAACTTTGGCATAAATTTAGCTGTGATATGGTTAGACTTATCAGATTTGGAAGATTATAACGTTGCTGAGATCGAGCGTAAGCTGTCTTCAACCTCTTTCGCACATCATCAAAAATAGCTGGCATTTACTGAATATCCTTGAGCCTGTGAACTTTGTCTGTAATGGTAATCTGATTTGTTGCATTGTCTGCAATTTTACCATAAAAGTCACCAGAAAGAGGAACATTCCGGCCAAATACCAGGAATAATGGTGAAGATTCTGTTACTTCATGTTGTGATAAGCGAATAGCTTGTGCAATCTGAGGTAATTCATTATCCAAACTTTTATGATCCTCATGGCAATAAGATCTAATGGTAGTCACAATGGATTTATTCACCCTTTCGGTGTGATTAATTTGTGGATGGAAGAATACTTCTGCATAAGATCTTTAAATAATTTGGATATGAATTGTCTACCATTGTCTACAGACATAATTTGAGGTACACCGAAGACTAAAAATACATTATTCTCTATAAACTTAACAATAGTAGGAGCGGTAGCTTGAGATAAGGGATGAACCAAAGTAAATTTAATAGAACCAGTCTACAACGGCTGGTTACCTCTACGAGAGCGTGGCTCCTATTATACCTACAGCAATGGTAAAATAGGAAAAGTTTTAGAGGAAAAATTGTGCATTTGATAACCGGCTTCAGATTTACGATCGGTCAGTTGGTTATGGAAATATCATCGAAAAACCGAAAATGGCGGATTTCGTTTTACGCTTGTAAATCCGAAACGAATAATTTGACAGCTGTCAAAATGTGACATTATTAGGACACTTTTTTAAGACGAATAAGATAGCGTGTATGACATGTCTCAGTCGTCTTTTGTTATCCCGCAATCCGCCTCAACTTTCATTTTTCTTATGACCGCCATATTGGATTTTTGAAAAGACCGAAAAATTTCCAGTCTTTTGATGTCTCACAAGTGCCTAAAATATTTCAGGATCATCGAAAAATCACACCTTGAAATTTTTTTTCCAAGGAGGTTATGATTTGTTTGTCAGAAAATAGGGTTTTTATAAGTATCCCATTGTTCCCATCTAAGAAGGCTCTGCCTTTGACGTTAAATAACTCAAACTATCAAAGTTTAGTATTATTAAGTAATACGTTTTCTCTCATTAAAATCATAAATCTGTCACACAAGTGGTGGAAACCTGTGGAAAATGGCCGGTACCCTATTCAAATAAAGCAACCAAAGAATTGAAAAGCTGAGAAATAAAGAAGGAAAAAAATAAGTGCAGCTACTTGGGTGGTTTTGCAAAAGTGTCAATGGTATTGTTTATGAAGACTAGTCTTCATAGTATTGTTATAGGAAACGTGCGGTCGTCATAGGTAAAGGTACGAGTAAAAGAATAAGGGGGAATATTAGAGAAATGTCATTACACGTCAAGAAAAAACAGTTAGATAAGGTTCGAGAAGGTTAAAGCAAGTTATATCAGTTGATGATCCTGCCGTCAGTTTTCAGTTTTATGATAAGACGTTATATGTTAATGTTATCGGTTGTACCTGAGGGTTGTACAGTTGAATTATTATAAGAGTTGAGTTGAAATAAGTTGAGATATCAAAAACCAGAGCAACATTGGTGACAGCGGTGGGATAGAGAATATAAGTTCATGGTAAATACTAGATCCAATGAGTACGAAACAAGACATGATGGTTGTAAATATTATTGAAGAAGCTTCTGGTTCCTGGTGCTCATCTGAGATCCTAGTAACAAAGAAAGAGGGATCTACGCGTTTCTGTGTTTACTATAGAAGATAAAATCAGATAACGCAAAAAGGCAGCTAGCCATTCCTCCGAATAGATGACACACTGAACACTCTATCAGGTGCAAAATGGTTTTCCATGCTAGACTTGAAGTGGAAGTACATCCTGACGATCGAGACAAAACTGCTTTTTCAACTGGCAGCGGATTATACAGATTCCAGGTTCTCCCGTTTGGTCTCTGTAATGCCCCAGCTACCTTTGAACGTCTAATGGAAATGGTTCTGAAAGGATTAACCTGGAAAACTTGTCCAGTATATGTCGATGACAAAATGATCATGTCAACATTTTTTGATGAACATCTACTAAATTTTAGTGAAGTATTTGACAGGTTAAGAAATACCAATCTAAAGCTTAATCACAATAAATGAAACCTATTAATTGAGACACATTGTTTCCGCAGAAGGAATCAAAACTGACCCTGAGAAAATTGCAGCTGTCAGAGATTGGCGGAAACCAAGAGACAAAAGGGAAATTATAAGTTTTCTTGGACTGTGCTCATATTACCAAAAATTGGTCAAAGGCTTTGGTCAAATTGCTAAACCCCTTCATCGATAGGGTTCCCACATTTCTGGAAGTGTAAAGCGTAACAACCGTGATGATAGAGCATCTTTATATAATCAGGTCCAAATTTTGTCACCATTTCTAAAAAAAAAAAAAAAAAAAAAAAGGTCCTCCACTTATATTTCATACAAACGAGGGTCTTTTACCTGGTCTATTTTTGTATAAATCCGATTCCTCTGCGGCTTTTAAAAAGCTTGGAATTTGCTAAAAAAAGCGTGCAGGCAAGTCAAAAAGCGTGGCTGCCAACTATAAACAGTAGTATATTTTCCTGGACGCCAGATTGTCAAAATGCCTTCACCGAGTAAAAAAACAATTGACCATGGCACCCATCCTAGCGTACCCTCGGGAAAAAGGATAATTAATCCCAAAAACAGGAGGGGGAAGAGAAAGTATTTGCGTATTTTAGTAAGACCTTAGGAAATGCTAAGAAGAATTATTGCGTCACAAGAAAAGAACTTTTAGCTATTGTCAAAGCCCTTGAACCCTTCCATACTTACCTTTTTAACAGAAGTTTTATTGTAAGAAGTGACCATAGCACCTTGCCGTGGCTGATGAATTTTAAAAAACCTGAAGGACAAGTTGCTAGATGGATGAAAGACTTCAACAATACAACTTCAAGATAGAGCATCAAAAAGAACGTCTCCATAGCAACGCAGACATTATTTCTAGGCGACCATGTTTAGAACTACAATGCCGGTACTGTAAAAGGCTTGAAGAACGAGAGGAGCTGGTTGAATAAGTTAGTCTTCAGTCGACCACTATCAAGCCAGAGGATGACGAAGACGGAATCACCCTTGAAAGCCTAAGAAAGACTCAAAAGAAAGACAATGACTTGAAGGTTGTTCACGAATGACTTAAAAATTGAGTCAGACCTACATGGCAGGAGATAGCCATTAATGGATACTGGACTCAGTGGGATTCCCTGTATCTTCACGATGGCCTATTGCGCCGGAAGTGATGCTGCCGAAATCACAGGTCAGAAGTATATTGAAGGGGCTTCATAGCAGCCGTTCAGGAGGACACTTTGGTACTAAAAGGACACTTGCACGAGTTCGGGAAGAGTTTATTGAGTCAATTGCCGACGGGATGTAGAAGATTGGTGTAAGGAATGTGACCTTTGTAATAGAAGAAAAGGGCCCAAAACAAGAAGTCGAGGTAAAATGGCATAGTACCTTTCCGGAAAGCCTTTCGAACGAATCGCTATAAATGTCCTTAGACCACTTACCTTAACAGAAAGGGGAAACAAATACTTGATGGTTGTTATGGGCTATTTCTCAAAGTAGCCCGAAATAGTGCCTATTCCTAATCAGGAAGCAACGACAGTAGCGAAAGCATTTATCACGAACGTCATTGCAAGACACAGAGTCCCCCTGGAATTACATTCTAGGCAAGGACGAAATTTTGAATCCGAATTATGGCAAGAAATGATGAAACTGTTAGGCATCAGGATATCACGCACTACGCCTCTCCATCCACAGTCCAACGGAATGGTAGAAAGACATAATAGAACGATACAGTATCTTTCAATGTTCGTTTCTGATAATCAAAGGGACTGGAACACTTTAATGTCTCTATTTCTGCTAGCCTACCGAAGTTCTGAACATGAAATGACCAGTTTTACTCCATCCATGATGATTACTGGAAGGGAGATGAAACTTCCCCATGATCTTCTTTTTGGAAGGCAGCCTCCTGGAGAAGAAGAGGGCCGTACACCTTTCACGTACATACAGAACTTAAAAGAAAGATTAGAAAAGGTATACGAATTCGCAATTTGTTCGGTAACGTTTGAAAGTTAATAGCGATATGCTATAAAGCTAGAATCGACATGCATGCCACATGGACACATTTTGAGAGAGGCGATCAAGTATGGCTGTACAATCCCAAGCGCCGAAAAGGACTTTGTCAGAAACTGCAACGGAATTGGGAAGGCTCATACACCGTCCTCATGAAAATCAACGATTTGATCTACCGGATTCAGTTGCAGCGCGAAGTAAACCCAAGGTAGTTCACATTGAAAAGTTAGCGCCATATCGTGGTCCAGATCCTCCCCGTTGGCTCCAACCAGGTTCCACTAAGTTATTCGGGAGCAATGTTACGCAGCACCCTGCAGTAACTGTCAGCTGTTATAGGAAACGTGCAAATAAAAGAAAAAATATGTCACCCATCACTTTACAGTGTGTTGCGGTCATCATAAGTAAAGGTACATGTAAAAGATAGTTCGAGAAGGTTGAATAAGGTTAAAGCAAGCTATATAAGTCAATGATCCTAACAGTATTATGTAATATACCATCAGGAGATAATAAAATTTAATACCCTTAACCCCATTCAAGACATTAACAATTCATTAGTAAAAAATTACAGAGATTATAATAATTGATGGCGTTTTTGTCGCATCCAGTAAATCTGGAGCTATGGAGTTCCAGTTTCCAGAGTCTCCGAGTCATCGGGATTTAAGTGTCGACGGTTATAAGGAATCGTAATTGAACAAGTTTTGATGGAGTAATTTCTAAAGTAATTTCTGTAAATTTTAACGTCTCATAATTGCTTTACAAAAAGTAATCAGAGTTGAGGAGTTAAGTCGAGATATTTGGCGTAAATCGCGATCGTAACTCCTACCGGGATATTTATTGTAGCCAGTAGAAAAGGGGGTTAAACGATAAGCGGAAATGTCGCGATAGATTTTGTCAAGGCAACTTTTAATTATTTACCATTAAACACAAATAAAATTTTGTTTGTTTGTCAATCTGTGTCAAAATTTAAACCTTTCATCTCCATTTGGCTGGCATCCTCTTAGAGAAGACCGCACAGTCCTACTGCAAATCTTAAAGTTATTTATCATTAATTTAAATCTGGCTCGAAGGACCATGCAAAAAAATACTTCGTTTAAAGTTTTTTTTTAATTTAATTGATTCTGCTATATTATATTATGATTTGTGGACTGTATACTTTTTTATTTCATTTAAATATACAAATTTTAATATTTCTAAAAACATCTTAGAAAAACAAGTCGAATTCATCCAACCGCAAATCCATTATTTTATTATTTACTCAAGATCAGACGGCGCCATGACAGACATATACATACGTACGTGTGTGTGGTGTGTTTGTGTGTGTGTTCGTATGACCCCGAGTTGCTTTTGTTATTCCAGAAACGTTGTTTGCCTTATTTTCAATATTTGTGCCATTATATTCAGAGTGTATATCGTCAGGTACACCCAATGTCAACAATGCCCCAAGGGATATTGATTATGTGATTACTCGAAGAGCTTTCTGATAAATTATTCCGGGCGGGGACCGTTTGCGGGGCGGTAATACATATAAAATAGAATTTTTCCATCTATTAATAAATAAGGAGTTGGTGTTTAGCTTGTCGTTGTTGTTAATGTAGTTTAGCTGTAATGAGCATTTTTGTATAGATCATTATTTGCTGTTACGTACTTAGACAGGCTTTTTTAAAAAAATCTATTAACTGGAAAAAATATCCTTTGCATACTAAAAATACTAATAAAGGTTAAATTTCATTTATTTTTCTAAAGCAATATTTTTTTGGTGGCAAAGAATATTTTTTTAAATGAAAAGAATCGGCTACGGTACTTGCACTCCTAACTTTTGAAAAAATTACCAGTAATAATCTTAAGGACAGCGTCTCCTAGGAATTTCTGAACAAAATTATGTCAATTTAGATTCAATCAAGGAGGTGCTGTTACCTACCGACTAGAGATTGAATTAGTGCAAATTATTACAGAAATCTTTAAGTAACTATAAATATCGACCGACTAGCTATTAGGGGATATTGTATTATATTGTATTAAAAACCGGTTTTTAGTAGACTGAGTTCGAAGGATCCTAATAATAGTCCTGAACATAAAATCTATTTTTCAATAATTGCCGGGATTTTACCAAATAAAAAAAAATATTTCGCAATTGTGAAAACGGTCCAATCGTTTTATATGCCATTTATAATATTATAAAAATGTTAACTCTAGGACTCATTTTGGAGCATACTTTATTTCAATACTTTTATTGTACTGTTTCATAAAGTATTACCTACCTATTACATTTTATTTTTATCGAAAATTGACTTTGTTTCCTGGACCAAAGTAAAGAATGTAGGTAGGTATGCGATGGTTAACAACAAAAACGATATCTTGACTCACATTAAATATAAATATTTCCTAAAACAAATAATTTGGTTTATATACGAGTAGTAATACGAGGGATGTTTATAATTTCAAGTCACGAATATAGAGTCGTTTCAAAATATATTGCCACAATAATTGCGTCACATTGAGTCGGAGTGGGACGCTTGACGTGTCGCAATTCGCAATATATTTTAAAACTATTCTACCTAATTAATAAATTGTGATTTTGAAGTATCGAATGAAAACTATATTCTCATTGGTTAAAGATGGAAGTTTTTGTCATTTGAATGTTCAAGAATATTAATTGTGATTAATTGGTTAAATACCGAAGTTATCTGTTATCTGATGTTGGTACTAACCTAATGTTTTTGGGTAATTTTGACGGTCATTTCCTGGAATTTCCAGGCCCGCATAAATATTTATCCTATTAAAGTACAAAAACCCTACAATAGATATTATGAGTAGGTATTTAACATTAATTTATCTTATCTTAGGTAGTTATTACCTAGAAACATTTCCCTGATTGTCAATAACACATTACCGTATATCTGTGCCAATATGATATCACGACATTTAATATACTTAATGAACGCTGGGGGAAGGAGTTAAGAGTCTATAAATTTACAAACAAGCTTACGGGTATTTAGTTTTATTGTGCTGATTGTTTTTAATAAGTGCTATTTTCTTTAATAGAAAATTAATTTATTTGTGCCAAGTGTCCTAGTGAGTTTCATTGTACATTTTAATCAGTTTTATTTTTGGATAAATTGACATCGACTTCCTGCATTAAAGGTAGGTAGTATTTTTTTTCTATCACTCTCGAGTTCGTCATTGAATAAAAAAATTAAACGCTATAATTTTAACATTCAAATATTTGCAATTAAAAAATAATATTACGTATTAAATTTGACAATAAAAAAACTTGTTATTTAATAATAATGTTTCATTATTCTGAATATATTTTTTCTACGATCAATATCCAAAGTAGGTAGGCTTTTGCATATTAAAATCTAAATAAAAAGTTGACGTTTTCTGCGAATTGTCATAATTTGACATTATTGGCGCACATTACCTAATATTCAAACCCATTTCCATGCTTAAAAATAGAAGATGGTGACATTCATTTAAAAGAAAACCATAACTACTTTTACCAGGTGAAAAATTTCAATATGTTAAAATAATTCATGATTTTTAAGAAATGTGCTAGAAATGATACTACAATATTAATATTCTTTTTATGTTTGATTTTCTAATAATGATTTTATATACTATTAGATTCAAGGACAGCTAGGTATAGCTCAAAGAAAATTGTGCTACTTTGTAGTATATACTGGAGATGAAAATTCACTATTTGTTGAAAAAATTCATTTTCAACCCATTTTTTTTTTTAAATATGGTTGAAAAATTAGAAAAATTTTACTCGGAATATATGGCACCTGAGATAATTTTAAATAGAAGAGGACGAGGATTAAAATGTCTGGATACCCCATATAATGAAACTTAAAGTGCATAGATTAGAAAATTTATAAAAATAATAATTTAATGGACTTTAATGATACAAGTACTTGAAATAATGGTTTTTTTTTGCGCAGAAGCATGTTCATACGTAATTTGCAATTGGTAATCACTAAATACAGATGGAAAAGTATATACGTCAACGATATGATCTCTTATTTTTGATTTATTTTAACAGGCATAATATATGGTATGTTACTTATAGTATAGATTTTTTTATTTGTGCTTTCAGTTGACATAAACGAAATTGATAAAAAGTGTTTTTCGCATTTTATATTGACTGTTTCTCTTACTTTCGAATAGAAACTGAGCTTTGTAAACATAAAATGACGGATATGTCAAACTAAAACTGACGGTAAAATGAAACATTGAGTATCGTTAAATGCAACTTTTGAACTAGTATCAAAAATAGCATTAAAATGATATTATCATTCACAATGTACTAATTTCCTATTCTTTTAGTTGATAAATAACCGATAATCATACATCATTTAACAAATAGGCGCGTGTCAAAAGGTCAGAAAAAAGAGTGCCGATGAAAAAAGGTCGTTTCCAATTGTATCATATAAACAGTATTAGAGGCAGTCTTATCATCTCGTATATCCCCCGTAAACACACATAATATAAGCGGAAATAATCAAATACTAGTCAAAATATTATCGATCGGAGCACCATCTTTATTACATTACATGAAGTAATTATTGATTTTTCGGGGTTTATTTAGAGTTAAATTAGACGCCATTTTTGGTCCAAATTCGTTTTGACATGTTTTTTTCAAAGAAAGTGACTTATAAATTTCAAATCTACACGTTTTGAAAAATATACAATATTTAAATATTCTGAGTGTACCAAATTCCAAGTAAAGGTTGAACTTAGGTCGTATTACATTTTTTTTTTATTATTTGTTTGACATCGAGGTTAAAATAATTCTACACGGCACCTTTGAGATGAAATAAAAGGGGGTTATTTTACATGATTGGTTTTTATTGAAAATAATAAATTTATTAATTTTCAATAGTAAGGTGACCTAAGTTAGACCTTTATTTTTAATTTTGCCAAAAATTAGATTTTTAAACACTATATATTCGAAAAACTGTCGATTTAACTTTTGGTCTACACATACAATTTTTATACACAGGGATACCCCGTCCTTAATACCAGTCATAAATCTGAAAATATTTGCACACAGCGGGCGGCTATTACTTGTGAGTATTATTGGAAATATCAAAGTATCTACTTGAAATATTTAAACAAGCTCAAAAACAAATAATATCAACTTAAATTTTTTGGAAAAAATCAAGCTCAATAAGGGGGGATGAAGTCTATTGATTCTGAAATAAATATGATTGAAAATGGGAGTTAAGGGAGTTTGTTAAATTGGGAAGAGCATAATTTAGAATACCACGCATTCAACCTATACTGTCGTCGATCGTCAGAACCACAACCGAACGCGCTTCAACTATGACAGCATCGACACTTTCCAAACGTCAAGTCAGTTAAAACCATCTGTTTATGTCAAAACAATATTTCATATAAACATGTATTACTCGTATAAATTAATCGAATTACAAACTAAAGATACTATACACACAAAAGGTAAATAAAGGTAATACTAAAACTATTTTAATTACACATAATATATTTTTAGAACAATTATCCAGAGATTCTATAACCTCAGTAAAATATAGTTTGCACTAGATTGAAAATATGGGGTATGGAAAAACAAAATTGAACAAAAAGCTATACGCACGTCAGCCCACCTTATTGACGAAGAGAGCTTAGGTGAAACTAAAACCTCGAGTCGTTTAGATGTAACGTTCGTGGATTAATCACACGACTATCAAACAGTAAGTAATTTGATCATACTGTCGAACTTGGGTCATATACGTTATCAAAACCAAAGTAAAGAAAATAAAAATAAACTCACTCTTCTGACGGAGTTTGAGGGGTTACAATATTGGTAAAAAATGTAACACCAAGCTCACAGGCACCCTATCAACAAATACATTGAACAGCGAGTCAAAAACTCGTAGGTTCCGTTTAACAAAACCGATTAGTGAGTCAGAAGTGTCACTAAAGTGAAACCCGATACGCAAGAACTACCCCCAGGCATTCTAAGAGAGTACTGTTGTTTCTAGTGTACCATCTGCTAAAATCTGCGGGCCACTACGATAGGCCTCGAAGAAAACCTATTGACAGCCATAAGCTGGAAAACAAAGAATCACCATAAGCATTCCAGATGAGACCTTAAGCTTCAAATGACACAAAACATTCACAATTACAAGGTATGTACCACATTAATATTTCAGCCTAATAAGATAGCAAGATTCCGCCAAAATATATGGAGTGTGTCCAATAGCAAAATCAATTGCCAAAATTAGTTGCCAAAAATGTTAGGGCAAAATCAGATCGTAACAAAATGTCGTTTTTTTTTGTTACTGACTAACCTACAATTTTAATCTAAAAATCTTATAAATAATTACTTCTCTAAGAAGTCCCCATTGGGCTGTCTTAATTGTTTCTATAGGAAAGCATCACAAGTTGGCGTGACGATTTATTACACCGTTTTACACTAGCACTAACATTAACGTTCACTGCACTAGCTCAAATGCCTTCTTTCTTTTGAACCTTCTGTTGAGTGTAGAGTTGTCCAGTAATTGCAGCGCTTCTCTGTTGACGTGGGAGTGGAGTCGACCCTCATGTTTCGCAGCAAACCTCTTTATTTCTTCTTTGATTGTTGGTATCTTCAAGTCTCTATGAAGATAATCGTTTCGGTAGAACCAAGGTGCATCAACAATGCATCTTAGGACTTTATTTTGGAAAACTTGTATCATGTTGATATTACTCTTGCTGGCACATCCCTATAGCTGTATGCCATAAATCCAGATTGGTTTTAGGATTTGTTTATAAATTAGCAGTTTGTTGTGCACTGACAATTTGGATTTTCTTCCTAGGAGCCAATACATTTTCTTGAATTTAAGTTCAAGTTCTTTACGCTTTTTTTATGTGCTCTTTCCATTTAAGTGTTACATCTAGGTATTTGGCCGAATCCTGATGCGGAATAACGTCATTGTTTATTCTTATTTGTTTTTGTTCATTTGGTAGAAGAGTAAAATCAACATGCACTGATTTAGTTTGATTTATTTTTATTTTCCACTTTTTTGTCCATCGATTGATTCTGAAGTTTTTCTGAGGTCTCTGTATTAGTTCCGCCAACTGCCAATATTGCAGTGTCATCTGCAAATGTTGGTATTTTAACAGATTGTTGTTGAGGGTTATCGCTGGTGTATAATAAGTAAAGAACCGGTCCTAGCACACTGCCTTGTGGGACACCTGCTTTAATTTCTTTCATTTCGGAGTATGCCTCGTCTTGCTTTACTCCAAACATTCTTCCCGTTAGATATTATTGTAGAATGTCGACATATTGTCTAGGGAGCATTTTTTCAAGTTTTTGTATTAGGCCAGCGTGCCAAACCTTGTCAAATGCTTGGACCACGTCAAGAAATATAGCTGAGCATATATATTTTTCTTTGTAAGCTTTTTCGATGATATCGGCTATCCCGTGTACTTGATCTATTGTCGAGTGTTTGTTTCTAAAACGAAATTGGTGCGAAGGGATCAGATTTTTCTTTTCAATTATTGGTTTTAGTCGTTTTAGCAGTAGTTTTTCAAATAACTTCGATATTATCGGTAACAATGATATAGGTGTATATGATGATACTTCATTCAGGAGTTTTCCTGGCTTAGGAATTAGGATAACTTCAGCCATTTTCCACGCATCAGGTATATATTTAAGGCGAAATGCTGCATTAATGAGGTATGTCAATTTAACAATAGCCTTCCGTGGTAGTTTCTTTAATATTTCTCCAGTAATAAGGTCATATCCTGGGGCTTCCTGTGAATTGATGTTTGTCTGAATTTCTTTCATAATTTCATTGGGGGTAACTACCTTATTTTTATGTTGTTCCATATTATGGATGGTCTCAATAGGAGTGTCTTGATTTTCATCTAATTGGAACGTATTTTGTAGGTGGTCAGCGAAAATATCAGCTATTTGTTGATTATCTCTTGCCCATTGTTATCTGCTATTCTGATTAGAGGACAGTGTTTATACGAATTTTTCATCTTTTTAGTTGCCTTTCAAAGTGAATAATCAGTTTCTTTATAATCTGTTAGATAACTAGATATCTGTTGAAGGATTCTTTATGGTTCTTTTCTGCCTCGTCATTATTTTAGGTTTAGTGGTGTTATCCTTCCTTATCTGAAAGGTTTTAGCTACCTCACATCCTCTGTAGTTAGCAAGATGTTCCATTAGGTAGTTTATACACTTCGATTGTTGTTCTAGACTTTTTACACAATCCTTCGTATGATGTTTTCCTACGCACTTTACGCATCTTGATTCTCTTTCGCAAAAGTTGTGCGTATGTCCAAATAGCTGGCAGTTTTTGCATTGTGGAACTACTTTTGACTTTCTTATTGTTTCTTAATATCTTCAATATTTTCGAATGATAGCATGAATAGCGGCAATGGTTTTTATTTAGTATACGATTGTTATCCTCTGTTAATTCTATTTCCTTCTTTATTATATTGCCAGCTTCTTTACATTTTAATCCTTGACTTTGCAAGTCTTCAACAATGTCTTCTGGTTTAGATGTAGATGGTAGACCCCTAACCATTACTTTAATGTTTCTGTTCTGTTTAACTTCAACTTCAAAATGTCGGTGAAGAAACTTATTTAAGTAAGTCTAGACGGTAATAAATTAATGTACAAGTAAATGTCGACCTGCAAGTTGCAAAAAAAGAAAACATATCTTTGTACCAAACTAAATAAATCTAGCTTAATTAAAAATTAATCAAATATCGATCGAGTAATAAATAAACTACTAATACGTAGCTTGATAAAAAAATAAATAATCTATGCCGGTTAGAAATAATATATTAGAGAGCGTTATAAAATAAAGGCACTTTTAATGCTTAATGATAATCGCCGTTTCTGTTTATTAATTATTCAAATCCTTTTATCGATTTTTTATATTAATTAGCGTCAAAGCCCTGGCGCATAACAACGATTTAAACTTTGAACGTAAACGAATAGAGACAGTGACTGGTGACTGGTGTGAACTGGATTTAGGCTATAAAGTTCGTAGTCAATTAAATTAAAAGCTATTTGTGTCTGCTCTATCAAATATTTAACGTCTAATAGGTATATGAGGGCTGTTTGAGAAATAGCTGATAGTTTTTAAAGACAAAATTATATTTAGGGTCTACTGATACTTCCTTATTATTAGTATTTGCATTAGTATTAGGATTAAGGATTAAGTTGAATCCTTACAATGTAATGAAGATATTTATACTAGATTTATGATTATTATTAGCACTAATATTTATGCTTAATAATATTTGGACCAGGTTAATGCTAGTTATGAGTCGATGAACCTATATCCACAAAAAAATGCAATTTAAATATGTAACGTTATTAGATTTGATAGTCCCAAATTTAGAATTTTTTTCATGCAATCTTCCAGCGAGTTATGGATAACATTCCTAAAGGTCTTTAAGGAGAAATATGCCTGGTATGCATGGACGATATAATCGTCTTCTCCACCTCTCTATATGAACACATGGTAAACTTTTCGAGAATAATCCAAAGACTAAAAGAAACTGGGTTCAAAGTTCAAGTAGATAAATGTGACTTCTTGAAGAAAGAAGTTGGCTTTTTAGAACAACATATCATTACTCCCGAAGGAATAAAACCCAATCCAAACAAAATTAAAGCCAAAATAGACTACCCTACAACAAAGACAGCAAAAGATATTAGAGGCTTCCTAGGATTGCTGGGATACTACAGAAAATGCATAAAGGACTTTGCCAAAATCACCAAACCACTGACGTCATGCCTCAAGAAAAAAGCTTAAACATCTGCACAAACTTTCTTACAGATGAACCTCTACTACAATATCCAGACTTCTCCATACTATTCAATTTGACAATGGATGCTAGCAATCTTGCAATTGATGCTGTACTATCACAAGGTCCCGCGGGCAATGACAAACCCATTGCATATGCCTCCAGGATATTGAATGAGATGTAATTTAAGTATTTAACCATTAAAAAGGAAATGTTGGCTATCGCATGGGCTACGAAATACTTTCGCCCATTCAAGATCCTATCAGATCACCACCCTCTCCAATGGCTCTTTCCTTTAAAAGATCCAAACCCTAAGCTCGTAAAATAGCGTCTAAAATTGGAATCATTTAATTACAAATTAATTTATAAAAAGGGCAAATACAACACGAACGCAGACGCTTTATCCAGAATAGAGATATACACCAAGGAGACACCTATCTCGAATAAAGTCTTCAAGAAGCGACATCAAAAGTTTTCGATGATCTATCCCTTTATAACCACTCTGGATCGTCATAAGATATTGTCAATGATGCACTAGGAGAAATAAATCCAGGAGAATTAAAAAGAAAATAATAAATCTGAACGAATTTCAAGCCAGCGGCCAAAAATTCTTGACAAACATCGATGCCTTCTCCAAATCAGTGGCGGCTCGTTACCGAATAATCTCATCGTGACCCCTTGTGGGATCTTTAAAATGTCGAATCCCATCATAAATAAATTGTTTTACTAAGATGTATAAGATCTATTTAATTCGTAGAATAAAAAGACATGTCTTGCATATAAAAATATAAAAGTCATAATATCATGATCAATAATAAATCTTAGCAACCAAAGTTGCTTAGGAGATGAGTTTATCCTTTGTCATATAAGGACTGCCACAAATTGAAGGGTTAGCTAAAAAGTGTTAAGTGTGTGACATTTTAACGTATGTAGTACAACTGAGGCGCTACAATACTTTCCCCCCTTTTTTAAGTGTACGTGTTAATACAGTGTACTGTTAGATTTTATTTGAAAATGTTTTTCTTGTATAATTTTAAGTTTCTGCGTTTCCATCTTCTGTGTTATTGACAAGAATGGTTTTCAGAATTATTAAGTGCTAGGTATCCGATAGGTCCTTTCTACTTAAAGATCGTGATACCATTTTTGTATCTTCTGGTGTTTTCTACCGGGACGTTTCGTTGCCCTAGGTAAAAAAACTAGGGACTATTTTTCACTAGCATATATATGTGGGCGCATGTGGACAATTGATCCTTTAGCATACGACAATTGGGACCTCCACATATATGCACATATGTGTGGGCGCATGTGGGCGGTTGCTCCTTTAGCATGCGACAATTGGGACCTCCACATATGTGTGGACCGAGTCTTGTACCTACAAAATGCTACTTGTATGTGTGATGTGTGTTGTGTATTATGCTGTTATTGTATGGTCTTGCATTGCGATTTTTTTTAATTATTAGTACTCGTATGTTAAAAAGTGTGTGAAGTTTAATTGTGTGGCAGCCAGTAGAAAGAATAAACTTACCTCCATACAATAAATGTGTCTTGCTCATACTGCTGCTGCTGCTGTTGCACTTGGCGATTCAGCCGATTGCAGGCTCTACTGTGGTCTCTATCGGAATCTCTGTTCTAACCAGATTTTTTTTTGTTCATCTTGGGCTGTTCTATCGGGGTCACCAATTGTGGGATCTTTAAAATGTCGGATCCCATCATAAATAAATTGTTTTACTAAGATGTATAAGATCTATTTAATTCGTAGAATAAAAAGACATGTCTTGCATACAAAAATATAAAAGTCATAATATCATGATCAATAATAAATCTTAGCAACCAAAGTTGCTTAGGAGATGAGTTTATCCTTTGTCATACAAGGACTGCCACAAATTGAAGGGTTAGCTAAAAAGTGTGTGACATTTTAACGTATGTAGTGCAACTGAGGCGCTACACCCCTTAAAGCTAATTCAGAAGCTCCACAAAACCTTATACAATTTATAATTTGATTTAAAACATATCGATTCTTATCCACTTGTTGATTATGTGTAATTAGAACATTAGATTTTTCATGGGATTTTATTTTATCCCATATATGGACAAGATCGTCTGTGCCTTTTTTTGACCAAGTCTCGTCACCTCTAAACAAAACATATACAAAACAAAACAGTTTATTAGTTTCTTCGCAACCAACAAACAATTATTTTTATCATAAATAGTTTTCTTAAATTTACGACACCGCGATTTTTGCTCACTTCCACTTTGTTTTTTAATTTTTAAATCGGGAATTGGCCGGCTTAATTTTTTAATTTGTAGTTTTTTTTCTAGCGAAAAACCACTAAAAGAGTTTTTTAAGACGCCAATTTTATTCATTGTCACAATAAATTAAAAACTAGGAAATAAGATATTTAAACAAGTTTATCGAAAACAAAAAGACACACATTAACGTCACTAGTATAATCGACATTATCGAGAAACCGCGATTATCTGAACCGCTATCGACGCTGTGCCTGGAACGAACATTCCTCGATTTTACCGTTTAAATACATGTAAAATGTCCCCATCTCTGTTGCTCACATAGGCTGCTGGTAAAATCTATCTCCCTCCCCTAGTACCAGCTGAGAAATGGCTCCGGTACACGGCAAGAGCTTGGAGATTTATGCAGCGCGAAGTTGCCACATTTCAAATATTTTTTGAATATAAAAAAAAAATGCATAAAATAAAATAAAAATATAAGACGTTTTAAAAATAAAAAATATATTTTTGCATCAAATATAAGGTAGTGCCTACCTCACGAGCCGCCATGGTAATAGGGCCATTTATACTCGATTTATGATTATTATTAATTAACGTTAATATTATTACTTAATAATATTTGGTCCAGCTTAATGCTAATTTTCAACATTAATACGATTTGAACTGCTTATATTAATCCAAACGTACTGCAACATTTTTGAAATGTCCTCAAGCACTATATAAATTCTCTAGCAGCATATTTTTAGTGCGCAATCATCTCAAACTAATGATCTCTGAAATATTTCTCAAAGAGGAAATAATGTCGCTCTGAAATCTTTATAACTCGGCTGGTAAATTTGAAGTAGTAGTAAACTAGTTACTGTTTGGGAAAAAAAGGACTTCTGCTACCATAAATTTTGCTGACGCCTCATTTCTGTGTCGTACTAATAATGAAATATGGCCAATTAAAAGCCACTGGATATGGAGGACGTAAAAATTACGAAAACTGGTTTTAGATGGAAGATATGCGTGGAATGAACGATCGTAATATCCAGCTGTTGTGTTGACAAATATTTGGATTTCTTTCGTCGGTACTTTTCAAGTTGTTAAATTTTATTAATGTTATCAAATACATGGTTAACTGTCTAATTCGTTAAAATGTAATAAGTATTTTATCTTTAAGAAAAGCTGGTCATAAGACGCCATCACCTTTAAATAAAAATCGATTATTTTAAAGGTCTATTTTTACAAAAATAAAACCACTCTCCTTCAGACACTTCCAGCTTTTAGTTTAGCCTTTAAAACATCCATCTAGGAAGTGTTAAATCTTCCTGTGTTCACCTGATTTCAAAATTGACAAGTAGGCGTGTAATGGGTGGGGTGGCTGAAGGAAACAGTTGAGCATCGGTGACAGCTACCGTTGATGGATATCCCTACCCACATGGGTCGAACTGGGCTATTACCGCAACGAGATAATATACGGGGTGGTGTATATGACGTGTTTGTTTACAAATGAGGCTATGAGTGCAACAGTGGACTAACCCCAAATGGCCTTAATGCTAAAAACTCAATTTAAAAAATGTTTGAACTTTTCGATTTAAATTAGAAATATTTTAAATAATATATGTTTTACGGTGTTACTTAATTTTTTTATAATATAAATCAGTATAACTTCATAAAACACACTTTACATTGAAAAAAATATGGTTTTGTTATTAGTTAGATGTGGGTTAGTCCATTTTTCCTCTAAGCAAGTAAATGAATTTATTAAGGTTAGGCAATTTTCATTAAAGATATTTTATTATTATTCAAAAGGTAGTAGTAGTAAGTCTTGTTAATCTTCAATGCATGTAATTTTCCCCTCCCCCACTCCCTAATTTTTTCTATGATTCTTTTCAACGAAGCTATGGACTTTTGGCATGTGACACGTGGCGCTACTTCATGTAATAGCCGAGATACTCGCTTAGGTCCTTTTGGCTTTACTACTGCGCTCTTTACCTATAGGCTGCCGTATTGGATCCTAGGTTTGTCAACGTTTTTACAGTTGACACATATTTCATGCCCCATTATACTCTGTTTTTAAACTAGGAGGAGCGAATTTAAACGACCCATTTACACAGGGAAAAGTAACTAGATTCGTTACTAAGAGCGTGTTCCGAAATATAGTAGTGTTCAAAATCTATGAAATACTTTTTATTATCGGCCCTAGTCGGCGAACAGCCAATGAGGAATTAAGAGCGAATAAATCTCATAGGAGTCGATTTTTTATTGGTCCCAAACATAGGCAGTAAATTTCACATTACTGTGATCTGAAACGTGTATCTAAAACGAACTGTCAAATAAAATTCAATATAGCCGTTGGTTTCTTTTTGTGAATAACTATGATCTTTTTAAAATGGAATTTGAATATTTAAGAAAATTTTTAAAACTCAAGTAAAAGTTAAATATTGGCTTGGACCCCTTTACCATATAATGCTCTTTATTCTCAGTAAATACCAACACAGTGACTGGAATTTCTCCTATAATATAGCTATTGTAGCTTATTTAGTGTTAACCCAGAGTTGATACGCTAAAGAGTAAATGAAGATATTTAAAAGCTTACAGGCTATTGTGAGTCAGGATTTATTTTGAAAACTGGAACCATCATTTTCATAACACTACATGTTAACATTATTTTAAAAACTGTTTAATAATATTGTAGTTTCTTCTAACTCTAGTTGTATTTTTTATATTTTTTAATTTAAAGTTATACTTATTAATTTTAAGTAGATATTTTTATTATGTTTGATAATTTGTTGTAGAAATATTGTTAGCTCATTATAAATTAAGATTCTCTAATGTATAGTAGTAGATGGTATTTTAAATGCTTAATCACAGTTCTGTAAATGATTTATTTTCTAATAAATAAAGTTTACTTAAATGTTTAGTTACATTTTAATCATTTGGTAAGAAATTCATCAATTTTTAGTTTTAAAAATTCAGTAATAAGTTTAGTTTTATTTTTCTAAAATACTTCGGAATTCATGTCTTCATGGTAATATTTGCCTTCAAAAATCAATAATAAATCTATAAAACCTTCTTCAAAACCAGCATGTAAAATAATAAGGCGTCTTCCCTATCTTGTAGGGCTTTTCGGGAACTGCTACCGGTATAGATGGACCCATAATCGTATAAATTCAGAACAATTGCTTACTTAAGTTCTGAAAACGACTGTTATTAACAAAAAAAGAGTAACAAACTAAGTAATAATGATGAGATATCAAAGGGGTGAAAGCAAAACTTAGCTGCGATGTTAATGATAAAAAGTGATGTGTGAAACTGACTGCAATCTGACCAATCAGAAGTCTACAGAATTGCCAACTTAAATTCAAATCGCTCCTCCTAGTTTAAAAACAGAGTATAGTTAAATTAGAGTACATTTGGCACATCTTAGGCTGGCAACACTGGTTCACGTCGTCCGCCATCTTGCCATTAGTTAGGTTAGATCGATTTTACCCTTAGACTAGGTAAAAAAGGTTTTACTCACATACTTTGATTACTATACGGGGCAAGATAGAGGTCCGACACGCCCAACATAGGGCGCGGCCATTTTGAACCCTATGACACAGTTTATAGCTAAAGAATCAGATCGCTCACTCTGCGTCGGCACTTTTTATCTCAATGTTCCAGTTTATACACTGCGCAACTCAGATAATACAATATATGACAACCGCCTATAATAAAACAGCAGTCTTCTGCGTATCCTGAATTTGTATCCCTGGAGTGGATGTTATTTTGGAACTTTCAACTGGTCCGAGTGAGCTAACTGATTCTTTAGCAATAAACTGTGACTCCAAAAATAATATTCACTGACACTGACAGCAGCAAGCAAAATATCAGGTGCGTTTTAATCATCCGCTTCTGCTTCTGGAATTGTCGGTTCAGTCGTTCTAACCTGTCAGATTAAAACAAGGAAACCGAAAATTCCGAAGCAGAAGCGGGTGATTAAAACGCACCCATTAAAAATATTGCGCCAAGATGTAGGCAACACGTAATAAGGGTTCAAAATGGCGGAGTTTTCTATCTCCTTTTAAAAGGCACTCAGAAAGCTGCGCAGTGCGACCATTCTCCGTATAGTAAAAGAAAATCAAAGTATGTGGTTTTACTACATACGGTAGGTTAGCCAACTCAGAATAAAAAATGTCGCGGATAGAAAATGGCGTCTGTTTTAAAATTGACATATGTTAGCTTAGGTTGACAGATGACATAGGTAAGATGACGTCTCCACTCCCCTCCCTCCACCATCCTGAAAAAAGTATTTTACAAATGATAGGTTGTTGGGTTAAGTTGGCAGCACTGTTGACATGTTAGGTTAGATCGTTTTTACTACATTTTTGGTGGGTTTGATTTGATCATCGGAGATCTCCGAGCGCTTCAAAAGTGTTTGAATTGACACTCCGAGAGATCCCTAAAGTGTTTGTTTCGTTTTGGAGCGAGAACATAGAGCGAGCTCGATGTTCTCAGAGCAGAAAGGTCGAGAAGAGGGAGAAATTTGTCTTTGTCTCTACCTATCTCTTTTTAATTAACTTACAAACAAATTTCAATCTCAAAATTAAAGACCAGACAAGAAGTCAACAAATTACTTAGCCGCTATTGTCTTATAGCTAAAATTATTCATCATAAAAAAACACAAAATGTGTGTTTGGAAAATAACATTTTTTCTGTCCAGATCCAATCACCAGTAATCACAGTCATGGAGTGTGAGAGCGAAGCGGGCATTTGTGGTAAATTCTGCATTTCAGGGCCATTGCCCCTTATTATTAAAAGTTTTTCCATTTTCTTTACTTTTTGCTCACTATTTTAACATACAAACCAGAAACAAGAATCACAGAAAAGCGAGGTTATGTTTTTTACTCTGTTTAATTTGATTTGATTCAATGCTCTATTGTGACGTCATCACTTCTCGGTCTCCTCGACGCTCGCTCGGTCGAGTTTCAAATCAAACGCCCCTATGGTAGGATAAAAATGGCGTAGATAGAAAATGGCACTGGACCTATATCTGTCATCACAGCTAGCAATTCCCAGGTTAGATGACTTTTTGACATGTTAGGTTAGGTTAGCCAACTTCAGAGCTATGACCGCTTTGACATAACAGGTTAGCCAACTTCAGAGATATCAATTTAGTCAACGCTGTTGACAGATGCCATAGGTTAGGTTAGATAGTTGACAGATGCCACATGTAGGTTAGGTTAGGCAACTACGTAGCTATCAAATCTCAGGTTAGGTTAGCAACACTGTTGACAAATGACAGTTGACGTAAGTAAGGTTAGATTGATTTTTGACATCTGTCGTTAGGTTAGTCAACTCCATAACTATGTCTATATTACTATTTTTTAAAATCTCCAAGTATTTCTTTTTACTTTTGAGGTTCGGTGGTGGTCTTAATAATTTTTTGGGGATATTTCAGAATTGTTTCCAAATTTCAGAATTTTCAAATAATTCATTTGTTTTATTCGAATGTAAAGTTCATACAACATAAATAATAGTACATTTTCGCTGTAACATTTCTAAACCAGTTTTTTCTGATACTCCAAGCCGTGCTCCAAGTATACAAAAAACTAAAAGGATACAAACCTCTAATACACTTTAATTCTCATTCCTCTAATGTATAAAAAATATTCGTCAACACAACAATTTACAAATTAAATAAAAAAAACTTCAGCACTTCGTTATTTATACACACCAAACAAGCAAACGAGAAAAAAAAATAAAGTAAATAACACCGGATACTTTCAGCGACATCTCTACGGCCACCCTTCGAGATATCGAATTTCAATAATTGCGTTTTCTCATCTTTCTACTACTTCACGTCGCCTCTAGAGTGCCTCGGAACTCTGATAACGATGACCCGTCCGAGAATATCGTTAAACAAATAATGCGAGTTGAATTTTAACGCCACAAAAGAAAAATATCGCCAAGGCTGGGGATGATTCGTAAATATGACAATGTTGCATTTGTATCTATGTTTTTCGACACTCATGATTTTATTGTGAAAGTGTTGGGGCTTAGATAATAATAATAATAATAATAATAATATTTATTTACCAAATAATTACATATTATGTAAGGTTAACAATGTAAAATATAAGCCATATTAGGAAAAATAAATATGATAGTCCCACAGAAGAGCAAGTCTGTGCGTGGGATTAACTATAAATAATTAGTGTCTCTGACAAGTGTTTTTATAATACTTTCATCTAATTAACATATTGCACTATAGATTAATACTAATAACCATCTAATAATAATAACAACAATAACAATAATAATATTAATAATAATAATTAAAAATAATAATAATAATAATAATAATAATAATAATAATAATAATAATAATAATAATAATAATAATAATAATAATAATAATAATAATAATACCAATAACAATACAACAATAGTAATAATAATAACTATAATAATTAATTATTATAACTTTTTGGTACACGTAATACATGATTATAAGAGGAACAAAAAAAATGATTTTTTTAGATTTTTTTTTTGTTTTTTTTTTAATTTATTTATTTACCCTCAATTAAGACGTTGATATCTGAGCAACTTAATGTATTACACCACTTTTTGACAAATTTTTTGAATAAGTTAAAGTGATTAAGATTTTTTATTTCTGAGGGGACTAGATTATAACATTTTGGCCCTAAATATAGATATGATCTTTGTAATAAATCTTTTTTTGCCCTGATGACGGAGAAAACATCATTTGATCTATACCTGGTAGGGTATTGGTGATGAATTTTGGTTAATTCCTTTCGATTTTTGTGTTGATGTATAATGAGATTTACAAAATATAATTGTCGAATATCTTGAATTTTGGTTTCACTATAAAGTGTACTACTAGTATATAATCTTGGTTTTTTGAATATTATTTTGAGTATATACTTTTGAATAACCTCTAATTTGTGTATGTGTACCTTATATGTACCTCCCCAGGCAACAATTCCATAAGATAAATGGCTTTGAAATAGTGAGTAATATATTATTTTCAGTTGCTCTGTATCGTAATACCTAGTTAAATATTTTAATTTATAATTGACTGTTCTTAGTTTTTTTAGTAAATATTCGATGTGTATATCCCATTTTAGGTGTGAATCTAGTATTAATCCTAAGTATTTTATCTTCGAAACAGATCTAATGTCCACCCTTTCTCCATCCAAATCTATTGACAAAGTAGTATATTGGGGCAAATAACTGGAATATGAAGCAAATGCCATGAAGTGAGTTTTGTCTGTATTGATTGTAAGTTCTTTTTGATCAAACCATTTGATTATGTTTGCGAAATCTATTTCTACTAGACTTTTTAGATCTTGCCAATTTTTGTCTTGATATATTACAGCCGTATCATCGGCAAAACTCACTATGCGACCCTTGCTATTTATTTTAAAGATGTCATTTAGATATAGATTAAACAACAGGGGACCCAGGACAGTTCCCTGAGGAACACCGTATTCACTCGTTAGAAAGGTACTTTTAGTGTCGTCTATTTTAACGCATTGTTTTCTGTTTTGAAGATAACTCTCCATAAGCTTGTACGGTGTTCCCCTAAATCCTATTCCATCCAAAACTTCCATAAGCTGAATGTGACTAATGGTATCAAAAGCTTTCTTTAGATCTACAAATATACATATGGTAGACAAATCAGAATCGATACTTTTGACAATGTCGTTTGTGAGTGATACAAGCGCATCATTTGTTGATTTTCCTTCTGTAAAACCAAACTGGTTTGTCGACAATATATTATATTTTATTAGATACGAGTTAATACGTTTCTTCAAGAGCTTCTCAAATATTTTCGCAAGGCACGAGATTAGTGATATAGGACGGTAATTGGTTACGTCCAGCCTATCTCCATTTTTGTAGATCGGCGTTACGACTGCGGATTTAAACGCTTCTGGACACCGACCTATTTTGAATGCCATATTTATGATATAAGCTAGTGGTTCTGCAATTTTAGAAGAAATATGTTTTAAATCATCTGCCCTGATAGTATCTAATCCTGGACTTTTTTTGTTTGTCAAGCCTTTGATTATATCAATAATTTCATTTGCTGTAGCGTCCATTAAAAAGAATGAATTTTTTAAATTCGTTTTAGGGAATTTTTGTTGTCTATTTCTTCTGTGTTTGTTCTTATTTGCAAGTGATTTACCAACATTTGTAAAGTATTTGTTGAAGGAATCAGTAATTATTGTTTTGTCAGATGTAACTAGATCATTATCAGTTTTTATTTCACTTATACTTTGAGTTTTATATATTTTTTTATTTGTTAAGTTATTTATGGATCTCCATAGTTTACTAGAATCAGACTTGTTTATTTCCAAATCTTTTTGATAGTACATTCTTTTTGCGTTTTCTACTAATTTGCCAAATATGTTTTTGTGCCTGTTATACTCATTTATGTTCTCTTTAGTAGGATTATTTTTCATTTTATTGTAAATCTTTTGTTTTGTATTAGCTGATTTTAGTAAACCAAGATAGAATCTCTCTCTTGACATGTTCTTATATAGGGTGTCAAAATGAAAAGTAGCCCATTTCCATTTGATAAAATTTGGTTACGGTGAATTTAAGCAAAACTGAAGCAAAACTTATACCAAAATAACACATATCACCAAAAACCACACGTTTCTACAATTTGTTTAAGAGTTATAAGCTCTGGAAATGGGCTACTTTTCATTGAGATTGTTCAACCTATGGATAGAACTTGTTCTTAAAGAATTATTCTTTCTGAGATAGCTCAAACCTTTGACCCTATCGGTTTTCTATCATCTTTGATTTTTTTTGCAAAGCACTTGATTCAACCATTGTAGGTTTTAGGGTTAAAATGGGATTCTGAGCCCCCTCCTGATATTGTTGGTTAATGGTGTCAGTACAAATCTACCTCGAATCTCTGCCTTAGATGTGTTCTACAGAATTTTATTTGTTGCAAAATACACTAATTTGGCGATAATTCTGAAAATAGATATGCTAGAGTTCCCTATCTTCGTTTCTTCTATCAAGATGGGTCTCATAAAGTTGTTCTTCTTTGTGGAAAATCTAAACAAGCATTCCTCAAGGTCTTTTTAATTTCACTAGAATTGACGGCTTCAGTTCAGGGAGGTGCCAAGTATTTTCGAAATAACGATAGGCGCCTTTAACCAATATTATAATATTGAGCTAAAATTACCACCCTTCTCTCATATTGAATATTCTACAGCAGAAGCAGAAAACTGCATGTTTTCAATAAAATATAGCAACCAATGACGTTGAACCTTTTCACCATTTAACAAAATTCGAGTAAAATATATGTACCCCAACACTGTCACACGTGTCACTGTCAATTGCCAATACTCTTGGCAAGTTAGGCCAGACAGTATGTGGGCCAGACGAACGGAGGGTAGAAAGCAGCGGAGGAAAGCAGCTGTCGCAGTCTTAGATCGAACGCGTAGCCAAGCAATAAAATATAGAATAGTGTAATACTAATAAATAAATAGTGTTGGTGGTTTAATGACTTTTATTGGACTTAATTGGACGGCGTTAAGCAGAAAGCTACCAACCCTCAATAGTGACATACTGAGATAATCAGCTCTAAAGTTTTTGTTCGTGTAAGAAAACTATAGGATATGGGCTAGCATTTTATAGTTTTATAGGGTATATAATTAACTGAGGCTTGGTAGGTTCTTAAAGAATGCCTTACCTTAACATATATATCGGAGACTTACATTCACTTTTGTCTTTAGGATACATAGTTTTATTTTGATAATGCATTGGACCTTTTTCCACAATTCTGGTACCTTGATTGGACACAATACACTAGGCCAAAGACCTGCATAGTTAGAATGGGGTACTTCTTCGGATAATTCGTCTTGCTTACTCGAACATGATGGTACCGACACTGACTGAAACGTATCAGGATCTAATTCTTTTGGATCTTCATCCTCATTAGCTTGCTTTTCAAATTCTAATGAAAAATCTGATTTTGTTGAATGTAGAAAATCACTGTTATCAGATAGTGTATATCTTTCCAAAAAAGTTAGTAATTTTGAAATTGGTTTTCACCAAGTTTTCGTCCCGTTTTCTCTTGTTAAGCAAGTTATGGTAACCAGAAATTTTCTTTTTTCTCCTCTGGCCATATGTTAGCTGCAAAAGGTTTCGCCTTTATGCGGTTATTGTGGGTTTTACCTTTTATCTCAGGGAAGAATGAATATTAACAGTATAAATCATTGGTTATCTTACTATGTACTACTATAAAAATCTATCTCCAGATATATTATAAGAGATGAGGAGGAAGATAGATAGGTACTCGGGTATCTTGGATCTACATTTAATATCAGCTTTAAGAATTTCTTTTGAGACACTTCTAGCATATTTCGGTATGTTGTTAATACCTTTCCCCAACCTATGATAGCATAGTTGAGATATGATTGTATTAAATTGTAATAGATAATTTTGAAAATTAAGAAAGGGAGTAACTTGCTTGAATCGTAACAACAGAAATCCCAATTTCTTTATAAGATAATAGATATGTTCGTCCCACCTTAAGTGTAGATCTATTACAATACCAAGATACTTAACTTTTTCTGCCCGTTTTATACTTATGTTATCACCAATTCTCAAATCAAACTCTGGAAGAGATGGTGCCAAACTACTGAACGGTATGTATTTTGATAAAGGTCTGTGGTTAAACCATTTTTTAATTCTTAATAAGTCACTTTCTATTAATAGTTTTAATAAAAACCAGTCAAAATGTTTATAAAAATTACAGTATCATCTGCAAAACTAATGATTATACCTCCTTGTTCAAAAAGAAATATGTTATTAAATAAACTGTGAATAATATCGGTTCCAAAACCGTGCCTTGAGGCACACCACAAGTTATTTTTTGTTCTTTATTAAGTTGATCATTATCTCTAGTACACTGTCGCCGATATATTAAATAACTTTTACTAAAAACCATATTTTTTATATTCCTAGGATCTCAAAACGTTGAGGAAAGTGTTTTTTAGCTATAGTCAAATTTCGCCATAAATTATGAAAAGTAAAAACATGTAGAGATGACAACAATCACCTTCTCGGGCGCACTTTTAAATTTTGGAAGAATTTCTTCTCAAATTTCTTAAATTTGTATCTTGTAGAAGAATAAATGTTAGTCGTACCTTCTTCTAAAAATTAATATACAATTTTATTGTTTTTTCATAATCTTAGAATTCACTCTGGAAGAATTACTACGTTTAACTCAGAATATATGAGAACTAATATTTTTTTTAATTCTAAACTTATGAAATTTTAACCATAAATTACGTTACACCAAGTTTAAAAAAATTTGAAATTTGAAATATGTTCTATTCTTTATTGTCTGGTCAAAGCTGTAAAATAAAATTTATATCTATTTTTTACCCCTTTCAAAAGAAAGTACACATCAATTAATTTATCAAACAAGATATAAAAAAAAATGTTCGTATCTAGATACATGATTTAATTTCGGGTACAAACGAACCATCAATGCGTCGCGTCTGGTGCCTGAAGGGGAACAAGAAGCAAAATTAGAGAGAACATTGGTCGGAAACAAAAAAAAGAGAAATATAAAAGAGAAAAAATCACAGCACATAACGTAGACTCGATTGGTTTATTTCCTCTAATCAAAGCCTTTGTATTGACCGTAGCCACATCAAACGATATGTGGTTGTTTCTTTTCTACGGACTTTATTATGAGAGATACACCCGAATTTTATGGAAAAAAAACAAAACTTACGATTTAAAATAGAAATTATTTTTGTTTATTTTGCGGTAGGGTTCTTTCAGAGACACCTGCAAATCACAAGAGTTAAAAAATAACAAAATCAATATGTAACTGATCGTTTAAAATACTTTTTTCTACGACTCCTATTCTAGCAAAAACTTGTTACATATTTTCACATATCATACGTTTCTTACAAGGGCGGTTTTTTCATTGGTTCATTTGTGCAATGAACACCCAGTTACATTTCATAAAAACACATAATAATTCAATTTCAATCATTTTATTGTTTTCATACGTATTAATCTCTATTTTCTAGTACGCCACTGCACTCTGGCTAATCGCGTCTCTTTGGCTCACTTTTCTGAGTGAGCCCGTAGGAGTGAGATGCTTTCCCGAAAGTCTCTAGCTAAAAAGAGATGTCAACACCTTAACAGATTGGTGAAACGAACAATAACCTACTAAAATTACAGTGACGTCACAAGTAGGGCAGGGCATATGAATGAGCAAGAAACTGTTGATGCAAAAGTATCATATTTAGTTAATTGTTTAAATCAATTGTTTGATAGGCATGCGTCTTTTATAACGTCGAGGATGACTAAGCCTAGGGCTCCTTGGATAACTTTTAATATTAAACAAATGATGCGTGAAAGAGATAGGGCTTTGAAAAAATTTAGAAATACAAAATCAAATATTCATCTTAACTTTTACAAGGAACTACGTAATTATGTAAATAAAGCTATTATTCGTGAAAAAAAAAATTACCTAGCTTATCGATTTAACAACAGTACGCCAAAAGAAATATGGAAAAATTTGAACAATAATAAAATGTTATTTTTTTTTTGTTAGAATATTGTTACTAGTCACTACTGACTAACTTACAATTTTAATCTAAAAATCTTACAAACTAATTACTTATCTAAGAAGTCCCCATTGGGCAGTCTTAATTTTTTCTATAGGAAAGCATCACAAGTTGGCGTGAAGATTTATTACACTGTTTTACACTAGCACTAACATTAACGTTCACTGCACTAGCTCAAATGGCTTCTTCCTTTTGAGCCTTCTGTTGAGTGTAGAGTTGTCCAGTAATTGCAGCGCTTCTTCGTTGACGTGGGAGTGGAGTCGACCCTCATGTTTCGCAGCAAACCTCTTTATTTCTTCTTCGATTGTTGGCATCTTCAGGTCTCTATGAAGATAATCGTTTCGGTAGAACGAAGGTGCATCAGCAATACATCTTAGGACTTTATTTTGGAAAACTTGAATCATGTTGATATTACTCTTGCTGGCACATCCCCATAGCTGTATGCCATAAATCCAGATTGGTTTTACGATTTGTTTATAAATCAGCAGTTTGTTGTGCACTGTCAATTTGGATTTTCTTCCTAGGAGCCAATACATTTTTTTGAATTTAAGTTCAAGTTCTTTACGCTTTTTTTTATGTGCTCTTTCCATTTAAGTTTTACATCTAGGTTCATCCCTAGGTATTTGGCCGAATCGTGATGCGGAATAACGTCATTGTTTATTCTTATTTGTTTTTGTTCATTTGATCGAAGAGTAAAATCAACATGCACTGATTTAGTTTGATTTATTTTTATTTTCCACTTTTTTGTCCATCGATTAATTCTGTTGCAGATTTCCTGAAGTTTTTCTGAGGTCTCTGTATTAGTTCCGCCAACTGCCAATATTGCAGTGTCATCTGCAAATGTTGCTATTTTAACAGATTGTTGTTGAGGGATATCGCTGGTGTATAATAAATAAAGAACCGGTCCTAGCACACTGCCTTGTGGGACACCTGCTTTAATTTCTTTCATTTCGGAGTATGCCTCGTCTTGCTTTACTCTAAACATTCTTCCCGTTAAATATGATTGTAGAATGTCAACATATTGTCTAGGGAGCATTTTTTCAAGTTTCTGTATTAGGCCAGCGTGCCAGACCTTGTCAAATGCTTGGGCTACGTCAAGAAATATAACTGAGCATATATATTTTTCTTCGTAAGCTTTTTCGATGATATCGGCTATCCTGTGTACTTGATCTATTGTCGAGTGTTTGTTTCTAAAACCAAATTGGTGGTCTATATGACACTTCATTCAGAGGTTTTCCTGGCTTAGGAATTAGGATAACTTCAGCCATTTTCCACGCATCAGGTATATATTTAAGGCGAAATGCTGCATTTATGAGGTATGTCAATTTAACAATAGCCTTCCGCGGTAGTTTCTTTAATATTTCTCCAGTAATAAGGTCATATCCTGGGGCTTTCTGTGAGTTGATGTTTGTCTGAATTTCTTTCGTAACTTCATTGGGAGTAACTAGCTAAATTTCAATTTGTTCCATATTATGGATGGTCTCATTAGGAGTGTCTTGATTTTCATCTAATTGGAACGTCTTTTGTAGGTGGTCAGCGAAAATATCAGCTTTTTGTTGATTGTCTATTGTCCATTTGTTATCTGCTATTCTAAAAGGAGGACAGTGTTTACACGAATTTTTCATCTTTTTAGTTGCCTTCCAGAGTGAATAATCAGTTTCTTTATCATCTGTTAGCCCTACTAGGTATCTGTTGAAGGATTCTTCTTTGTGATTTGGAATTTCTCTTCTCAGTCTTTGGGTAGCCCTATTTAATATATTTTTATCTTCTGGTGATCTTGTCATCTGCCATTTCTTTCTTAGTTTTCTTTTTTCTACTACTAGTTCTCTTATTTCGACAGGATAGTTTTTTCCAGCTGTTAATCTTCTTACTTCTGGTGTGTTCCTCCATGCAGCTTGCTGGATTTCAACTATAAACCTTTCCAGTTCTTCATCTAGCTGATTTTTCGTTTTTAGTGTTATGGTCAGTTGAATAGTATTTGTTAAGTCCTCTTGAAAAACCTTCCCAATTAGTTTTCCGATTTGCTAAGGTCGGTTTGGCTTCTCTTTGAATAACATTATCACTTAGAGTAAGGATTACTGCAGAATGGTCTGAATCCATATCAAAGTTTTCTTCTACTTGTGTATAGTTTGGTGAAATTTTCCTCAGAATAAAGAAATCCAAAAGGTCTGGAATCTTATTTGGGTCGGTTTGCCAATAGGTGGGTTTTTCAGAAGATTGTTATGTACAACCAAGTTCTGATGCAGCTTGGTGCAATTCTTTTCCTTTGACTGTGGTTAATCTTGAACCCCAGTTTGTGTGTTTGGAGTTGTAATCTCCACCGATTATAAATTTGTTACCTAGTTTTTTGAGTACATTGAGACAATAAAATGTTATTGATTTTATACCCACAGCTGAACCACGTAAACAAATTTTGCAAATTTTGCTAATTTTGCTATTAAAGAAGTTAATGATTTATTTGTGTACAAAACAATTTGTAGTATAAAAACAGGTTGTGATGGATTAAATATTCATATGATTAAGCTTTGTTGTCCTCATATAGTATCATATATAACTCATATAATTAATTTTTGTTTACCTTGCAATGTGGAGGAGTACGATTTTACGAGTTCTGTCAAAAAAGTCAAATCCAGTAGATTTTAAAAGATCTTCGGCCAATTAGTATATTATCCACATTATCAAAAATTATTGAACTGGCAATAGAATTTCAAATAAAAGAACATCTTAAAATTTTTTTCCCTGGTTCCTCCTATTCAATCCGGTTTCCGGAAAGGATATAGATGCGCCACTGCTCTTCTTCACATTGTAGATGACATAATTAGAGCAACAGATAATGGTAAATGCACGTTGCTTATTTTACTTGACTTCAGCAGGGCCTTTGACATTATCAACTATGATTTGCTTACTGCTATATTGGGTTATATAGACTCTCATGCTAATAAATAACTACTTAAAAAATAAACAACAAAAAGTACTCTTGGACGGGATGAATTCCACTTTTAAATTATTAATATCAGGAGTACCACAGGGTTTAATACTGGGATCATTGTTCTTTTCTATTTATTTTTCACAACTCATAAAACATTTATCTAACAGCAACATTCACTTGTACGCGGATGACACTCAACTTTACTACAGTTTTCCTCCTCAAATGATAGAAAGTGTTTGTACTGCAATTAATGAAGATCTTTGCACATTTATCGACTCGGCCAGAAATCATTGCTTGGTTATAGATCCCAGTAAATCAAATGTACTTTTGTTTGGATCTAGAGTGAATCATTAAAAAATTTGCAATCAAATCAATATTAAAATAGATGACGAAAGTCTTAATCTAATAAGGGAAGCTAGAAATCTTAGGGTAATAATGGATACAGAATTGCCATTTGAAAAACATAAATAAAATACTCCAACGAGCGTATATTGCTCTTAAATCAATTTATGAAATTGAGCATTTTCTACCACATCAAATAAAGAAGACTCTTTGTAAATCACTAATTTTGTCCATATTTAGTTACGCTGATGCACTCTATGGTTCATGCTTAACTGTTCAATATAAGAAAAAAATTCAAAAAATACAAAACTGCTGCCTCCGTTTAATATTTAGGATTAGAAGACGTTGGAGAGAGAATCTCTGATAAACTAAAAGAAATAGGTTGGTTGAACATGGACAATAAAAGAGTATTGCAATCTATCTGTTTGTTTTACAATAATACAATAATAATAAACGAGTAACGGTATACATTTACGAATTAAAATGCCATTTACTCTAATCTTTCGTATATAATTAATTTGTTACATTTTTAATGTGTTTTTTTTTTGTATATATAATATTGTGTCATAAACGTTTTTCATTGTTTTTTATTATTTTTGTGTTTTATTCATTGTGTTTTATTTCATTTATAAAAATTTTATAAAGTTCAAAATTCCGGAAAATGACCTCCCTGTTTACGAAACAAAAACGAATGGCAGAGCAATTATAATTCAAAAAGTCGCTCCAAATATACTTCGTAACCCTCAACTTTTCTGTATTTATTCTCTTCTAATAATCGTCGTCGACTAAAGACCTAGATCACGTATTCCAAATATTTATCTTACGACCAAAATGAAAAATGTATTTGCCAAGCATTCTTAAGCACCCGAATATTAATAATCGTCGGACTAAAAGCACTCTCGAGGTTTATTTTTGTATTTTTCGAACGTCACATGGTTTGCATTCGTATTCAGTTTTAAACAATTTGTCTGGATGTTTATAAATAAATGGAAGTCGAATGGTGCTAAATCTGGTCAGCATAGTGAATAATTTGTTCATTTTAAACTTAAAATATTAATTTTTATAGGGATTTTACCCCTTTGCTTCCATCATATATAACTATGAAAATATACAGGGTGTCTGTAAAAGGTCTTTACAAAAACATACCACATATTCCTTAGACCAAAATAAGTCGATTTAAGTAAAATTACCTTAGTACAAAGTTGCTTCGTTTGAGCTCCAGAAGGCCTTGAAGTTACAATTTTTAAATCGTTTTTCCCATATAAATTTAAAACGGCATATTCGATTTTGCTGAAATTTGGTATATTGGTAGAGTTTTATGTGACAAAAAAAAAATGGTATTAAAATTTTGTCCGATAATAATACATAGGCGTAAAACTTGATTTTTTAAATAATTGCACCTTCAAAAATTCTACGTCAATGGAAGAAAAAAAGTTTGAGTATGAAATTTAGATTGCGCAACTCATTTACTTTAAAAAAGGTACTCTTGATAAGACTCGATTACTCTCATGGTTTTCGCTAAATTTCTGTTTTAATAATTTAGAGTGTATAGGTTTCAAAAAAATATTTATTTATAACATAATCAAAATAGAGATTTTACAAAAATTGTTCAAAATGTTCAACATTTTCACGTATACAAAGATTTATACGTCGGAGAAAATTAAAATGTATCCTTTCCATAACTTCTTCATCACGTCTAAGATTGTTTATTGCATCTTGAATACGTTGCCAGAGTTGTTCCTCATTTTCTACAGGTTCCCTGTAAACTGTGGATTTCAGATGTCCCCATAAAAAGTAATCCATCGGTGTTAGGTCCGGGGAATGTGGTGACCAGTTTACAGGTGCGTCATTACCTCTGCCTATCCATTTGTGTAGATATTGTTCATTCAAGTGGTTTCTAACGTTTAAAGAAAAATGTGGTGGAGTTCCATCTTGCATAAACCACATATCTCTCCGAAGTTGGAGAGGTAAATCTTATAACAATTCTGGCAACGTATTTTGTAGAAAATCCAAATAATTTTCTCCAGTTAATCTTCGTGGAAGTATGACAGGACCAACAATGAAATTACCAATTATTCCAGCCCACACATTAATTTTGAATTCGTGCTGAAAATGGTTTACCTTTGTTGCATGCGGATTTTCAACGGCATAAACATGTTCATTATGGGTATTAGTTATACCTCTTCTTGTAAAACCCGCTTCATCGGTAAAGAGAACCTTCTTGACAAAGTTTGGATCTCTTTCTCTTTGCATATTAACAAATCGACAAAAACCCAAACGAATTTGAGGATCATGGACTAATAATTCTTGTACTGGCTTCTTATGGTATGGATATAGCAATTGATCTCTAAGCACTTTATGAACGACATCTTTACTTACTCCTAGTTCCCTTCCAATTCGTCTGGTCTTAATTCTGGATCTTCTTCAACACGTTCTAAAATGTCTTTTTCAACTTCAGGAAGCCTTACAAAACGTTCTCTTCCATTATCAACAGTGTTGGGAGCAAAGGAACCGGTCTCCCGAAGACGTTTCTCAACAGCAGCAAAAGTTGGGTGGCTAAGTACACGACGATTTGGAAACCTTTCAGAGTACACCCTGATACTCTCTCAAGCAGTTCCTTCACAAAATCCTAATGTCAGTAACATATCGGTATATTCTGCATTGGTATATTGTACAGCCATATTAATAAACCACGCATTTGTTTTTTTAATTATTGAGTCAGATAGAACACTTTCAATCGTTAACAAGAGATTAGGTGTTAAAACTTGACAATATTTTTATTTAGATGAAACTATGGAAACCAACAATAAATGTTTTTGTATACGTATTGCAGGCAAATAATTAATATTCCTCAAAAAATCGTACATGGCAGAATCGAGTATTTTTGTTAAAAGTCTCGATTAGAGGTGTTGAAGAAGATATGAAAAAAGTACATTTTTATGTTTTTCATCGTATAAAATTTTGTCCGATAATAATACATAGGCGTAGAACTTGATTTTTTAAATAATTGCACTTTTAAAAATTCTACGCCAATGGCAGAAAAGGGGTTTGAGTATGAAATTTGGATTGAGTACTCATTTACTACAAAACAGTACCCTTGATAACACTCGATTTACTCTCATGGTTTTGACAAAGTTTGTATTTTAATAATTATTGTTTATGTTCTAAAATTAAAATTAAAGTTAATGAGTTGCGCAATCTAAATTTCATACTCAAATTCCTTTTCTTCCATTGGCGTAGAATTTTTAAAGGTGCAATTATTTAAAAAATCAAGTTCTACGCCTATGTATTATTATCGGAAAACATTTTAATACCATTTTTTTTGTCACATAAAACTCCACCAATATACCAAATTTTAGCAAAATCGCATATGCCGTTTTAAATTTATATGGGAAAAACGATTTATAAATTGTAACTTCAAGGCCTCTGGAGGGATCGACTTATTTTGGTCTAAGAAATATGTGGTATGTTTTTGTAAAGACCTTTTACAGACACCCTGTATATTAGACAATATACAATCTGTTACATTATACTATATAAAGGAAAGGAAAAACTGAGTAATTTAATGAAAAAATAGAGAGAAAATTTGATTAATTGTTCTCTGTCAGAAGAGGGACAAAGTTTTACCAAAGGTCGTACAAGCGATCCCTTGTATTTTGTAACAGTTGCGACTCTAGGTATTCTTTCAGATCCAGGATAAACACTAATAATACATCCTCGTCCCCATCGGAGATAAGGAATCTTCTTTAATTAAAAGAAGATCGTCTACTCCAAATCTACAACTAGTCATTGATGAAAGTGTATTTGTCGTGAAGCTAAAGCCTAAATCATTCCATCTCTAAATCGGAGTGATAGAACCGATTATGTTGGTATAACATGTATACAGATATTCTACGTGCCAACATTTCCATAGATCCTGCTGTAGGCCGCTACAACAACTGCCAGTAGTTTAGGTAGTTGATATTCAGTACCAGGGACAGAAGTGAGAGGTTTCAGTATCAAGAAATATCCGGTGGTTAACACTGATAAATGAGAGGAATCGGAGCTTAATGAATAAAGCAGCCTAGTAGAAAAGTATATAACTTGGGATCCAACAATTCGGATAAAATGAGATTTAACCGACTTAATCCCTGCCTCACAGAGGCCATTAAAGTGCGGCTCAGAAGGGGAGCCCTAAACGTATTTCGGAAAAAAAGTCCTCCTTGCTCTAGCCTCTTGCCAGATCCCTCACGTTTCTTTGCGGAGCCCTACAATAAAATTCTCAAAATAATATACGCCTTCTTCTTCCTGATTTCTAAAAAGTTCCTTCAACCCAAAATACCAATATCGTATACTCTTTCATCTACTTGGCTTCTAAAAAACAAAAAGAAAAGCTCCTCCGACACAAAATACTTCGATCATATACTCCTTCCTGTTCTTGATCTTTAAAAAAGGGCCTCCAACCCAAAGGATAAATGTATACTAAAAAATTACGTCATAATGACGAGTCTGTATTGACGTCTAATTACCGTTGCAAAAACGACGTCAAAGTAACAACATTAATTGAGATAATGACGTTTATGACAAGTAAAGCCAAAAAATCAATTCATAATGACGACACCTTGCTGCTTGGGTCTCATCGAGAGTGTATCTTTAGACGCCTCGAAGAGTTTAAATTTTGTAAAGTTTCTGAAATTAGTATAAGGGTTTAATGTAAAGATTTTCGATTTAATAGAGATTTTAAAGTTTAATCCGGTTTGTTTTATTCCTGTAAATATTTTTTCTTACAAAACGAACCAGTTGGTAAACAACGACTATGGAAGATACAGGGTAAATTAGTAGTGGATCGGTAGTTTTGAATTTCAAGAAATCAAACCCCTTCAATTACCATTTTTGAACACGGGACAGACTGTAGCTATATTCCATACATCAGGAAAACGAAACTTCTTGTTTAATCATCCCCAATAATTTTACTAGCGCACGCCTCTGTCGGGCAGCCGTAATTAATTGTCTGCGAAGTTGTTAGACTGTGTATTATTTATTCTCGTGTGGCCGGTCGCGGGTCTGGTGCAAGTGACACAAAGTCGTGAAACGATTTAAACTGAGGTCGGGGTAGTCGGGAACGCTCAGCTCGACTCAGCCCAGCCCGTCTGTCAGTTAAACTTTTTATTTTCGACGCCCTGATTGAAATCCTCTAATTGGATTCGATTTCACTTCGCTTGATTGACGGTTCGGCTCCGTTGCGTCGATCGTTTTGTTGCCGGCGTCTTTAACCGACGAAAAGGAATAATTTTTGCTTAATATAGATGTTGACTACGAGCTAGATCGTCGAATCTGATTTACCTCTATCCATGCTTTGTATTTTATTAAATATATTCGAAGCTAATCAACCAGAAACATTGTTTTGAAGCGAAATAAATTAAAAAATTAAAAAATATTTTTTATCCCACTTCTGATCCATAAATTCGTTCCACTTCTGATTTATACCCAGTAACTCGTGTCCTCCTTTCGCTTCGCAGCCGCTTAATAAACGTGATCGCGGAAAATTCCGCGGAAATTTCGAGTCTTTACAGCGAAACCTCTTTGTCTTAATTTTTCTCGAGGGGGCGAGAGCTCCGCTGGAAATCCACAGCTACAGCTGCAGCTGCATTTAATTCGATAACCTCATAACGTCTAGAAACAACCTCAAGAACTAAAGCGAGTAACAAAAGAGACGAGCTGTCGACGATTTTCGCCGGGGTTTGCACACTCTTATTTTCTTAAGTTTGGAGTTTCCTTGTAAAACGAGGAGGATGGATGGTCTCAGTCATTTGGAAGTTCGAATTTTTGCGAACGCCGTACGAGAGACGTTATGAAAGTTGTCACCTTGCAATTCGCATTTTTTTGCTCGCGAGAGATTTGGATTGCACGTCTGCGCATTAAAGTCTTTTCGAACGACATTCCTCCAATTCTCCCCATGTCCTAATGCCCCATATTGTCACTTGAGACATCACCCAGTAATGCTAATTCCTCATTTTGCTATCGCAGAAGCCAAGCCGCCAATGTTAACTGTTAAGTACATCATCTGTTAACTCAATGATACCAATTACTCCATGCCACCAATTTTTCATTTTGTTATCATGTGTTATGTCACTGTCAACGCTAAATATGAAGTACGTCATCTGTCATCTCAAATAGTGATACCAATTCCCCAAACCCTCAATTAACCATTTTGCAATCGTAAAAGGTCAGCTGTCATGTCATCTGTCAAACTTTTGGAATGTCTTAAGACGTACAACGTCTGTATGATTATAGTTGTCCACTTACAATTGTTTTATTATAACTTTTCCACCATTAGAAAAAAATCATGGGCTGGCTACTAAATTTTGTCCTTGGAGATCTATTTTCCAGAATAAATACAAAATAACAAAAAAATACCAATAAAAATATAAATCAATACAATCCAAACATTGTTTTGGATAGTTTTTATATATATAGTGGAAATTTTGCTTGTAAACAGTTAACCCTACTTGAAATTTTTCATTTAAATATTCCTAATCATTGAATTTAGAAAGTAATGTTTCCTTTTTAAATTCTAGCTTTTCTTTGACATATTTTATAATTTTAATGATTATTTTCGTCTTAATTTAATAAAATGTAATAGGCAATAATGTAAAGGTAAATGATGTAAAACTTGTAACACTATAAATATTACTATGTAGATTCTTTAATAAAAAAAGGAAGGAAGTAGTTTCGGTTCTACTGTCATAATTTTCATTTTTTAATAGCCTTGACGATTAAATGATATGTTTTTATTCTAAGGCTCCAACCTGCCGGAGTGTCTGAGCAAAACGAACCTCGTGACGACAACGCCCATAAGGAAATAATGCGGTCCATGAACAAAATAAAGAAGTTAATGGTGAAAATATTGCTGCCCATGAGCAAAGGGATGAGCCCTATGAACAATAGGCAAAATGATGCTTTACCAGTAACTTAGCTTCGGTTAATGAACCCTCGACATCGAAGGTGGTTTTAACGTATTGCCAAATGATGTTCATTCACTCCCTAAAATGTGACAGGAAAAACCTAGCTCAAGATCAGTTGTTAGAAAACCAACACAGAAAGGAAAAACAGTTCAAAAAACAATAATAAATTGGCAGAAAAATATACCATTAATAAAATAAGGAATCAGGAAAAGATGACGAAGAATCTTCGGAGGAAGTAAAAGAAGATACGTGACATTGCAAGCACGTTAGGATGAACTGTCATTTGGTAACTGTATTTCGAACTTCAATGATGTGTGATTTCTTGGAGGAATTTAAGGGGATATCGTGCTGAATCACCTCATTGGAGACTTAATAAGGCACATGGACGATCGCTCGCAGTACCTTATTTTTGAACCTTTGTAGAATGTTTATATTGGAAGTACTAGCGGTGCCCCTCAGCTGGATCCCATAAGTCCAATTGGACTTAAGAATGGTTTTGTATAGTATTGCCCAAAGACAATTTTGACAGATGAGCCAATACAATATATGGCTTAATTTGAGTCACAGCTGCTTGTATTTGGTGAATATATATTTTTTCAGGTAAGGCGGCGATCTAAGTGCACATATTTAGTATAGTCGACTTGTGGAAATTGACAGTTGTTTATATTTACAGAATAACATGTAACGTAATGTAAATTTCACATGCATAGACTAAGAATCATTAGCTTTAATGCGTTATATTTTTAACCAGTGCTGAATCATATTTAGGTTTGTTTGGAGGTTTCTTGAGGCTGATGTGAGATGCCAAAATAGCAGTGTCGTCTGCATATGCTGTTACCGTAGTATATCTTGTTGTTGGTAGGCCTGCTGTAGACACGAGATATAGTATTGGGCTAAAGACGCTACCTTGAGAAACGCCAGAATATATAGGATGTATAGGCTATATTCGGTTCCTTGTTTTACGAAGAAGTGTATATCTGCCAGATATGATTTTAATAGCGGGTAAGGTAGAAGCTTCTTTGGTTTAACTTTCAATCCTGTGTGACACACCTTGTCAAAGGCTTAAGATATATCAAGGAAAGCAGCTAAATAATATTATCTGGCGTTTAAGTCTTTGTTTATTTGAAGAAGTTGAGTGGTGTGTACACACTGGGTAATAAGAAATGAATCGAGAGTATTCAAAGTGTGTAAATTGAGTTTTATTAATAAAACTCTGTAATTTTAGTCTAAGCGCTTTCAGCCTATTAGGCCATCATCAGAAACTTCGTCAAAAACTGTAGAAGTAGCCTGAAACTTTATATTTAACTAAATTAAAAAGGACAGCAACAAACCGGTCCCTGTTCTCCACCATAACTTGAAGCTTGAATAGTAAGAAATAAAAGAACCACTCCTAAAAGGTGGTTGAATTTTAAGAAAACACGTGGGGGTTCATCCCAACAAGTAAAGTTGTACCATCCCAACCATTCAGAGGTAGAGAAAAAACTGTACTTCAACATGAAGCCAGCTAACTTTTCCAAGTTGCTGCCGAGAGACGGAGGCAAGTTGGGGCACAAGAAGTCATAATAAGTAAACGAAATTTTGGAATTTGGTTGTCTAGTCTATGCACTAGTTTTTTTGTTCCGTACTTGTTCCGGAATCCATACTGATGTTCTGGAATAATTTTCCTATCTTCTATTATTATTTTTAGTCTTATTACATACATCTTCTCAAATACTTTAGTAAGCATTGACCGAAGGCTTATAGGTCTGTATAAAGACGACTCTTCTGGTTTTTCCCGGGTTTGAGAATCATGATGATTTGTGCCACTTTCCAAGTGCTAAAGAAGTAGTTTATCCACATTATTGTATTAAATATTAAAGTTATTAGTTTTTTAGTAAATAATATAAGATTAAATATATGTGAAGCTCCTTTTTGAGTTTTAATTTTTTAACCGTGTTATCAAAATCGGTGATACTTAAAGAATTTCTTACTGGAGGATTTTTATTGCCTAGTTTTTTCGAACGAACCTCGTACAATGATTAAACAGAACAATAACCTGTGATAAATGCAGGGAAATTTTAATGTTCCAATCTCGAACTACTCCTAAATGTAATCTTGAAATACGTACTTCCACGGTTTAATCCACGTTCATAGAGTGTATATATATAAAACTGTTTTTCTCTTACATACATTTAGCAGGAAAAGCGAAGGAAAACACGATAAATTCAAGGAAAATCCCCGTGTTATATTCCTAACCCCACTTCCCATTCAAAAAGGTTACATAAACGGAATTTAGTACCGTGCATGGCAGTATATCGATTTAAAGTGACTTACTGGTGTACATAAATATTTTCAATACATTTTGTCCGCTAGGAAAAGGACATTCTACACTGGAAAAAGTGATTGTAATGGAAATTGTTTCAATACGGAAAAATAATAAAGTCCGGTTTTGAATTGATTGAATGCTAGCTTAATTTGGGCAGTAAGAGTGAAGTACGAAATCAAAGTCAGTGAAAATATCGGAGTCGTACGGGAAAATTCCCATTTTTTTTTTTAATCCTTTAATTGCTTTAAGTGGTACGCAGGTCTGCATGTAAGACTTGTGAGATTTGAAAAACGGTTATAACCCTTCCTGCGTGATTAGTAAGCCATTTTTCCAATGGATTATCGTGATAGTGATTGAGCGGATTCATGAATCTCTAACGGCTGCAGTTTGTGGGCGAAAACCTCTCAACCATTTTGTACCGGCTAGACATATTTCCATGGAAAAGGGATCAATATTATCTGCAGGCTGATAAGCATCTTTAATGGCGAGGTCGTACATTTTACGGTGCACTAGAAACGAAAGAGGTACCAGTAATCGTGTATCAGTCAATAAAACTCTAAAAGAAAGGATAATAACATCATCTCTAGCTAAAGCAGGTAGAAAGAAAAGGAGTACTATCACTCCTTTGTTCAGTTCTAGTGGACGAACTCATTCAAAGGCTAATACCTGCAGATTTCTTCTGTCTAGGGTTTGCCAATGAACTGCGAATACCAGTAAGAGGCAAGTTCGCAAGTGCAATATCAGAACGGACACAAACCGCTCTAAACATCGTTTACCAGTGGTGCAGAGAGGAGAAACTAACAGCAAACCCTCACAAAACTACAATAATCAACTTTACAAAACGAAAGGCTTTCTCAAGACGCCGAATACTTGGGTGGCATCTTTCACTACAGGTTAATGTGAAATCAACAATTGCAAAAGTCACCCAAAAGAGCACAACATTCTTTAAACATATGTCAAAGGTTGAAGAGGCTAATTTTTTATATTGTATGACTCTTTTTCTTTAAACAGTAATTTAACTTAGATTAAAATAACTCAATGATCATACGACATCAAATTCCGATAGTAGCGAAACTCCTTATTTTAAACGAATTGTTACAATGTAATTTTTCTTAAAATTCGAATAAAACGTTTGGAAGGAAACCCTTTGAAAAGTTGTAACATGAAAGCGCTGCCTCACTTACTAATATGCTATATTTTAGTTCTTTACTTGTTTAAAGTTGAAATTTATTAGATATATATACGTGGCGCTATACGTGACGGGACAAGCGTAGCGTATAAAAATTTCCTCCTTTTTCTTTCTGTTCGCGTTTTTAGGATGTGTTCAACTTTCCGCATGGAGAAAATGGAACGAACGGACTGCACAAATTAATGTTTATTTTCATGTTTATTTCCACACGGGAAAATGGAGGTAGTTTTTATAATAAAATTTTAGTAGGAGAATTTTACTAGAATTTCAAATTGATTTTTTCTTTCTCTCTTTCTTTATAAAGCCTTGACAATTTTATAAATTAATGATAGAAGAAAACTACTTGTAAAAAGAGAATTTTTAGAAATGGCACATATTAAAAAAATTTGTAATCAAATTATAACTGAAACAATGTAATGGAGACTGTTGAGGTCACAGAAAAATCAAAAACCTTATAGTTACGGGGGTTCCAAATCAACCCAACACAATTGGCAAAGAATGAAATAATGGAGAGCTTCAAAGTGGACAAACGTGGAGGAGAACCAATTTTTGGCGAAAATGCACAACTAGCACGCAAAAAATGATGTTCATAAGAGAATAAAAGACATCAAATCAATGTGGTTAAGATGGAAAGGAAACAGAAATATACGAAAACGTGTCAGTTACCAAAATGATGCTTTAAAAATATTCTTAAGAAATGTCAATGAATATTTGTACTATATAAAAATAAATACCTTATATAAAAAAAATTGTTTTCAAAGAGTTAAATATTGCATGAATATAAGATCTTAAATAAACTACTTTGAAAAAAGTTTAAGTGACATTAACCTTATTTATGTCAATGTACTTAGTATATACTAACCGTAGACGAACTTCTATGCAGATTGACTGACCTCGGCATCCACTGTCAATGTTATGCCGACGACGACGACGACGACGACGACGACGACGACGACGACGACGACATAGTCATATTTGCTAGTGGCAAGTTTAGAAATATCCTGTGTGATATAGTCCAACGAGAACACCAAAAGATGGTGTTGTGAAGTGGGACTTAGTACAAACCCTACAAAAACAACACTAGTAGCCTTTTCAAGGAAAATAAAACTTAATCTTAACCCGGCGATGGTGTGGTGGGGTATCACATACATTTATCTTTCTGCAGGCCTGTTTACGTTTCGACAATATAGAAAACCGAGAACAAAGAAGAAAAATTGACATAATGGCTGCGATTAGGGCAGTTTTTGATCAATTCGTACATAACTCTCAAAATTTGTATACACCTAGCGAGTATCTTACTATAGATGAAAAGCTAGAATCTTTTAGGGGGTGCTGTGCTTTTAGACAGTACATGCCAAATAAGCCGGCTCGCTATGGGTTGAAAGTATTTGCTCTAGTAAATGCAAAGTCCGTTATCAGAATCTATGATATTCTAGCCAAAGATTGAGTAATTTCATTGGAAAAGTGCCAAACAGAAGCTTCGTCAAATGAAGGAGAAATAATCATAAAAATTCATGCAAAATCACAAAAAGGTTGGATTCCAAATGCTTTATTGCCTAACTTTTTGAAAACTCATTCAAAAACTACTTATTACCAAATATACACATAATATTTTTACTATGAGGTAGAAAAATTAAGATAAATATACCTATAATTTATTAAAACTGAAGATTTATATTACTGACCCTTTGGTGTAGTCGATCCATGCCCTTCAACCCTTATCATCCGTAGAGAAACACACAGTGTCTTATATCATCCGGCACCACCAGAGGTCGCTCGCTTAGCAAAAGGGGTGTAAAGAGCGCATTTCAACAACAAGGATCAAGGGTGGTAAATGCAGGGATGGGTTCAGCATGTCACAAATTACACTGGAATCGAGATTGTCTCTCATTTCTAATGTAACTATTTAAATCACGAAAATCACGAATTGTAAGGCAATGGAGCACTAGAAAAGGGTTACTGAAGACTATTAAATGTGTCAAACTTTTAAAGAAATTAAGATCACCGACAGAATGTACAAAAATTGATCCCTGATTAATAAATTTAGGTTTTGATGGAAAAGACCAAATTACAAATGTCATAGAAGTTTGCTCTGTAGTATTTTGCTTTTGACAAGCTGTGGCATAAAAGTTTGAATCAAAAAACTAAAAAAAAAAATGCTCACGAAGCAGTATGTAGAGACTATAACATCATCTAACTCAAACAGGCTTTTCAGAATCAAACGTGAAGACGAATAATCTAATTTAAAAGAAATAAGAGCTGGAATACCCAAACCAAATGTATTTGGACCAATTTTATACTTAATCTACACTAGTGTACCAATTTTGAAAGATATGAAATTAGCTACTACTTTCGCTAATGGAGAATTAAGCTCAATAAATTGAAATCTATTCATATTATTATTAAAAAAATTAGAAGAACTTATTTTTCTAACTATCAACTGAAAGACTGTACCTTACGTTAAATGCAAAGTATCTTAGAATAACCCTTGATACCTCTGAAAATTCGAAAACTAAAAAGAAAAGCTGAGGAAGTGACTAGGGACCATCGAGTTCTTTCAAGACAAAGGCATGATGTAAATCGACGAAACGAAGACAAAGATGTCATATATCCGCTATTATTGGTGCGATTCAAATGGAACAAACGTTATTCAATGTAAACTGTCATTTAGTTGTCATTTACAATAAAAAGAAACATGTAGCAGCATTGCCGAAGGGGCATTAATGTATATCTTCGTTATTATTGGTCCTAATCGAAGAGAACAAATGGCATTCAAAGTAAAACATATCATAGATATCATTTGTAGCGAAAAAACTATAGTTAAAACACCAAAAAGACCTAAGCCTATATTTCTGCTATTATTGATCTGCATCAAATGAGGAACACGTAGAATTCTTCTAAATTTCATACAGATGCATTCTTTCAAACCATAATATATACATCGATAGTGACAACGATGATGATGATGACAACGACGATGGACATGGATTTCAAATTTTAATTTCTAGTCAATGAATAAGTCTAAGAATTTATTTTCGGGTTTTTTTTGCAAATTTGTTGCTGTCCAACTGAAATTATAGGTATATCGCCACTGACTATATTTGTTTTTGATATATTAAGAGATAAATAATTTGAATTACACCATTTTTCAATCTTAATTATCTCTCTGTTAATAGTATTAGACAGCTCTACAATATTCTCACTCTCCCAGAATATTGTTGTATCATCTGCAAAATAGTGAAGTATGCATTAATATTGAGATTAATAATATCATTAACATAAATTAGGAATAAAACCAGTCCCAGACCGGACCCGTGAGGAATCCCACAGTGAGTCATAGAAAGCACTGATGTTTGCTTATTGAAAGAAACTCTTTGTACTCTAGTCTCCAAATAAGACAGTAACCATTTTAGATCTATTTCTCTTAATCCACATTTTTCAAGCTTGCTCAGCAATATTCTGTGATTTATACAGTCAAAAGTTTTGGATAAATCATAGAACACTGCAGCAGCCAGCTTGTTATCATTTAAATTGAGGTATGATTTTTCTAGAACAGAAAACATAGCATCGATGGTATTTTTACCACATTGAAACCCAAACTGAGATGTAGATAGCACTCCTTGATGTTTATTCTCATCTTAACCAATTTTTCAGTAATTTTTGCCAAAGTGGATAATAAAGACGAAATATTTAAAAAAGATAGATTTGAAAACGATAGATTTAAAAACGATAGATTTAAAAACGATAGATTTAAAAGGTAAGTTTAAAAACGATAAACGATTAGTTTAAAAAAATCAAAATTTGTTTAAAAATATTTTTTTGCTTTAATAAGCAGTAAGATGCAACTGAACAGCAAACTACTCCAAAACGATAGATTTTATAAACGATAGTTTTAATAAATGATATTTTTAATAAATGATATTTTTTATAAACGAGAGGGTTAATAAACGATAGGGTTTATAAACGATAGTTTTTATAAACGACAGGATTTATGAATGATAGTTTTTTAAACAATATTTTTCATAAACGCTAGTTTGTATAAACGATAGTTTATATATAACAGCTTTTATAAATGATAGTTTTTATAAACGATAGTTTTTATAAAGATAGTTTTTATAAACAATATTTTCCATAAACAATATTTTTTATAAACGATAATTTTTATAAACGGATAGTTTTTATAAACGATAAGGCTTAGAAATGATAATTTTTCATAAACGATATTTTTCATAAACGATAGTTTATATATACAATAGTTTTTATAAACGATAGTTTTTATAAACGATAGTTTTTATAAAGGTAGTATTTATAAACGATATTTTTCATAAAGATAGTATTTATAAACGATAGTTTTTATAAACGTTGGTTTTTATAAACAATAGTTTTTATAATCGACAGTTTTCAGAAAAGAAAGAATTGAAACCCATTAGATTTCAAAAAGAAAAATTTTGAAGACGCAAGTTTAAAAAGGGATAGTTTTTATAAACGATAGTTTTAGAAAAGTAATATTTAAAAACAATAGATTTAAAGACCCTAGCTTTTCAAAATAAGAGAGCTAAAAACGAAATATTTCAAAAGAAAGGTTAAAACAAGTTAGTCTAAGCGAAAGTTTTAAGAAAAAAACGATAGATTAAAAAACGATAAATTTAGAAACAATTGGTTTAATAACTATTGTTTGCAAAAAAAGATTTATTTTAAAACAATTGATTTTAAAAAAGATAGATTTTTGCTATTGTAGTCAGTCAAATGTAACGGACCAACGAAATATTTTAAAAACAATAGATTTAAAACCGATAGATTAAAAACGATAGGTTTAAAAATTATAGATTTAATAATGACAGATTTAAAAACGATTGATTTTCAAACGATATATTCTTAAAGCAATAGCTTTAAAAACCGATAAACTTAAAAACGTTAGCTTCAAAAATCCTAATTTTAAAAACACTACTTTTAAAAATCGATTGATTACAAAAACTATCGCATTTTTATTTTTACTAGTAATTTTAAATCTTTCTCTTTTAAATCTATTATTTTTAAATTTTTCCTCTCTGAAAACGCCGTTTATAAGAAATGTCGTTCTTTCAACCTTTCTTTTTTAAAATATTTCTATTCTATTATTTTAAAGCTCTCGTTTTTATATTTGTCAATTTTATATCTAGCGTTTTTAAATCTTTCGTTTCTGAAAACTATCGTTTATAAAAACAATTGTTATTTCAACCATTTATTTTGGAATATTTCGTTACATTTCACTGCCTATAAAGCAAATATCTATCGTTATTAAAATCAATTGTTTTTTAATTGAATCATTGTTCAAAAACAATTGTTTTTTACAACTGTTGTTCCTAAATCAATCGTTTTTAAATATATTTTTATTGGATCTTTCTTTTTTAAAGACTTTCGATTACAAAAACTATCGTTTTTTTAAATTTTAGTTTTTGAAATATTTCGTTTTTAAATATATCGTCTTTAAATCTTTTTTTTGTAAAAACCCGTTCATAAAAACTTTCGTTTTTTGAATCTCCTAATTTTAGAGCTATCGTTTTTAAATTTATCGATTATATGTTTATCGTTTTTAAATCTTTCGTTTCTGAAAACTATCGTTTATAAAAACAATCGTTTTTTCAACCTTTTCTTTTTGGCATATTTTGTTGTTCAGTTACATTTAACTGTCTACTAAAGCAAATATCTATCGTTTTTAAAATCGATTATTTTTAAAATGAATCATTTTTCAGAAACAATCGTTTTTAAACTATTCTTAGATCTTTTTTTTCTGAAAACTTTCATCTGTAAAAACTATCGTTTTTGAAATATTTTGTTTTTAAATATATTGTTTTTAAATCTTTTTTTTTTTCTGAAAACTATCGTTTATAAAAATTATCGTTTAAAATCTATACTTTTCTCAATCTTTCGTTTTTGAAATAGTTCGTTGTTCAGTTACAATATGACTTCATATTAAAGCAAAAAAACTATTTTCAAGCAAACATTTTTATTTTTCAATTTGATTATTTTTTAAATAAATCGTTTTTCGAAAATTAACTTTTATAACTATCGTTTTTAAATATTACCTTTTAAAATGGGTCGATAGTTAGAAGGACAATTATGATCACCGCCCTTGAATACAGGTACAAAATTGGCTTTTTTTAAAGAATCACTGAAAAAATCTGTCAAAACATTTAAAGCATCTTCTGGAAGATATGAAAGAAGATTAACTGAAATTTCTTCAAACCTGAGGAATTCTTTTTTGAGGGACTTATGTATAGCAATTAGAACAATCCATGGACAAACTATAGTCTATAAGTAACAAAATTATACAGACATCATAAGATATTACAAAAAATTTGTAGAGAAGCCGGCCCTGCTTCGACCGACTGAAAGGGGTAGGTCGAGATTTTCGCCGAGCCAAATCTAGCGGTCTTATCTTTCGGTATGCATATATTTGCGGCCCCATTTTTATCGTGGATGTCATTAGGGGTGAGATAAGGGTTAATTTTTCCTGGGGTTTTTAATGGATAGAGGAGGGTATGCGCGCCATAATGGATTGGGAGAGAATCAAGACCGATCGAAAGGAGATGAAAAAAAAAGGGTAAGAAATCTCGTGTTCACGTGTGTGGGGCTTAATTGGGAAAGCGTAAGAGTAAAGGGGATTTTATTGATTCTGCGGGAAGGGAAGCAAATAAAGGATCACTAGCGAAATATAAAATATTATTCGAATTAAGAAATGAAAATGTTTCTTCCAGAACTTTTTTGAATCTTATCTTTTGTTTCACCAACAAATTTTTTTGGAATTTTTGGAACTAAATTTCCTTAATACAAATAACAACATCGTCTTCTTTGCTGCAAACATTCCATAATTGCTTTTAACAGAGGTTTAGAGAAAGTTTCCATTAACACTTTTTAGACAAGAGTTCACAATATTGTCCTTTTTTTCCAAAACTTTCTAGCTATTTATTAACACTGGTATAAAGCAATCTATTGCTTTCAAAATAAATCTCAAAGTAAAATAGATACGGCAGTTACTCCTCATATTTTATACATTCTCCCTTAAACCGGAAGGACAGAAGACAAATCAGGGCTGTGTCTAATGGCGTACAAAAATCAGAAGTGGGACATTTCTGGAAATTCAGAAGTGGGCGTTGGAAATACATCAAGATGCGTATATTAGCAAAAAAGGCAGTAAAATGAAGGGAGTGGCTGTTAAATAATGGTTTTGGGAGAACGTTTTTTGTTGTTGTTTTTTTGTGGCTAATGTCGATTTTAATGATGTCAAAAACACGTCATTGAAAAATTATTATACGAGGTAAAGCCAAATCTAATAACTGTAAGCGAATATCTTAAACTATTTTAAAAGGCTAGAAAAATAAAATTTTATGTGCTTAAAAATTAAATTTGTTATATTTTAAATATTGAAAAGTATATTTTAAATTCCTAAAATAAAATTATCGACATTTTTTGATAATAAAAAACATTTTACGTACATATTTTCATTTTTGGACCTTTTAGGACTTAAAAATTACCAATTATTTTTATGGCCCCGACTGAGACGTATAAAGGTGAGTATAATGAGATTTAAGATCATATTTATAATTATAATATTGTATCAAATAAAGACAATTGTTTACCTTATTTATATTTCGTAGAATTGGATCAAGCTTACCTGAAAAAATAAAATAAAAAATTAATATCATAAAATTAGAAACATAATAATTATAATGATAGTATAAATCCAAATAAATTTTTTTATTTTACAAAAAAGAATTTAAAATTGAGCGTTTTTTCAAATTTAAGAAATTCTCTCTAAAGAAGCTTGATATGTATTAATTGAATAAATCTATAAAAATAATTATTCATGATGTTACGAGTTTTAACTTTCAAACTCACTTTTTAAAAAATAATAGTTTTATTTTTGAAAATACTTTTAATAATTTTTATATTATAAATACAATGTAAAATATCTATGTGAGACTGAAAAATAATATTAATTGGCAATCTATTTATACTAAAAATAAATGCTGATATCGGTCTACATTGGCCGGCCGTGCCGTGGCTGCATCGCTATACCTTTGACCATGTGGAATTTGTTAAGTCGGCAGGTCATTGTTCTGTAACTTCTCCATCCCCCAGAGGAGTCTTGTAAGGGACGAACAAGACTTTCCCTGTTTATTCATCATCGGTTGATGTCTGTTGACTACGAGGACTTATTTTGTTGTTGAATCTCCTCTTGGTTTTGTAAAAAATATACAGGGTGTTATTGAAATACACGTACATATTAAAATGGGGAATAGTATGTAACGACCAAAAACGATTGGCACCAATTTTAACTTCAAATTCTAAAATTGAAATATTGGGGAAGAGTCCCCTTTTCCGACCTACTAGTTTCCATATTTAAAGAAGTAAAATAAATCGAAATTGAACTTACCCATAGAAATTGCACTGTTGCCGTAGCAAAACCAATTAATTCAAAATAAAGTTTATTACAGTAATTGTTCAAAATGCCGTCCATTATTATTTACACACACTTGCAATCGTCTTTCCAAAGAACTTTGAACATTAGAAATTAGTCTTGGATTTTGTCGTAGTTCCTCGGCTACCGCATTAACTTTATTGGTTAATTGTTCAACACTATTAATAGGTTCACTATAAACTAGTTGTTTCATGTGACCCCACAAAAAGAAATCGCATGGATTTAATTTCGGAGATCTCGGAGGCCACTTAGTAGGTCCATTTCTGCCTATCCACTTTTGAGGAAATCTAATGTTCAAAAACTGCCGTACGTTTAAATCAAAGTGAGGAGGAGCGCCATCTAGTAGGTACCACATCCGTTGCCTTAATTGTAACGGTATCTCTTCTGGGAGTACTGGCAAAATATCTTCTAAAAAGTGGAGATATCCTGGCCCATTTAATCTGTTCGGGAGAACATAAGGCCCGATTAAATACTGATCTATTATGCCAGCCCAAACATTTATTGAAAATTTTCTTTGATGCCCAGTTTCCCTAATGGCGTGAGGATTTTCATCACTCCAAATATGCGTATTGTGCATATTGAACATGCCATCACGAGTGAATGAAGCCTCGTCAGTATACAATAATATTTTTAGAAAATCAGGAATATCAACACATTTTTGAATCATCCATTCACAAAACTCCACTCTCTTTTCTTCATCACCTGGATATAAGGCCTGGACTTTTTGGATGTGATAAGAATGTAAACCTTGTTCTTTAAGTGTCCGCCACACAGCAAATGAGGACACTCCAATTTCAAGACCTAGTCTTCTACAACTTAATTGAGGCCGGTTTTCAACAGCTTCCAATATTTCTTCTTCGGCCGCCAATGTTCTTTGTGTTCTTGTTCTCCCTCGATCTGCATTGACACTCTCAAATTTTCCATGGTCTCTTAGATGCTGAACAGTTGAAATAAACGTACGACAGTCCGGAATTCTCCGATTTGGAAACCGTTCGCGATACAGGATTTGTGCTTGCCGAGAATTTTCTCCAGCTGCCCCATAAACCAGCACTATATCCGTTAGTTCAATATTCGTAAATAGTGGCATCGTAAAAAAATATTTAAAAGTAATCGTAACAACACTTTTTACCAACTTGGAAATGACGCGCTCGTGTTAGCCAGATTCGTAAATCAACTAAAATTTTAATGATCTATAGTTTCAAAAATGTATAGTTTAAAAACAATCATTTATCAAATATTCTAGTTTTTTGATAACGAGGGTAGTAAAAACCAGTCTTCGGAAATAGAAATTAATTCGAAAATCTTGGCAACATGGTTATTTCTTACAAGACTAGTTTTCTTATCATCTGACAAAAACTTGCATATTAATTACTGTTGATGTTTAAAATAGGTAAATAAACCTAATTTATATAGGTCATCCTCAACATATCAGTGAAGTACGTTTGTTTTAGAATTAATTTTTAAAAATTAATAACTCCCTTAATAAGGGGTATTTTTAAAAAATAATATTTTTCTACATTCAGTGGGGATCTGCGCAATACCCAGTTTTAATATGTACGTGTATTTCAATAACACTCTGTATAGAAGAAGGATTGTAAGGATTATGTATATTGGTGTAACCTAGTAGTGGCTAGTGTTGGATTTCGAATGTTCCAAGTTTATGGTTTGAATGTGTTCTTCTTCTGTCATCAGTTTATGAAATTTATCCAAGGGGACTTGATCTAGTTTTAAAGTCTTTGTCTTGTATATTCCCTGGAGTGGTAGGGTCAGAGGTTCTTCTGGTATTTTTGTTTTCGAATTTATAAATTTTTGGTCTAGGGTCTTCATCTCGCAATTCAGTGGTAATTTAATTAGGAATGTTCCTTGGAAAGAAATCAGTTCTGTGGTGATCTAGATGTTAGAGGTCTTAAATCTGTTCTTGGCTGATTAAAGAATGGTTTTTGGTAGTTCTGGAATGATGGTTGAGGGTTTGTATATCTCATGATTAGACCTAGGAATATATGCACCCAAAAAGTAGTTAAATATGCGCATATATATGCCGCAAAATACTTCAATATATGCGTAAAAAATTGAAAAATATGCAGAGCATATGCAATAAGAGTAATTTGTTATTTGATCGAAATAGTTTATTATTATTCATTATTTGTTTTATTTTACAATACCTAATATAATACTCAATAATTATTTAATTATTAACTAATTTTATTTACAAATCAACATTATTATAAAACGAATGAACAATTAGATGTTTTTCTAAATTATCTGTATTAAATGATTGTCCTCTATCAGTAAGTATGTACTTGTACAAAGAAAAACTCCTTTCGACATCTACAGAAGTAATAGGTGCAAACTTATATTTTCCTGAAATATCTGGATGAATAGTATTAATATCTTCAAAGTTACCAGAATAAATATTAGCAAGTTTTCTTAAAACAATAAATCCTTCGTTTTTTAAAATTACATTTGAAAATTTATGAAAAATCGTCTTTCCAATATCGCCCTGGACATTTTTACACTCTGATTCAAACGTCTTAATTAAATTTACGGAAGTCACCAAAGGTAAATTTTTTTGTTCTAAATCTAATATAATTTTGGGTACAAATGCATAATTTTTTAAAAACACTAAATGCTTTGGTAATATGTGATTTTGAAACAACTTCTTTGTATTAGATATTCCCTTAGATGAATCATCAAAATCAAATATGATTTCTTTAATTTTTTTATAATTATCTGCGTAAAAAAGGCAGCTTTAATCCAGGTACCCACCGAGTAATCACAGGTTCCGGTGGCATCTGTAATTATGGCGTTTTGCATATATTCCTAGCTCTACTCATCATGTTTGAAAACTTACTGCTGCCATGGTAGTGGTGCTGCATGGCCAGGTTGAAATTGTAGTGGTTGTGTATAGGCTGGCTGTTGTTGGTGAATATGTTGCCTTGGAGTTTCGATGTTGTGTGTTAGTCTTCCATTCTGATGGTAGCTTTTTTGGGCATACCTAATATTATTTTCTTCCTGAATGTATTAAATGGCTGCGGTTAGGTTGATTGGCCTCATTGCTCTTATTGTAGACCCCATAGGTTTTCGAAGTCCTGCCAAAAAAGTAGTTAAGGCTTGTTGGCGATAGAATTCATGTTTGCTTCGTTTTATTTCTGTACTCTGGGTATGTACTTCAATGTAGTTTGATATGCAGTTTAGAATACCCATGGTAAAGGTAAAATGTTTATTTTTGAAAAACTGTTACTGTTCGACAACCCTAATGACCTGAGATAAATATGTTTTTACTATAAGGTGTATTGCTCCATATAAACTGTATCTACTATTAAAACAAATAAATAAAGTGTTACATATCGTTCTGTCTTAACATGCTTAAATTTGGCACTTATAAATTGAGTATAGTTAAAAAATGCAGTAATCATACCTTGGTTTACAATGGGTAAAACACTTGAATCTTCTTTTATAAATCCAGCTGACAAACTCATATTAATAATAAAATTAAACCAATTAGCAAAGACAAAATAAATAAATCGAGAATTGAGAAAAAAAGTATACAAAACAAAAACTAATGTTAGGTTAGGTGGTCTAGGTGGTGTCACTAAGATGTGCGTTCACATCGACACTCACTGTATCGGTTTGTTCGTTGGCTTTGTTCTGTATAACAATAAAAACTATTCCCGATGACGTACACATTTAAAATTTTAAATTTCAATTGGTTTTACTTTAAAAACAAACTGATTATTAGTTTTTAAGATTTATTTACGGAAATTTTTTCAAAATGTAGGTAGTATTTTTAACTGGCACACCATATATATATATATATATATATATATATATATATATATATATATATATATATATATATATATATATATATAAGTACTTTTTAACCGTTGTGAAATGATTGAAAGCTTAATAGGAATAGAAACGCGATTATTTGACGTCCGAAGACCGATTTAATGAAATCGTAAATTTTTCCAAAAACAAAAAAATTAAAAAAATACCGGTCCGATTCCGGCGTTAGCGTCGGAGTTCGGAATAATTCAAAATGAATAATTTTAGCGCCACGTCATCCGACAACAGTTCTGATTGATAGCGCAAAGAAAATTGTAATATTTAATCGAATTTTGTGAAAAATAACGACAGTCGTATTGTCCCCGGCGCCGTGACAGTCCTGATTGCTTTTGTAATTTTCGCATTTTTCGCGATTTATAGCTTTTTTCGCACTGACGGAATATGAATATAAACATTTAAATTTTCCTGTATAATTTTTTTTTAACGATTTCAATGGAACAACATCGAAATGAAGGCGTGTGGTTCAAGTTTCATCTACAGCTGCACAAAAAAAGTCTTCTCGCGAATGTCAAAGTCCACAGTTCTAAAATACTGTAAGGAATACATTTGAGAAACCAGTCGGTCAATGAAATTTTGATTTAAGGAGCACAAAAACTAGAAATTATTATATAATAATTTATTAAAAAAAGATGGAAATCAATATTCTAGAAATTCTTCTGCGCGCCATATAGTCTCTAACATTCAAACAATTAGCCACTTCCCTGTAGTAAATAACAGTACTTAAGATACCCAAGTATTCAAAAACTTACATAAAAAAGTATTTAAGTCAGCGCCACTCTTAGGCCAAATTGGAGGTTTGTATACAATTTGAAATTTTAATTGTTCATCAACTCCCAACGATTTCAATAAACCGTTGGCACTAAAAAAATCAAAAATATTTTTTTTTAATTCATAATATATTGATAATCTTATCATAGTTCTTTGAAAAATCTTGGTTTGACTATTGACTCGCAATTAAGGTTTGATAAACATATTAACGAGAAGGTTAGGAAAGCCTACTCTTCCCTAAAACTAATTTATCCACATAGAACAGATTTGTCTACTGCAACTAAACAAATGCTTACTGATTCTCTTGTTTTATCGCACTTTAATCATTGCGACACGGTATATGGTTCTTGTTTACGATTAATTGATAAGAATCGAATTCAGAAAGTACAAAATAGTTGTTTAAGGATGATCTATGGCATAAGGAGAAGGGAGAGGATTTCTTATAAATTAAAAGAGGCGAATTGGCTGAACATGTTTAATCGTCGGAAACTTCATTCTCTCTGTTTATTTTATAAAATAGTTAAGACCAAAATTCCCTCATACTTACATCAAAAGATAAGTTTTCGGACCGACGTCAATCATATTAATTTAAGGAAAAAGAATGCCATTACCATTCCATCTCATAATAAACAAATATTCAAAAAATCATTTAGCTACCAAATTGCATTGAACTGTCATCTTCTTGATATACCAAATTTCAGTCTTTCATTAACAGCTTTTAAAAATAAATACAAACAAATTTTTTTACGCGAACAGACATTTTAAATTTTAAGTCTTTTTTTGTGATTTTTAATATTTATTAATATAGATTAAGGTTCCTTTCACTAGTTAATTATTCTTTTAACTGTATTTTTAAATTATTCTAGATATGTATATGTATTTTTACTCTTTATTTTACTTATTTATTTTTTTCAAGGCGAGTGAGGTAGAATTGGTCTTATGACCTATCACTCGACCTTTTATTTGCCTAATTAGTATATTTAGTGTATTTTTGTTTTTTTTATATTTTGTATTTTTGTACATCCTTTATTGGCAAATAATAAACTATTATTATTATTATATAATGACCTATTTCTATTTTTTTTTTTTTTTGGAAAAAACACTCAATAAGGGGCTTTTTTAATATTACAATCTGATCAAGAGTTGATCAATGAGTAATTTTATTATAACCTAACTTAATTAGGGTTGGAATCTTAAAAACTAAAATTCTAATCACTAGTATACCTTAAGGCGGAGTTACACGGTACCAATAACGTGCACAAGTCACTAAAATCCAGTACTAAAAGCAATTGCGTTGAAAGAATCTTGCATTTACATGGTTTTAGTAACTTGTGCAAGTTATACAGGGTGTCTGTAAAAGGTCTTTACAAAAACATACCACATATTCTTTAGACCAAAATAAGTCGATTTAAGTAAAATTACCTTAGTACAAAGTTGCTTCGTTTGGGCTCCAGAGGGCCTTGAAGTTACAATTTTTAAATCGTTTTTCCCATATAAATTTAAAACGGCATATGCGATTTTGCTAAAATTTGGTATATAGGTAGAGTTTTATGTGGCAAAAATGGTATTAAAATTTTGTCCGATAATAATAAACAGGCGTAGAACTTGATTTTTTAAATAATTGCACCTTTAAAAATTCTACGCCAATGGAAGAAAAGGAGTTTGAGTATGAAATTTAGATTGCGCAACTCATTTACTTTAAAAAAGGTACTCTTGATAAGACTCTCATGGTTTTGACGAAATGTGCATTTTAGTAATTTTAGAACATAAACAATAATTATTAAAATACAAACTTTGTCAAAACCATGAGAGTAAATCGAATGTTATCAAGGGTACTTTTTTGTAGTAAATGAGTACCCAATCCAAATTTCATACTCAAACCCCTTTTTGCCATTGGCGTAGAATTTTTAAAGGTGCAATTATTTAAAAAATCAAGTTCTACGCCTATGTGTTATTATCGGATAAAATTTTATGCGATGAAAAACATAAAAATGTACTTTTTTCATATCTTCTTCAACAACTCTAATCGAGACTTTTAACAAAAATACTCGATTCTTGCCATGTACGATTTTTTGAGGAATATTAATTATTTGCCTGCAATAAGTATACAAAAACATTTATTGTTGGTTTCCATAGTTACATCTAAATAAAAATATTGTCAAGTTTTAACACCTAATCTCTTGTTAATGATTGAAAATGTTTTATCTGACTCAATAATTAAAAAAACAAATGCGTGGTTTATTAATATGGCTGTACAATATACCAATGCAGAATAACCGATATGTTACTGACCTTAGGATTTTGTGAAGGAAATGCCCGAGAGAATGTCAGGGTGTACTCTGAAAGGTTTCCAAATCGTCGTGTACCTAGCCACACAACTTTTGCTGCTGTTGAGAGACGTCTTCGGGAGACCGGTTCCTTTAACCCCAACACTGTTGATAATGGAAAAGAACGTTTTGTAAGGATTCCTGAAGTTGAAGAAGACATTTTAGAACGTGTTGAAGAAGATCCAGAATTAAGCACCAGACGAATTGGAAGGGAACTAGGAGTAAGTAAAGATGTCGTTCATAAAGTGCTTAGAGAACAATTGCTATATCCAAATTCGCTTGGGTTTTTGTCGATTTGTTAATATGCAAAGAGAAAGAGATCCAAACTTTGTCAAGAAGGTTCTCTTTACCGATGAAGCGGGTTTTACAAGAAGAGGTATAACTAATACCCATAATGAACATGTTTATGCCGTTGAAATTCCGCATGCAATAAAGGTAAACCATTTTCAGCACGAATTCAAAATTAATGTGTGGGCTGGAATAATTGGTAATTTCATTGTCGGTCCTGTCATACTTCCACGAAGATTAACTGGAGAAAATTATTTGGATTTTCTACAAAATATGTTGCCAGAATTGTTAGAAGGTTTACCTCTCCAGCTTCGGAGAGATATGTGGTTTATGCAAGATGGAGATCCACCACATTTTTCTTTAAACGTCAGAAACCACTTGAATGAACAATATCCACACAAATGGATAGGCAGAGGTAAAGACGCACCTGTAAACTGGCCACCACGTTCCCCATACCTAACACCGATGTATTACTTTTTATGGGGACATCTGAAATCCACAGTTTACAGGGAACCTATAGAAAATGAGGAACAACTCTGGCAACGTATTCAAGATGCAATAAACAATTTCATTTTCTTCGACGTATAAATCTTTGTATGCGTGAAAATGGTGAACATTTTGAACAATTTTTGTAAAATCTCTATTTTGATTATGTTGTAAATAAATATTTTTGTGAAACCTATACACTCTAAATTATTAAAACAGAAATTTAGCGAAAACCATGAAAGTAATCGAGTCTTATCAAGAGTACCTTTTTTAAAGTAAATGAGTTGCGCAATCTAAATTTTATACTCAAACTCCCTTTCTTCCATTGGGCGTAGAATTTTTAAAGGTGCAATTATTTAAAAAATCAAGTTCTACGCCTATGTATTATTATCGGACAAAATTTTAATACCATTTTTTGCCACATAAAACTCTACTAATATACCAAATTTCAGCAAAATCGCATATGCCGTTTTAAATTTATATGGGAAAGACGATTTAAAAATTGTAACTTCAAGGCCGTCTGGAGCCCGAACGAAGCAACTTTGTACTAAGGTAATGTTACTTAAATCGACTTATTTTGGTCTAATGAATATGTGGTATGTGTTTGTAAAGACCTTTTATAGACACCATACAGGGTAATAAACTAGTTAATTATTATTTCCTTTTCATACGTTTATATTGATTAGCAGACGTATAAGAAGTGTGTTGTTTTAAAGTTTTTAATCATGAATTCAAGACAAAAATTTGTTGTACTCGCTAAGAAACGATTGATATCTTGTGTAAAAGTGTTATTAGAGGAGGCAGTTGACTGTTAACAGAATAAATTAGTAGCTGTAGCTAAACCCACAAAAAGAATTTGGGTAAGGAAATGGTTGGCACGTGGAAGCACCCAAAGTGCCTCTACCTGCTAGGATAAAATTAGAAATAAAGTTTTACTTTCAATTATCGCTGAAAGTAGTAGCATAAGCTTCCGAAAGAATATTTATTGTGTTTCTGCTGCCATTTTCCAAAGCTACAGATTGATACGATTGTGGAAATGTAAGAGATTCTTGTAGTACTGGTGTTGTAGAAAGCGTACATGTATTGCTGTCAGGTGAAGCAAAAAAAAAATTATGCTTGATATACTTTCCAGTTTAAACCGACTCCAAAGTTGCTGTATTTGATCTTGAGCTGTAATGGTCTGTGCAAGGGGCAATTTTTTCAACTGCGCTGCTACACTCTTCCCAAAAATGTCAAATTCATTTTTCGATGGTTCTATATCTTGAATAGATGTAGTCAAAGAAGTTAGGTCTTTAACACAAGCAGCAATTTCTTTGACCTTTGTTTTTCCAATCTTCTGACGTTTTGGGGTGGGCTCGTTGGCTATATTAAATTTTTCTTTTTTGCCTTCTTCTGCTAGTACTTCATACAGTGTCCGTTCAGTTTCATCCTGTGATGTCTGCGAATCATTATCGATATCAGTTAATAATTGGGAATCCTGTAAAAAATTTGGATTAAAAATATCTGCAACTAATATTTTGTCTGATGGCGCCTTTTTTTGTCGGAGATGACGCTTTTCCTTTAAAGCATTATTTACTTAAACCGTATTCGAAAAATGCACTTACAGTTGAAGAAAAAATATTTAATTATAGACTATCCCGTGCAAGAAGAATTGTGGAAAATTGTTTTGGCATTTTAGTCTCCAGATTTCGAGTATTCCAGAAACCCATATCTTGTGGACTACCATCAGTTGATAAAATAGTTGCGCCCTGCATAATTGGCGTAGAAGCAATGGTGTAAATAACTATCTACCAAAGGGATCCGTTGATGAAGAAGATCTTGACCGAGGAAGAATTGTTCTTAGTAGTTGGAGAATAAAAGTAGAGGGCTTGCCATCAATTTCAAGAGCAGGAAGCAATCATTCATCATATTTTTCCAAAAGTTTAAGGGGAAAATACAAAAATTATTTCATGGCAAGAACGAATGATTTTTTGAGTAAATTACATTTTGTATATAAGATATATATAATATAAAATAAAGATTTCTAGTATAATGATCTAGGTATGTACTTACCAAATTACTGATTGTTTCTCTTTTCTTATTCATTTAAAACGTATACATCACTGAAAACCACTTCATTTTGGGTCTATATATTTCATCTGCTCCCGCTCCAGAACTTTCCGATTTTTTAATTTTTACGACTTCTTGTACCTAAGTCGACCTCAAGTTTTTTATTTTACTTTTCACCTCAGTTGAGCCAAAATCTTCTATATCCATTGCATCCACTATTCTTTTTTATAGCTGTCTTGCGTGCCTATTTATTTCTATAGATAAGAAGCTGTGAATTCCACAGGCCTTCCTCATCCCTATATAATTCCACAAATTTCACTGTAGTGTCCTCCGTCCATTTTAAAGACATTTTAAAAAATAATATTCACACGACCACACTGTATCAAACTTCAACTGCTACTAAAAACTAAAACCAACGCTGGAATCACAACTAAAAAGCGTGTTCACACAGGTTTTTTTTGCATTTTGGTGGGAGTAGGATAGCTACTTGCACCAGTAAATTGAAATGCTTTTTATTCGCTAGACTGGAATCATCACTAAAACCAATCCTAAATTTTAGTACTAAAATATCTGCCTACACCAGGTAAGTACTAAAATCCAGTACTGGATTTTAGTGACTTGTGCAAGTTACTGGCACCGTGTAACTCTGCCTTTAGGGTCTGATAACTTAATTACACTAAACTAACGTGTACCACTAAACCGCACAATACTTTGCTTTGTTATTTACAGAATCACTCACTAACTCAAAAGGTTTCACTCTCTTGAGTCTTCTTGTCAGGTTCGTGTTGTCAAGAAGCTGGATCGCCTCAACGTTAACATGTTGGTAGAACCGTTGTTCGTGACTCCTCCCGAATCTGGTGATAGTCTGTTCAACAGTGTCCATCTGAAGGTCTTGATGAAGGTCGCTGTTTCTAATGTACCAAGGAACATCGACAATGTTCCTCAATACTTTGTTCTGGAATCTCTGGATTATTAGAATATTACTGTAGCTGGCGCAACCCCAGAGCTAAATGCCATAGATCCAAATTGTTTATTTAATAGAATTTTGTTATATGTATATATGCTGGAATACCTACCAAGTAACCAGTACATTTTCTTGAATTTTATATCTAACTCTTGTCTTTTCTTTTTAACGTGGAACTTCCAGCGAAATCTTGCATCTAATGTAATACCTAGATATTTTGCCAAGTTAGCATAAGGGACCTGAGCATTATTTATGTTAATTGGTATTCTTTGACCATTTTTGTTAGTAAAATTAATATTAACAGATTTGGTTTCGTTTAGTTTAATACGCCATCTGTTGGTCAGCAGTCCATTAAGCATTTCATGCCATTACTCATTATATTGTCTCTTAGGTCATCCATTTTGTTCAAGTTTTCCAGTAGTTGGTACCTATTTCTATTGTCACAGAAAACATTATATCTGTAAAATCAAATAGATATTTATTTACCGTTAATTATTAAATATAATAAAATCGATAAGATAGTTAATTATGTGTGTGCAATATGCAATACCCTGAATACCAGTATAAATCGACAAAATGCTTTAAAAGACAAACTTTAAAAAATATACACTAGCTCAAAACGAAATGGACTCTTTAACTTCTTATATATTCATTAATTATCAGAAGTAAAAGATGCATACAATAAATTGCAACCTGTCACTGATAAAAAAAAACAGCTGAAAGTAGTGTAAATTAAATTTCACAAAATATTAAAGACCCAGAAGATAACATTCACATATTTTCAGGCAAGTCACTCGAATATAAAAGTTTCATCGACTAGTTCAATGCTCTGATTACTAAAAATCAAAACGCTGATAAACTATTCTATCTAAAAAGCTTTCTGTTATAGGAACCTTTACAGCTAATTCTAAAACTAGATGTCACCAATGACAACTCTGCTCTTGATTTACTTAAAGTTAGTCATCTACCATTTATCCGTTTTTTTTTTTTTATTAAATATATTTGTTAGTGATACCTCTCTTGTACCCCACTGTCAATTGTCAATACTCCTGGCAAGTCAGGACGGACGAATGGAGGGCGGAGGAGAGCAGCGGAGGAAAGCGGCAGTCTTAAGCTGGATTTATAAACTACGTTCAGTTGGCGCTCAGTTCGAGTTGACAAGACATAACCACAAAGTCCACAAAATAAATTATATTTTGTTGTTATTTTGGTTTATAATTATATTTGTAGATAGTGTTGGTTATAAAATAGTTATAAATCCAAAACATTCTGCTTTGTTTATGTTGAACTCGAACTGAGCGTGAACTGAATGTGAACTGAACGTAGTTTATAAATCCAGTTTAGCTACACCGCGTAGCGCGTAGCCACGTAATACAAGATTAAATTGTGTAATCCTACTAAATAAACAGTTTTGGTGTTTTGATGACTTTTATTGGGCTTAATTATCCCTTATCTTATCATATTTTTCTTCTAATTTTCATAATAAAATTTTCTGTCCAGATGGATTCGCAAACCGGCTAACAAATCTACCAAAAGGTCTGTTATTGACAGGAAATCGGTTTTGATAATTTTAGAGTGTTCCTGCACTAAACAAAATATAAAAATTGCGTAATTCAGGACTGGATAGGTTGTCCGTCTGTCGGTAAATGCAATTTAAAATTTATGCAGTTCTGCAACAACAAAAAAAAATTTGACCGCAGGACTTTAATTTATCTTTCGGATTAATTTTGAACAAAAAAAAAAATGAATGGAATTTTATAAAAATACACGGTTTGGAATTGGGAACAATAGTTTTCGGGATCCTAAAATAACACACATTTTAAATATTTCTATATAAAATTGGAATAGCTTTGGTGAACTAGTTTAAACTTATACAATGTTTACTTTCCCCTTTTTAGACAAGGATGCAATTCTCTATATTTCATGTTTTATACATGATTTTTAAGTGGAGCATCTTTCGGTTTTGCACAATTTACAGTTAAATGTTTCCCTGTGTATCTTACGCATCAAGGCTCTTTAGCACAGTACCTTTGAATGTTTTCGAATGCTTCACACTTATTGCATTGAGGTACTAGCTAAGATTTTCTGAGAAGTACAATTTCTACATATACTCCCATAATTTCTCTGATTCCATATATTTTCTCAACACTTTCGTCGTGTTGGAATGTAAGCATGAACATATTCAATTGTTGTTTAGTTCTATATTTTAGTTTTGGAGTAGCAGCAATAACGTAACTAAATAAAAATTATGATTACTAAAATATTTGTAACAAATTATTTGTTAAAAAATAACTCCAATGTTTGTGATATTCATTAATAATTATAATTATATTAAATGTCCTCAGTTTATATTCAAATAATTTGTTACCAACTTACGATGTTTTTTCTCGGTATTTCTAATCCAAAAGAAACAAACCGTATATTCGTTTTCCGTATTCAAACCTAAAAACTAAAAACAGGCATCATCCGAACCGAAATAGTCCCTGAGGGAAAATATGAAAAATTTCCGCCATACGTAAAAAGGACTTTTTATAGGAAAAGTTTCCAAGTTAAACATTGTCCTAGAACAAGCGCTATAAAACAAGCAACTGTACATCTTATAATAAATTGTATTTGTCTTGTTAGGACCATTTGTAGACGCTTATAGCCTCGAAAGTTTGGATACTGGATACGTCGAGAAGGACGGCTAGCAACTGGACCACTCCTTTGAATCCTTGAAACGGTTATTCCGCTTCTGGGAAATTTTGTCCCACTTCTGATGTATCCACAATTCTGTAGCGGTGTAATTTCGTTATTTTCGGAAAGAAATTGATGGCACCATGCCGAAAGCACTTTGCATTTAATAATAAAAAAATTTGCACGAATTACAAGTATTTCCTTTTTAATCTAAACTACGTGCATATAGCCGTCAATCTTTTTTGGTTATTTTAATATTAGAAAAATTACTGTTAGAGAAAATAGAACCAATCCTGAAGGCTAGCCGATTAATACCCAACCATAAATTTGGATTTAGAGCGAAACATGCACCGATAAAGCAAGTCCATCACGTTACAAGAAAAATATACAAATCTTATGAAGACAAATAATACTTCTCTGCTGCTTTCTTAGACATCGCTCAGGCATTCGACAAGGTCTGGCACGATGTAGTACTATACAAAATCAGGAAAAGCCTTCTAATTAACCCATTCCCCATCCTAAAATCCTACCTGTAAGACCGACATTTCCAAGTCACTGGATAAAAGGGCACTTTACGCCCGCTAAACGTAATTACTCGTATAATCTGCATAAAAGTGATGCTATAAAATTAATGTAAAAGGCTACTGTCTTTTCCTAATTTTACCAGCTTTTTCTTGCACCAGCATCTTCAATAATTCAATAATCTAGAGAATTTGTAGTCATATACAAAATATACATATACAAAAATATGGTTAGTGTTAAACTTGTTAATTCATAATAAAATATCAAAGCAACAAAACACAGTGAATAAATTGCAAGTAGAAGATGACTCTATAGAAGTTCCTAAGAAAATTGTAGATATTTTACAGAAATAGTAGGTAAAGCCTAAGCAGAAATTATACCGGAGTCTACTTACACGAAACCTACAGTTATAAACCGTCAATAACTATATCAATGGGAGTTAACTACCCCTCAAGAAATCAACAAAGTAATTTCAGAGTTAAAATCGAGAAAAGCCTGTGGTGCTGATGGTATCTCTGGGGACTTGATCAAACATTTCAAAAACGAAATGTCGGTTATCTTAAGTAACCTAATTAACTTAACTTTCACTCATGCTTCAATTTCCAATGGACTAAAAGTAGCTAAAGTTTTACCATTATTTAAAGTAGGGCTAAGAACTTCCACTAATAACAACCTACCAATATCTCTATTAAGTTCTATCTCCAAAGTCCTGAAAAAATGTATTAATAAAAGGCTTGTTTCCTATCTTAAAAAAAAGAATATTTGGTACAAGGAACAGTATGGTTTTCGTAGTGGAAGTAGCACAACGTCGGCAGTCACAGATATGATTACCAACATGAGACATCATGTGGATGAAGGCAATGCATGTATCATTGTTTTACTCGATTTAAAGAAGGCGTTTAATACTGTTAGTCACTCAGTACTATTATCTATTTTGGAAGACTATGGAATAACAGGAAATGCATTCTTTCTCAGAGATTATTTCAATGGTCGTACACAGTTTGTAAGTAATGGAAATACCTCAAGTAAAATGGCTGATCCACAATATGGTGTACCTCAGGGGTCAATTCTTGGACCAACGTTATTCCTGATCCATTAAACTCCATAGCTCAGCTATCATTAGCTGGTTATTTGCAACTTTATGTTGACGACGCTTGTCTCATCTATTTTGGAAAACATACAGACGAAATAAAGTATATTATAGAGCAAGATCTAATTAACGAGTAAATACTGAAGTGGTTAAAGTTTCATAAATTAACTCTGAATACTGAAAAGGCAAGTTTTTTAGTGATATCAAAAAAGCCTGAATGGAACCAATTCTAAATAAATATAGACAATGAACAGTTGACTAGGACAGAAATCATTATATATCTTGGCTTATGCCTAGATTCCAAGCTCAACTGTGAATATCATATTGCTCAATTGTGTACAAAAAAATTAGTCCTGTCATTGGAGTATTGGGAGGTGTTGCCTGCTATCTTTCAGCTGACTTGAGGAAGACTCTGTGTCATTCACTAATTCATTCACATCTATCATATTTAACTCTTATTTGGAGCAAAACTTTCCAAAATTCTACAGAATAGAGCAATCAGAAAAGCTTTTCAACTTCCTTTTTGTCATCCTATGATTTTTTGTATCGTCCAAATAATATTCTAGACATTCAGTACCTCTCTAAATATCAGACATGCATTTTTATTCATAACCTATCTCTGAATACACTCATCCATACAACTGACTACTTCCTATGATATACATACTCGGAATAATCGCTGCTTCAGAACCACAGCCGTAAGAACATGCTTTGGTGACCGAAGCATACTATCTGATGGTCTAAGACAATAATACAATGAGCTTCCTAGCACCATAAAGAACATAAGGACTGACCTCTTTAAAAAAACTAAAAGCTCACTTAATAGAATTCTCTTAGTTGATATCTCCATGTTTAAATAGGGTTTTTTTTTTGTTAATTATTATTAGTTATTTTGTAGTAGTATTGTTATTAGTATAATTAAGCAGTTACCGAATTCTTCTTCCGTGATATGATTTTATAAAATTTGTACCTTGTAAGACCCACATAGTCTTAAGCTCTGGATCTGAATATACCAAATTGTATTCTTTTTTATTAATAAACTTGATGGAACCTTAAAAACTTTTAAAAAATAAACCGAGACCGCAAATGAGGTGATCTGCAAACAGCAGTTTTGAAAAAAGTGGAAAAATTGAGTTTGCTTAAGGACGGGGTATCCCCTGTGTACTAAAAGTGTATGTGTAGACCAAAAGTTAAATCGACAGTTTTCCGAATACCTATGTAGTGTTTAAAAATCTAATTTTTGGCCAAATTAAAAATAAAGGTCTAACTTAGGTCACCTTACTATTGAAAATTAATAAATTTATTATTTTCAATAAAAACCAATCATGTAAAATAACCCCCTTTTATTTCATCTCAAAGGTGCCGTGTAGAATTATTTTAACCTCGATGTCAAACAAATAATAAAAAAAAAATGTAATACGACCTAAGTTCAACCTTTACTTGGAATTTGGTACACTCAGAATATTTAAATATTGTATATTTTTCAAAACGTGTAGATTTGAAATTTATAAGTCACTTTCTTTGAAAAAACATGTCAAAACGAATTTGGACCAAAAATGGCGTCTAATTTAACTCTAAATCAACCCCGAAAAATCAATAATTACTTTATGTAATGTAATAAAGATGGTGCTCCGATCGATAATATTTTGACTAGTATTTGATTATTTCCGTTTATATTATGTGTGTTTACGGGGGATATACGAGATGATAATACTGCCTCTGATACTGTTTATATGATACAATTGGAAACGACCTTTTTTTATCGGCACTCTTTTTTCGCCGGTGACCTTTTGACACGCGCCTATTTGTTATATGATGTATGATTATCGGTTATTTATCAACTAAAAGTATAGGAAATTAGTACATTGTGAATGATAATATCATTTTAATGCTATTTTTGAAACTAGTTCAAAAGTTGCATTTAACGATGCTCAATTTTTCATTTTACCGTCAGTTTTAGTTTGACATATCCGTCATTTTATGTTTACAAAGCTCAGTTTCTATTCGAAAGCAAGAGAAACAGTCAAAATAAAATGCGAAAAACACTTTTTATCAATTTCGTTTATGTCAACTGAAAGCGACAATTGCTGAAGATGTAACAAATAAATTAGGCCGAGAAATAAAAAAATCTATGCTATAAGTAACATACCATATATTATACCTGTTAAAATAAATCAATAATAAAAGTACATATCGTTGACGTATATACTTTTCCATCTGTGATTAGTGATTACCAATTGCAAATTATGTAAGAACGTGCTTCTGCGCAAAAAAAACCATTATTTCAAGTACTTGTATCATTAAAGTCCATTAAATTATTATTTTTATAAATTTGCTAATCTTTGCACTTTAAGTTTCATTATATGGGGTATCCAGACATTTTAATCCTCGTCCTCTTCTATTTAAAATTATCTCAGGTGCCATATATTCCGAGTAAAATTTTTCTAATTTGTCAACCATATTTTAAAAAAAAATGGGTTGAATATGAATTTTTTCAACAAATATTGGATTTTCATCTCCAGTATATACTACAAAGTAGCACAATTTTCTTTGAGCTATACCTAGCTGTCCTAAAAGTATATAAAATCATTATTAGAAAATCAAACATAAAAAGAATATCAATATTGTAGTATCATTTCTAGCACATTTCTTAAAAATCATGAATTATTTTAACATATTGAAATTTTTCACCTGGTAAAAGTAGTTATGGTTTTCTTTTAAATGAATGTCACCATCTTCTATTTTTAAGCATGGAAATGGGTTTGAATATTAGGTAATGTGCGCCAATAATGTCAAATTATGACAATTCGCAGAAAACGTCAACTTTTTATTTAGATTTTAATGTGCAAAAGCCTACCTACTTTGGATATTGATCGTAGAAAAAATATATTCAGAATAATGAAACATTATTATTAAATAACAAGTTTTTTTATTGTCAAATTTAATACGTAATATTATTTTTTAATTGCAAATATTTGAATGTTAAAATTATAGCGTTTTATTTTTTTTATTCAATGACGAACTCGAGAGTGATAGAAAAAAAATACTACCTACCTTTAATGCAGGAAGTCGATGTCAATTTATCCAAAAATAAAACTGATTAAAATGTACAATGAAACTCACTAGGACAAATAAATCAATTTTCTATTAAAGAAAATAACACTTATTAAAAACAAACAGCACAATAAAACACTTCAGAAACGTGTGATGTAATTTTGAAAACTAAATACCCGTAAGCTTGTTTGTAAATTTATAGACTCTTAACTCCTTCCCCCAGCCTTCATTAAGTATATTAAAAGTCGTGACGTCATATTGGCACAGATATACAGTAATGTGTTATTGACAATCAGGGACATGTTTCTAGGAAATAACTACCTAAGATAAGATAAAATAAATGAATGTTAAATACCTACTCATAATATCTATTGTAGGGTTTTTGTACTTTAATAGGATAAATATTTATGCGGGCCTGGAAATTCCAGCAAATGACAGTCAAAATTACCCAAAAACATTAGGTTAGTACCAACATCAGATAACAGATAACTTCGGTATTTAACCAATTAATCACAATTAATATTCTTGAACATTCAAATGACAAAAACTTCCATCTTTAACCAATGAGAATATAGTTTTCATTCGATACTTCAAAATCACAATTTATTAATTAGGTAGAATAGTTTTAAAATATATTGCGAATTGCGACACGTCAAGCGTCCCACTCCGACTCAATGTGACGCAATTATTGTGGCAATATATTTTGAAACGACTCTATATTCGTGACTTGAAATTATAAACATCCCTCGTATTACTACCCGTATATAAACCAAATTATTTGTTTTAGGAAATATTTATATTTAATGTGAGGCAAAATATCGTTTTTGTTGTTACCATCTGCATACCTACCTCATTCTTTACTTTGGTCCAGGAAACAAAGTCAATTTTCGATAAAAATAAAATGTAATAGGTAGGTAATACTTTATGAAACAGTACAATAAAAGTATTGAAATAAAGTATGCTCATACTCTAAAATGAGTCCTAGAGTTAACATTTTTATAATATTACAAATGGCATATAAAACGATTGGACCGTTTTCACAATCACGAAATATTTTTTTTATTTGGTAAAATCCCGGCAATTATTGAAAAATAGATTTTATGTTCAGGACTATTATTATGATCCTTCGAACTCAGTCTACTAAAAACCGGTTTATAATACAATATAATACAATATCCCCTAATAGCTAGTCGGTCGATATTTATAGTTACTTAAAGATTTCTGTAATAATTTACACTAATTCAATCTCTAGTCGGTAGGTAACAGCACCTCCTTGATTGAATCTAAATTGACATAATTTTGTTCAGAAATTCCTAGGAGACGCTGTCCTTAAGTACTAAATAAAAGTTTAAATGCAAAAACATTTTGATTTTTAACCAATAATAAAGTTTTTCTTGAACCAATACAATTACAATTAATAATAATCTTGACTTTCAATGATTCGAATGCTAATAAAATTATAGTATTGTCCTTGCAGGTATTTTATGTCCCACAATTATGAATTTGCAAAGTAAAGATATAATCGGTTATGGATTTTTTCAAAGATGAAAAAATATATAACTTCAGTGCAGTCCAAGTACAAGATCAAATAGTTAAAAAAATATCCATATAGTAATCCTTACTAGAATGGATATGAAATTCAGTAGAACACAATGACATACTTTTGCATTCTATAGTTTTTGCATAGATAATATTGTGGCTGTAGAAAAAAGATATAAATAGGTAGGCAGTGTGTTTGCAAGAAGAGATAGAAGAAGAAAAAAACATAAACATCAAAATTAATTTTATCGACTGACAAATTATGTTTCAACCGCTCCACATTTTTTGGATATTTTTGCTGTTTCTCCAAATCCAGATCTAACACATTGTATATGTAGTTACTTAATATTTGTAATCAAATAGCAAATTTCCTTTTTTCCGCTACTTCATAAAAATATGACAACATTGCTTTGCTTTATATAGAAATTATATTTTCAGATAGCGCCATCCATATAAAAGTACGTCTTATAATGCTTATCCATTTGCTAAGCCGACTTATTATTAAGAATGAAATATTATTGATTTTAAGCTTTATTCCTAATTAATTATTATTTTTATTCCCCTAATAGTAATTATAAAAGGTGAACAGAAACTAGGCGCAATTGATTTCGTCCTTAAGAACTAAAGATTCCAATTTCTCACTTGTGCTACGAAGTTAGAAAGTAAGTTTGTTTGGTTTCGCGCTGGCAACCCGTGTAGCACACTCTGGTTGTGGAGTAGTTCGAATATAAATTCTGCCTGTTTATCAAGATAGATGGACAAGAGTTAACGAAATTAATTCGCCATACCTTCTCGCTCTTGTTTTCGTGTTGAAGTTTTTCCTGCGCTCTCTTTGTAACAGCTGTCAAAAGAACTTGTTTGTTGTACAACTGGATGTATAATTATAGATCTCGGTAACACCTACGACAGAAAATTTTTGTTTGCTAAATATATCAACGATGTGTTTGCATACGCAAATAGAATGTTTTTGGCTTCAGAGTAACACAAGTTAGTGTCTTATTGTCCACTTGTATCTGTGAGTTGTAATTATGCAGTTTTACTACTCTATACCTACTCATTTTGAGCAAAACTTATCTCAATTTTTTTATAATCTAATCCACCAATAAGTGTTAGTTATTATTTCTTGATGCCAATACTAAATAAAACATTTATTACCTCTTATTTTTTCTTTTAGCACATGGTATAAGTTCGCAGAAAACTTATAGTGTTTTACTCGTATAAAATCATACACTTTTTTACTGTGTTCTTCAAAATAATTCAATTAGGTAAATAAGAGGGTGTATATTCAAAACAGTTTATTTTAACATTTCGTATCATCCATAATCCATGTAAAATTCATCCAGTAAGCCTTATTATATCCGCCATATTGTGCTGAGTTATCCTTCTGGAATGTATTTGAATTAGAACAACAAAGGTACAGCATCGAGGAGGGTCCAAGGATAACCAAGGATTAGCATTTCTGTGAGAACTTATAAACAATGAACAGGAATATCCCAACTTGGGGAGTACGAATCAATATGCGGGCGAATTTGCGACCCAATCGGATACAGGGTGTTTTGAAACATAAGCTGATCTTTGAATTGCTGTAGAAAATGTGGTTTTTGTAGAATTTTTTTTTATATTAAAGAATTTAGACGCTTTTACAGGTTGAGTTTCATCATCTATTCTAAAGTTTTTTATCAATTAGATTTTATTGAAACTGTGACTGCATGCAATTTGAGATACAACTAGTGAGTAGCAGGGAGTTTAGGGCAACTACTGCTTTCTTTTTTTATGTTTCTATGTTTTTTTTACATAATACTGCTGTCACAAAAAAATAATATATCATGACAGTTACCAAAGCAACTCTTATATACAGGTTGATTACTTTTTCTTGTTAAAAAGTGCATTTTTAACAGGTGTAGATATCCCTAAAGGCCTAAATGTGAGTACAATCCTGTTCAATCTGTTTATTATTGGTATTAAAGTCCTTTTTAAGGATAGTATACTGTTCTAAAGACAATACCAAGAATAAAGGCTTTATTCAACTTAAAATACAACTGACAAATTTAATGACATTAGCAAAATAATGACAAGACAATAACTTACAAACTATATAACTATATAATAAGGCTAAAAGATGAATGTCAAACATAAAATACTAATCTCTTGGAGAATTACATATAGTAAACTAATTTGAAGAAAGTTAGGAGGAGCAGAGTATAGCGGTTAGTGTATATTTTCTTAATTAGACTATCGGAGATCTTTTATTTCAAATCTAATATAGAAATTCTCCAAAAAAGCCGCTATAAATAGAAACGGAGATTTCTAAGCCCTCAAAATAAAAGATATTACGCCAAAATTGCTATAGGAGTTATCGAAAACTTTCTAAAATGTTTTATTATTCCCGGCATCGGCCTATATCTCTCCCGGTCGGGAAACAATGGGGAATCAAAGTTGGCTTTTGTTTTCCCTTTGTTTTCCCGTCCTTTTCTGCTCGACTAAGTTCGTTACCACTCAGGAAATGTATTGATATATAACGACCCACTCTAAAAAATAAGTTTTTCGGACGATCGCAAAAGAAGTTGACCATATATATCTCTGAGTTCGCTTCCTGATTTTTGGATGGATATCTTTCGCTAAATTTTGAGCCAGTTTTTATTTAGGGTTTCGTTCGGTTGACCTAAATTTTGATTACAAATAAAACATTATTGTAATTCATATTTTTTGTACCGCAATCTTTAGAATTGAAAATTTAAAAGATTTACTATATCAAACCCATACAAATGTAGATTTCAGTTTTTTGATTACGTTGGAGAATGGATACTTATCGTCTATATAAATAAAAATTAGTTCGGTATTAAATCGTTAGGCGGAAGAAACAAGTTATTAACTGTCACTTCTGATTTTTAAAATTATCCCACTCCTGATTTAAAATTTTATCCCACTTCTGATTAATATTTATCCCGTTTCTGGTTTGTTCAAAATTCCGCAATCTTCCAGTAAATTTAACCAATTTCGGAGCGACACAGTCGTCAGCGGCAAACACAGAACGCTAAAGTTCGTTTTACATATATCCTAGTCGACTCAGTTTCCTGTTCCGAGCTTCCGAACGACTGTGGCAAGACAAAAACAATTTTCTTTTAGACAAGCAAAGTGATCGTTGTTCTATGAGCGCCATTTCGTTCTGTTGACCGGTTCTAGAACGTCCGATGCTGTACGCGACATCGATATTTAGAAGTGGGATATCTGGTTACAGGGTGGCACAAACCAACATTATTGACAAGATTCCCAACTAACGATTTACAAATGCAAATGCCCTTAAAAAGTTATAAGATAGTATTGTTATAGTTTTATAATAGTCTTTACTCAAATATTTACAATCTCAGGTTTATTTTATGGGAAAATTCTATCTCAAATGATAACTTGTTTATTAATCACTCTGTAATAAGGCAAGTAAATCGTTTTTTTGAGATAAAACTCTTTTTGAAAATACCTACAAAAATATTATAAAAAGTTTTATAGTGACAGTAAACTGACAATTGACAGTATACTCACAGTTGACAGTATACTGACAGTTGACAGTAATGTGAGTGTGTGGTCTGAAACTGAGTTATAGATATAACGTAGGTAGCCTTTTGCCATTTTAATATTTTCACCACATTATTATCTTTTGTGGACAAATTTGGAATTAATACGTGCTTTTTCCCTTAGATTAATATATCGGAACCAGTGGCATATGCTGCAAATCTTATAGTGTTTTTCGTAGACACTGATGTGATATATTTTCTATGAATTTCTATGAATTTCTATGAATTTCTATGAATTCTATGAATTTCTATGAATTTCTATGAATTTCTATGAATTTCTATGAATTTCTATGAATTTCTATGAATTTCTATGAATTTCTATGAATTTCTATGAATTTCTATGAATTTCTATGAATTTCTATGAATTTCTATGAATTTCTATGAATTTCTATGAATTGCTATGAATTTCTATGAATTTCTATGAATTTCTATGAATTTCTATGAATTTCTATGAATTTCTATGAATTTCTATGAATTTCTATGAATTTCTATGAATTTCTATGAATTTCTATGAATTTCTATGAATTTCTATGAATTTCTATGAATTTCTATGAATTTCTATGAATTTCTATGAATTTCTATGAATTTCTATGAATTTCTATGAATTTCTATGAATTTCTATGAATTTCTATGAATTTCTATGAATTTCTATGAATTTCTATGATTTCTATGAATTTCTATGAATTTCTATGAATTTCTATGAATTTCTATGAATTTCTATGAATTTCTATGAATTTCTATGAATTTTCTATGAATTTCTATGAATTTCTATGATTTCTATGAATTTCTATGAATTTCTATGAATTTCTATGAATTTCTATGAATTTCTATGAATTTCTATGAATTTCTATGAATTTCTATGAATTTCTATGAATTTCTATGAATTTCTATGAATTTCTATGAATTTCTATGAATTTCTATGAATTTCTATGAATTTCTATGAATTTCTATGAATTTCTATGAATTTCTATTTCTATGATTTCTATGAATTTCTATGAATTTCTATGAATTTCTATGAATTTCTATGAATTTCTATGAATTTCTATGAATTTCTATGAATTTCTATGAATTTCTATGAATTCTCTATGAATTTCTATGAATTTCTATGAATTTCTATGAATTTCTATGAATTTCTATGAATTTCTATGAATTTCTATGAATTTCTATGAATTTCTATGAATTTCTATGAATTTCTATGAATTTCTATGAATTTCTATGATTTCTATGAATTTCTATGAATTTCTATGAATTTCTATGAATTTCTATGAATTTCTATGAATTTCTATGAATTTCTATGAATTTCTATGAATTTCTATGATTTCTATGAATTTCTATGAATTTCTATGAATTCTCTATGTATTTTCTATGAATTTCTGAATTTCTATGAATTTCTATGAATTTCTATGAATTTCTATGAATTTCTATGAATTTCTATGAATTTCTATGAATTTCTATGAATTTCTATGAATTTCTATGAAATTTCTATGAATTTCTATGAATTTCTATGAATTTCTATGAATTTCTATGAATTTTTATGGATTTTAATGAACTTTTATGCATTTTTATGCAGTTTTATGAATTTCTGTAAAGCGAGCCGACGTTATCATGTTTACTGATAAATCCTGACTACGATTCTCTAAGCCAAAATTACGTTATGTGTGAAGGTCAAAGTGTGCTTAACGTTCCCAGAATATTTTTATTGATATAACTTTAGTTTTAATTTCTAACAAGAGTTTCATACAAAATTAGCTGTTTATTAAAAAAAGACAGGCTACATTTTATGCATATTTTGGTTTTTATTGTGACATGACGTCATATGATGCTAAAAAGTTGTCAGATAACAAATTTTATTTTTCTACCTTAAAAACTAACGAAAAATATCGAAGCATATTTTTAATGCCACTTCTGATTTTCTCGTGTGTCTTTTTACAACATGCCTCTGACGGCATTTCAAAAATTAAAATGTTTCTGATATGAAATATAACCTCAAAATTGAAAATTTATAAAATATATAAAATAATATTGAGCCCATTCTGTGTTTGTTTATAGAGCTCTTAACAACAATTCTAAATCATATTCGGTCACAATAAAATAAAGAAGTATTATTATTCTACGGAAACGTCAAAATATTCGGATCGCCGAATAAAACAAGAACAAATAGCGCCTCCCTGTACGGTTCTGTTTCTCAGAAGTGGGATTTAGACTGTGGGATCAGTCCTTCTCTGTCTGTCCCTGAGACAAGAAAAGTGGATTCGGACTGGCAAGCGTGACAGGGGGTCTCTCCGGGGTGTCAATGACTTGTGAGGGTAACAGCGGGAGGGAGGAAATCGAAACTCGCAAAAGACGGTTTGTCGGTAAAACTAGTATTAATTTTATCCGTGAAAAAAGGCACACTTGCGGTTTTATTATATTATTCAGTTTATTGTGAGTTCGAACACTATTTTATTAATGAAAATTACCTAAATGAAAGAAAATTTAAATTAAAAAAGTCTCTCGAATTTTTTCTGCCTCTGAAAATCATCTGGAAACTTTCCCTATATATATGGCCTTCGCTTTTTCTCTGCAAGGGTTTAAAACGTCCAAAATCCTTCGTAATTATTTTATAATCTCCCAAATTGGAAAATAATTTTATCCTAAAATGATCGATAAGTTGAAAATTTAACTGGGAAAAACAATTTAGCCGAAGCGCAACTTTTTTCGGGCAAAATTAATTTGAATATTTTAACTTTTTTATATAGTCACCTTCACCAAAAATCTGTTAAATAAAAGAGAATGAATTACGTCAAACTAGAATGATCTAAATACGTTTTCGATATTCCTTCTATACAGGCAAAAGGAAGAAGGAGAGTAAAAAGACAAAAATAAGACCGATAAATTTGAATATATTGAAAAGCCAGAAATCTGTAGCTGTACCGGTTTTGAACTTTTTAATATTTCACGTTCACGTCCTTCTCAAGTTTGTTTCTGTTCAGCCACGTACCAAATTCGATCAGTCTTCTGTGTAATGGTGTGTAAAATCCATAAAACCCCCCTTTCTTAGCCCTTGTAGTCAATTAATAGACCTCGAAAACGTTTAGCATAAACCTCAATGTCAGATATGCCAATACTCGTTTTTTGTATACCTCGCGTGTATATAACGTGTGCCGGTATGGACATCGATTAAAATTTTTTAAATAAATAATGTTTAGAAATGAAGATGTGATTATTTAATAAAGTTATTATAGATTAAATAAAAAATTGATAAACTACAAGATGACAAAAAAAAGTTGATGAAAAAAATGTTCAAAGGGGGAACCACTAATCACATTCCAAAGTTAACGAAAATATTTCTGATTTTTCAAAATTACTACCATACAACAGTAATTTTCAAAAAGTTGTTTGCAGTCGCGACCATTATATTAGAAACTTTTTTATCAACACTTAAATGTGTTTAGTTTTTAGTTCATTTATTTTATATTATAAACAACTCTGATTTACAATATTTTGTTTTAAATAATAAATAATGGTATTTTTCTAAGCATTATCAGTTTCTATTTTCTTAAATTATTAATATCTCATACATCTAGGCTCAGATGAACTCTAGAATGGTGATTATTAGTTATTTAGTCTTATAGGAAGTGCCCTATATTACACGCGTGTGGATAATAATCTATTTTCTTGGAATCATTGTGGATTTAACGTCTTGCTTTCGAAATATTTTTAAATTCGGGAAGCTGAGTTAGGCCAGCGCTGCAGGTGGCGTAATCTAGGTAGTTGAGTTAGGCCTGCGACCTTCTTTAATCCCTTGTCAATTATTAATTAGGAGTATTAATAAGTAATTAGGAAAATTGATCCATCAAGAATTAAGGAAGAACGAGTTTTGTGACCATATCACCTCGCACGACATTCATAAAGTGCGAAAAAACATTTATGCCGCAAGATGTTCTGTTATGCCCACGCTCCCCCAAAAATCAAGAGGATGTTTTTACTTGTTTAAGTAAGATGAATCCTATTACAAATAAAAACGAAGAGTTTCTTTCTATTTGCGATAGGCCTTCACAGATAATTGTGTTTGGTTGCAGAAGCAACTTTAATTTTTTATGTTCAGTTGATACTGTTTATATGGACGGTACATTTCAATATTCGACCAAATATTTTGTACAGTTTTTTACAATTCACTTTTTAATGAAATAAACATTGCTTACAAATAAGAATTTTTATTTTCTGGCCTAACTCAACATATCCCTTTAATGAGTTTAAAGGATTAAAATAGCCAAGAGGTTATCGGGGATTATAGCAGATAGTTGGTCCAACTCGGTTGCGCCCTTTAAATTAATTTTCCACCACAGGTTTTTTTATAATAGATCTAGTTTCATAGTGTATTTTATTTATATTAAAAAACAAGTACTTTCATTCATATTGAAGCACTCCATACTATACCTAAAATCATGAATTACTTCCAATTTTATCTTACCCAATGGTATCTTGAAAAAATTACCTGTAACAAACAGAAAAATAAATTAGAAGCTGGTAAACCAAATAAATTAAATATATAGATATTAAAAGGTCAGTATTATCAATAAATATAGGAATGTCTGGAACCATTACACATTTTGAAAAAAGTTTAAGATACATAAGACTTATTATTTTAGCGTAGTAACATTTAACACATGGGTGTGTCAAAAGGATTGGTCATAAATTATACCACATGTTTTTGAGTCAAAAATAGGTTGATTAAACCTTACTTACCAATGTACAAAATTGCACTCACAAAATGTTGACTACCCAACTTTTTTTTGATATAAAATTTAGTCGAATTTAACACTGGAATTTAACAACCATTTTCAAACTTTTTTGTCTCCTAGCATTTGTTTGTAAAAGGTTTGGTTTAAACTTTAAACGATACAGCCACTTATTTGTTGAACTTTTTCAAAAATATCATAAAAAAATGTTACAGTTTAAAAGCAACGTTAAAAAAAATAAAATAAAATTTTTTACTCAAACGCCCTGTAACTTTTTGTTTGTGCAATTTTGTATATGGGTAAGTAAGGTTCAGTTGATCTATTTTTGACCCAAGAACATTTATGACCAATCTTTTTGATACTCAATTTATTTATTGTTTCGGCCTTTACTTGATGAAAATCCATTTAATTTTGAAAAGAGTAAAACCAAATTTGGTAGATTTTCACACTTTTATTTTAAAAATAAAAATTTTTAAACAAACACTAACATGACATATGTTTCGAAGTACAACTTCTTTTTCAAATGTGACTATTTACAATTCGGTATCCAAAAATATACAAAATAATTTAACAAAACAAAGTACTTAAGAAAACATCAATAACATTACAAAATAAACTAACTATTTAAAGTAAATAAGGGTACTTAGGTAATTATAATATCCATCAAATAACAATAAGATAGCCCATTACCGGGATTATCTCACAGAAAACTGGGAAAGAGGTTTAATAAGGGTGAATTATTAATATCTAATTGATCATTTAGTAAGTTATCTGAATTTTTAAATCTATTTATTTCAAGTGTTTCTAAATGGTTTAATTTAAGGCTCTTATTTTCTACATGTAAAATTTCAAAGTTGTCTGTAAAAGAATGATTTTCAGCTAAAATATGATTTGAGTAAGTAGAATTATTTTTGTTTTTTGTATAGCTATTATAATGTTCGGAATAGCGTTTTTTGAAAGTACGGCCTGTTTGACCAATATACAATTTTGGACAACTACCACAATTTAATTTATATACCCCCGATTTATTATTAGGATTAATTTTACCCTTATTGTTTTTAATATACTTCCCAAGCGTATTATTGGTTTTAAAAGCTACGTTAACAGGCTATTCAACAAGTTTATCCCATAATTAAAGATCCAAATTGCAGATTTAGGAGCTCCTAGTGAAAAGGTATCATCATATTTTAAAAAACCAAAATATTAACGTAGCTTTTAAAACCAATAATACGCTTGGGAAGTATATTAAAAACAATAAGGGTAAAATTAATCCTAATAATAAATCGGGGGTATATAAATTAAATTGTGGTAGTTGTCCAAAATTGTATATTGGTCAAACAGGCCGTACTTTCAAAAAACGCTATTCCGAACATTATAATAGCTATACAAAAAACAAAAATAATTCTACTTACTCAAATCATATTTTAGCTGAAAATCATTCTTTTACAGACAACTTTGAAATTTTACATGTAGAAAATAAGAGCCTTAAATTAAACCATTTAGAAACACTTGAAATAAATAGATTTAAAAATTCAGATAACTTACTAAATGATCAATTAGATATTAATAATTCACCCTTATTAAACCTCTTTCCCAGTTTTCTGTGAGATAATCCCGGTAATGGGCTATCTTATTGTTATTTGATGGATATTATAATTACCTAAGTACCCTTATTTACTTTAAATAGTTAGTTTATTTTGTAATGTTATTGATGTTTTCTTAAGTACTTTGTTTTGTTAAATTATTTTGTATATATATTGGATACCGAATTGTAAATAGTCACATTTGAAAAAGAAGTTGTACTTCGAAACATATGTCATGTTAGTGTTTGTTTAAAAATTTTTATTTTTAAAATAAAAGTGTGAAAATCTACCAAATTTGGTTTTACTCTTTTCAAAATTTTTGATACTCAATATACATCGTTCTGAGTTTTAATTTAATTGTATGTTGAATGTTTATTCTCTATCATTGTTGACGGATAATTCCATTTGTTGCTTTAAATTCTTTTAAATATCAAATGTTGTGTTTATTAAGAAGACACCTTTAATTTAAAGAATAAATAAATGAAGAATAATAAAATATCACCAACGAATAATATAAAAACAATGATTTAACATTTTAATCAAATTCAAATTTGCCGCTATTTATTTGAAGGTTAACAATCTTCCACCTAAATGTGCCGATATCAAGCAAGAAACTTCAAATAAATCATTTAAATATCTATCCAACAAATGTAAAATGTCTCTCATTGTAGGGAGACGGGCAGTTGGAAAAACATGGGGATTAAAATCAAACATGGTCCACTGGCTATATTTGGCAATAACAAGACCCATGATAAATTATGAAGCGGTTGTTTGGTGGCCAAAAGTAAACCAGAAAACAGCCCTCAATACCCTCTTAGGAGTTTAGAGGCTGGCATGCCTTTGTATTACAGGAGCACTAAGAAGTACCCCTTAACCTAGTCATGAAGGGGGAGGGCAGAATGAATGCATACAGACTGGAAATTTCCAACAACTAGAACCCACTGAGACATAAAACATACCAGAATAACACATGAAGTAAATGATTCTATATTAAACATGTGATCAGATCAAATAACACCACTCATAACTTTCAACAGACTCTTCTAGGTCAACTAGAACTGGAACGAGGTAAATAAAAAAATAGACAAATACTTGCTTAGCGGTCTCATATGGTATACGGATGGATCTAAAACTAACAAGGAAACAGGTTCTGGTGTACATGGAGTTAAACTCAAATGCGACATCATCGTATCACTGGGAAAACATACCATTTCAGGCTAAAATACATGCAATCGAATTCTGTGTACGAGAAAATTTAAGAGGGAAATACAAAAAACAAACTATCCTAATTCTCTCAGATAGCCAAGCAGCCTTCAAACAGAATCAAGTCAAAGCTTGTCTGGAACTGCCTTGTAATACTAAATGATCTGGCAACCCACAACAAGGTAAAACTAGCGTGGGTACTAAGGCACAAGGGTATCCAAGAAAATGAAAAAGGCCGATGAACTCGGCAAAGAGGGATCAGATCTACTTCGCCTAAGAAGGATCAGATCTACCATTCACAGGTCCTGAACCTGTATTTGGAATAAACAAAACCTCTGCAAGACAGGCAAGTGAACAGGTGAATAACGACAAAACACCAAATTCACTGGCAACAGATAAGAGGGCACAGAATCAGTAAGCTCATGCTAAGGGGACCAAACCCACGCATGACTACTAAGGCATTACAACTCGCAAGGCCTCAGATATCCACCATTGTGGGATTACTAACGGGGCACTGCTTGCTGTGATGGGATTACACAATGATCCCACTACGTTTAGACTCTGGATGGAAGAGGAAGAAAAACTCATACCATGTGGTTTTTGAATGCGAAGCTCTTTCTAAGTGACTTTTCATCCTTTTCAACTTAGAACCGAAAAAAACGCCCCAGGAACACTTGGTATGGAACTTATTAAAACTAACCAAAGACACAGGACGATTCAAAAGATAGTACCTGAATACGGGGGAAAGCAGGGGAATACAATAGACCCAAGAGGTCGCAGTGTTCTGGGCCAAACCTAATCCTACCTGCTTATAACCGACAAAGAAAAAGATAGATCCGAACACAGTGCCTTGTGACACTCCATACGTTCTCTTTGGCAGACGGCTCTGACGCAAAAAATTGAATGATTTTCTTCCAAGCCCTATATTTTCTAAAGCATTTAACAATTTTTCATGGCCGACTGTTTCGAATGTTTTCGAAGACAAACAACAATGCATTTCTGCTGTCTACCGTTTCCGATATTTTTAAATTAAAGTAGTTATAGCATTTTGGGTTGACATACCTTCCTTAAATCCAGATTGCTGTTCTACTTAGGTAATTATTGATTTTAGTTTCAATATTTTTTTATATATTTTTGCAACGTTTACCACCTTTTTTAATGTTATTATTTATTATGTTTTCCAGCGTCGATGAAATTTTATCTTTTCTTTAATAGCTTTAATGGTTGACAAAGAAAACCAAAAAGGATATGCTTTACAATACTTGGAATTCTTAGGAACATGACGGTACAAAATATTATCAACAATTTCATAAAATACTGTTACTGATTCATTGATTGTAAGAAATTGGAATTGTTTATTCCAGTCAATTGCAGATAGAAGTTTTTTTTATATAATGGTTATTTACTTTCGTTTTCGTTACATTAGAATATTTAAATTCTAGAGTATTATGTGATGGATCCTCAGCAATCAGTGCTAAATAGACGACTTAATATTTTTTATTAGAAAATTATTATTTAAAATAAGATCTAAAGTATTACCGCTTAAGTTAACAGTAGAATTGTATTGATACATACCAGCCAAGGACATGGTGTCCACCAATAAACTAGAACTGGGATCACTATAATTGTTTGGTTTGTAGTAATTATCGATAGTATCTTTAAACCACTTTATTTGTGGTAAATTAAAATCGCCACAAATAATATAGTTATCATTTATGTCATTAACAAAAATATGAAGAAATTTAGTGCCACCCTGTCTCTGAGAAATATGTAAACACAACAAATATGAACCTTGTATCGTTTTTCGCGGTTGGTTATAACGGTGACTCAAACATCCTCAGCCTCAGAGGTCCGCGAGTCCTCAGAGAAACTAAAAATTTCATTTGACACCTCTATTAAAACACCTCCACGACACAATTTGTTTGAAGAGCTTGATTCCCTATCACGACGATGTATTTTGTATGATGTAGAAATTTCTTCATTAGATATTGATGAAAGCCAACTTTCCGTTAAACAAATTATATCATTTTCGGAATTTAATAGATTTTGAGTCAGCACATTAATTTTGGTAAAAAATTTAAATTAATAATTTGTTGTCTTTATCCATAGCAAGAAGTAGAAAAAAAAATGTTAATTCTGTTAAAGGTTTTATTAGCACATATTAAACTAACTTAGCAATGTCCCTATCTGTAGATATCTTAATAACATTGGCTGTGTCGTTTTTTTCGAACAAAAATATTGCAGTTTGTCATCTAAACGTAGTTATAATTCTTAGTTTTAGCATTTTGTTTTACATTTCTTAATAACATTTTGTTTTTCGAAGTTAGGTGCTCATTTAGTTTTAATAGTTTCCAACGATTTCTTTTACCCGGTATCTTCCAGAAAGAAAGAATTACTTATAAGTTTTATAGAAAAGTGTTTATGATTTGTATGAATTTTTATTAGCAACATTTTTGTCCACGTCCGAAAAAGTCACAAAATTCATCAGATATTTTTTTACATCAATACCTGCCATATTTATCCAGCCTCAGTAAGGACAACTTAACAATATTTACTTGCTCCTACTAGCTATTAAAAATAAATTCATTCTTAATTTAAATAGAGATTTTCTTAGGCCTGTTTTCTCAAATCTGAGCCGAGTACTCTTAATCCAAAGGTAGGTTCCTAAGTTCATTCGCCTGGTATGAAGTTGTTGCATCAGCGTGTCATATTATTCGTTATTGTGGTTGTAAAGATTAAATGTGGATTCTTTAAAGTATATCAATTATTATTTTGTTTGATCATCTTTTATTTTAAGTTCTATATAATAAGTAAAATTAATAGAATTTATCAAAGAATATAATGCATTAATGTTTATCTTTTAATTAATAATCTTTTAATTATTTCTATGCCTTTTTAAAAAAAAAGTATTTATCAATTTTGAGAGCTCAAAAGATTTACTTGTTTCTCAAATTTGTGCAGAGGTACCTTATAATCCTATTGAATGGTGTGGCATTTCAATTCTTTTTATATTATTGTGGAAATAATATAATCTAGCATTTGAAGTTTTAAGCGACAATTTTCAAAAATTCGTAAGCAAATGTCTCTTGATTTCACAGCCTATTTAGACGTGAAGTTCACTGAATTTTCCTTTAAAATTCATGTACGAAAATGATTTATTATTATTATTATTTTTTTTTACTCTACTTTAGACACTTTCACTAGATAATTTTAATTAAACAATTTGTTTTTACATTATTTACAAAGATTGCCTAACTTTTTACTTTTCTATCTGTCTACAGATATAAGGAAAGTATAGGAATCATGATTTTTTTCGACCTCGACTTTTCGACGGATTTTTACGTTTTGAGGTCCCCTGAATCCGTTTTGACTATTTTCGTGTGTGTGTGTGTGTGTGTGTGTGTGTGTGTGTGTGTGTGTGTGTGTGTGTGTGTGTGTGTGTGTGTGTGTGTGTGTGTGTGTGTGTGTGTGTGTGTGTCTGTCTGTCTGTCTGTCTGTCTGTCTGTCTGTCTGTCTGTCTGTCTGTCTGTCTGTCTGTCTGTCTGTCTGTCTGTCTGTCTGTCTGTCTGTCTGTCTGTCTGTCTGTCTGTCTGTCTGTCTGTCTGTCTGTCTGTCTGTCTGTCTGTCTGTCTGTCTGTCTGTCTGTCTGTCTGTCTGTCTGTCTGTCTGTCTGTCTGTCTGTCTGTCTGTCTGTCTGTCTGTCTGTCTGTCTGTCTGTCTGTCTGTCTGTCTGTCTGTCTGTCTGTCTGTCTGTCTGTCTGTCTGTCTGTCTGTCTGTCTGTCTGTCTGTCTGTCTGTCTGTCTGTCTGTCTGTCTGTCTGTCTGTCTGTCTGTCTGTCTGTCTGTCTGTCTGTCTGTCTGTCTGTCTGTCTGTCTGTCTGTCTGTCTGTCTGTCTGTCTGTCTGTCTGTCTGTCTGTCTGTCTGTCTGTCTGTCTGTCTGTCTGTCTGTCTGTCTGTCTGTCTGTCTGTCTGTCTGTCTGTCTGTCTGTCTGTCTGTCTGTCTGTCTGTCTGTCTGTCTGTCTGTCTGTCTGTCTGTCTGTCTGTCTGTCTGTCTGTCTGTCTGTCTGTCTGTCTGTCTGTCTGTCTGTCTGTCTGTCTGTCTGTCTGTCTGTCTGTCTGTCTGTCTGTCTGTCTGTCTGTCTGTCTGTCTGTCTGTCTGTCTGTCTGTCTGTCTGTCTGTCTGTCTGTCTGTCTGTCTGTCTGTCTGTCTGTCTGTCTGTCTGTCTGTCTGTCTGTCTGTCTGTCTGTCTGTCTGTCTGTCTGTCTGTCTGTCTGTCTGTCTGTCTGTCTGTCTGTCTGTCTGTCTGTCTGTCTGTCTGTCTGTCTGTCTGTCTGTCTGTCTGTCTGTCTGTCTGTCTGTCTGTCTGTCTGTCTGTCTGTCTGTCTGTCTGTCTGTCTGTCTGTCTGTCTGTCTGTCTGTCTGTCTGTCTGTCTGTCTGTCTGTCTGTCTGTCTGTCTGTCTGTCTGTCTGTCTGTCTGTCTGTCTGTCTGTCTGTCTGTCTGTCTGTCTGTCTGTCTGTCTGTCTGTCTGTCTGTCTGTCTGTCTGTCTGTCTGTCTGTCTGTCTGTCTGTCTGTCTGTCTGTCTGTCTGTCTGTCTGTCTGTCTGTCTGTCTGTCTGTCTGTCTGTCTGTCTGTCTGTCTGTCTGTCTGTCTGTCTGTCTGTCTGTCTGTCTGTCTGTCTGTCTGTCTGTCTGTCTGTCTGTCTGTCTGTCTGTCCTGTCTGTCTGTCTGTCTGTCTGTCTGTCTGTCTGTCTGTCTGTCTGTCTGTCTGTCTGTCTGTCTGTCTGTCTGTCTGTCTGTCTGTCTGTCTGTCTGTCTGTCTGTCTGTCTGTCTGTCTGTCTGTCTGTCTGTCTGTCTGTCTGTCTGTCTGTCTGTCTGTCTGTCTGTCTGTCTGTCTGTCTGTCTGTCTGTCTGTCTGTCTGTCTGTCTGTCTGTCTGTCTGTCTGTCTGTCTGTCTGTCTGTCTGTCTGTCTGTCTGTCTGTCTGTCTGTCTGTCTGTCTGTCTGTCTGTCTGTCTGTCTGTCTGTCTGTCTGTCTGTCTGTCTGTCTGTCTGTCTGTCTGTCTGTCTGTCTGTCTGTCTGTCTGTCTGTCTGTCTGTCTGTCTGTCTGTCTGTCTGTCTGTCTGTCTGTCTGTCTGTCTGTCTGTCTGTCTGTCTGTCTGTCTGTCTGTCTGTCTGTCTGTCTGTCTGTCTGTCTGTCTGTCTGTCTGTCTGTCTGTCTGTCTGTCTGTCTGTCTGTCTGTCTGTCTGTCTGTCTGTCTGTCTGTCTGTCTGTCTGTCTGTCTGTCTGTCTGTCTGTCTGTCTGTCTGTCTGTCTGTCTGTCTGTCTGTCTGTCTGTCTGTCTGTCTGTCTGTCTGTCTGTCTGTCTGTCTGTCTGTCTGTCTGTCTGTCTGTCTGTCTGTCTGTCTGTCTGTCTGTCTGTCTGTCTGTCTGTCTGTCTGTCTGTCTGTCTGTCTGTCTGTCTGTCTGTCTGTCTGTCTGTCTGTCTGTCTGTCTGTCTGTCTGTCTGTCTGTCTGTCTGTCTGTCTGTCTGTCTGTCTGTCTGTCTGTCTGTCTGTCTGTCTGTCTGTCTGTCTGTCTGTCTGTCTGTCTGTCTGTCTGTCTGTCTGTCTGTCTGTCTGTCTGTCTGTCTGTCTGTCTGTCTGTCTGTCTGTCTGTCTGTCTGTCTGTCTGTCTGTCTGTCTGTCTGTCTGTCTGTCTGTCTGTCTGTCTGTCTGTCTGTCTGTCTGTCTGTCTGTCTGTCTGTCTGTCTGTCTGTCTGTCTGTCTGTCTGTCTGTCTGTCTGTCTGTCTGTCTGTCTGTCTGTCTGTCTGTCTGTCTGTCTGTCTGTCTGTCTGTCTGTCTGTCTGTCTGTCTGTCTGTCTGTCTGTCTGTCTGTCTGTCTGTCTGTCTGTCTGTCTGTCTGTCTGTCTGTCTGTCTGTCTGTCTGTCTGTCTGTCTGTCTGTCTGTCTGTCTGTCTGTCTGTCTGTCTGTCTGTCTGTCTGTCTGTCTGTCTGTCTGTCTGTCTGTCTGTCTGTCTGTCTGTCTGTCTGTCTGTCTGTCTGTCTGTCTGTCTGTCTGTCTGTCTGTCTGTCTGTCTGTCTGTCTGTCTGTCTGTCTGTCTGTCTGTCTGTCTGTCTGTCTGTCTGTCTGTCTGTCTGTCTGTCTGTCTGTCTGTCTGTCTGTCTGTCTGTCTGTCTGTCTGTCTGTCTGTCTGTCTGTCTGTCTGTCTGTCTGTCTGTCTGTCTGTCTGTCTGTCTGTCTGTCTGTCTGTCTGTCTGTCTGTCTGTCTGTCTGTCTGTCTGTCTGTCTGTCTGTCTGTCTGTCTGTCTGTCTGTCTGTCTGTCTGTCTGTCTGTCTGTCTGTCTGTCTGTCTGTCTGTCTGTCTGTCTGTCTGTCTGTCTGTCTGTCTGTCTGTCTGTCTGTCTGTCTGTCTGTCTGTCTGTCTGTCTGTCTGTCTGTCTGTCTGTCTGTCTGTCTGTCTGTCTGTCTGTCTGTCTGTCTGTCTGTCTGTCTGTCTGTCTGTCTGTCTGTCTGTCTGTCTGTCTGTCTGTCTGTCTGTCTGTCTGTCTGTCTGTCTGTCTGTCTGTCTGTCTGTCTGTCTGTCTGTCTGTCTGTCTGTCTGTCTGTCTGTCTGTCTGTCTGTCTGTCTGTCTGTCTGTCTGTCTGTCTGTCTGTCTGTCTGTCTGTCTGTCTGTCTGTCTGTCTGTCTGTCTGTCTGTCTGTCTGTCTGTCTGTCTGTCTGTCTGTCTGTCTGTCTGTCTGTCTGTCTGTCTGTCTGTCTGTCTGTCTGTCTGTCTGTCTGTCTGTCTGTCTGTCTGTCTGTCTGTCTGTCTGTCTGTCTGTCTGTCTGTCTGTCTGTCTGTCTGTCTGTCTGTCTGTCTGTCTGTCTGTCTGTCTGTCTGTCTGTCTGTCTGTCTGTCTGTCTGTCTGTCTGTCTGTCTGTCTGTCTGTCTGTCTGTCTGTCTGTCTGTCTGTCTGTCTGTCTGTCTGTCTGTCTGTCTGTCTGTCTGTCTGTCTGTCTGTCTGTCTGTCTGTCTGTCTGTCTGTCTGTCTGTCTGTCTGTCTGTCTGTCTGTCTGTCTGTCTGTCTGTCTGTCTGTCTGTCTGTCTGTCTGTCTGTCTGTCTGTCTGTCTGTCTGTCTGTCTGTCTGTCTGTCTGTCTGTCTGTCTGTCTGTCTGTCTGTCTGTCTGTCTGTCTGTCTGTCTGTCTGTCTGTCTGTCTGTCTGTCTGTCTGTCTGTCTGTCTGTCTGTCTGTCTGTCTGTCTGTCTGTCTGTCTGTCTGTCTGTCTGTCTGTCTGTCTGTCTGTCTGTCTGTCTGTCTGTCTGTCTGTCTGTCTGTCTGTCTGTCTGTCTGTCTGTCTGTCTGTCTGTCTGTCTGTCTGTCTGTCTGTCTGTCTGTCTGTCTGTCTGTCTGTCTGTCTGTCTGTCTGTCTGTCTGTCTGTCTGTCTGTCTGTCTGTCTGTCTGTCTGTCTGTCTGTCTGTCTGTCTGTCTGTCTGTCTGTCTGTCTGTCTGTCTGTCTGTCTGTCTGTCTGTCTGTCTGTCTGTCTGTCTGTCTGTCTGTCTGTCTGTCTGTCTGTCTGTCTGTCTGTCTGTCTGTCTGTCTGTCTGTCTGTCTGTCTGTCTGTCTGTCTGTCTGTCTGTCTGTCTGTCTGTCTGTCTGTCTGTCTGTCTGTCTGTCTGTCTGTCTGTCTGTCTGTCTGTCTGTCTGTCTGTCTGTCTGTCTGTCTGTCTGTCTGTCTGTCTGTCTGTCTGTCTGTCTGTCTGTCTGTCTGTCTGTCTGTCTGTCTGTCTGTCTGTCTGTCTGTCTGTCTGTCTGTCTGTCTGTCTGTCTGTCTGTCTGTCTGTCTGTCTGTCTGTCTGTCTGTCTGTCTGTCTGTCTGTCTGTCTGTCTGTCTGTCTGTCTGTCTGTCTGTCTGTCTGTCTGTCTGTCTGTCTGTCTGTCTGTCTGTCTGTCTGTCTGTCTGTCTGTCTGTCTGTCTGTCTGTCTGTCTGTCTGTCTGTCTGTCTGTCTGTCTGTCTGTCTGTCTGTCTGTCTGTCTGTCTGTCTGTCTGTCTGTCTGTCTGTCTGTCTGTCTGTCTGTCTGTCTGTCTGTCTGTCTGTCTGTCTGTCTGTCTGTCTGTCTGTCTGTCTGTCTGTCTGTCTGTCTGTCTGTCTGTCTGTCTGTCTGTCTGTCTGTCTGTCTGTCTGTCTGTCTGTCTGTCTGTCTGTCTGTCTGTCTGTCTGTCTGTCTGTCTGTCTGTCTGTCTGTCTGTCTGTCTGTCTGTCTGTCTGTCTGTCTGTCTGTCTGTCTGTCTGTCTGTCTGTCTGTCTGTCTGTCTGTCTGTCTGTCTGTCTGTCTGTCTGTCTGTCTGTCTGTCTGTCTGTCTGTCTGTCTGTCTGTCTGTCTGTCTGTCTGTCTGTCTGTCTGTCTGTCTGTCTGTCTGTCTGTCTGTCTGTCTGTCTGTCTGTCTGTCTGTCTGTCTGTCTGTCTGTCTGTCTGTCTGTCTGTCTGTCTGTCTGTCTGTCTGTCTGTCTGTCTGTCTGTCTGTCTGTCTGTCTGTCTGTCTGTCTGTCTGTCTGTCTGTCTGTCTGTCTGTCTGTCTGTCTGTCTGTCTGTCTGTCTGTCTGTCTGTCTGTCTGTCTGTCTGTCTGTCTGTCTGTCTGTCTGTCTGTCTGTCTGTCTGTCTGTCTGTCTGTCTGTCTGTCTGTCTGTCTGTCTGTCTGTCTGTCTGTCTGTCTGTCTGTCTGTCTGTCTGTCTGTCTGTCTGTCTGTCTGTCTGTCTGTCTGTCTGTCTGTCTGTCTGTCTGTCTGTCTGTCTGTCTGTCTGTCTGTCTGTCTGTCTGTCTGTCTGTCTGTCTGTCTGTCTGTCTGTCTGTCTGTCTGTCTGTCTGTCTGTCTGTCTGTCTGTCTGTCTGTCTGTCTGTCTGTCTGTCTGTCTGTCTGTCTGTCTGTCTGTCTGTCTGTCTGTCTGTCTGTCTGTCTGTCTGTCTGTCTGTCTGTCTGTCTGTCTGTCTGTCTGTCTGTCTGTCTGTCTGTCTGTCTGTCTGTCTGTCTGTCTGTCTGTCTGTCTGTCTGTCTGTCTGTCTGTCTGTCTGTCTGTCTGTCTGTCTGTCTGTCTGTCTGTCTGTCTGTCTGTCTGTCTGTCTGTCTGTCTGTCTGTCTGTCTGTCTGTCTGTCTGTCTGTCTGTCTGTCTGTCTGTCTGTCTGTCTGTCTGTCTGTCTGTCTGTCTGTCTGTCTGTCTGTCTGTCTGTCTGTCTGTCTGTCTGTCTGTCTGTCTGTCTGTCTGTCTGTCTGTCTGTCTGTCTGTCTGTCTGTCTGTCTGTCTGTCTGTCTGTCTGTCTGTCTGTCTGTCTGTCTGTCTGTCTGTCTGTCTGTCTGTCTGTCTGTCTGTCTGTCTGTCTGTCTGTCTGTCTGTCTGTCTGTCTGTCTGTCTGTCTGTCTGTCTGTCTGTCTGTCTGTCTGTCTGTCTGTCTGTCTGTCTGTCTGTCTGTCTGTCTGTCTGTCTGTCTGTCTGTCTGTCTGTCTGTCTGTCTGTCTGTCTGTCTGTCTGTCTGTCTGTCTGTCTGTCTGTCTGTCTGTCTGTCTGTCTGTCTGTCTGTCTGTCTGTCTGTCTGTCTGTCTGTCTGTCTGTCTGTCTGTCTGTCTGTCTGTCTGTCTGTCTGTCTGTCTGTCTGTCTGTCTGTCTGTCTGTCTGTCTGTCTGTCTGTCTGTCTGTCTGTCTGTCTGTCTGTCTGTCTGTCTGTCTGTCTGTCTGTCTGTCTGTCTGTCTGTCTGTCTGTCTGTCTGTCTGTCTGTCTGTCTGTCTGTCTGTCTGTCTGTCTGTCTGTCTGTCTGTCTGTCTGTCTGTCTGTCTGTCTGTCTGTCTGTCTGTCTGTCTGTCTGTCTGTCTGTCTGTCTGTCTGTCTGTCTGTCTGTCTGTCTGTCTGTCTGTCTGTCTGTCTGTCTGTCTGTCTGTCTGTCTGTCTGTCTGTCTGTCTGTCTGTCTGTCTGTCTGTCTGTCTGTCTGTCTGTCTGTCTGTCTGTCTGTCTGTCTGTCTGTCTGTCTGTCTGTCTGTCTGTCTGTCTGTCTGTCTGTCTGTCTGTCTGTCTGTCTGTCTGTCTGTCTGTCTGTCTGTCTGTCTGTCTGTCTGTCTGTCTGTCTGTCTGTCTGTCTGTCTGTCTGTCTGTCTGTCTGTCTGTCTGTCTGTCTGTCTGTCTGTCTGTCTGTCTGTCTGTCTGTCTGTCTGTCTGTCTGTCTGTCTGTCTGTCTGTCTGTCTGTCTGTCTGTCTGTCTGTCTGTCTGTCTGTCTGTCTGTCTTCTGTCTGTCTGTCTGTCTGTCTGTCTGTCTGTCTGTCTGTCTGTCTGTCTGTCTGTCTGTCTGTCTGTCTGTCTGTCTGTCTGTCTGTCTGTCTGTCTGTCTGTCTGTCTGTCTGTCTGTCTGTCTGTCTGTCTGTCTGTCTGTCTGTCTGTCTGTCTGTCTGTCTGTCTGTCTGTCTGTCTGTCTGTCTGTCTGTCTGTCTGTCTGTCTGTCTGTCTGTCTGTCTGTCTGTCTGTCTGTCTGTCTGTCTGTCTGTCTGTCTGTCTGTCTGTCTGTCTGTCTGTCTGTCTGTCTGTCTGTCTGTCTGTCTGTCTGTCTGTCTGTCTGTCTGTCTGTCTGTCTGTCTGTCTGTCTGTCTGTCTGTCTGTCTGTCTGTCTGTCTGTCTGTCTGTCTGTCTGTCTGTCTGTCTGTCTGTCTGTCTGTCTGTCTGTCTGTCTGTCTGTCTGTCTGTCTGTCTGTCTGTCTGTCTGTCTGTCTGTTGTCTGTCTGTCTGTCTGTCTGTCTGTCTGTCTGTCTGTCTGTCTGTCTGTCTGTCTGTCTGTCTGTCTGTCTGTCTGTCTGTCTGTCTGTCTGTCTGTCTGTCTGTCTGTCTGTCTGTCTGTCTGTCTGTCTGTCTGTCTGTCTGTCTGTCTGTCTGTCTGTCTGTCTGTCTGTCTGTCTGTCTGTCTGTCTGTCTGTCTGTCTGTCTGTCTGTCTGTCTGTCTGTCTGTCTGTCTGTCTGTCTGTCTGTCTGTCTGTCTGTCTGTCTGTCTGTCTGTCTGTCTGTCTGTCTGTCTGTCTGTCTGTCTGTCTGTCTGTCTGTCTGTCTGTCTGTCTGTCTGTCTGTCTGTCTGTCTGTCTGTCTGTCTGTCTGTCTGTCTGTCTGTCTGTCTGTCTGTCTGTCTGTCTGTCTGTCTGTCTGTCTGTCTGTCTGTCTGTCTGTCTGTCTGTCTGTCTGTCTGTCTGTCTGTCTGTCTGTCTGTCTGTCTGTCTGTCTGTCTGTCTGTCTGTCTGTCTGTCTGTCTGTCTGTCTGTCTGTCTGTCTGTCTGTCTGTCTGTCTGTCTGTCTGTCTGTCTGTCTGTCTGTCTGTCTGTCTGTCTGTCTGTCTGTCTGTCTGTCTGTCTGTCTGTCTGTCTGTCTGTCTGTCTGTCTGTCTGTCTGTCTGTCTGTCTGTCTGTCTGTCTGTCTGTCTGTCTGTCTGTCTGTCTGTCTGTCTGTCTGTCTGTCTGTCTGTCTGTCTGTCTGTCTGTCTGTCTGTCTGTCTGTCTGTCTGTCTGTCTGTCTGTCTGTCTGTCTGTCTGTCTGTCTGTCTGTCTGTCTGTCTGTCTGTCTGTCTGTCTGTCTGTCTGTCTGTCTGTCTGTCTGTCTGTCTGTCTGTCTGTCTGTCTGTCTGTCTGTCTGTCTGTCTGTCTGTCTGTCTGTCTGTCTGTCTGTCTGTCTGTCTGTCTGTCTGTCTGTCTGTCTGTCTGTCTGTCTGTCTGTCTGTCTGTCTGTCTGTCTGTCTGTCTGTCTGTCTGTCTGTCTGTCTGTCTGTCTGTCTGTCTGTCTGTCTGTCTGTCTGTCTGTCTGTCTGTCTGTCTGTCTGTCTGTCTGTCTGTCTGTCTGTCTGTCTGTCTGTCTGTCTGTCTGTCTGTCTGTCTGTCTGTCTGTCTGTCTGTCTGTCTGTCTGTCTGTCTGTCTGTCTGTCTGTCTGTCTGTCTGTCTGTCTGTCTGTCTGTCTGTCTGTCTGTCTGTCTGTCTGTCTGTCTGTCTGTCTGTCTGTCTGTCTGTCTGTCTGTCTGTCTGTCTGTCTGTCTGTCTGTCTGTCTGTCTGTCTGTCTGTCTGTCTGTCTGTCTGTCTGTCTGTCTGTCTGTCTGTCTGTCTGTCTGTCTGTCTGTCTGTCTGTCTGTCTGTCTGTCTGTCTGTCTGTCTGTCTGTCTGTCTGTCTGTCTGTCTGTCTGTCTGTCTGTCTGTCTGTCTGTCTGTCTGTCTGTCTGTCTGTCTGTCTGTCTGTCTGTCTGTCTGTCTGTCTGTCTGTCTGTCTGTCTGTCTGTCTGTCTGTCTGTCTGTCTGTCTGTCTGTCTGTCTGTCTGTCTGTCTGTCTGTCTGTCTGTCTGTCTGTCTGTCTGTCTGTCTGTCTGTCTGTCTGTCTGTCTGTCTGTCTGTCTGTCTGTCTGTCTGTCTGTCTGTCTGTCTGTCTGTCTGTCTGTCTGTCTGTCTGTCTGTCTGTCTGTCTGTCTGTCTGTCTGTCTGTCTGTCTGTCTGTCTGTCTGTCTGTCTGTCTGTCTGTCTGTCTGTCTGTCTGTCTGTCTGTCTGTCTGTCTGTCTGTCTGTCTGTCTGTCTGTCTGTCTGTCTGTCTGTCTGTCTGTCTGTCTGTCTGTCTGTCTGTCTGTCTGTCTGTCTGTCTGTCTGTCTGTCTGTCTGTCTGTCTGTCTGTCTGTCTGTCTGTCTGTCTGTCTGTCTGTCTGTCTGTCTGTCTGTCTGTCTGTCTGTCTGTCTGTCTGTCTGTCTGTCTGTCTGTCTGTCTGTCTGTCTGTCTGTCTGTCTGTCTGTCTGTCTGTCTGTCTGTCTGTCTGTCTGTCTGTCTGTCTGTCTGTCTGTCTGTCTGTCTGTCTGTCTGTCTGTCTGTCTGTCTGTCTGTCTGTCTGTCTGTCTGTCTGTCTGTCTGTCTGTCTGTCTGTCTGTCTGTCTGTCTGTCTGTCTGTCTGTCTGTCTGTCTGTCTGTCTGTCTGTCTGTCTGTCTGTCTGTCTGTCTGTCTGTCTGTCTGTCTGTCTGTCTGTCTGTCTGTCTGTCTGTCTGTCTGTCTGTCTGTCTGTCTGTCTGTCTGTCTGTCTGTCTGTCTGTCTGTCTGTCTGTCTGTCTGTCTGTCTGTCTGTCTGTCTGTCTGTCTGTCTGTCTGTCTGTCTGTCTGTCTGTCTGTCTGTCTGTCTGTCTGTCTGTCTGTCTGTCTGTCTGTCTGTCTGTCTGTCTGTCTGTCTGTCTGTCTGTCTGTCTGTCTGTCTGTCTGTCTGTCTGTCTGTCTGTCTGTCTGTCTGTCTGTCTGTCTGTCTGTCTGTCTGTCTGTCTGTCTGTCTGTCTGTCTGTCTGTCTGTCTGTCTGTCTGTCTGTCTGTCTGTCTGTCTGTCTGTCTGTCTGTCTGTCTGTCTGTCTGTCTGTCTGTCTGTCTGTCTGTCTGTCTGTCTGTCTGTCTGTCTGTCTGTCTGTCTGTCTGTCTGTCTGTCTGTCTGTCTGTCTGTCTGTCTGTCTGTCTGTCTGTCTGTCTGTCTGTCTGTCTGTCTGTCTGTCTGTCTGTCTGTCTGTCTGTCTGTCTGTCTGTCTGTCTGTCTGTCTGTCTGTCTGTCTGTCTGTCTGTCTGTCTGTCTGTCTGTCTGTCTGTCCTGTCTGTCTGTCTGTCTGTCTGTCTGTCTGTCTGTCTGTCTGTCTGTCTGTCTGTCTGTCTGTCTGTCTGTCTGTCTGTCTGTCTGTCTGTCTGTCTGTCTGTCTGTCTGTCTGTCTGTCTGTCTGTCTGTCTGTCTGTCTGTCTGTCTGTCTGTCTGTCTGTCTGTCTGTCTGTCTGTCTGTCTGTCTGTCTGTCTGTCTGTCTGTCTGTCTGTCTGTCTGTCTGTCTGTCTGTCTGTCTGTCTGTATAACGCATAAACTCATGAACCGATACACGGAAAAACACCAAATTTTAAACTTAAGCTTTGTTTCCAGCGTCTAATGAGCTGATTAGATTTTGGGCAGAGTCGGAACATCTGGGGGGGTACTTTATAGGTGGTCATTTTTTATATTTTATGAAATATATCTGTTATTTACGTTTGGGGAAGAAGAATTCTTCAAATAAAAGTTACTTTTTATTTTATTATCTGTAATTTTTGTTATATACAAAATTTTTCATAAAATGGTCCGTATTCGCGAAATTTGACAAAATGTAAAAAAATATTTTTTTTTTGTAAAAATTGTTCAAACAAAAGTTGTTTGTAATATAATTCTCTATAATTTTTATCCTATAGATAATTTCTCTAAAATGGACCGTATTCGAGATATTTGAGAAAATGTGTAAATTTCGAAATTTGAAGAAAACTCAAAAACGGATAAAGAAAAAAAATATTAAATTTTTAAACTTAAGTTTTATTTCGGCCTGACGTGAAATGATTAGATTTTGGACAAAGTCGGAACATCTGGGGGGGGGGGGGGGGGGGGGGGGGGTACTTTATGGGAGGCCGTTTTTTATATTTTATGGAATATATCTGTTATTTATGTTTGGAGAAAAAAAATTGTTCAAATAAAAGTTACTTCTAATATTATTATCTATAATTTTTGATTTATGTAAAAATTTCCTGAAATGGTCCCGTATTCGAAAAATTTGACAAAATGTGCAAAATTCTGATTTTTATGAAAATTGTTGAAATAAAAGTTGTTTGCGATATCGATCTCTATAATATTTGTTCATACATGATTTTTTTAAAATGGACCGTAATGGAAAAATTGTAGGAAAAGGGCTAAATTTAAATTTTTCAGTATTTTCATTTTCAATGAATATCTATAGAAAATGTTTCGCGGTAGATGTATGTGGACAATGTATATATTTAGTTTATCCTCTAAACATTTATAGAGATGCTGCAATAGGTTGTACAAAATAACCGGAAAAAGCCTGTAATAACTAGATAGGAAAGTCATGTGTTGGACACATCAGATTTTTTCTTAAAATTGAAGCTTTTTATATATAATTTTTTGTAAAACATTTCTTAAAATTATTGACCTACAAATTACTTTATGTTTTTTCTTTTTTTTTATAATGGTATTTAGTTATTTTAAAGATTCTAAATATTTGAAAACTCTTCCACAAACCATAATTAATATTATGTATGGTCTACTTTTAAAATTTAAATATTTTTTTAGAATCAGAGGTAGAGTCTGCACTGACATCTTAATTTGTATCCAGCTATTAGGATTGGACTTCCCAAAGGGATTGTGTCAGTAACTAATCACAAGAATCTATTCTAAAAGTTTCTAGTAAATTTTTTCTCAAAACAACTTTTTTTATGATATAAAATTGAATGTGAATTCAAATTTGATATGTTGATACTCATTTCTATTTCGTATTAACTTATAATTAATTAAAATTAAATCATCATAACATTAGTTACACAACTTATTTATAAGTATGTACTAGTATTGTACCTTACGTACATTTTTGAACTATAAAATATTTCAACAAAAGTATTGTCCGTTACAATATAGCAGTCGGTAACATATTTTGTATTCGCAGCTCGCCTACCGGCACGCAGCATAGAAAATCGAAGGATCATCCGCGTCCCGCTGATCAGCGGAGCATCCCTGCCTATCGTACAGAGCAAGCAACGTACATGGCCAGGCCGAGATATAAAACACACGAGCCCCGTTCCGTGTCCGTATCAGACGAGATGTCGCTCGTCTTCGGCGATTCATAATAAAATAAGGCATTATCCTACCAAAGTGGCTGTTCGTAGATTGAATATTGATAGCGTATTACGGCTGCGATTTAACGTGTTACGGTTACGGTTTACTGAATAAGGAACAGAACGGTTCTGGGATGAGGATGGCGAGCTAATGGCTGTTGGCGATGGACCAAACTCTCAAAACTCGTTTTCCGATATTACTTCACTACAGGTGTATCGGCTATAGGTCGTGGTTTGATTTAAAAAGTCGGTTTTTAGGTTGACGGTGTTGCATACAATAGCAAAAGTGCTTAATTTTGATATGCAACACGCGTATTTGTATTTTTTCTTTGACATACGAAATAAGATTGATACTGGAGATAGACGTGTGTGTTTTGATGATCAAGGTATTGATGATGATTAGTTATAAATCAGACAAAACACATTTGAAGTTGATGAATTGGCAAGTGTTCTAGGAAACAAAAATATTTGGAGACCTCTGATCTAGAAAATGACTTAAATGCATTTAATAGCTAGAAATTAAATCTACAATATTTACAAAAGAGCTGAAGTGTCTTAGATGACTTTCAACAATCTTTTGACTATTGAAAAGACTTGATTTGATTCAAAATTATCATACAATAAGTACATAAACATTGGTAAAATCTAGTATTGGTTTGAAACTGTACTAGGTATTGAGTAGCTAGAATTCACATAATATAAAAAGCAATGTCTAGTCTATTATGTGTATTAATTTTATGGTAACCGTGGCGATACTGATTACTTTTTGGAAGAAATACCATAAATAATAAGCACCATCTTTTAGAAAACAATGTTAAAAAACCAAGAATCATCCAAAAGAACTTAAAGAGAAATGTTAAATCAAATAAATATCTAACTTCTAATATTTAAATAAGTAGTGATGCAGTCTTATGCATCCTCATTGTTTATTCTGAAAGATACAGTTCTTAAAAACCTTTGTTGAATACATTTAATGTTGTTAGTATAAAAATACTGCGCAAACAAGTGAAACATAAAACGTTTTAAAAGCCAGTATACTTATATTTCTAGAAATTTTAAATATAAAACTAAGTAGCTGATAACCTTAACTTACCAAGTTATTTATATTATACAAAAGACAACCTATTACCAATAATAATTACTTCCATATTATTCCTATCTGACCATTCTTTATTTAAGTTTCCTTCCAGTTTTAAAACAGTGATTGATGTTTGAAATCTTGTATCAATTCGGAAATATCATTTACAATTAACTTGATTAAAATCGGTCCCAAGTGGGAACCCTGAGGAACCTTAGATGTATCCATAATTGAATTGGAAATAAAATTTTTGATTTTAACTTACTTACTGCTTTCTTTATCCACTAAGTTAACCAGTTTGGAAAATTAATTTGACTAATATTATTAAGTACTACATTATGTCAAAGACTTTACTGAAGTCAGTATATAGGGGATTGACCTGGACACCTTGTCTTAAGGATAATATAGTATAATTTTGACAAATTTAATAATTTGTAACTGAGGATCTTTTAGGATAAAACCCATGCTATTCACAATTTAATTACAGTGTCAAGATGTATAATTTGTAATTAATAACTTCATTAATGTTTGTGTAACTCCTAATCGATAGTTTTTAGCATTATTCTTAGCGCCAATTTTATAAATTTATTATATCAGTATATTCATTCAATCATGGAATGAAACCCTGTACTGAATCTCTAAAGAAAACTTTCCTTTATTCTACATGTTGGAAAAATTGTATTAACCCAATTTTCCGTACCTCAACCTTTTAAGTAAATTCAATTTTAATCATGGGATTCTTTTCTAAGTACTCAAACCGGCTCTATCCGAGACTTTTTCAACACAATAAAAAACCTTCTCTCACATAAACAAAACTAAAACGTGTAAATACAGGGCCGGCATCAGCTCAGATTGCAGACAAATTGATACTGTAGGTTATATTTAAACAGTGCATAAACGTCATGGTTATTTTGGGACACCCTGTATAGATAAATAAGGGCTTTATTCATCATGAAGTCCTGGGCAAAATACAATTTGGATTCTTACAAAAAAAACTATTACTGAAGATGCGGCATTAAACTTATTTACACCTATAATCAAGGCTTTGGCCCGATCAAGTAAATGCCTAGTGGTTTTCCTTGATTTGGTTTCTCATTCTGATCTCTTAATCAGAATTAACAACTATAAAGGTTCACTTTATTTACTTAGAAATTATTTAACAAAGAACCCAAAAAGTAAAAATAAGAGTACCTACCCAATTCTATTTTAAAAATATATAAACAGCATCTTCAATATAAACCATTTTAAAGGAAAACATTTATGTTATGCTAATGACAATGCTCTTGTTGTCACTGGCAAATCTTGAGATTAAGTTAAATTAAAAGAAATAGCCTTAAAGACTCTTGATTCAAACAGAATCAAGTCAAAGCTTGTCTGGAACTGCCTTGGAATACTAAATGATCTAACAACCCACAACAAGGTAAAAGTAGCGTGGGTACCAGGCAGAGATAACAAGGGAGATATAACTACTCATTCATAAAATAGAATATCTATGATGCCAACATCAAATTAGTCAATTTGGGATCAGGAGAGGAAAAACGTGATGTGTGAGGTAAGGGAGGGGATATACTGCAGGACTGAAGGCCGTACACGTTTGTTAGTCGCAGCGGAGTTTAAATAAATTGCATTGGCGTACCCCAGGAACGGGATAAATTAAATTATTTAAAAATATATGTTTTTTTTAACCCCGTAAAAATTTTTGTATTTTAATATAGATATATTGAGCAGTAGTACAAATATGTTTTCTGCAAAATTCGTTGAGTTTTTTAATTCATTAACGATATATAAATTTAGAAGACTTTTAAAGGCATCTTTTTTTTACAGATGATAGAAATTTGTATATATTTCTAATATGCACCAGAGTTTAATCGGGCCGTACAAAAGTTATCTAAATAAAAAAATTGAAGCTAATTAAAAAATATACGATAATAAATAAAATAATACTATTTCTATAAAATTTGCTGTCGCTAATTTATAAAAGTCACTGGTTCTAAATATCCAGGGTTTGTTCTTAGATCAAACAATAATTTTTTTTAGTCCACATGGATATTAGCTTATCTACGTACAGAATACAAAACGAAAAAGTATGCTATTGCATTCATTTAAACGGATATATTTCATATCTATTCTAGGTAGTTCATATTTTGGTCACCCAATACAATTCTTTTTAAAATGTTAAATAAGTGACAATTGTGTCAAACTAATCGTCAGTATATTCAATTATTGAGATTAAATATACATTAAAATGAGTTATTTTTGTGTCGAATAGATAAATAGTAAATATTTTTTTTACATAAAACTAAGAGGCGTCACACTATAAAACTCAAAGAAAATAATAATGTAAATATTCTTTTAAAATCCATGTTCAAAACTATCTGCCTCAATGTGTAAACTGTTGGTATTTCCAATGAATCAATCAATCCCTTATTTATAAATAAACAATTTATATCCTATTTCCTGGAATTGTTTTAATCCTATTTTCTATATTAAAACAAAAATAGAATTCTAAACAGGTAGGTAATCAATATGTATTTATGGACATATGTAAATAATCTTTATAAATACATAGATTATAGTTTTAAGAGAGTATTTCTTTTAAATTAGATTTTAAGTGTTTATCAAAATAGTTCATGAAAATTCTACCGGAATGCAATAGCTAAAAATTACAAGTAAAATATTTATTCCTATTTTTTTTTATTTATGAAATTGACAGTAATGTTCTGAATTATTTCTAAAAAAAAAATTGTACCTATTTAAAATTAAGTGCTAAATATTATTTTTGCTGTTTTGATAGAATAATGTTTATCCGCTGAAACAAGGGATTTCAAAGAACTAAAATATACCGGGGTGTTCAAATTAAAGTGTTACAGCTAAAGACCGCCTATTATAAAAGAAACGTATCAGACGAAAGTATTATAGTTTTGTGGGGAAAAAGTTTTGGCTAAAATCGTTTTTTTATAGCTAACCATAATATGGTCAACTTTTTTTTTCGTCCAGCAAAATTTTCAAGTAGCTGTTACTCAAAAAGTAAAAGTCGAACAAAAAAAATATTTCCATCAAAAGTTTCTTATTTTTTTATGTATTTTAAGAATATGAAAAAAAAAATAATGGGGTTCCAATTTAATAAACAAAGTCCATCTCGATATGGCCATAATATGGTCAGCTATAAAAAAAATTAAATTAGCCAAAATGTTTCCCTCAAAAAAACTATAAAACTTTTGGTCTGAAACTTTTTTTCTAAGATACATATTTTCGGCGGGTATTTAACTGTAACACTTTAATTTGAACACCCGGTATATTTAGAATTTTTGCTTCTTAATGTGATTTATTTATTTAATTGATCCTAATGTACTGAATTATTAGTAGGTACGAAATTTTTTTTTTTAATTTTCTGCTGTTTTGGTAAAAATTTTATCCATGGAAACGCGAACCTTTAATCATAGTCGATTGTAGATTTCTCAAGATTTTTTTTGTACAGTGAAATAACAATAATTTTTTGACATGCCTAGGTACTAAAAGCAAAAGTTTTGCCAAATAACATTACCTATGAAACTTTTTTCAATTAAATTGAATCATTTTAAAACCCGTTTTAAAGAGATTTTATAAAAAAAATGCAGAATTTTTACACAAATTCGATTTTTACATAAGATTAACTAGGTACTTTGAGATTTTTTAGGAATATTCCTAGTACTAATTTTAAAATTTCGCATCTTCTCCTGTTTTGTTAAGGCTAATTAACAACCATGGTTAATTCAAAACATTAATAATACTAATAATTTAAAAATATATAAGATACTTTTCGTAATTGGTACGTCTATGATAAGTAAATTCTAACCTATAAATACTTACATATGAAACGAAGAATTTGGGTCCAATTTGTCTTGTTTTTTACAAATTTTGCACTGTTTCACCATTTTTAAAGTTTGTATGTTAACAAAATAATGGGAAAGCACTTTCACAAGAAAAAACTGAGAAAATCCGATGAACAATAACACTAAACAATCTCTACAACGCCAACTGTCAAAACAAGTTGATGGAATTATGAATGAATATTTTATATTCCGTTGTCTAAGCTCACAATAAACAACGTAATATGCCCCGCCTACAAAATACTAGCTGTTGCCACATCTCGTAAAAAATACTTGATATTTAATATACCACTAACAAGTTTTGGAATTTATTGAAAATAATTACATCTAATTTAGTGAAATTATATCTAATTTAGTTAAATTTGATATAACAAATGATTCAACATTTTTATGGGTTCAGTTGCAGTAAAATAGGTTGAATTATTTTAGCTTTTTTAATATATGTAAATAATTGTGTAAAAAAAAACGAGAATAATGAAATAGGCATATGACAACAGCGGATATTATACCCTAGTGTATCCCTTAGAATATGTCTTATTCACGACAGCACGATATTTGTAAGTAACTACATCTCCTGTTATCTCTGGTACCAGGGCACAAAAGTATCCAAGGAAATGAAAAGGCTGATAAACTCGCCAAAGAGGGATCAGATTTACCATTCACAGGACTCAAACCTGTATTTGGGATAAGCAAAACCTCTGCTCGATAGGCAGTGAACAGGAGCACCAAATTCACTGGCAACAGATAAGAGGGCACAGAATCAGTAAGCTCATGCTAAGGGGACCAAACCCACGCATGACTACTAAGGCATTACAACTCGCAAGGCCTCAGATATCCACCATTGTGGGCTTACTAACGGGACACTGCTTGCTGAAACACCTTCATGTGATGGGATTACACAATGATCTCACAAGAAACCTCATACCATGTGATCTTCGAATGCGAAGCTCTTACTAGGCAACGTTTCATCCTTTTCGGCCTAGAACCGGAAAGAACGCTCCAGGAACACTTCGTAGGGAACCTATTAAAACTAATACAGGACTATTTCAAAGATAGTACCTGAATACAGGGAAAGCAGGGGAATACAATAGACCCAAGAGACCGCAGAGTTCTGGGCCAAACCTAACCCTACCTGCTTACAACCGATAAAGATAAAGATAAAACTAGTACATAAAAAGAAATAAACATGTTACTTACATTACAAAATGTTAAAGAGTCTTGAATAGCAAATTTTAGAGTATTAGAGATATCCTTTCAAAAATATAATAATAATTCGTTTTCTGTATCAATTTTATAGTATTTTATAATAGGCTGGTTCCAGTATTGCCAGCCTAGTACAATTGTATTAGATCTAGTACATTTTCTAATAGTTTGGTACACTCTAAGCAAAATCTAGTACTTTTTTCTTTTTTAGCGCGTTAACATTTGACGCGTGTAAAATATATTGTTGAGATCCTGCTCCTTTTTTTTGTCGTTCGCTAAAAAGCCTTTTTTTTTTCCTTAAAAAACCAAACCATATCACAATTCATTCGAATATCTGTTACTTTTTCAGAATCTAGTACATTTTTATGCAATCTGTAATAACAGATAACTAAAAGAACCAAAAACTTTTAAACACGAGATATTGGGAAGGGATGGAATGGGAGCGCAGTTTATGTGTTGAAAACGTATCCAATACAAAAGTTGTAGATATTGAAAAATCTAAAACTTGACCTTTTTCAACATAACCTCAAATTTTCCGAGAAAATGGCGAAAAACCGATTTTTCAGTTTTCAATTTTTTTCTAGCGTAAAAATAATTTAATTTACATGAAATTTGGTGAAAGTTAAATTTTTTTAGTGTTAAATAAGCAAGAATTTTTCGAGATATTAACATTTTTCGAAAAAAAAATTAAACTTTATTGATGTTTTTTTCGATTTCAAGGTTTTATAAGGGCTCATTTTAACCGTTAAAATGTGTACTTTCAGATGGTCTATACATGTTGATAGTTTATTTTTGATGGAATCAATAAAAATTGAGAAAAACTGAAATAGGTTAATTTTTTGCATCAGGAAATTCTCAATATCTTTAATATTTTGTATTCTGTTGTTAATAATGGGTTACATTTTAATGAAAAAACCGTTTTCAACCACTAAACTGCAAGCAGATACATTATTATTAACTTTTACTCTTTGTTTACTTCCAAATAAGTAATTAGTAAACCAATTCAAAACACAACCATTAATGCCATATCCAGTAAGTTTCTTTAAGATAATATTGCGATCTATTGTTTCAAATGCTCTCTTTAAGTCTAGAAAAAACTGCTACTACATAGTCTACATCAGTGGTCGCCAACCTGTCGATCGCGAGCTACCGGTAGCTCGCGGAGGCAATTCTGGTAGCTCTCACAACGATTTTAATTTAAAAAATACAAACTGCAAAAATCAGAGAAGCTTCCGAAAATTCCACGAAAAAAATCTAATTGTCATAATATTAAACATAAACAGCGGCAACGTTACGGTGAGCGATCTGCCGCTAACGCCATCAAGCTAGAATCGGCTAGAACCGACCAGCCGGACCAGCGCGTTAGTGTTCGAGAACGATCAGGATTGCTTTGAACGGGATAAATACGCACGACGCGACGACATTGCGCTTAGTTTAAAACTGAACGCGTAACCAACGTCCAGCGGTTGGGTTAGTAGACAACAACAAAAAATAATATTATGGCAAGCAGTTGTAAGAAGGTGAAGACATACCACTCTCATTCGGAATGGGAAGAACAATACTTTTTTACAGAAGTTAAAGATAAAAATGTGTGTTTGTTATGTAATACTTCGGTCTCCGTTGCTAAAAAAGGAAATATTGAGAGACATCATAAAACTGTACATTCTAATTTTGAAAAATCATTCCCACTACATTCTGCCGCCAGAAAAGAAGAAACTGAAACAGTTAAAAAAGCAGTTAATTGTACAACAATCAATATTTTTAAGAACAGTCGACAAAAATAAGGCTGCAACTGAAGCATCGTACCGTGTGTCCCAGATAATTGCACAAAAACAGAAACCTTATGAAGACGGGGGAAATGATAAAACAGGCGTTTTTAGAAGCTGCTGATTCGTTATTTGCCAACTTAAGAAATAAAGACAAGATAGTTTCAGTTATAAAATCTATGCAACTTTCTGCTAATACAGTGATGAGACGTGTAGAAGTAATAAGCAATGATATTTTTTTACAGTTAAGAACTGACTTAGATAACTGTGTTTATTTTTCACTTCAACTGGATGAATCAACAGATGTCGTTGACACTGCCTAGATGGGCGTGTTCGTCGGGATGGTTTTTAGTGATTTTACGATTAAAGATCTTTTGAAGTTTATTCCACTGAAAGGACACACTACTGGACAGGAGTTGTTTTCTCATTTGAAAAATATTATTTCTTTCGAGAAAATTCCAATATCGAAAATGGTAGGCTTGACAACCGATGGCGCTCCAGCTATGGTGGGTTGTGATAAGGGTCTGATGGCGTTATGTCGTAAAGATGAAACTTTTCCGCAATTTCTCTGTTACCACTGTATTATCCATCAGCAAGCATTATGTGGAAATTTCCTGAAACTAAGCAACGTTATGAAACTGGTGGTAAAAATTGTGAATAAGATTAGAGCTCAAGCGTTACAAAGAAGATTATTCAAAACCTTGGCCGATGAAGTTGACTGTCAATACGGGGACCTACTCCTTCACTCTGAAGTCCGATGGTTAAGTAGAGGACGGGTGCTGAAACGTTTTAATGATGTCCTATCTGGCACAGTTCAATTTTTCAAACAACGCGATGAACCCACTCCGGAACTAGAAAATTCAATCTGGCTTAGATATTTTGATTTTCTCGTGGATATTGCAGAGAAATTAAACGAACTTAATTTGCAGCTTCAGGGGAGAGACAAAGAACTAGGCGGAAATTATTTCTGATATAAAAGCATTTATCAAAGAGCTGGAGTTTTGGGAACAAAACCTAATTAACAGCGATGCCAAGCATTTTCCTATTCTTTTAGAAAAAATATCTCAAAATCCATTAGAACCCTATCATGTAGAAATAGTTTCTACCCTGAAGAATAACTTCAATAATCGTTTTAAAGATTTCAACGAAATGGCTTTAGTAGCGCAGTTTGTTGTTTCACCCTTTATGGAAATTGATATCCAACAGTTTGCAACTGTGTTATGCAAAACTTTGGCGCAGACATCGCTGCAACAGAAATGGAAGTAATTGAGTTTCAAAATGATTTAGCCTTAAAATCGTTAGTCTCAAGTACCAAATGTATCTGGCCTATTGTAAGTAAAGACAAATATTCAGTTCTATGCCGTGTTGCCTTGAAAGTGAAAGCATTATTCAGCTCAACCTATTTGTGTAAATCTTCTTTTTCCAATATGAAGTTTATTAAGAACAAATATCGCAATCGACTTACAGATGAACATTTGGATAATTGTATTCGAATGGCTTTCTCAAATTATACTGCAAACATTAAAAAAATTATCGATGAGTCTGAGTGTCAGCCTTCTCATTGAACGTGCTTTTTTATTTTTCAATGTTTATGTTCATGATAGTGCGTTACTTTTTTGTTGTTAAAATTAACTATTTTTAAATTTTACGTGACATGCCGTTGTGGCTGGATAAAAGTTTGTGTTTATTTTTCAAACACCTTCGTTTGGTAGGTAGGAATGTAGCTATGAACAAGTACGTACTAGTAATATTAGTTATTTTGTTATTAGTTTATTATTAGTACCTATGTATTAAGTATTACCAGTTAAATAGTAAAATAAATATATATAATGATAAATTAACTGTGGATTATTTAATTTACGTTGCGTTACGTAGCATCGGTGTGGGTAGCTCACTGTTTATTCCAAAATTAACAAAGTAGCTCAACACATTGAGAGGTTGGCAACCATTGTCTACCTCCGTTTTAAATTTACGTAAGGAGAGTTGCAGAGGTGCTTCACAAGAGTGTTTTTTTGTGGAATCCAGATTGGTTAATAAATAAAATATTGTAATTGTGTTCAATATGTTGAAGAGTTTGTTCATATACAACTGATTCAAGCACTTTTTCTGTAGGTGGCAAAGTATTTATAGGTCAGAATTCCAAAGCTTTATTGTATTATTTACTTTAGGAATTGGAACTACTGTACTTATTTTTAGTGAATCTGGTACTATTTAGTCTGAAGAGAATTATTAATTAGATTTGAGATAACATGACCACACGTTTCAAATACTTCTTTCAACATTTTGGAAATTAAGGATTTCATAATTAGTACATTTTTATTGTCCAACGACTTTACAATTACTCTCAATTCACTTAATGACAACAACCGAAAATTTGAAAATTGAGGATATATATTATAGTTACAGAAATTTTCTGTTATTTTAGTAGAGATGCTATCTACTATTTGAGTAATGCTACCTATAAAAAATATATTAAATTTACTTGCAATTTCAGTAACATTATGGTCGATTTGGGGAGCACGTTACAAAATCTACAAACTATTGAAATCTGAAATCAAACACCTATTCATTCCTCTCGTAATATATACCTGCTGATGACTCTAGGTGAAGGTAGAATAGGGACCAAAGTTTAGTAGAAGAAGAACCAGTTGGAAAAGGTAAACAAAATGGGGTATATAAATGTCAGAAATATATATTGGAAAAGCTAGTATTGTGTTGATAATCAATAAAAGGGGTAAAAGCAAGGTAGTTTTTAGTATTTTCTATCAGATTTTTAATAGTGAGAATAATTTTTAATACCGAACAAATAGTTGGTCAAGATTTCGTTGCAGGACTTATTTGAAAAAAGCTAAGTGAATATTTCGACTTAATATTTATTAATATGACTATTAAAACTGATAGCTATTACTATAATATTATAAAATTATATATTTATATATAAAGTACGGGTAATTTATGCCTCTGTAAATCTAAACCGTAACAGTTGCTTGAAACTCTTGTAGATTTACAATGCTGCGTAACACTTTATAACTCATTATAACAAATAACGTATATGTTTTTCGTATGTTCTTCCACACAGCCGGTCCTGTATAAAAAGGACTGGGGAGTCCTGAAAACGCCAAATTCCATTAGGACTGGGCCTTCCTGAGTAGAATTATAGCAAATCCTTTTGTCCCCATTGCTGAGAACCGCGCGCCCCGACTCTAAGGCACTAATTGTATACAAAACCAACAAATTAGTAGACACATTCAAGTTTAATGAGATATCCATTTGCAGTGACAGCGTCTTCAAAGGTATTATGGAAAAAACAGGATATTTTTAATAAACAATGATATCAACACTTAATCTTGTCATACAGTTGTAAATATAACATCATTGTTAATATAATTAATTAAATAGCATGTCTGGAGCTTTATTTGTAACTTTAACAACTTATAACATTGTTTTTAAGCGTTTACGAGAATGTATATGGATGTATTCTGTTTTAATTTTCATTTGGATTAGGATTATAGTTACCGTTCAGTGTTAGCTTTAGTAATATTTATTTATCAGTAATATTATGTATTTTACATTGTTTAAAACTTAATTATTTTTGGTGGTAGTACAATTTAGTAAAAAGAAATTTTTTAGTGTAAACATGATTATATTAGTTATAATATGATGTTTAGGTTTACTGTAGGTACACGTGGGATATGTTCTTGGGCAGTCCTGTATATATATATATTTTTGTTGTTCGTTTTATTCCCCACCTCTTTAAGCTTGTAAATAAATTGTCCTGATTTACTATTATTAACAACCAACTTTTCTATAAATTATGTTACACGATGTTAGTTTTAATTTTACCAAATATAAATATATACAAAATTTATAAATTTTGAATATTTTCTTAATAAAATATGAATCAAACTTACTCGTATTATTAAATAATTTCATTTTGGTCCTTATTTACGACATCAATACATTGCCACATTTTTCAATTTCTGTACAATGTAAATCTCATAATTAAATTAATAAATTAGTGTTAAATTTCCGCAAACCCCTGTACATTCTCTAGTCCAGCCTCTACGGCTTTCCCGAATCTATCCGGACCATTTTGTAACCCTAATGGGGCACATATATCTGTCGAAAAAGTCATTACGATCGGCTACCAGAGACATCTATCGGCCCCAAAATTCTTTCGATGGTGGTGAATTATCGGAGCACGATTTGTCAAAATCTCCACTATACCGGTGTAGGGACACCCTGGGGGCCGTTGGAAAATGCTTGAATTGCAGATAAAAAGATTTTTGGCTGTACGTTCTAAGAGAAATTAGGTCAGCACTATTTTCTGATAAAAAAAAAATTGAAAAAAAACGCGGGCTAGTAATTATACACAAATAATTTTTATCTCTGTTTATTTCAGGATATTATTCAATATATGTATGCTCACATACCTTAAGAAGTAGTTATTGAGGCTCCCAAATAATGTGAACTCAGTATTGCATTCGTGCCGATTAAAAAAATTCTTATCCTTACTTTTTAATACTCAAGTGTGAAAAAGTGTGAAAAAATGTGAAAATGTGTGAAAATGTGTGAAAAAGTGTGAAAAAGTGTGAAAAAATGTGAAAAAGTGTGAAAAAGTGTGAAAAAGTGTGAAAAAGTGTGAAAAAGTGTGAAAAAGTGTGAAAAAGTGTGAAAAAGTGTGAAAGACTGTGAAAAAGTGTGGAAGAGTGTGGAAGAGTGTGAATAAGTGATAAAAAGTGTTAAAAAGTGTTAAAAAGTGTTAAAAAGTGTTAAAAAGTGTTAAAAAGTGTTAAAAAGTGTTAAAAAGGTGTTAAAAAGTGTTAAAAAGTGTTAAAAATTGTTAAAAAGTGTTAAAAAGTGTTAAAAAGTGTAAAAGTGTGAAAAAAGTGTGAAAAAAGTATGAAAAAAGTGTGAAAAAAGTGTGAAAAAAGTGTGAAAGCTGTGAAAAAAGTGGAAAAAAAGTGTTAAAAAGTGTGAAAAGGTGAGAGAAAGTTTGAAAAAGTGTTAAAAAGTGTTAAAAAAGTGCGTAAAAGTGTGAAAAAATGTGAAAATGTGTAAAAATGTGTTAAAAACTGTTAAAAAATTGTAAAAGTGACAAAGGTGTGAAAAAAGTGTGAAAAAAGTGAAAAAAGTGTAAAAAAAGTGTTAAAAAGAGTGAAAAAGTGTGAAAAAGTTTTAAAAAGTGCGTAAGAGTGTAAAAAATGTGAGAAGGTTTAAAAAGGTGTAAAAAAATGTAAAAATATGTGAAAAAGTGTGAAGAAACGTGAAAAAATGTAAGAAAAATCGCTCATATAGCTAAGAAGTAGTTATTGAGGCTCCCAAATAACGTGAGCTCAGATTGCATTCGTTCCGATGAAAAAAAAATTCTTATCCCTACTTTTTAATACTCAAATACGAAAAAAATGTGAAAATGTGTGTAAAAGTGTAATAAAATGTGAAAAAATGTGAAAAAGTGTGAAGAAACGTGAAAAAGTGTACGAAAAATCACCTGGTCGTCTGTGCATACGTACGTAATAATATAATAATATTGATGATAATAATAATGCCAAAACCCGTTGTCTTTGAAACAATAAAATTATATTTATGTGGGACTAATTTTGAGTCATTTTTTACCAACCATAATAATAATTTTTCTTATGTCGCTTTGTATTTTAACAAAATTATTTTTGTAACTATTTAAATAATAATGTTTTAACTTTAACTTAATGGGTCACTTAAGAACCCCCATCCACTCCACTTTTTACCAGCCGTTTTTCGGTGTTTTTCAACGTTTTTTGACGCTTTTCAAAGTTTTTCGACGTTTTTAGCACTTTTTATTTTATTTTAAATATTAACTCCACTTTGAAAAACGTCAAAAAACGTCGAAAAGTAAAAAACGTTAACAATCGTTAACAATCGTTAACAATCGTTAAAAAACGTTAAAAAAGATATAAAAAACGTTAAGAAACGTTAAAAAAGTTAAAAAACGTTAAAAAAACGTTAAAAAAAACGTTAAAAAAAACGTTAAAAAACGTCAAAAAACGTTAAAAAACGTTAAAAAACGTTTACAAAAACATTAAAAAATGTTTTAAACGTTAAAAAAAAAGTTAAAAAAACGTTAAAAACGTTAAAAAACCGTTTAAAAAACGTTAAAAAAACGTTAAAAAAACGTTTAAGAAACGTTTAAAAAACGTTAAAACTTTATTAGATGTAACACCTTAGTTAGCAGGGTTGCCAACTGAGTACGCTTCTTATACCAACTAAATATTCAACAATCCTCATACAGTTATGTATAGACACAAATTGCGTTAAACTATTTGAAATTAAAAGAATGCGAATTTTAATGTATTTAGTTTTATACAGGTGGTATTTGCAACAATTTTGCAAGGGCAGGCTTAAGGGGTTAAGGGTTAAAATAGTTTTAAATAAACATGCTTGAATGGAAAAGGAATCAAATATGTTGATATGGGTAGATTTAAGAAATAGAAGCCAGGTTTAAGGTGTGAATGTGTCAAGTGGACAGGCGTAGGATTAAATGGATCAAATAATGACTAACGGGACCAAATATTCTTACACACATTGTTGAACTTATACGTATAACGTTAATTCCAAAAATTCAAAACTTTCACTTTAGTAACCATAAAAATATTTTGAAACATCATAAATGCAAAAAAAACATCGCATACGTTTCGTGAAAGCTCTCTCGCTTCGTTGCACCCCATCATAAAAGGGGTGTAAAATTAAAATATTAAATAAAAATTTGTAAGCAATGAATGCAAAACCCTGTTATTAGGGTTCGGGTTATTTTTCGCACAATGTTCGACTTTATAGGCTGATCCACCCCGATGTTTTGTAACACAATCAAGTCGCAACATTGAGAAACGTCACTTTTAAAGTGACAGATTGAACGGCGTGACCGACCCCATTTCAACGTTCGGGGGAGACGCGAATTTTAACATTATAAAAGGTAATGGACAATGGTGACTGCGACGCCGGGAAGGGGTGAGAATTGGAGAGGAGGAGGGATAGACGTTTTAAGAGTATTGGATCGAGACATTCTGGTCGTGATTTTTTTAAATATACTGTAAGTTTTGCGAATAAAATATTTACGAGTGAACCTCAGAAAGCACAGATACTAGATACTATCAAATTGTTCAATGTACACGATATTTACCACAAAATAAATAAAAATTCACCATTGACATGACATTGACAATTAATATGACACTGACACTTAGCGTAGTGTTTAGCGTAAAATATAAATTTTTTGCCTAATAACTAGGGGGAGATACAATGCACAAGGTGTTACAGTTATAAAAATAATTTAATAATGTTAGTCAGTACAATTAGGTTTTTTAACGTCATAAAATAAAATAAGCTATCATTTTTTTATATATCCATCACAATTTTAACAAAAAATGAAAAACGAGTGGCTTTTACAATAATTTTCAACAGTAAGAAAAAATATTTCCGTTCGTACTCTCTTTCAAAATTAATAAGCCCTAAGTGCTCCTAAAAAAAAGAACGTTGAATTATACACCCTAACCCTTGTTAATTTAATTTATATCAACCCAAATCAACTGCTTTTAAGAGAGTCCCTCTTTATTTCGAAATCGCCCCTTCTCTTTTCGGCACACGTCACTTTCGTGTCGTGACTCCAAAAGGTTTTAAGAGTATTCATTCGGATTTTTTCTTGTTAAAAATTATTAAATTACTTCGCGCGTTTTTACGAAATGATGAGAAAAAGAAAATCATTAAAAAATAGGGTGATTGAATAACTAAATTCATTAATAAAACATGGCGCAGAGAAGGATATGATGAAATTATTTAGATTAAATAGTTTGAATATCTTCACCTTTGTTTCAGAACATTTCTGAGTGTGTCAAAGAATGAAAAAAATGTGAACCATAATAATTATAATAAACAACTATGCAAGTTCTTGATACATATGCACCTATTCCTTTCAAATTGTGAAGGATCTAATGAAACTTTCATATTAAATAGGAAGATCCTGGATACGATTGCTTCTGACATAAAATGCTTGGGTTTTCTTTTTTTTTTTGAGTTTGCTAAACCGCATGGCAGAATTGTATATTTTATAGAATTGATTTTAATACTGCAAGTACTCTTATTTCATATTCCTACTCAAAAGCTCTCTAACATATACAAAATAAGTTTTCTAAATGAGAATATCAACTTGAAATATCTGTATGTTCATCAGAAATGTTTTAAAAAGTTGCTGCTGCACCGTATTTACGATTTCTTCCAATATTTATATCATAAATAATAAACAACTAAGTATATTAAGTCGCAATGTTTGTACAAGCAGCATTACAATATTTTATGGTTAGCAAATTTCAAGCGACCGAAAATATTCCACGTTCAAATCAGTTTCGTACTTTAGACTTTGAAAAAAAAAGGCGACCTGTTTGTAGGAATTTCGACAAAAAGTGGGCTTAGCCCATTATTCATCCCTTATCGGCTCGAGCAGATATCGCGAGGGGGTGAAAAAGTTATCCCACTTTCAAAACTGAAATAATTATCCCACTTCTGAAAACTGAAAAAGTGATTTATATACGTTGCCATGCAGAATTATTTGACCTAGTTGCTAAACATTTTTCAACGGTTGGTATTATTTATCGCCTCTCTCAAAATTCGGTTATCTACGTGAAAATACTAATACTTACAGATCACGTGATTAATTTTTCTTTAAAGTAATTTATTTTTGAGGAATATTCTTACAAGAAGTATTCACACAGTTTAAAGTGTTGTACAATTAAATTTAAAATTATTTTTTTCAGAATATTACTGTTAAAACACCATGAGTCATTCATACGCTAGATTTATTAATTCAGGCAATAATAAATAAAATTACTATTAGTAACTGAATACATATTACCAAATTAGGTAGCTATTACAGACAGTATTGCTTTACAAAAGAAGCAGTAGCAGACAGTTAAGAGTTAGAAGGTAATGTCTGGTCTGACTCATAAATATTCCAATGGTGTAAAAGGAAAAATTGACTACAGGCGGTATTACTTGGTCGTGTAGGTAATAGCAGAATAATAAAAAGCTAGATACAATATTCTGGCCTGACGGTAGTTTTTATTATTCTGGCCTGACAGTGAACTAGAAAATTAGTAATATTTTAACTCATTAAAAGGAACGGTATGGAAATATATTATTCACTGTCATAAGTATCTTTATTAACGTTGGGCATGTCTTTATTATCATCATCCTCAGATAAATCGTTATCAACATCAGCAAAACTTTTTTTTAAATTAGAGACATGGTAATTGCCTAAGTCTTTTGCATCTAAGTCTTTAATATTATACACTAGTTTAGAGAGAACATAATGTACTATACACGGAGTGTATTTAAGTGCAAACTTAGCATTAAAATTATTAATTTTAGATTTTAAGACGAAATTCTTTTTCCATAATCTATCACCAACATGATATTCAATATCTCTTTTCCTTAAGTTATAATATTTACAATTTCTATCATAGACCGATTTAAGTTTTTTCCTAACATCAATAACCAATTTAGGTAAATTTTTTGTGTCATCGATACGTTGTAATTTTTCAGATACTGACGGAATATTATTAGAATTATTTGAAATTATACCATAAAAATCTCCATAAAATGAAACGTTACGAGCAAAATTAAGGAAGGATGGTGACTTCATGTTTGGTTGTATTTATGGATTGAATTACTCTAGGCAAAAATATGTTCCAAGAACGATCATTATCATGTATATAACAGCGAAGTGCTGAGACAATTGTCTTAGTGGTTCTTTCAGTATGATTAGCTTGAGGATGATAAACAGAATTGTAAATTATTTTCTGAACTTTGTATTTGCCTGTCATCAAATCTTTAAATTCCTTAGAAACAAAAACACTGCCATTATCTGTAGAAACAATTTGACAAACTCTAAATATGTTAAAGATATGTGTTTTTATAAATTTAATTATACTAGCTGCAGTAGCTCTAGACATAGGATGATCAAAATAAAACTTAGTAAACCAATCTGTTAATATAAGAGCATATTTGTTTCCATTCTTTGTTCTGGGATATATTACAATAATGTCCCATTGATAACCATTGAAAAGGATGATTAATATTTTTATAATTACCCATGATACCAGCTTTAGGTACATTCGCGCTTTTACAAGACGAACAGATATTACATTTTTTAACATCTTTCCTTAAATTTGGCCAATAATTCTGAAATACGAGAGATAGTTTTGGAAATAGCCAAATGACTTCCAGTAACATCATGATAAATTTTAAGAATTTCAGAACGATTCTTATCAGGTACAACAATTTTCCAATTAGTTAAATTGGATATCAAGGGATTATGAGAAAAAAAATGTTTATACAAGATTCCATTTTTAACCTTGAAAGAGGGACATTTTTCAGGACATGAATCAACTTTATGTAACATAGATTTATACCATTTGTTAGGTTTAAATTCTGCAACATCTAAGATAGAAATCTCATTAACTTAAAGAATCATTCACTGTCATAGAACAACCTTTCCTATGCTTAATAGTAAAATCAAATTGGGATAAACGGAGAGCCAAGCGAGCTAAACGACGAGAAGGATTGGACAATTTACAAAGATATTGTAAGCAAGAATGGCCCGTTTCTAAAATGAAATGGATACCCTCAAAATAACACCGAAATTTTTCAACTCCAAAAATACATCCAAGTAGTGGATAATTTTCTTTCACAAGCATGAGCAATTGGGTGTTTAAGACCATCATATTCTTGATATAAGATAGCACCAATTCCAGTTTCACTAGCATCCGTTTGGATAATGAATAGTTTTGAATAATCTGGACTTGCAATTATTGGGCTAGTGGTAAGCATCTTTTTGATCTCCACAAACGCAGCATCAGCTGCTGGTGTCCAACTATAATCTGTCCCTTCTTCTTATTCTTTAATGAGTTATTAATAGGTGAACAAACCGTAGAGAAATTTTTCAGGAACCTCCTGAGGAAATTTTATAATTCAAAATATCAGAAACTTTTTCAGGATCCGTCCTTAAACCACCCTTATCTAAGAAAATTCAAAGGAAGTAAAGAGAATCACGACAAAATTAAATTTTCTCCATATTAATTGTAAGATTAGCATCTTCCAATCTATTAAACAATTTTTTCAAAGTGTCACTGTTCTACCCTAGCTTTATTGGGCTTGACATGTACTGCCTTCGATCATGGTGGACTGTATTCGAAATAGATTACCTGGGGTGAAGGCCTTATGCTCCACCCTGCAGCCTCTGGAAGATATTCTTGAAGTTCTAGTTGAAGCCCTGGGTGTATATTAAAATAAAACCATCACCCTACATTTGAATTTGATATATTCAATGCTTGGTATTTTCACATTTAACATTATTTGTTACATAGAATTATTGAAAAATTTACATATTAACTTTTATCAATCAAATCGCACAATGCTTGGAATTGATTACCGCGAATGCCGGCTTTTTAGGTTAAAGTTTTTGACTTGTTGCTTGGTCGGCTGAGAAAGCGAAAAGTGATTTTTAGTTTTGTGATGCCGTTGTTCGTCAGCTCGCACCGGCTTTCTCTAATTGGTTCTCTAGTCTCGTATGATTGCACGCGAGACTATTGTTTTTAAGATCTGTCTTATGATTGGGTGAAATATGTGTTGATTTCCTTCGTGTCCTGGTACATAGGTTAAGATTTCTTTGACTGATTGCTTAGCTCTATGTAGTCTTTTGCGAGTCCTGATTTGATTTCTGATGAAAGAATAACCAAGTTTATTAATATATTATAGTAATCGTTATTTTAAGTTTACTAGACTCAATATCCATTGTTTACTTTATCCTTTTATACATCTGTTATCGAGTAATCTCATAAAACTTTTCAGTGCGTCACTATGGATACGCAGAAGGGAAGCAATTCAAGCAGAAATTTGAATTCATCGTATATATTTTTTTGTATAAATAAAAACATTCCCAATCAACAATCCACCCCCGTATTTTTATTGCTCGAGTACCCTGAGTGACGTCCTATAGTATCAAAATACGTAATCCTGGCAAATCCTTCACAATCCTTATGAACGTAGAGCTTCAAAGGATTCAAGCTTAAACACATTTCGGTATTTATTTTCATTGTGTTCTGAAAGGGTGTTTTCAGATTTCAGCTATTTTTAACTCGCGTTTTAAAATATTAGACAGGGATATTTGGATGTTTTTTTCTTTTAAATTACGTATTTAAGTTTTTGTTTGGATTATTAACAATAGAAGATGATAAAGAGATTTAAATGTTTTTGAGGTGGCATTAGAGATTGCTTAAACAGCCTTATTAAACTGTTTATAAATTTACAATTTTCATCTACAGGTGTAATTTTGGGAAAGATTAAAACATTTTTTGTCAATCTTTCGGATTGCAACCAAACAAGTCTATTATTATTAGACTGTTACGATTTTAAAGTTTATGCAGTTAATCTGTCTTAGTACCATGTCTGGCTTTAATAAAGCCTGTTTTTCTGAAAAAGCTGTAGAAACATTTTTGAAATTTGATCATTATTGATTCGACTGCTTTTTTCTAGTCTTCACAGTGCCAAATCGATGATCCAATGTTCAACAACACTTTTCTTTTACGGACGACCACGCATTTTTTGACATCTGACAATCTCCAACCAAAAATATATCCAAACAGTATCCTGTAGTGAAGATTTAACTTTAAGGAAAAGCTTTTTAACAGTCAAGCGGCTTCCTGGTGCCTCAAAGACCTCCTCCCGTCGGCTCTCGAGAATATTCCATCACCCCCGTGAACTTATTTATGACACCAATCAGTTTTAAGTAACTGCTAGAAAATGAGACGCTCTAACGACGCTGTCATTACGAGGTCGACGCGCGTCTTCGTCCTGACGCGGGAATTTCCCTACGAACGGGAAATCTCTTGAAATAATTTTCACTTAGCGGTTACGGCGTCTACGTAATTAGTTTTTAAGGTGCAAAAGTTATGCAACAAGGAGCAGGGGCGCGATGAGGCTTGTCTTACCTTACGACATCGTGGAAAAGTTTGTTGACATGTTTTGATACTTCGCGTTAGGGATCTAGGATGTGTTAACGAAATAAGTTTTAACGAATCGAATAGGTTTTAGTTGAGAATATATTGTAACAGCTAACTAGTCTAAATACAATTTTTAACTACTAATAGGTATTTAGCTACTGTTGTTAATATACTATTAAGGAATTAAAGCAGCACTGTCACCAGCCAAAGGATCATGGAGTCCAGAAGGAACATTCATTCACCAGTGACAAAAACAGTAACAAATGTATATATACAATAAGTATAAAATGACTAATAGTCTCAAGAAATATAACAGTTATTTTGGCCCGATCTACTGTTATAATTTTATCAGGGGAGATAATGGAAAAAAAAAGAAACGTGGTTACCAATTTTTTCCTAAAACGTATCACTATCTACCCTTAAACTAATTTCTATCAGGGAGATGAGTACAAAAAAAATACAATGAATGTTTCATCGAATTTAATTCATAGGGTCATTAAGGTCAAATATTGCTGCACGCTTAATGCTTTCGCGGTTGACATTATATAAGTCGTAAAGTGTTACTAGAGACCTATGAAGTTTAATGGCATAGCTAACCGCTGGAAAAGCTGAAGAAGAGTCATCGATGATTAGTGAAACGTTGAACGGACAACAGACTCTCTAAATTTTATACTATATATAAAGTCCCTTGTTGCCTTTTTGGCTTTGCAGGTGTACTGTCTTCAGCGCATGTAATTTCCCCCCACTCCCCAATTTTTTCTGTTTGATTCTATTCAATGAAAGACAAGACATTTTCCCCCACTCCCCCATTTGGATCGCTTAGCCGTGTCGCAAGCCAAGTCGCACCACTGACAGGTGGCGTGACGTCTAGTTGACAGGTTGCGCCATCTCGTGGCGACTCTTGACTCCTGTTAGGTAAGGTTAACAACACTGTTGACAGTTGGAAACACTGGATTGACAGCTGACAATTGTCATGACAGTTGACATGTCAGCTGACATTACAGAATGTGCGCAGTTTGTAAAAGGGGCGTGGATTAAAAAAAAAGTGGCGGGGGTCCTCCATACTCCGGGAATGCCTGCTAACTAGAATTTCCTTGTAGTCTCAAGAAATTAAAGATATATGTCCTTGTAGTCTTAAAAAATAGACGAGATATATTTCCTGTTCTGTACACCGAGTCTCTAATGAGAGATGTGTCTCCTGGGGTTTGAATTTAACTAAAGTTACCTGGTATTAATGGTTAAAAAGTCCTGGAATCAACTAATTACTTATATTGTCCGTTTGTGCACCCTTGGATAGTATAATGCGATCTCTGAGTAAATCTGTCTCAAGCAATCCTAACTGAATATATATAGAAGAATATATAGGAGTATATACAGGGCAGAAATTAAATTTCCAAATTTTAACTTGAAAATTAAGATCCCGTCTAGAAAGAAGTAAATCTTCATGAGTAAAATATAATAAGTAACGTTGCTTATAACCTATAATGCTCATCAGTATGTAATGGGGCCTTTAACTACTTAGGTTATTAACATCGTGTTCTGTATGGACTTTGTTACTGTTTCCCAGCGCTACTTTAGGAACAGCACTATTAATTAAAACCCAATGATCGAGTGGGAAATCCTATCTAAGCATTAGAATTAGAAGAATTTTGTTTCATGTATTTAGACTCCCACATTTGAACAACATATTGATATCCTACAGAAGGTAATCATACTGTTGGCTTGGCATTAAACCAAGATAAATGCTTCTTCTGTAAGTCAGAGTTGAAATATCTTGGTTATGTAGTGAACGCTGCTGGATTGATGGTAAACGCGGATAAGGTTGAGGCCATTGTGAACCTACCTCCACCTAAGAATATCACTGAGGTTAGTAGAGTTGTGGGCTTGGCTTCTTGGTACAGAAGGTTTGTCCCCAACTTTTCCACCTTACGGGGTTATGATGGACAAGTAATGTTATTTTTAACAGACACGTTATTTGTGAACAGGTTGTTATTTCTGTGAGTTTATGAAATAACAGACCTGTTAAAAATAATACAGGTTGTCAATCATAACCCCCTTAATTGCTCCACTAACAACACTTTTGAAGAAGAATGTCACTTTTAAGTGGAATGATAAATGTCAGACGTCTTTTGTCCCAAATTTGACGTGACATTCTCTCTTCAAACAGATGATAGCGACTTTGGCTTACGCGCTGTGCTCTCTCAGCAGCATGAAGATGGAGAGAAAGTAATTTGTTACCTGTCAAGATCTTTAACCAAGGCAAAGAGGAAGTATACGACCACGGAGAAGAATTGTTTAGCCGTCCTCTTTGCGATAGAACGATGTCGTCCGTGGATCGAGGGTTCCAAGTTTACGGTTGTAACGGACTATTATAGCTTGAAATGGCTATTTATTATCAAGGACCTTGTAGGTCGTATCGCCAGATGGAAGGAAGGAACATATAGTCCCAGATGCTCTTTCCCGTGCCGTACCTCCCATAGATTGTGTTGCTCTTCCCGATCCAAATGATGGACCGCCGGATAAGTGGCTACATACCATGTTGGCAAAAGTGCAACAAGATCCTGACAAATTCCCTTTATGGAGAGTTGAGGGTACAAATCTTTTCAAGAGGGCAAATTTGAGGTTACCAAATCTCACCCAATATCACAAAGAGTGGGTAAAGGTGGTACCCAAAGGACAACGCAAGGAGGTGATCAAAAAACATTATGATCCACCCTTAAGTGGCCACATGGGTATTTTTAAAACCTTGAGCCCAATATCCTTATCCTTTTACTGGCCCAAGATGAAACACGATGTAGCTCGCTATGTTAATCGCTGTATAGTTTGTATACAGAATAAACCTGAGAAACGAAAAACAACAGGACAAATGTTGACAAAAACCACCTCAGTCACGCGCCCCTTTCAACTCCTTAGTATCGACATTATGCGTCCCTTGCCGAGATCATCTTCAGGAAGTTGTTATATTTTCATCATATGTGATTGCTTTAGCAAAGTTTGTCTCTTATTTCCAATGAGATCTGCTACCACTCCTCCTATTATCAAGCTTCTGGAAGAAAAGGTAATTTTAGTATTTCGTGCTCCGAATTGAGTAATCACCGACAACGGTGTACAATTTAAGTCGAACGCTTTTCGTTCTCTCATGGAGGAATATCAAATAAAACCAGTATTTACGGCCAATTACCATCCTCAAAGCAATCCTGTGGAGAGAGTGAATCGTGTGGTAAAAACCAAGTTACGTTGCTACGTAGGTGGAAATCACCGGACATGGGATAAAAACCTCTCAAAGATAGGTTGGGCCAAATGGGTTTAACCCCCAATTTTATTGTATTTGGACTCGAACTACCAATTATTGGGAACGATGGTACTCCCCTAAATGACGTAATCGACTTTGATAGAAGTGAGGATTTCATTTCTCGAAGTAAAGCTCTAGAAAAGGTTTAAACAGAGAAACAGAGAAGATATGTGAAAACAGTAGTAGAACTTTCAATCTAAGGCACAGGCTCAATAAATTTTCTTTTAATCAAGAGGTGTAGAAGAGAAATTTTTCATTATCGGATGCTTCAAAACATTTTCCTTCAAAATTATCCCCTAAATTTGTAGGCCCATACCGAATATGCCGTGTGCTGCCTTGGTCATATGAACTGAGAGATACAGATGGTCAATCAGTAGGTATTTGGCGTGCCAAAGATCTGAAAACCCATCCCCAGATCTAGATGATATAGATCCTGATAGGGATGAGCCTGAGGATCAGAACCTAAACCTTAACTTAACTTATCCTTTACTCCAGGATGACTAAACGCAATTGGTCTATTTAATATAAATCACTGTATCTTCGTTTTCGAAACATCGGACTCACGTGATACCTTCGTTGTATTTATACCTGTACTGTTATGAACGGAGGATTTCATATGCTTAAAAGTGTTTTCATCTTTAGATGTGAAAACCATTTTTTTTTCTAGTGTGTAAACAATATTTGTTTTAATTTTTTTTTTTATTGTATATATTTTTGATTATAACTTTTAATCTCACCCTCAGTGCTCAAGGATATCCTGTAAAAAATATGTACAATGTAGCTGTAGTGAGTCTAATAAGTTAAAATAATTTTACCTTGGAGATGGTGATATTACTATATACCTATGCCAGGGGCTTGTATCAGAGGTTTCTTTAGGATATTTTTTTTTGACTTCTAGAACCTAACTACAAACTTTTCGAAGAAATATTGAATTTTGCAAACAATTTAGCAATGGAATGATTAAGCTATATTTTTATTCTAGTTAACACAGAACATGAGGAATGGACCTTCAACCATTAAGAAACTTCTACTCAAAGCTAGTATACCGAATGTTCTTTTAATAGATTTGATTGAAAATCATGAATTTAATACAATTAAAAGTCAATACTATTTTATTTATCATGGTAAAAGCATCTCAGTTTCTTTTGAATTTTGAACCGTAACCACAATTAATATTTAATTTATTAAATTCAATAAAAATCCCTGTCACCGGTGGGATTCGAACCTGAGACCCTTTAGATCTTGAAGTTTTGACTCTAATCACTGAGCCAACCCACACCAACAGTGTTCTATTAATCACTGTTTGATTAATAAATTTTCCTCTCAAGGTTGAATTACATCTCCACCGGCACCAGGAGATATTCTCCGATAAAATTTTAACAATTTAAATTATAACCATTAGGAACCGCTGATTTTGTCGCTGCTTGGTATACATTCCCCCATACGTACATGTCGTAGGGGTGAAGAAAAGCGTGAAAAACCTGAAAAGCGTCGCTCAGCATACGGTAGACGGTATGATCTCCGTTGTCGATAAAACAGACAGTTGTAAAATGGAATTTTTCTGGGAAAAACTCCGTTGACACGCTGCTGTCTAGCTATAGGCCTTACTTATATTTGTTTTCGAGACGAGAATAAACTCGACTTTCTGTGTTTCGCCGTTGAAATATAGAGAAAATATAGTGAATTTCTCGACCGAGAATTGAGATATTTATCCCTATCGTTGAAGGGGATCGAAACGTGACGTTTGAAGCAATTCCGTTTGTTTTTTTTTTTTTGAATGGAAGCTTAGGGGTGGCAGTTATATAGAGTATCCCAATTGAGAGAATACTCTTACATATAAGTGTAGTGTCTACGCACTTTGGTCTATACGTCAAACTCCTGCCATTCCTCGATAAATTAATATCCTTTTCGTGACAGGCTAGGATTAAGATCACCTCATTTATCTCATGTAGCAAATTAACACTATTATAGGGTTTTATTTTTCTTCATTAGTGACAAAATAGTTTAAATATTTTTTAAATGTTTCAAAATCATAACTAATATTAGCTTCAAATACTTTCAACGAGTACTTGAAGTTTTTAAAATGCTCCAAACACTTTTCCATAAGCATTTAATGATGCTTGGTGCTTTATTTTTTAAACAATGTACTTGGTAATTGAAGAACTTTTAAAAATGAAAGTATTTAGTATGATTCTTTAAAGCACTCTACGAAAGTGCTTGGTGCTTGATAATTGTAGCAAAAGTGCTTTACCTAGCACGGGAGGTTCTTCGACCATATACCAACTTATTTTTATTAAAACTGTTTTGCTTATAAATTTTTCTTAAAATTCATTTCAAACTTTGAAGTCTCTTGTACAGCTAATTTGTAGGAGACTGTATCTCGGAAACGCCTTAGCCGATTTTTAAAAATGAAGAAGATTCTGAAAGTTCATTATTTCTTGTATCAATGGCTTGATGTGACCTCAGTAAAAAGTCATTTTTCAGTGTTGTACAGGGTGTGAAAAAATACAATGTAAAAATATAAATTTTTAACTGCCTGCACCTGTTGCAATAGTAATTTCAGAACTTTCAACGTAATCACACAAGTTTGGGTCGATATCTCGGGATGTATTTGACAGTTTTGTATTTTTTTGTTTAGAAAAAAAGTTACAGGGTATTTTCAAAAAGTCCGCATTTTTTAAAATTACAAAAATTATTAATCTCTAGAAGCGCTTTTATTTGATGAGGAAGTCCTATGAACCTTATTATCTAGCTTTTATTAGAAGTGCCATGATTTTAGCTCCTTTCAAATTATCCTTCAAAATGTGAATCTTGTTGTCCCTATTAAATTAACTATTAATTTAAGTTCTTATTGCGGCGATCTGGTGAAATTTTTCATCCATTCAAACATTTTATTCGATTAATAGGCTATGGGAAAAACAGTTTAACATCTATTGGATTGGATATCCAAGTCCACATTGACCGGCACTTCTTACGGACTACTACAAATAAAAATTTGAGAAAAGCTCGGTTCAGCCAATAGGAGACGCTAAAATTAAACTGTTCATCATTAATCGAGCACCTTTCGGTCTCATCGTACAGCGATGCTAGGCATAAAATATGTATGCGATACTATCTTTGAGCATATTTGCTGTAATGGAATTGAACGCATAACTTTTTTTTCAGTTTGACAACTGTGTGTTTTTTTGAATTATATACAGGGTGGCTCACGCTCAACGGGACGGAGCTTTATGGGAAAACGACCAAAGATATAAAAAATTCCTTTGGAAGGAATACGTAGGTTACAGACGGCTACAATTTAAATTTTGTAAGATGTATACAGGATGTCCCACATAAGAGAAAATATACAAAGTTATATTATTTTTAATGGAACACCCTGTTTTTTATTTTAGAATTAAAAACTACATCAAAAATAATGTCAGTTAACTAAAGGTTCCCTATTACTATTATTATTAGTTTTCGATTTATTTGAATTTTTAAGGAAAAAAAGTCTCCCAGAAATTATTTGTTTACTCTTGTTTCAATAATTTTTAATGAACTAATTTTTTTTCATTTATGTGGGACATCCTGTATACATCTAACAAATTTTAAATTGTAGCCGTCTGTAACCTACGTATTCCTCCCAAACGAATTTTTTATATCTTTGGTCGTTTTCCCATAAAGCTCCGTCCCGTTGAGCGTGAGCCACCCTGTATAGATATATTAAAAATACTGATATTTAATTATGGAATAGTAAAATATATCTGTGCCGACGACTATACATCTGAAACTGCCTTTAAAAACAAATGTCGCACATCAGGTAATTTAAATTCAACAGATACCTAGTAGGGCTAACAGATGATAAAGAAACTAATTATTCACTCTGGAAGGCAACTAAAAAGATGAAAAATTCGTGTAAACACTGTCCTCCAATCAGAATAACAGATAACAAATGGGCAAGAAACACTCAATAAAAAGCTGATATTTTCGCTGACCACCTACAAAACACGTTCCAAATTAGATGAAAATCAAGACACTCCTAATGAGACCATCCATAATATGGAACAACATAAAAATAAGGTAGTTACCCCCAATGAAATTATGAAAGAAATTCAGACAAACATCAAATCACGAAAGCCCCAGGATATGACCTTCTTACTGGAAAAATAAAGAAACTACCACGGAAGGCTATTGTTAAATTGACATACCTCATAAATGCAGCATTTCGCCTTAAATATATACCTGATGCATGGAAAATGGCTGAAGTTATCCTTATTCCTAAGCCAGGAAAACCTCTGAATAAAGTGTCATCATATAGACCTATATCATTGTTACCGATAATATCTAAGTTATTTGAAAAACTACTACAAAAAAGACTAAAACCAATAATTGAAAATAAAAATCTGATCCCTTCGCACCAATTTAGTTTTAGAAACAAACACTCGACAATAGATCAAGTATACAGGATAGCCGATATCATCGAAAAAGCTTACGAAGAAAAATATATGCTCAGCTATATTTCTTGACGTAGCCCAAGCATTTGACAAGGTTTGGCACGCTGGCCTAATACAGAAACTTGAAAAAATGCTCCCTAGACAATATGTCGTCATTCTACAATCATATCTAACGGGAAGAATGTTTAGAGTAAAGCAAGACGAGGCATACTCGGAAATAAAAGAAATTAAAGCAGGTGTCCCACAAGGCAGTGTGCTAGGACCGGTTCTTTACTTATTATATACCAGCGATATCCCTCAACGACAATCTGTTAAAATAGCAACATTTGCAGATGACACTGCAATATTGGCAGTTGGCGGAACTAATACAGAGACCTCAGAAAAACTTCAGGAAACTTGTAACAGAATCAATCGATGGTCAAAAAAGTGGAAAATAAAAATAAATCAAACTAAATCAGTGCATGTTGATTTTACTCTTCGACCAAATGAACAAAAACAAATAAGAATAAACAATGACGTTAGTCCGCATTACGATTCGGCCAAATACCTAGGGATGAAACTAGATATAAGACTTAAATGAAAAGAGCACATAAAAAAAAGCGTAAAGAATTTGAACTTAAATTCAAAAAAATGTATTGGCTCCTAGAAAGAAAATCCAAATTGTCAAACTGCTGATTTATAAACAAATCCTAAAATCAATCTGGATTTATGACATACAGCTATGGGGATGTGCCAGCAAGAGTAATATCAACATGATACAAGTTTTCCAAAATAAAGTCCTAAGATGCATTGTTGATGCACCTTGGTTCTACCGAAACGATTATCTTCATAGAGACCTGAAGATGCCAACAATCGAAGAAGAAATAAAGAGGTTTGCTGCGAAACATGAGGGCGACTCCACTCCCACGTCAACGAAGAAGCGCTGCAATTACTGGACAACTCTACACTCAACAGAAGGCTCAAAAGGAAGAAGCCATTTGAGCTAGTGCAGTGAACGTTAATGTTAGTAAAACGGTGTAATAAATCGTCACGCCAACTTGTGATGCTTTCCTATAGAAACAATTAAAGACAGCTCAATGGGGACTTCTTAGATAAGTAATTAGTTATAAGATTTTTAGATTAAAATTGTAGGTTAGTCAGTAATGACTAGTAATAATACTCTAAAAAAAAAGGTAATTTAAATGGTATTGTTTAGAGCAGTGGTTCTCAAACTTTTTTGGTGACGGAACCTTTTTGAAAAGTGAAATATTTAACGGAGCACTGAAAACATTTCGGAAAAAAGTCCTCCTTGCTCTAGCCTCTAACCAGGTCACACCCGTTTCTTTGCGGGGCCCCTACAAACAAAATTCCCAAAAACATACAAGCCTTCTTCTTCCTGACTTCTAAAAAAAAAAGCTTGTCCAACCCAAAATACCAAAATCGTAAACTCTTTCCTCTACCTGGCTTCTAAAAACAAAGGTCCTCCAACACAAAATACGAAAATGGTATACTCTTTCCTCTACCTGGCTTCTAAAGAAAAAAAAACAGCTCCTCCAACTCATACTCTTTTCTCTACCTGGCTTCTAATAAAAAAGGGCCTTCAACCCAAAATCCTCAAATACCACAATCGTATACTTCCGTTATAGCGATAGGTACGGCTTTTTTTGTTCGCGGATCCCTAGGGCTCGGCGGAGCACACTTTGAGTAACGCTGGTTTAGAGAAACATAACCTTTTAATTGTGACTAGATCAGTTCAATGGGATTTAACTCTGCGTGGTAATGAGGCAAAATGACAATTTCAATTTCTTTTTCTTGGGCCATCTCATCTGTAATATATTTTTTAAATCTGTTTTTATGTTGCCTTACTATTACAGTATCTAGCAAAGTTTTATAAGAAGAAATGTAGATATTACCATTAGGATTTCTACTATTTTTATGTTTTCTCCATCCAAAATTGATAAAACACTGTGTACATCAGTTAAGAAGAGAGTTAGACCTAATAAATATAACTTTTTAGAATTACCAAATTATCTTCGCAATGAAAAACCATGTATATAATACTAAGTAGTTGTTAAAAAGCTGGTATTCTTTAGCGCCTACCTCGTACATTATGTTCTAGCTTTAAATAGCTGAAAGGTGTCATTTTTCCTTTAAGGAAACGTACAAACATAAAAATATTTCGAATACTTAACGCTGCGCGATGTCACAACATCTGGTCCCCGTTTCAAATTGATGTTGACAACGCCGTATATCAATTTTTAATGGATTTATATTTTTCACCGTGTCATAATCGGTCTTGGTGTCTGTTTCATGGTTTATGATACAGCACTGTTTCTTATTTACGCTTCCATCATGTGTGTAACGAAAATTATGGGTAGTTAAATGTCTCGCGTGAAAAAAAATTTTTTTTGAGATGTCGTAAATTTTCTGGCATATTAATAAGTTGTTGTTTGAAACACATTTTCTGTGTTTGTCAACGATATTAGGCTGTAAAAAAATGTAAATATCTTTTAATAACATTAATAATTTAGCGTTTTTGATAGTTAAAATGTCGTGTTGGTATAAAGTGATGATTGATAAATAGAAAAAAACATGACTGGGAAATGTATATATTTGTACAATAATGAAAAAACATGGATTTCTTTTTTTGTTTGATGTAAACGTAAAAGTGTAAAATTTTGACATTCTATAGGATGATATTTGTAATTTAAAAATATCTATTGTAAACTTGGGCGGTAATATTTAGTTATTTAATCAATGTCAGGAAAAACTAGAAATCAATTAAATAAATAAACGTAAATAAATAATAGTAAAATAAAATAGATAAAATACTTAATGCACGTATGAGATGTAATTAATGCCCTTATGAGATGTCGTACCTGAAATAAAAGAAAAACAAGTATGAGCAATCAAGTTTACCAAAGGTAGCTTTATATTAAAGAAAGTCATGAAAATGTGATATCCATAAATAAAATATTTATTATCCTTTTAATTAACAAGAAGATTATACATGATAAATATGTCAAAATATTGATTATAAAAAAAATATAATTGACACAACTTTAAATTTTCCATAATTGACAAAAAGTTATATTCTCAATTCTGTAGGCACTGACCGCAATGCCCAAACATCGATCGATATATAAAAAGCCATTACTAGCACACTGACCGCAATGTCACTAGCCCGCACCAACCATGGTGCGACGACTCCGGGAATAATCCCTAAATAAACGCAAACACTGACCGCAATGTACTACGCTAGAACAGACAATCTAACTCACTTTACTTTTGATTACACCTCGTAGAGGAAAACAAAATATAAGTAAATAGTCAAATTCAAATAAGTTTTAATTATTTAATATAACCCCGTTAATTTATGATATATGGTTCTCTCAATACTTGACAAAATATCTTAACGTCAGAATTGACAAATTAACTATAAAAGATTGATGGATAATAATTGGGTAATATAATTTGCAAAATAACTTGATTACAAATTAAAACAAAACTAATTGATAAAACATAATTACTCAGTGAGAAAAACTCACCCTGTTCAGCAAACAGCCACTCACAAAAATTATTATTCACCAGTTTTTTTTTTTATTATTATTATTGGAACGAACTTTAATTTTGTTCCGTAAAGTAACTAACTCAAATTCAGAATGATCTGTATTTTATGCCTGTTTCGATATTTTACCCTTAGTTCCCATATTCGTAATCCGATATCTCCGTATCTTAATGGTGTTAATGTAAACATTGTAGCTGTTTTGGAAGACAAATATTTCGTGCGATTAAAAAGAATCGGGTGATTCGTAAAATAAAACTTAATAAATTTGTATAGAAAATAAAATCATTCTTACAATTGCAAGTTGTACAATTTCAAAATCCCTAGAAACAATACTGTAAATAAGATTTCAAGTTAAACATTTTAAGTCAGTTTCAAGAACGATCATTAAATTCTAATATCTCGTAGAAGGTGCATTTTGCTTTCAATAAATAAAGGCGCCGTGAGTTGACAACGTCGCTTTTGCCGCCTCATTAACTTTGGCAGATGTATTGATTAAAATTTTGAGTTTTTCAATTATTGTATTCAATATTACAGCCAATTTATGTTAGATGATAAATGATACATCATAAAGTGTCACTACAGTTTTACAACATAAAAACTAAACATTTGTATGATTGCTAAACATAACTAGGGGAGACTGGAGAGGGTTGAGCCACTTTTTTCAGTGACCTGGTTTTCTGTCGTGTTTTAGTAATCGCATAAAGTTTTTTACATATTGATTAACTATTGGTTTTAATTTTTTAACACATTTGTGTAAGGTATCCATATATTTCCAAATATAATAATGTGAATAAAGAATCCTTATACATTTTGTTAAAAAACTTACATTGTTTAACCTCAAAAACAACTTTTCACTTTAACTTTCGTAACGACTTCGATTTAATGTTGAACTTAGATAATGGGAAAGAAGCAATGAATAAGCATCCACTAAACGGAAAAGTAAATTCCTTTAAGGATACGTTACCAATGCAATATTTATGGCTCAAACCTCCCTCTTGCTCAACCCTTCCCAGTCTTCTCTACTAGTAGACATAATATTGATAAAAATTGTTACGAGTTAAAATTTATTTATTTGCGTTTTGACATTGTCGTACATTTTTTGACATTTGACGTAAGTTTTTCACCGTTTGAAATAGTTTCTTCGTACACGTTGGTAGCAGGTGAAATCCAGAATCATATTTTCATATGCCGTGACCACATTTAACAAAAACGTTTGTTACTTTTAAAGACAAATTAAACCCGACATAGAAACACTAGTTAAAATTGAAAATTTATAGTCGCAGTAAGTATTATGTGTGTGTGTCGGTGTTTGACCGCAAAAAGAAACAGAACCCTATGCCACTAAGTAAACGACCACGTTTTATGGACGACGTAAAATTTTTATAGTGTGCTGTGACATGCAAATTGAAGTACACACATAAGACATGCCAGTTCGCCATGTTGTAAAATATCGCGAGACAGGAAACTGGTCGAGATTAAGGGAATTTTATACGAATGTGATAGGGATCTGTAAAACAAATACGCTACAGATTTGGCGTTGCTAAAAATTTTCAGGTTGATTTAAAGAACTCAGGTGTGGTTTCTTCATTGGTTCATTTGTGCAGTGAACACTCACATTTCATAAAAACACATTATTTTAAAATAAATAACATAAAAATATTAACTCAATTTTAATAATTTTATTGTTGGGTACGCCACTGCCCTCTGGTTAATTGCGTCCAAACAACAATCAGTCTGATCTACTAAAAAGTTGACTAGAATGACTGAACTCCTATTAAACAGTTTTCAAAACTTTGACTTTATCAGTTTTTTATTGTACCTATTATTTTAGTCTATTATGTTATTGTTTTAGCCTTGATTATTATTATACTCTTCACACAGTACCTACAGTCTGTTCGCTATACTTACGCGGGTTTCGGATTAACAAAATTATGCAAATTAGTCATTAACAACCAGTTCCAATAAGCCTCTTCCCAAGAAATTAGGTAAAATTGCCCTAATAGTCAGAGTTAAATTAAAATAACATTAGAGTAGGTACTAAATTTGTTACAAATATTGCAGTTGAATTGATTCTTTGCAAGTGTTGACGTTGTATGTATATTGTAAATTTAGTGGAAATTTTAAAAATGCCTAGACATGTGTTAGATATAGATAGTCTAATTTGTAGTGAACATAAGTATTTTACGGATGAAAAAGAAAATAGCGGTCCTTTAAAATCGGTAATGTCTGTACAACAACGCGTATGCGATGCTCTAGGAATTAGTGAAACCAAATTAAGAGGAGTATTACAAAATCACAATAGTCAACTGCCGAAAAAAGATCACCGCAAAACTCGCGCATCATTGAAAACGAAAAATATTCCAGATGGAAAGAAATTTGAAACTCGTGATACCATTTATCAAATGAGGGCCAACAAGGAACATGTGACCTTAAATACAATTCTCTCGGAATTAATAGATAGACAATTTGACGACATTGGCAGAATAAGTCTATGGCAAGTGATACATACCTTGGGTTTCAAATTTCAAAAGGAGGATAACAGAAAGGCCCTTTGTGAAAGAAGTTCTGTTGTGCACAAAAGAATTAACTTCCTAAGAAAATATTCTAAATTTAAAGAAGAAGGGGCGAATTTTATATATTTAGACGAAACATGGATATTTTCTAGGAGTGCAACCAAGAGAATATGGCAAGATGATAACGTAAAGTCCATCAAACATACCGATGGAGAAGGGAAGCGACACATAATTTTACATGCAGGAGTGAAATCGGTTTTATAGAAGGTGCTGATTTAATATTTTCATCTAAATCAAAATCCAGTGACTATATCTCGATAATATGAACACAGAAATATTTGTAAAATGGTTACATGAAAAACTTTTCCCAGGTTTAAGTGAGCCCAGCGTAATTATTTTAGACAATGCACCTTACCATTCTGAAGTATTAAACAAAAGTCCAACGAATTCTTGGACTGTTGATAAAATTAAAGAATGGTTGACAAAGGAACATATACCATTTCCTCAATATATATTAAAATCAGAATTATTACGCTTGGCAAATATACACACAAAACCAAAAACCTTTGTTGTGGATCAGATTATTGGAAGTTACGGTTATCAAGTTTTACGTCTGCCACCGTATCATTGCCAGTTTAATCCCATCGAATATATATGGGGAATAGCCTTAGATAAAAGAGACCAGAGATATAACATACACCGGTTTTAAACCTGCGCAAATGTTGCCAATTTCTAAAGAAGGGTTAACGGAGTGGGGGAACTGGGCGGCGACACGCGGCGACCCGAACTCTGTGACAGGAACCGGACTTTGTTTATTAGCATCTTAATGAACTATTAGGTTTATTTAAATGGTGTTTAATCGAATTTTGTATTATGAAATCAAATTATCGTGATTTTTTAATATCAAACAGATGCCACGACATTTTATGTAAAGAGAAGACCTTTTATAGAATATTTCGTTAGCGTTTATTTACTACGGACTTTTCTGCAAGAGATTACAGTATAATGTTGAAATAGAATATATTGTTAATAGAGCAAAAAATGTTACTCATTGTCTACGAGTATTATAAAAATAGCATGTGCGCAGGCTAATACTGCAAATCTACCCTTATGAGTTGAACATTATATTTTTTCTACGGCTATTACATATTATTAAAAATTAGTCAAAATGAGAAAATGCTGTTTTGTATTGTAACCTCAGAAAAAGTATATTAAGGCTTCTTTCTTTAAGAATATTAATTATTATAAAGGATGAGTCACATAAAACTTTAGAAATGCATATGTCTGAAACCAGATAACATTTTAAAATTTAAATCTATTAAAAGTCATTTGATTATTTTCGATCAATAGAATATTTTCAAACAATATATTTTTTGTCATTTCCTTTAAAATCGACTACTTGATTATCTTTGAAAAATCAAAAATAATCGATTAATTAAAAAGCCAATTAACCGATAAATCAGTGTTTACAAAATATAATATAAATAGAATTATCGTTTATTTTAAATAATCGATTATTTTCAAATAAACCATTTTTTTCGTCCATGGAAACAAATTATTCGATAATCTTTGAAAAATCGAAAATAATCGATTAATCAAAAATAATCAATTAATTAAAAAGTCGATAAACTGATAAATGGATTTAAAAAAAAAACAGAATGATCGATTATTTTAAATAATTGATTATTTTCGATCAATCGATTATTATCAATAATCTATTTTTATTGTATTTCCTTTAAAATCGTTAATTCGATTATCTTTGAAATACCGAAAATAATCGATAATTCCAAAATAATCGCCTAATCGAAAATAATCAATTAATTAAGAAGCCTATTCTATGATAAATCGATTATTACCAATAATCTATTTTATTGTATTTCAAAAATATTCGATTAATTAAAAAGTCGATTAACTGATAAATCGATTTTCAAAAAAAAAACAGAATGATCGATTATTTTAAATAATCGATTATTTTCGATCAATCGATTATTATCAATAATCTATTTTTATTGTATTTCCTTTAAAATCGATAATTCGATTATCTTTGAAATACCAAAAATAATCAATAATTCCAAAATAATCGCCTAATCGAAAATAACCAATTAATTAAGAAGCCGATTCTATGATAAATCGATGTTCCAAAAAATAAAACGAATTATCTATTATTTTCTAATAATCCTTTTTTCATATTTCCTTTGAAATTGATTATTCGATTATCGAAAATAATTGATTATTAAAAAGCTGATTATCCAATAAATCGATAATTTTAAAAAAATAACCAAAATATCGATTATGTAAAATAACCGATTATATTCAATCGATTATTTTCATATATCTTTGAAAAATCGAAAATAATCAAATAATTAAAAAACCGATTAAACGATAAATTGATTATTTTGAATAAATCTACTTTTTTTGTATTCCCTTTAAAATCGATTAATACCTTATCTTAAAAAAAAACGAAAATAATTTATTAAAAACAGCGGATAAATCGATTTTCATTAAAAAATATCAGAATTATCGATAAATCGATTATTTTTGTAACCCCTATCGGTCGCTTGCTTTTATCTGAGCATTTAGCTCCAAAATTTAGAGATTCGGATTTTTTGATCCAGTTATCTTTGAAATCGCATTCGCTTGTATAATAAATAAATATTGCTAAATTTTGGATTTTTTTTAGTAAACGAAAATTATGTTCGAGTTGTTTAGGGGTTTGTAATGTAACATTTTATTAACGTGACTAAGGGTCGATTCCACCGTTGTGTTAAACGAAGTTTAAAATGACATTTTTACATTAACACTGTCATTTTAATCTCCGTTTAACACAACGGTGGGATCGGACCTAACTCCTGTAACTTTGGTATTTTTTTTTGCTTATACTAGATTACTTTGTTTTAAGACTGAAAATTCAATGTCACTTTCGATTTGACCGCAAATAAGATGAACCTTGAAATTTTAAGTAGGTCATCCTGTATTTCATCTAATATTCTTATAAAAATACCTTATAAAAATGCCTTATAAAAATACCTTATAAAAATAAAACTTAGCTAGTAACTATGATTCTTTACCTCTTATTTATCTACCAAAAAGGGCTAAACACTACCTTTAGAAAACATTCTTATAAAACAACTTTTTAAATACAAAATTTCGTTAGCAATAATGCCTATTTACTATTTATTTAAATTAAATGTTCAAAATTGTACCCTTTTGTAAATTTATGTAAGTAATATGAAATCTGATTTCTGATGCTTAATATTTATTGAAACCCCTTAATGCGGATCTGAAGTATTCAGCCCAGAGAATCATGGCGCTTTATGTCAAAACGTTAATAAATATTTACCGCTGAAAACGAATATATTCATAACAGTAGTACTTGTATTATAAGTACATACAATTTTTCAAGATACATCGTGACATTTTGAACTTGAAATTGAATAACTAGAACACTTTAAATTGCTAAAATACCAACAAATAAATCAAAAAACAGCTGTCAATGGTGATTAAACTCAGGTGGAGGTGTGATCGCTGAATGGAAATCGGAGCAATTCGGGTGGCGTCGTGCAACAATGATTTTCAATTGGTGGGTTACTTTGGCTTAAAATAGACAACATGCGCAGTGTGCAATGTTACATCTTCGGTCTCTTTAATCTAAGGGAATAGCAAAACAATATTATGACAGCCATATTGGGCCTAATGGTTATAGTGACGACGCAGTTCGGGAAACTTGGCGAAAAGCACTTTCAATTGCAACTCCAGAAGTGTGGCGGAACTGTATATTCAAGTGCGAGAAACTAATAGAAGATTAGTGGACTCGTGAAAATAAAATAAACGAAATAAGTCCAATCATAATGACAATTAATGATGATGACAGTGATGATGATGACGATTATGATATTTTGAATGATAATGACTGATTTTCATTTTTGTTGGCAACTTCAATTTTTTTATTTTTCATTTGAAATTCTCTACATGGAACAAATTTTTATGTTAGAAAATATTTTATTTGAGCTAAGTAACCCTCTTATTATACATAGACCATATTTTCTGTGTGAAGTGTAATATAAAATTATTATTAGGTTTATAATAGCCACATTAGACTCCACTAATGAAGAAGTTTAATTCTGTTCTCAATTATACAAAAGATTCTCCATTATTAATTAAAAAGTTGTACATCATTTTCGGCGGGTGTAATTTCGGCCAGTAATCCCCTCGCCTACCTGCCAAAAGCAAAGTGCCCATCTAATGGCATATGTAATTTCGGCCGAGGATAATGTTTATGAATCTACCCAAATACCTGAAAATAATAATCTACCCTTTTCATATTTCCATTTCTTAGAAAAGTTAAAACATTTACATTCATCTTTCTTAATTTGATTTTCATTAGTTTAACAATGTGATTACCTAATTACAAAGTACCGGACCTTTTAATATTAAGATACTAACCACTTATTTTGTGGACGACCAAGAGATAGAAAACATCTATATTACATGATGGCAGTTTCGATAGTAAAGAGTTCACACGGTTGTGATTTGCTTATTGTAGAAAAATTTTCATTTTGTAAACAAGACGTATTAAAGAGTGGGGAAGTGCGTTGGAGATGCATCAGGAAAAATTTAAAATGTTTACCTAAATTGTATACTGTTGGTGCCGAATATATTGTGACCAGGAGTGAGTTAACTCACAATCATGAACCAGATCAACGTTCTTTGCAGAGAAAAATTGTCACAAATGCATGCAAGCGAAAAGCCCAGGATTACATATCGGAGAAACCTTCGAAAATTATAAAAAGGGTCCTTTCAACAAATTTACCGGACGAATTGATTACAGCGGATGTAAATCTCATGAGAAGAAATGTGTATAACAGTCGTCGTCAGCTCTTGCCAGCCCTGCCTAAAGATATTCATGAAGTACATACTGTAGTTGATATGTATTCTCCTAAAACGACAACAGGTGAACATTTTTTTTTATTAACAGTTCAGTTGATAATATCATTATTTTTTCTTGCCAAACAAATATTACTACGTTGTGTAAAATGAATATTATATATGTGGATGGCACATTTTCTTTTTGTACGAAATATTTTTATCAATTATTTACCATTCATGGCCTGGAAAATAATAATAAATAACTTTATTTCCATAATGAATACAAATTATAGTAAATGCATAAAAATACAAAAAAATCAAGAAATAAAGAATAATCAATAAGTGTTGAGACACTTGTTTTGATATAAGAAAAAACATAGTACAAAAAAAAATTATTAAAATACTTAAATACTAAGAGAAAAAATATAAACCTATATATAGAATTAACTATGCACTTGAGAGGATTATAGAACAATATTTTTCACAATATTAAAAAAATATAAGTATAAATATCAGTAAAAAGATGAGTAAAATGGTGATACGTATAGTAAACAGGTAAGACGACATTGAATATTGAATATTCCATTGGGCACTATACATATACCTCTTTTATATTGTCTGTTACCAAATAAGACTGCTGACACATATATTAAACTTTTTCTGTTGTTTAAATCTAAAATTTTGGAAGTTTTTAATATAGTTTTTGAACCGATGGAGGCATTCGTAGATTTTGAAATATCAATACATATCGCACTAAGAAATGTTTTGTCAAAAACGAAAATAAATGGTTGTAGATTTCACTTACATCAAGCGTGGTACAGGAAAATTCAGTCTTTAGGGTTAAGTCAAATATATATAAAGACAAAAACTCTGAAGAAAGTAAATGGCTTATTCACACTTTTGGGCTTACTTATTTAAAACCATCTGATGTTGAGGATTGTTTTATATTTGATTTAATGTCTTGCAAACCAAATAATGAACTGTTGGATAAATAAGCAGACTATCTATTACAATATTATATAGCACCTGATTCCGATTTTCCACCAAATATATGGGCAGACGAAAATCCCTTTATAAAACGAACCACAAACACTTGTGAATCGTTCCATTCTAAATTGAATTCTTTATTTTATTCTTGCCACCCTTCAATATTTATTTTTATAGAAAAGTTAAAAGAATTCCAGATCGATTCATATTTAAAAATAAAAAGTTTAAATATTACAGCAAAAATAAAAGTCAGAAATAAATTAAAATTTATTGAAAATATGGTAAATATGCTTCGGTCTGGAAAAATTTCTAGATTTAATTTTGTTAAAACTGTATCATATCAAAGTTCGTAAAAATGTAACGTATGTTTTTAGCTCTAGTTTTTAAGTAATAGTGTCTTTGATTTTGGTTTAATAAAGAATGTTATAGCAATTCTAGATCTTATTTTATTTTACCTGCTCCTTCCAGCCGAAAATACCTATACGATAAGAACGAACCCTTAAACCTCCGGCCGAAATTACATATCCCCTTTAGGTACCTGTCCTTTTTCCGGCCGAAATTACATCCGCCCATCATTTTTCATTTCATTTAACCAGTTGATATTTCCCTAAAGAACAGGTCAAATTTTCGGGTACTTACCTGGAAGTACTCATAAAAATTTTAATCCGAAACCCGCGTAAATATAGCGAACAGACTGTAGTCTGTGAAGAGTATTAAAGGTTTACTTTGTCCGATGTCACGTTTTTTGTCTGTACGATAAGTCAAAAACGAAAAATGATATCAACTTAAAAATTTTAAGCAAAAAATAAGCTCTGTAAGGGGACAAAGCCTATTGATTTGAAAAAAAAATCTGATTAAAAATAGAGGGTTAAGATGAGTTAATATTAAAAAAAAAAATACTAATGACTAATCAGAATGCCTTAAAAACTCCCTGGAAAATCAAAAATAGAAGAAGAAAATCTTCTTAAGACCGACAAATTACAACACACTGATAAGGACATTTCTTTAGGTTAGAGGATTACGTCGTGATTATTTTAAAATTAGATAAATAGCAATATCGTGATGCTGTATAGAAATTGTAGCAGGGAAAAAAGGTTTGTTTGGGAAAAAATATCAGAAGGGTTGGAATAGTTAAATAATTGTTGGAATTTATAGTTGATTTTACAACTTAAATAAAATAAATCAAAAGAAGGTAAATATAGTTTTATTTCAGAAGTTATAAAGATCGAGCAGAGACAGTAGATCAGCAGCAAAGGTAAGCATGTTGGCAGGGAGAGAGAATAGCAGATAGCAGATAGGAAAAAAGCAGGGCAGAGTGGACAGACTAACAAGACTAACAGGCGGTGGCAAAAAGGACAGATAGGAGGAAGATAAATCGGGCCAAAAAGAAAATGAGGGGTTGTTTGGTGATAAAAACAATATTTAACCCTTACACTTAATCCCTACTACTCACATATGGCTACCCTCACTCCAAAAAAAAACAATATTATTAATTTTACTATTTTAATAAGTGCATTTAATTTTATTTTACAAAGTAATGCAATGTTATGCCGTGGCCGAAGTCAGTAAGGAACTGTCTATCAGTTTCTTCCAGGTCTACCTGCAGTGCCCTCGAAACTAGCCAGACTTACCCGGGAAAAACTCCCGTTGGGTTCTGCCAGTATTATAATAAATTATTATATTTAAATTGCTATTTGATTGGTACTTAAACTTTAAAACTTTACAAGCACCTATCTTTCGGAAATCCCTAGGTACGCTGACCAGTTTGAATATAACCTACAGGATGATGTTTTCTTGACCGCCACAGAATCACAGAAATCAAGAAGAAAATGTTTTAGATCATTGAAATACCCCTAATTGAGATAAGAATTTTGATTGAAAATTATATTTCAAAAGGAGATTTTCACATCAATATGCATTATCTTGAAAATACTAATGAAAAAAACGATAGAAGGATATCATAGAATACACCTATTACTAGAATAAAAACTAAAACAAAAATTAATTGAATTTAATGGAGATACCAATGCAGGTTCAATAGGTACATTTTATTTTTGATATTTTATTAACTATTTTTTTATATATTTATTCAACTTCATTGAGTGTAACACACGATATAAAGCTCAAACGCTTTTTTTTTGGTCCCCGCTCTTATCCGGGAATTTACATTTGAAACGCGGTCGATAAGTAGATTTCTGTAAACGAATCAACATATTGGTCGAGATTTTCAGCCGGAATCTGCTGCCGGTTTCCGGTTTTTACCCCGGAATAAACCCAGTACAGATTTCGCCCCGGGCCGATATTTTAATTTCGGCTATATTCGGCCAGTCAGCGAAACCAGTGGCGTAAATATACACAGAAAAAATGAAATTCTTACAAAAAAAAAATAAATATTTTCTTTAAATAAATATATAATTTCTTAATTAAACATATTATTGTTACTTGAAAATTGGACACTGATTTTAGTGGGTAATGGGCCACTTGGGAGTCCTCCCACCACTCCACTTTTTTACCAGCCATTTTTCAACGTTTTTCAACGTTTTTCAACGTTTTTCAACGTTTTTCAACGTTTTTCAACGTTTTTCAACGTTTTTCAACTGTTTTTAACGTTTTCAACGTTTTTTTAACTTTCTTCAACGTTTATGAACGTTTTTAGATGTTTTAGCGCTTTTGATTTTATTTTAAATCTTATTCCAAAAAAAACATTCTCGGATCATGCTCAAAGATTGAAAAACGTCAAACAACGTCAAACAAACGTCGAAAAAACGTTGAAAAAACGTCGAAAAAAGGCTGGTAAAAAGTGGAGTGGTGGGGGGGAGCTCCCAAGTGACCCATTATGCCAGTCAGCGGAACCAGTGGCGTAAATATATACAGAAAAAATGAAATTCTTACAAAAAATATGCATTTTTTTTAAAGATAATTTCTTTAAATAAATACATAATTTCTTAATTAAAGATATTATTCTTACTTGAAAATTGGACGCTGTTTTAGTAGGTAATGGGCCACTTGGGAGCCCTCCACTCCACTTTTCACAAGCCGTTTTTCGACATTTTTCGACGTTTTCCGACGTATTTCAACGTTTTTCGTTTTTCAACGTGTTTTAACGTTTTTCAACGTTTTTCAACGTTTTTCAACGTTTTTCAACGTTTTTCAACGTTTTTCAACGTTTTTCAACGTTTTTCAACGTTTTTCAACGTTTTTCAACGTTTTTCAACGTTTTTCAACGTTTCTCAACGTTTCTCAACGTTTCTCAACGTTTCTCAACGTTTCTCAACGTTTCTCAACGTTTCTCAACGTTTCTCAACGTTTTTCAACGGTTTTCAACGTTTTTCAGCTTTTTTCAACGTTCTTCAACGTTTTTAGAAGTTTTTACCACTTTTGATTTTATTTTAAATCTTATTCCAAGAAAAACATTCTCAGATCATGCGCAAAGGTTGAAAAACGTCGAAAATAGTCGAAAAAACCTACTCAGATTTTTTTTGCACGTATGTTTTAGCTATTAAAATGCATTTTCCAATAATTGCATTATTACTTGCACCATTATAAGAACGACTGGAAACTCGGAAAAATCGCTGGGAAATCGTTACCCGGGGGTTTTTGGGGCTGCCGAACTTGATTCTGACATTAGAATTACAAGGGAGTGCACTTGAGTTGCTCTGTGGGGGTTATACAACTTACATTTCATAGCCAACTAGAACAAAATTTTGAAAAATATACGAGGTAAATCAAAATCTCAATTTTTTTGTTCATTCTCTGCTTTTTATTGAATGTCTCTTAAAGAGCCTAATTTTTAAAGTATTTTGGTATTTTTCTCATTTAGCAAAGTTTAATATTAAGGTTATTATTTATAAATGAAAGTTAATATTCTTCGTTACTGTAAAATGCCTTTAACTTGATTTAAATCAATTAAAATTATGTAATAATTATGCCAAATCATGTTCCTAGTTTATTTTATATTTTTCAATAAGATTAGAGGCAGCTAAAATCATTTTATTTCATAAAATTTCCTTATTTTAGTTTTAAGGTTACTTGGAATTTCATTTAATTTATTTAATTTAACAGTACTTAGAAAAGTTTTAAGTATAGATAATGTCATACAAGACAATTTCAAAAAGACTGCTAAAATTACGCAAAATTACTGTGGGTTGAAGTTAGAGATAACAGTTATTTCAGGGTAAAAGTTACATTTCAATTTCTTTCATAATTATTTTTTTTACCCTAATATAAATTAAGAATGTTTTCGTATTAATTTTTAAATAAAAGATTGTGTGAGAAAGAATTAGTCACTAGCCCAGTGTCATTGTAGACATAAAGAGTCTAATGATTCTATTTTTCTTTATAATAGATAATAAACGGTTGATTGTAGATACGCTACTGCATTTTATATTTAGAAAACAAAACCAGTATATTCAAATAATGAAATAAATTTTGAAACCAACACGAGGGCTCTCATTTATAGAATTGCGGCCATGTAAAATTGCCTCGCTGACTGGTAGCGGTTGAACGTCGATCAGAAGTGGGATAAAGTCTCTATCAGAAGTGGCATGATTAGGAAATCATGAGCCGGATAATATTGCTTTCCATGAATTATTACATATAATCTCTTGTATTTCACTAGTAAATCAAGAGGAAATTGATTAATGTTCGGTAATTGAAGCGGAACGAATTCATGTTTGATAGGTTTTACGATATAATCGTATGTTATTGTAAGTTTAATTAGAAAGTTATTATAAATTAGTATTGGATTATAACTATTAAATAGTAATCATTTAGAGCAACATATAGATTTGGAATTTAAAAAAAAAATTGATTGAGAAGCAAAAAATTAAGCAAGGCGAAACAAACATCTTGAATAAATAATAATAAACCATTTAATACATTTTCAGTAACATAACCCCAAAAAATAAACACATTTTAGATACTTTCTACATTTCTCAACTACTTAGAAAGTTAAACAACGTTGTATGGCTTTGACAGTTTATCGATAATAATATGTTGCGATTTTTTATTAATATTGCTTCTATGGACTTCTAAGTTTCTAAACATCCTGTATACATTAAAAAAAGTACTTTTTACAGCGTCAATTATATAACTGATATCAAAAAGAACGTCCATTAAAAATTTCAACAGCGTTCTCTAAATTAAATTGTGACATAGACTTGTCACTTTCGGTAAAAACAATTTTCCTTTTCCATCTGCTTTAATTGGAATTTTATCCGTCTTTTGACAATTAAAATGTACTATCCCGCACTCGGGATCCTTATCCCGGTTATCCTACTTCTGGAATAACGTAAATCCCGCTTATCCCGTTTTTGATCTCTTGCGAGAATTAAACCAACACGATTTTTTTTATTTCGCAGCCAGGCGGGTTTGTTTCATAAGTAATCCTTTTTTTTATGGAGGAGAAATAATTATTTTATATTAAAAAGAAAATCCTATAAATCATGAGTTACTATAAAAGGAGCTTCCAATGTCGTGAATATGTAGATGATTGGCGCAGATGGAGAAAGATAATTAAAGTAAAAAAAGAAAGCAATGGGGTGGGGTGGATAGGCCTAAAAATTAACTAGATTAAAATAAATTGTTTGGAAATGGGAAAACTAAAAAAAAAATAGTTGAAGGTAACGACCAGAAACATTTCATTTAGGTCATATGTATGTTTCTATGTTTCTGACATAAATGATACGTCCCTACGATGTTTCTAAACCCACATAACATCAATGTTCTATGAATATACTAAGAATGTTCTGTTTATGTTCTTTTTGGTATGTTCTTTCTAAAATGTTCTTAGAACAAACCCAATATATACTTTGAAAGTATATTCTAGAAAGTATATACTGAGCACATATCTTAAGCATGTGCTATAACAGTACATTCTTAGAAGATACTAAAAGTCATATATCCAGCACGAAGACTTTGATTGTGCTACGGTCACTGATAGGCCTGATGTAAATTCTTCGATCAACACGGATGTGCCACAGCTCCAGACACAACAGTTAGAACCTGCGAGTGCTTTATTACCGTCAACCAGCAGAGATAGCATCGATAATCCACAAGACCTTCCATCGAACCGCTTGCCTACTCCGCCTGTTGAAACTAAGCGACCGACCCTATTCAAAAGCCCCTCGAAGAAGTGAAAATCCACGCGGTAGAAAGAGAGGCTGATCTAAAATTCTTACAGAAACCCCAGAGAAAGAAGCCTTGAAAGAAGCATTAAGAGCTAAAGACCAGAAAAAAAAGCGAAAGTTACAAAGAGAGTCTTGAACACAAAAGAAACATCCAGTTCAGATGAATCTTTTTCCATCCATGATTATTCTGATGTTCTGGATTTGGAGGAAGAACGGTCGGAAGATGAAGTTGTATTTGATAAATCGAGGAACAAAAAAGTTCGTTATCATCGATCTATAGCGCTCTCCATTGACTGTAACGTTCTGGCCGGCATCATCTTTGAAAAAATATGGGCCAATGATCCCACCAGCCCATAAAGCACACCAAACCGTCAGTTTTTCTGGATGTAACGGCGTCTCAATATATGCTTCTGGATTTGCTTCACTCCAGATTCGGCAATTTTGCTTATTTACGTACCCATTCAGCCAAAAATGCGCCTCATGTCTAAACAAAATTTTTTGGTGAGAAAGAGGATCAATAACAATCTGGTTTTCTGCCCATTTGCCGAACGTACGACGCACATGATGGTCACGCGGCTTCAATTCTTGCGCGAGCTGGATCTTATAGGCTCGCAAACCAAGATCTTTCTGCAAATTCTTCCATAGGGTGGATGGACACAGCTCTAATTGCTGGGCACGATGGCGAATCGATTCATTCGGGTTCTCCTCAACACTACGCTTATCATCAGCAACAACTTCTTCGGAGCGCACTGTAGGAAGTCTCTGAGGATGCACATTATCATGTAGAGTATGCTTGGTGCGAAAACGATTTATGGTTATTCGAATAATTTACTCCGATGGACGATTATGTCGACCGTAAAATGGACGTAGCGCACGATAAGTTTCGCGAATTGAACTACGATTTTCGAAATAAATTTGCACAATTTGCAAACGTTGTTCTGGCGTAAGTCTATTCATGACGAAATGGCAAAACATACTGAGTACAAAACAGCTGTCACCTATCAAATTGACTGTCACTACACACAGTGTCGCCAACTCGAAAAACTAACCTCTAAAAAAACACCCTTTACAATCGTACTAGCTTTGTTCGCGGAGCCTGTCGCCGACAAGTCCCCGATAGATACACATGCGCATTAGGATTTTAAGCGTTCGCGGAGCAACAAATCCGGGATTTTGACAAAATGTCCTGCGTTCGCGGAGCACTTATCATTGGTACACGACAAGTTACCGACAAGTCAAAACTATCAGCAAACATTAGCATGGACAATTTGTCAGGACATGCGTAGTAGGTACATGCCCTGGTGAACAGAAAAGGAACGGGTCAAAGACAAAGACGACAATTGTTGACATTGACTTAACACAGTCAGTAGGTATCAGTATTAGCCATTTTTGTTAAAAGTTCAAATGAAACAATTAAAACTCTACAATCAATGTAAAAAAATCGAATTTGTCAGAAATTTGTATATAACCATCTGTCATCTGTGTAATTACAATTCTTCTTTTCTTATAAAAATCAAAACTTCCAAACGCTCAATTGCAGCTAACTTTGTAATAGTCATTTTTGTACACAAGTCGTTCGCGGTGATCTCTTGTCGGAGATTTGTTACCAGTCGCAGTTGCGCACAAACGTGTCTGATTATTTATCAGGGATAAGTCGTGTACTTGTCGGCGACAGGCTCTGCGAACAAACCTACTATATGTTATAATTATTTTAGCAATCATTTATGCAGCTTCCAAATTTTATATTACAAAGAAGAAAGAAAATCCTCAAGATAGAGACCTCAAGAATTTTCCACTCATTTCTAACTCTCGTTCAACCCCATAGTTCTCATCTAACCCCGGAGGAGTTATGGAAACAATCCCGCCGATTAATACAAGAATTATGTTTACGTTTACGTTTCATTTAAAATGGGCCCGTTCACTTTCATTTTTGAATGTGAATTAATTGTATATTTATAAAGATATTAAACTCTTTTGTCTGGTGGTACTTTTCCCGTTAAGATATTTTTGCTAGAAGTAAGGGAATTCCCATAAAATTCTTTCAGTGACTCATTGCGTCAGAAAATCCCTAATTCCGTTCACGTCTCGTATCGGTTATGCTTAAAGACGGCGAGGTTGTCGGAAGTATCCCTAATATAGCATTTCTGCATTTATATAATATGTAATTTAAATAGTAAAATTCCATTATTTTTCGTTTTTTAAAAAGTCATTTTTGAAGTGCTCTCACTTAATTCTTGACTCTGATGTTTATTGCATGTATGCCCGATCTTTTCTATGCGTAGATGATTCTTGATGGTTCATGATGATTTTTTAATGTTTTGTCTTTTTCACACGCTTATATTAGCTTCACCTGTATGTATGTATGTATGTATGTATGTATGTATGTTTGTAACTCTCCTTTGGACTCAAGTGGCTTATTACTGCCAGTATATCCCACTAAGTCGAGTTCGTTCGTTGACCGGGTGGTCTAAGGCGCGGGTTTTCGATTGTCAGACTCACCGATCGTGGGTTCTAATCCCCACGGCTGAAAAAAAAAATTTTTTTTTCAGCAATTTCAACGTACAAAATTATTTTTAAGGATCGAACTAAAAAGTAAAAAATAAATATAGTACACTTTTAGAGCATATCAAACTAAAAAGTTAAAAATAATTTTTCAAATAAGCTTAAAACAATAATAAATGGAAAATACTAGTATTATTGTGAAAAAAGCGTGGGGCGCTTTGTCCATACTTCTCGTACATCGAGCGCCCGACGCTTTTTTCATAATAATACTAGTATTTTCCATTTATTATTGTTTTAAGCTTATTTGAATAAAAGCGTGTTAAAGAATTATTTTTAACTATTTAGTTTGATATGCTCTAAAAGCGTGTTTTTTAGTTTTTTTTAACTATATTTTTACATGATACTTCTACCTAAACACCAACAAATGGCATTGAGAACTTAAAATCGTCTAAAAATGGACCTTGAAGCTTTTTGCAAATGTCAATTTCGTACTTTTTGCACTTTTTACATTTTAAATTAGTTATGACGGCAGTATTAAGATAAAATAACCCAATCAATAAGAATTAAGTTCATAATACGTTCAAATGAAACAGCCCCGTATAGATTATAAATTTTATCTCGTAAACCGAAGTCGGAGGTGGCCGTAAAACGTTGTCGCTAACAGCGGAACAGAGCACCGTGAACGACGGCGGTTTTATCTTTAGATGACATGTCCGCGAAAAAATTTCATTAGCCCACAAAGTTGCGTGGCGCGCTCGAGAGTTTTACTGCTTTCCGATAACTGTAACCCTTAAAAAAAACCAGCCCCACGGAACGGCCGACCCAAACCTAAATAAAACGCCGCCAATAAAAAAATAACGGCCATTTTTGACCCTATACCGCCGTCGCAGCGACATCGTTCGGGCGACATACTGTTTACTTTCTCGATAGCTATACAATTTATATAGCGGGCAATAAAATTTCTAATTTAGCGGGCTATTAACTCGGAAACAAGTACTATACATTATTTTTTTAATATGCTATACAGGGAAAATCGAGAAGTATTAAGTATTAAGTATGGGACTTAAAACTAACAACAAAAGGTAGAAACTTATATAATAATAATAATAATAAATGCTTTTATTGGCCAAACTAAGTACCTAATACAAAGAAAGAAAAAAAAATATATATAAATACAAATAGTTTGCCAAATGGCAGAGTTCAAAATCTCTGATAAAAATCAGAGTTTTGCTCTTCCACTCAACCAGTATTATGATAGACATACCTATACATCTTTCGATGTATAGATGTGCCCTGCATGTTTACTTAATAATTATTCAATCTAGCGCACAATATGGCTTTACGAATATGAGAGAAAAAAATATTGAAAATCCAAAACCGTAAACAACTTAACATCTTAACTTTAAAAATAAAAAAATAAAAATCAGCCAGATGAGTAAGAACCAGTAAGTATATCAATAATAACATTAAAATAATACTATAATATAATAAAAACGAATATAAAATTTAATTTTATCTAAAAACTATAACTACCGACCTACAGAATTTATTAGTAATTTTCTATCTAGCATTACATTTTTTAATTTATACTTGAATAATATATGATCTGTGAATAATTTCAAGTCATCGGGTAATCAGTTGTACAACTTAACAATGTTATAAGAAAAGCAGCCTTCAAACAAAACTGATTTATGTTTTGGCATAGTTAGACAACCTCTATTCCTTAAATTTAAATTATGGACGTCCGTTCTGAATCGAATTTTACTATATAAATAAGCTGGTGTTTCAGTAACTATAATTTTGTGATAAAGTAAGCATTCATGTAAAACTCGTCGTTCTGCTAAATTTAACCACTTCAATTCCTTTAAATATTTTGAAGTTGGTGTGCACCTTCTCAAACTATAAATAAGCCGAATACAACAATTTTGTACTCGCTGTAATCTTAATTGATCCCCTTTCAAAAGTCCAGGCCCAAATACTACATCCCCATAATTTAAGTGGGATAACACGAGTGCTTCACAAAGCATGATTTTTGTTTTTTTAGTTAATACACCCCTGCTACCATATATTAGTTTTAGATTAGCAAAAGCTCTTCGAAGCATCATTGTGACATGAGATGTAAAACGTAGATCGGAGTCAACCATCAAGCCTAGGTTTTTGACAGAGTTTACGATATTTAGCTCATCTCTTCCTACATTTATTTTTAATTTTCCGATACATCTATTTCTAAGAGCGCTTTTTCCAAAAAGTATGGCTACTGATTTAGTGCTATTAATTGAAAGACAAAATTTATTTGACATATTAATGAGAGACTCAATATCTTGATTGATCTGTTGGCAAGCAATATCGATGTTTTCCTCAGAAAATGTATGATACAATTGTGTATCGTCAGCATAAAAATGAGACGAGCAGAAATTTAGTTTTTTATAAAAATCTAATGTATAGATTATAAATAAAATAGGACCTAAAATGGATCCTTGCGGCACTCCATTGTTTACTTGTGAAAACACAGAAGAAGACGAGTTATAAATTACAGCTTGTTGACGATTACTCAAATAATTACGAAATAAATTAACACTATTATTATCACAACCTATGTAATGCAAAATTGATAAGAGTAATTGGTGATTTATTCGATCAAAAGCTTTCGAATAATCTAACAAAATTAACGCGACCATTTTATTTTCATCCAAAGCATTATGAATATCATCAGTAACTTTTAACAAAGCTGTAGTACAACTGTGCAAATATCTGTAACCGGACTGATGAGGAGGTAAAATATTATTGGTGTTCAAAAAAGATATTAGTTGTTTATTGATTATTTTTTCAAAAGCTTTAGAAATTGCGCATAAAATACTAATTGGTCTCAGATCTTTAGGACTACTGGGATTTGACATTTTTGCCAATGGGATTACAAGAGCACGTTTCCACATAGCAGGGTAAACATTCTTAATTATGCAATAGTTAAAAATATGTGTCACGTAAGGTAATATGATTGGACAACAATGCAGCAACATTTCTATACTAATACTGTCTACACCTACAGCTTTGGATTTTATTGTTAATAGTACAGAAAATATGTTTGCCTCATTAGTTGTGACAAGTTTCAAGATATTGTTATGAGCTAAGTTTTGTCCATAGTAAGACATGAGATCAGTATCAGCTTTAGAATCACTTTTTGAAGAGTCTACGAAAAATTTATTTATTCTGTTTAGGTCCTGTAAAAATGGAATGTCATTATTTTTATTTATACTATAAATGTTTAGTTCACCGAAGTCTTTCCACATTTCCTTTGGGTTACTATGTCGAAAACGAAATTCCAAATATGCCTTTTTTTCACGAGAAATTGCACCGTTTGTGTAATTTCGTAATTCTTTATAATAACTCCAATGATGCATTAATTTCGTTTTCTTGTATCTAACCAAAGCTTTGTCTCTTAGTGACATCATTAAACGTAAGTTGTCCGTTAACCATGGAGATTTTTTCTTTTTAATTCTAACAGTTTTAATTGGAGCACAATCATTAAAAATGTTTTTAAGAGTATTACTGAGAATGTTCACTTTATCATTAATATTGGAAGATGTATAAATTCTATTTAAATTACCGTTTCTTATATCATCATGTAAGCTTATTTCATCAAAGTTAGTATAATCCCTGAAAGTGTACATAAAAGGTTTCATTTTATCTGTTTTTGCTTGAATAATACACGAAACTAAACTGTGATCAGAAAAAGGCTGATGTACATCTGCTTGTTTAACAGGAAGATCATTTGAACATATTATTAAATCTAGCAATGACATACTTATTGAGCTAATTCTAGTTGGTTGGTCAATTAATTGTTTTAGATCAAAAACATCCAAAATGTTTTGTAATTTTTTGCACTCAATAGTCTCTGGGTCTAAGTTATCAATATTTATGCTAAGATTTAGACTGTATAACCAATTTACAGGCCAATAGATCCAGATAGAACTCCAGACTTATCTGATTTTAAATGTCCCGTTTAATTGAATCCGTTTCTGGTACTTAAAGTTATCTGTATGGGTTCTGGCAAATAAAAGAAAGTGAGAAAATTTAATACATTTAATAAAAAAAAGTGAAATTTAAGAATTACATAAGTCTACAAATTAAATAATTAGTGAATAGAGTTGAATGAATGAATGATTGTTTAAATTTACTGTTAGATACTTCGATAAATGGTGACCATGTGGTATTTTAGTACGTAGGTACGGTACTTCCCTTTTTTAAAGCTATAGGCACTACTTGGAGGACTTTCTCGGAGGTACTACTTGGAGGTACTACTTAGAACCATTACCTGGAGGTACTACTTGGAAGTACTACTTGGAACCATTACTTGGAGGAGTAGCCTCTTCTTGGAGACAGTACTTGGAAGATCGTCTTGGAGCTACTATTTAAAAGAGTAACCTCTTCTTGGAGCCAGTACTTGAGTACTTGGAGCCACTACAGGTGTAGAAATAAAAGAACCTCAGTACCGTGTGTAAAAGTACATGTACATGCCAGTTTGGAAATCTAACGGATTTATGCATAAACGGGACAAATATTAAAGTTACATCGTATGAACAGATTATAAAATATCATGACAAATATTAAAGTTACAGCATCTGAATAGAATATAAAATATCACGACAAATATTAAAGTTATAAGGCAAAAATAAGTTAGAAGCCATAAATTTCAGTTTAAACTGTATTTCCAGACTGACTTGTAATTCAATTATTTAGTTACCTCCCCGCGTGTATATCAAAGTAATTCAATGATAACACATTTATATATATATATATATATATATATATATATATATATATATATATATATATATATATATATATATATATATACATGTAATCCACCATAGCGAAGCCCGAAAGTGCATATTTCGCGGTTTATAAGAAGCCCGCTGCAGTTTACCGAAGCCCAAAACGGGCTTCCTAATTTTTACAGTGTATATTCTAAAATTTTGGCAGAAGGTGCCATCTGTTTTCGGAATAAAAACTAGTACGGTTTATACAGTTGCTAATCTTATGAAAACTGGCGTTACATTTCAATTTTTCCCCACAGATGTCGTAAAAATGTACTATTTCTAAAATGTTAATAGGCTTCTTAAGCTTGCAATATGTCTGCATATATACACTAGTTAGTTCATGCAAATCAACTGTAGAGGGCTTGTATATATACGTACGATCCTCAGGGGTCAATTCTACAGTACCGATTATATGAAGCCTTACGATTTGGCAGCATTGGAGCTGAGTGATATAATCGCTGATACTATGAAATGGTCTATTAATGAAATCGAGTGCTGCTTAGAATAGATTAACGATTTGATCTTTGCTGGTCATTAGGTTAAGATAAAATATTTGTCAATCATACTACATACTTGTATTTAGCAAAACTTGAAAAGATCGTGTTATACCAAGTGTACAGCAATCAATTCGTTAATCAAAAACATATTTTTTATACAGGGTGTATCATAAATGTAAATATTTAATTAAACCTATACAGAAAACAAATGAAAATACGACTTCAGATGTGTTATACTTTAAAATTTTAGAAGTTATAGTTAAACAAGCTTATACAGGGTGTAATAAAATGATGTTCACCAAATTTAACCACAGTGTCTGGGATCGAAAATAATTTGATTCAAGCTAACTTGTTTACATTAGAAATGGATAGTAAAAAAACTTACAATTGGAATTTTAGAAGTGATTGTTTGATCTTACTAGAAAACGGCTTAACATATTTTTATAAATATGTTCATGAGATGTTAGTATACTGTGACCCATAAAATGAGCCAGTGGCGCTCAAAATTGTTTTCTAATTTTTTTAGACAATAAAATTTAGGTAAAAAGAGGACTCCACTGAATTATAAGCCCTTCAAGGAAGACATAATATTTACAATGACATTTTTCTATAGATATTAAACCACAGAATATTTTTTTTACGATATTTTTTACTATTTTATAACTTCGCGTACAATTCTTCTCTTGTAATAGCAATCATCTATAAAGCTGTCAAATAGTAAAAAAGCGGTAAAAATTATTCAGTAGATTATTAGAAAAAATGTTACTGTTTTTCTCATTATGACTTTTCTTCAGGGGCCTACAACTCAGTAAATAAGGCTTGCACTAACAAATACTAGGAGGATAAAAATTCAAAATAGATATAGGAGATCAGTGACGTCCTGTTTTTACCTAGATTTTATTGTCTAAAAAAGTAGGGAAGGGGGGGGTCAGAGGTGCGGAACCCTTCTAAAAACTTTAGAATTAAAACAATTTTAAACGCAACTTACTTTATTTTATTGGTCTTTGTATACTTACATCCTATGTAAATTTTCATCAAAATATGTTAGGGCGTTGTGGAGTAAGAGCAAAATATCACTTTCAAAATTTCAACTTTAACACCCTGTGACAATTTTACTATCAATTTTTTATACAGTGTGTAACTTAAGTTGGAACCATATGGAAAACTTTTTTATTAATGGTTTTGTAAAAAAATTTATTCCTGATAAAAAGTTCTGCATGGTCTGAGACTTAAAATGCAACTATTAGATATCAATTTTACTCAAGAGTAAAGTACATTTATTTTTTACAAATACAAAATATAAAAGAATATAAAAACTAAAGTTTGCACTAAAAATTTGCACATTGTGTTAATAGATGTTTTACACTTAATTAACTTTGGCAGGTTTGGCATTGGGTTGGTGGTTCTTTCTTGAAAATATATTAGTGTGTTAAAGGAGTAGCCCATTCGCAGTCGGTTATCACCACTTGGTATCTTTGCTTGTAAGGTAGATATAGTTTCATTGTTGCTTCTGACTGGATTTCTTTAAGTTTGGACACTTTTTGATCCCACTGTTGGTGCCATATAGTTTTTGTATATTTTTTTATTACTGTTTTAAAATCGGTTGTAGGGATTTCTTCGAGCAATGGGATACTGGTGTCTGATACGGCAACTTGGTCTACCTTTTCATTGAAAGCTAGTTACTAATGAAAATCAAGTGCGGTTTAGAATGTATTAAAGATTTATCTTTGCAAGTCAAAAGATTATAAAGTATTATATCAGTCATACAGGATTGGTTAAATGTATCTTGAAAAACTTGAATTTTTATTATTTACTCATGTTATTCCCAATGCACACCAGTGTATTTGCCACTTGGTATCCTGGTTTGATTAAGGAAGTGTCTTTTAAATCAGTTCGTTAATTTTATCTATTCGTTAATAAGTTATTCTAATTTTCAACACAAGAACCTTAATTTATTGTGTTGGGTTTGTCACAAATATATATTTTTTTAAATATGAGGTTGACAATTAAATAACGCGACTCCGCGCGTAGAAGGCGTCCGAGAGGGGTACGGGAGGAAACGAATTAAGCGTTGGATAGCTGAAAGTGTCTACTATTCTAGCACAAAAACATATTTTTGTCGCTGTACTAGTATTTTTCTATAAAGGTTAGAAACAAACGTGTTTTTTTCCCGTGTCGATAACAATGCTTGACGAAAAACACGAGCAACGGATCAATGTTAAATTTCTCGTTAAGTTAAAAAAAATACGAATGAGTTCTACAAGTTGTTAAAAGAGACCTGGTAAAAAATTTTCTCCATCTCCAACGCGTGTTTTTCAATGGTATGAACGGTTTTCTGAAGGCGGAATGTCGAAATCAAAATTGAAAGCAATGTTAATCGCTTCTTTTTACTTCAACGGCAATATGATGATTGAATGGGTTTCAGAGGGTCAAACCGTAAATCAAACTTACTATTTGAAAGTTTTGACAAAACTGTCAGAGCGAGTTCGTAAAAAATAGCCGGAGTTGTGGAAAAACAAGTCGTGAATCTTGCACCAGGACAACGCACGTGCTTATAATGCGCTGTCTGTGAAGCATTATTTAGCCGCTAGGGGCACTCTAGTGCCGAACATGCGCCATAATCGCCTGATTTAGCACCCTGTGACTTCTGTTTCTTGTTTCCGAAGATTCGGTCTGCCTTAAAATTAACCCAGTTTGGAAGAGGTAAAGCGAAAATCGGCAGAGCTTCTAAATGTTTTTACAAAAAGCAAATGGAACGGTGTGTGGCGAGGGTAGGGGAGCATTTGATTGTAGAATAATTTTTAAAATTAAACTATTTTTCATAAGCAGTCTCGTTATTTAATTGTCAGATCTCTTATATACAGAAAATAAGTGAAAATCCGACAAAATCAGATGGCGTGGGATACTTTTTAAATTTTAAAAGATATTTTTGAACAGGCCTGTATAATCGATCTGTATTTTATATTAACCAATTGGTTTGAAAAGAGCAAAGTTTAACCTTTTGAAAACCTCATTTAATCTTATTAATAATAGTGTTAATTAACACACCATGGCATTTAGGCTTAGCTAGGCACATTGTGCATCCTATTAAATTGATGGCCCATCTTAGCCTACAGATTTAATGTAGTTGATAACGTAACCGAGAGGTACGTCTCTTATATCGGCTGGTGTTAGCCAAAACTCACCGAACATAAATATTTTAATAAATAAGAGCGTCGAGCAATCGTAGAGGATATGCACGATGGTCTTATCTTCTTGTTTGCACCCCCTAGTATGCAGATGCTTTCGTACTTCAAAATGACCAGTCAGAATGCCTGTGAAGCCTGTCTACTCACAGTCAAATATTTGTTGGCTCCCTAGTAACTCTGCAGCATCTTGTTTCATCCCATTTTTCCTTGAATTTCACAAGGGAATGTTCTTTAGTTAGATTTGTCACTGCCGATTATCGAGGTAATGTTATTTTTAACAGACACGTTATTTGTGAACAGGTTGTAATTTCTGTGTGTTTATAAAATAACAGACCTGTTAAAAATAACACAGGTTGTCAATCATAACCCCCATTGTCAGTTCAAAAAAAGAGCCAGATCTAAAATCCTCATTTCAAAATATTAATCCTTAAATTTGGACTACGAATTTTGCTTTATGCTTCAGTTTTTTTGCAGTTTATTACTTAAAAATATGTTAATGTGTTAAATTATGAGGTCATCGTATTTGCATTCTGAAAAAAAAACTATCCATCTTGTTAAAAAGTGTTTGTTTAGTTAGTTTATTTTCACTGACAATTATTTATTTAATAACTCAATTAACTTGTACTCAATACAACACTCATTTATATCTGTAGTTTACATATGTGTCGTTCTAAAATATTCCAGCTATCTTTTGACTAAGAATCGGCACTACCAACACATACATTGGCGGATCTACCATTTTCTAGAATAACTGTTTACGACGAAGCATTGGCGTATTATTATCATAGCATATAGTTTAAAACCTCTACAAACGTGACGTCAGATAACTCAAAGTTGTAAAAAATATCGGATAAAAAGATTTATGTTCTGAATTAAACCATAATCTGTCCTTGGCGGTCTCTATAGACTAAGAACTGAAAACGAGACACCAGACAACTCGAAAATTGTAAAATATTGGATAACTTACTCGACATAGCTCAGTTAAGCATTTAACATGCAGTCAAATTTGCATTTTGCTCCGCGGTTCAATTCACGACAAATGCATTATTGTTTTATTAAAAAAAAAACCAAAATTAAAAAAATACGTACTATTGTTATTTATTTATTTTAAATACATTTAATTGCATAATAATAATAATAATAATAATAATAATAATAATAATAATAATAATAATTTAATTATACAATATAATTATAACAAATAAACAATGGTACGTATTTTTACAATCTTTTTTAAAAAAAAAAAAAAGAATTAATTTGTCTTGAATTGAATCGCGGTCGCAAATTACAAATTTCAATGCATGTTGAATGTTTACCTAATTGAGCTATCGAGACATGTCAAATAAGTTATCTAATCAAATATATGTATTATAAATTTCAACGATAAAATTGCAACTTTAAGTTGTCTGACATCTCTCTCATTTGCAAAGGCTTTAAACTATATTATTGCTTATTAAACATCCCACCAACCACTTTACAAAATTTCAGCTGGGGTACCACCTTGTAGCCCTAGCTCTCAGCCTACTAGATCTTATCGAAATTTAACCAATATTTATTATCCTCGCAAACTAAATTCTATTTTTGTTTTCAACCGCCAAATACAATAAAAGCTCAGTTTGCTTTCTGCTTCATTATTAATTACTATAAACATGAACAAAACCTGATGAAATCATTGAATTGGTATTCAAAACATATAAAGATTATAAAGATCGCTGTTGCGGGCTTCGTGTAAGCGATTAACTACATTAAAAACGTATATTACCATTACTGTAAGTTTGGCAACAACACCGGGCTTCATCAAATCCGTGATCTATACACAGTGTATTTAGCCGGACTTCCTAAACGCGGTGAGAAATAATACAGGTTTTATAAACATATTTGCGTCTCTCCCCTCATGACCCGGGCTTCGCTGCCCGGTTAGTGCATCGTTGGCTTCGCATCATCCGTAGGGTAGGTATATATATATATATATATATATATATATATATATATATATATATATATATATATATATATATATATATATATATATATATAAGAAAGCTTAAAAATATTATTAGTTAGGGTAGCTATAATCTATATAAAATAAAATAAAGTAAAGCAAAGAAACGGCATGGTGGTAATAAAAAAAAGCAAATGGTCGGTCCAACGAAATCCAGCAAAATTGGAATAAAAGAAAAACTTTACCTAACTCATTTTATTATATTTATTGGCACAGCTGGCACTTTTGAATTTATACACCAGAAAAGGAAAATTAATTCACTGTTTAAGGTCTTATATGAACTGGTTGCTAAAAGAACCGCTATGGGCTATGCGCAGATATCAGCAGATCATGCGCGAATGCGAAGCTTTGTAAAAATCGATAATGGTAATAATGGTAGGGCAGGTCATATGTTGTGTTACGAGGGGTTATGGAGAAGTTGTTGTTAAAAATAAATTTGAAATTAATTTAAAATTAATTTCACGTAACAACAACTTATCAACGTTGTTATTTTTAAGACACAATCTGTCACTTAGAATGAATATGTTGTGAATATAACCTGTAAAATTGAGTTTTTCTGACTAAATTTTTTTCGAAAAATGCTGGTTCATCCGTAATTTTTTTTACAAAAATATACTATAAATAAAATACCTACGGCACTGGTTTACATCTAGGGATTTTTACTTTTATTCTCGCCAATCGCTGTCATGGACGATTTGGTCACGTGGGTTTTCGGTATTGTGGAAGACCCAGTACTATTATAGATCTAGTAATTTATGCTGAAGAATACATGTTATATGTCATCTATATTTGTATTTTGGTTTGTTTTTACGTGCATAGTGGTTGTTGCTAAAAACTGAAAAGAGGCCAATCATATTAAAGTCAATGCACTTTATTCTGGAAATTGAATAAAAATAATCATTTAGTGCAAAACTGTTTCTTGCACTCAAAATAATTTCACGATTCGGTGTCCGCACGCATAATTTTTTACCGTTTGTCGGTGTTTGGGAGACTTTAATAAAACAATATGGTAAAATATTAAAACAATCATAAAAAGTCATTAAACACTAATAAAAAGTCATTAAACACTAATGAAAAGTCCAATAAAAAGTCGTCTATTATTGGGAAATTCGAAAATAAAGAGAAAAAATCTAGGATTTCTTGTACACGAAAGTGGTGACGGCATTACTAGTGTAAGACGTGTAGTTGAAAATAAAAATTAAACTATTAGACAGAAAAATATCGAATTTATTCCAAGACCTATAAGTCCTCAATGACGTTTATAGTTTCTCTGATGATCATATATTTAGGTAAATAGATTAATAATTTCCTAACTACGGTAAAATTTACCATTCCAAAATAATAACACTATTAACCTGTTTCAGAAAAACTATATAATATTTTAAAAATATTTTCACCTTAACTTCTCTTCGAATTTTTCTGTATTCATTTTTTTTATTTCTCTAGAGCCAACTAATAAGAAATAACGTTCAGCAAATGAAAGTAAAAACCAAGATAACATTGTCTAACGGTTAATGAATCAATTTTCTCTAAGTTTTTCTCCCTTATCACCTCTCGAATGGAGTTTCCCATCGTTGTTATTTGTTACGAACTATGTGCCGGAATAGGCTCATATTAAAAATAAAATAAATTATTTTTAGTTCTTAATTTTGTTTTACATTTATAGATAAATATTTTATAATAGTGGAGCCAGATATCTTCCTAGTGGAACATCTGACGTTGCTAGGAATGTGTAATACTTGCGGCTAGTAATCATGACATATTGGCGTCTAGTGGATAAATATGAATAAAGTAAAATTAATATTGACTATGACAAACCTACAGTCGATTACTTATTTATCAGTTCTGAGTTACCAATAATCAATTTGTTAAATGATAGAATTACAATAAATATGTAAATCAGCCAATTATACAAAAATTTTTAAATTACAGAAACATACGCAGTTTACTGAATCATTTTGTATCTAACGTTCATGCAATAACACAGTTATACTTTAACAAATCACTCATATTAACAAATTTAATCGACATGTAAATATTAGCCACTCAAATAAAATTTCAAATTACGGAATCATATACAATTTACTGAATCATTTTATACCCAATTTTGACGCACCCCTAAAATAATATTTATTTTTTAACAAACCTAATCGCTAACTGAATGAACCACCGATAACATTTTAAATTACAGAATCATATTCAGTTTATTAAATACATTTTTTTAACTAATTTTGATGTACCTCTTAAATAACCCAGTTATCCAACCTAATCAATAAGTGAATCAGTCACTTATAAGAAATATTCAAATTACATAATCATATACAATTTTACTGAATCATATTATATCCAACGTACCTCTTAAATGACACTTATACTGTAACTAACATAATTATTCATATTAACAAACAATCAATGTGTGAATCATCTACTTATATAATATGTCAAATTACAGAATCAGGTACAGTTTATGGAATGATTTTGTATACACCGTAAATGTACCTCTTGAATAATTTTTGTTTTAACAAATATAATCAATATTTAAATCAGCCTATCATAAAATTTCAAATTACTGAATTATAAATATACAGTTTACTGATTAATTTTGTGTCCAATGTAAATGTACCTCTTCAATAATATTTATATTTTAACAAACCTCACCAATTTCAAATTACAGAATCATATATAGTTAATTGAATAATTTTGTATCTAACGTTGATATAACTCAAAACTAAGACAAGCCTAATTGATATGTGATTCAGTCGATCATAAGTTTCATGTACCTCTTAAATAACACTTATATTTTAACAAAATCAATCAATATATAAATAAGCTACTCAGAAAATTTAAATTTACAAAATCATATACAGTTTACTGAATAAATTTGTGTTAAATGTTGACATACCTGTTATATAACACATATAGGTACTTTAACAAACCTAATCAATCATATAAACAAACAATCTATGTATGATTCATCTAGATACATAAAATTTTAAATTACAGAATCATGTATAATTTACTGATTAATTTTGTACCTCTTAAATAACACTTATATTTTAACAAACTCAAACAATATCTAAATAAGCTACTCAGAAAATTTAGATTTACAAAGTCACATACAGTTTACTGAATAATTTTGTATTAAATGTTGATATACTTGTTATGTAACACACAATCTATGTGTGAATCATATAGTTATATAAAATTTTAAATTACAGAATCATGTATAGTTTACTGATTAATTTTATATATAACGTTAATATACCTCTAAAATGATCCAGTTATACTTAAACAAACCTAATCGCTATGACAAGTAACTCAGTCACTTATATAAAATTTCAAATTACAGAATCATATACAATTTACTGAATGATTTTATATCCAATGTTAATGTATCTCTTAAATAACAGTTGTACTATAATACACTTAATCAATAACCGAATTAGTCACTCATAAAATGTCAAATTACAGAATCATATACAGTTTATTGAATAAATTTGTTATCTAACGTTGATGTACCTCTTGAATAACCCCAGTTATCCTTTAACAAACCTAATCACTCATCATCAAACCTAATCAATAACTGAATCACCCTCTCATATGAAATTTCAAATTACATAATCATATACAATATATTCAATCATTTCACAGCCAATGTTACCGTACCTTTTAAATAACACTTATTCTTAAAAAAAAACCTAATTATTGATATTAATAAACAATCAATATGTGAATCATCCATTTGTATAAAATTTCAAATAACAGAATCATGTACAGTTTAGTGAATCATTTTGTAGTGAATGTTGATGTACCTCTTAAATAATATTTATATTTTAACACACCTCATCAATATGTGAATCAGCCAATCATAAAATTTCAAATTACAGAATCATAAATAGTTTATTCAAAATTTTTTATTTATCAACATTGATGTGTCTCTTAAATAGCAGATTAGATAAGTGGAGAGAGAGGTAGCTTCCAATGATCATGCAATTGTAGAAGCAAATGAGGTTAATATCTGCCAAAAGCCCTTTGGGGTTTCTTCTTTTAAAAAGTAAAAGATGATGGTGGATATGGTGGGTATGGTGGTGATGATATATATTGATGTTCTTCTATAAGTCTCATAATTATCAATCTTTTTGTATTTTAATAATTTCCCAAGTCGTTTATTTTTATTTACCAATCATTTTTCTTTAATATACTGGCAATCAGCAACCAGTAACGTGCCGCTATCCCAATACACAGCTAGAAATACGAATTTGTCAATTATGTTTCGACAAGTCATTATTTTCCAAAGCAACCGGTTCATCTTTTCCGATTCTCTTTCTCCCATTTCCGCTCGAAACAGAAAAATTAAACACGAGAAAAATTAAATGTACCATATAGATGATGATTAATATCAGTGATAACGTCGTTATTTTTCTTAATAAATGGCTTCCTGTTACTGAAAACAACTACGTAGGTACGTTGAACGAAAAAAACAAAATCGAAATGGATTGTGTGTTGAAGGTTTTATCATGGAATGATGAAGACTCTTGGTGGGTTAATTGCTTGTCTAGCAGGCAGTTTTATTTAATTTCGGATGAAAATAATTAGAAGCGTCGAAAGGGAATGGTTGGAATCAAGATCATGTTTATGTACAGCATGTTTGATGAAGGAGTTGTTAAAAAGTAGTATTTTAGTGCGTTATAATTTTATTATCTTTATTATTGAGGGATTAAATTTTGTAGGAAAAAATACGTTAGTTTGGATAGACCAATGACAACATGTACATAATAAAATCTTATAGAGATGTGAATTGATAATGAAGAAAGGCATGCAGCCTTGGCCTATTGTTATTCATAATAGTAATGACTGACAATAATATTTTTATTTCGAACTTGTGAAAATATTTTCCTCGTTAACATATACTTGTAAAATGTATGAACTGTTCGATATCCATTGTTTCTGTGATGCATCCAAAGATGCTTATGCAGCTTCTGTTTATTTAAGAAGCAAAAACGTACACGGTAATTTTCAAATTGATTTATTATGTTCTAAGAGTAAAGTTTCTCCTTTAAAGACAATGTCTATTCCTAAAATAGAGTTATGTGCAAGTTTACTTTGGGCTCAATTAATCGAATCAGTTAAAAATTCAGTATTATTTTCCGGTTCAATTTACATATGATCTGATTCCCAGGTAGCCCTTGGTTGGATTAAAACAAGTATTTGTAGCTAACAGAGTTGCTAAAATTCAATCTATTTCAAATTTAGATAGCTGGAGATACGTAAATAGTAAAGACAGCTTCACAGCTTTAGCTTCACGAGGCGTAACCCCAGAAAATCTATTAAAATCTACATTATGGTCAAACATTTTCAATTGGCCTCCAATTAATTATTTTATTCCATTTAATCAATTACCAGAATTAAAAAAGACAACTACCGTATTGCAATCTACCATTTTACTTATTTGAGAAATTTTCTGATGTGCTTAAATTAAAACGCATTACAGCGCTTTGCATAAGATTCTTTAATAATTTAAAAAACAAATGTAATAAGCAACCTCTTCAAACAGGCTGTAACGGTAGTACCTTTATTGCAGCTAGTAACGAGCTCAAATTATTAGGCAATTTTTTACACACAAATCGAAACTCTATTATCGATTCTACTAGTCAATACAACATACGTTGGGTTTTTATACCTCCATATAATCCTAATTTTGGAGGACTGTGGGAGGCAGCTGTAAAAAGTGCCAAACGTCATTTAAAACCAATCATAATGTCACTTTTAAAAAGTTCAATACATTAGTTATTGAAATAGAAGGTGTCCTGAACTCTAGACCTCTATTTTCTATGTTAAGTAATCCTAATGACTTATTTCCAATTACCCCTTTTCATTTTCTCATTGGACGCTCTATATCTGAACATGACTGACAAGAGATCAAATCCAACAGATTAACCAGGTCCAAAAGTTATGTGAACAATTTTGGTCGCAATTTTCCAAACAAAAATAAGCAATGGTTTTTTGGATCTCTTACGTAATGACAAGTAACCTTCTTATAAGTGGCCTCTTGGACGTATTACTCAGCTATTCCCCAGTAAAGACGGAATTTCAAGAGTCGTCGAAGTTCTTACATCAAATGGAAAAATTACAAGATCCATAAGACATCTATGTCTTCTACCACTCCAGGAAGATACTGATAATTAGTTGTAGTATTTAATTTATGTAATTATGTTTTTGAAGGTACCCTTCAAAGGAGGGAGTTTAAAAACTTTGGTTCATATTTGTTTTATCAGTGTAGATGCAATTTGTTTATTCTTTGTGACATAATATAATAAATGACAATTATTAAAAAGAATGTCGCCAAGTCAAGATTTAAAATAAAAAGATTTATACAGTCCACTTACAATTATTATTTAACTATTTGAACCAGCAGTGTACAGTTTAAACACCAACTGTATATTATCGAATATTAGTAATAATTACAACAATAATGTTTATTTACAAAAAATACGATTAATAATTATGTGTTTAAAAATCCTTTACTATTTCACCTTAGAATATAAATAAAATCAATTTAATCATTTATTTAAAAAATAATTCCACTAGATGGCCCCTCAAAAAACATTAATCAATAAATAAGAAAGAAAACTTTCAAATCCGACGTCTAAATAAAAAATAAAAATATTCTCACCTCTTATTAAAATATTTCCAGACTGGCATCTCTTCAGATAAAATCGTTTCGTATTTTTAAATTGGAAGTGCCATGTTCCTGGGGGTTTCAGTACCTCTTTAACGCTTTTTTTCCAGTCGTAAACAGTACAGTCTGTACCTAAACGAATGGGAGTCGCAATTTTTTAAAAGATTTCAATGCAGGTGTCAGGTTTGGTTATTACTTCCAGTTTTTTAATGTTCTTTTCGATGTGACCAAACAATCTGCTGGAAGAAAGGAATGCCCCACTACGGGAAAGATGACTTCCAAATTCTTAATATTTAACGGAGCATTATTTGCTAGCCATTTGGAGCACATCCCTATAAGAGTGCTATTCTTGTTTTGGCCGCTACATCCATCTGCCATAAGCCTAACCGTGGTATGGTGAGGGCCAAACTCAATTTTTTTCAGTCTATCATATACAGCTGATGAAACATCATTGGAACTTTTTGCGAACTCATTTTCGGTCCAGTAGTACGAAAAAACATTTTCTGGATTAAGCTTGGATTTTGATGTACCTTCTACAATCGTAAAGTTGTAGAGGTACAACTGCCTTGAATAATAGGCTGTTTGGTCTGGCACCTTTGGTAGAACTAAGTTCTTCTCGCAATCGAAAGATATGGTTACCATATCATCTCTAGCTTCTTTAAGTAGATTGAAAAAAGCATCTGCTCTGTTTGTGAATTTTTTTGTCTGTTGAAAGCTTTTTCTTTTCTTCTTCATCTTCGCAACGTTTTGATTCTTTCAGCCAATTCAAGGCACGTGGAACACACGTCAGTTCGCGGTGTTGTGAAACTCAAATTATACTTTGTGTTGAAAATTGTTCGAAAATACGACAATTTTACTTTTTCTTCTGGACTGCACTGCTGATCATACATGGTGTGCATTTTTTGTATCGATAAATCTGAAGGAAGGTATAGTCTTTTTGTACTGGAGCGGCAATAGTGTGATTCAATGCACTTGAAACTATTGATGAACTGTTGAACCGCCGCTTGTTTGTCTTCGTATTTAGGAGTTTTTCGATCTCCACCTCTTTTTTTTATTGGTGCTTGACCACTGGAAGTAAAACTCTTCATGACGTGGCTCACACGATGTTTTGTAATATCAAGTATGTTTAAAAAAGCCGACTGGCATACGGGAACGTTCGCTTTTGAGGAATAATTTCTCACAAAACATTTTACATGGGTAACTTTGGCTTCTCGTGTTGCATTTTTCGGACGGCGACGTTTGCACACATCAACAGAGCAATGCTTTAGAATGAACGAGTCTTGCAATAGCTTGTTTTTTGTCGCATAAAATGCTTCATGAAAGTCTTTAACTTCCTTCATGGTTAACGAAGAACACTGAAAAGCCTTCGTTTTGTGACCACATGTTGGATATTGTGGCAACTGTTTGCAGAATATCTGCAAAGAAGACTAGACAATACAACTCTATTATCAGTATGAAAAGAAAGAAAATACCTGAGCTTCTTGCGAACATTACATTTCCATGTGACTGGATCACGTTTTCTTTTAAGGGCCTTACCCGGCTCAGCAGGAGATGCATTCACTTCCATTAGGTTCTCAGGCAAAACTCAACAATCAACACAAGATTTAACAGGATGAACAACCACAATGGACTAAACGAAAGCAAGAAACATAATAGGTATTTGCTATTTAAATGCTATTTCATGTGATCAGCTGATCACATGTCGCGATTCTGATTGGGTGGCATGGAGTTTGCCGATTTTGATTCTGATGAGTAGTTTCCAAACTAAATTTATATGGGATAAAACCGTTTTTGTTACCAACTAGAAACATATTCCAATAGTGCACAACGAGACGAAAAAACTGCTATATGCAACACATTTTACTGAAATTTGGAGATTGCCGGTTTTGATACTAGGCCCCTCATTTATGTATGCATTTTAAAAACTACTTTAGTTATTTTTTCACAACTGTAACCTAGAGAAGGAAGGAGTGTAATTATTTTTGTTTAAAACTGCATTTTATTGATTCCTGCAGTTGTGAACTTTGTGTGATTTGACGATGGAATGAATACAGAGATAACAGAAATATGAGCAGTCATTGATAAAATATAATATTCACGGTGCCAAGATTAGTTCGACAATGGATACATTCTATTTCTAGACGCAAGGCGAGGCGACGAAAGGTGAGATGTAAGAGAAGGGATAGAGAGAAGAATTTTACGGAAAGAAAACTTAGTTTTATCAATGAATAACTGCGCGCGCTTATACTACACAACGTAAATTTCCATTCCGGTGTAAGCCCTGTTGCCATTTCCAATCTAATATCACTAGGTTTTGGAATTTGTTGAAAATTATTACATCTAATTTAGTAAAATTACATCTAATTTAGTTAAATTTAATATAACTAATATTCAAAATTTTTTGGGTTCAGTTGCAATAAAATAAGTTGAATTATTTTAGCTTTTTAAATATATGTAATTAATTTTGTAAACAAAACGAGAATAATGAAATAGCCATATAGAATGATGTAGATTAAAACTTATTTTAACTTTGCCTCCCAGTTCGGTTTCACAAGCTAAATTTTTCAGGGATGAAAGTACATGATAAGCTAACCCTTATTCCGTAGGTAATACAAAATTAGACTGTGCAAAAGGGTATTATCATAAAAAAATCGAGTTATTGATACCACCGTATAGAAAAAAAAATGTAGGAATTATTTTTTATAATTATTTAAAAAAAATCATTTACTTTATGGTCGAAAAAAAATTTAAACGTCAATATCTCTGTTTCAACCGTCTACAAATTTGTATAAAAAATCTTTTAGAAATATACCTACCTCTCATTTAACGAAAAACGAAGGCCTAAATGAAAAAAAAACTGTTCTTCGTAAAAGTTTCGCCTATGTATTGACAAGGTAAAAGCACTTCCTCATATTTTTTGCTTTTAAATTAACAAAAATATAGCAATAAACAATTAGTGATGTCATGGTTTTACTAGAAAGCAAACATTAAAGGCAGAGCCTCTCGACTCTCTATGCATCTCTCTCAGTATTGAAACTTATGCAATCAGTTTGACTATCTTATATATTATTTTATATAGGAATTATTGATTTATCCACTATGAATAATAGGATATATTAATTACTTCAAGATTTTATTTTTGGAGGAAAATGAAAAATAAGAAAATATAATCTATTTATTGAAGGTATTTATTAAAGTATCGATTATAAACAGTAAGGCAAAATACAATAAATCCCCTATATAAATAAATTATAATAATAATAATTGGTAGGAAGTATATAAAGCATAAATTAATAATATTAAAATTTAGAATTACAAGACTTTCAAACTAATCAGAATCAGATTCACCACACGAATCAACATTTTCCAAAACATTAGCGGCTGTGGTCAAACTATTTCTGCAGTTTTTCTGTGCCATACAGGTGTAGGAACCGATAGAGCAAATATTTTTTTCCTGCTTTTGCAAATTTTGCTTCCACAGCCTAGAACAGAATATTATTGTATGGATCTTTTTAGCATTTGCATGATGTAAGTTCTGTTATGTCTGGTGGCAGGTCGGGCAGAGTCTTAAAAGTGGGTATCAGACTTCCATCTTGATCTACTTTCCATCCATACTCTTCAACATGAGGAAGCTGCATCTGGGTTTAAAGAGCTTAGCCAAATATTTAGCTGGTAAAAACATCTTAAACAATGTAGTCTTAGGGCGTCTTCAGTCGGTGGCAATTTAGCGATGGTTTTTGAAGAGGCCAATAATCCCCTCAAAATGTTAATGGAAGTAACATTGGCAGTTTTGAATAAATTTTTATGAAAATTTTTTCAAGATTAGAGAATAAGTTTTCAGTGTACTGATCAGTGCCAAATCCATCCAAAAAGTAATGGTGTTCAAGGTAGGTTTTCCAACAGGTTCTTTTCCCAATGCCGGACAATTGGCTAGTTGTATCACAACCGGTCAGAGAATGAAAAGCAGGCACATTTTTTAGAAGGTTTTCATCCAAATTTAAATGTACTGCTAGAAATCGTCTTGAGTCTCCTCGCCCTCTTCTGAACCATATATCTTTAGTCAAAAACTTCTTAAAAAAATTAATAAGACTAGAACATCTGTATCGTTGCAATAAATAATGCAGCTTGAATGCCCAAAATTTTTGGCTGACAATATGTGCAATAAGATACGATTATCAGTGTCTTCGTGATTTGAATTTAAAAAATCGTCTTTTGATGGTTCAAAATTCTTCCTATATTTATTGATTTTCGCGAATCCACCACTAGTTACAAATTGAATATGCTTTTGCTGAATGGAGTTTTGAAGAAGTTGCTCTGACAAAAAATTTGTTAAACGTCTTTTGTTAAATATCTCATTCGATATAAGCAAGTTCTATTGTTGCAGAAGTGGAATATTGAGTCGGTCAATTTCTGTATCAATTGATTTCTGGAGTCCTCTTTTTTGATGTGTTGTATTTTTGATAGAATGTCCTTTATAATGATCAAACACTACATCTATCATTTGAGCATTAAATTCATTTCTAAAAATAATGTTTACAAATATATGAGCATATTCTTTAAATGATATGCAACTTGTGGGCTTTCCTATTTTGATATCATTTTTGTCTTTGCTACTTGCAACAACAAATCCGTAATTAAAATTTTAAACGAAAACTTATACCTAACTTACCCAAATATATTCAGCTGCAACGGGATGAATGTAGATATAATAAAGATGCAAAAATGTCTATATTTCTTCCCAATTTATTAGGCAATTTAATAATAACACATACACTTATTAATTCTTTAGTAAAAAAAATGATAATAATATGACACTTTGCCCAATGGAACATAACGAGAATTTTATAATAAAAAAATGAAAAAATCCTACCATATCAATAATGTGATACATCAGCCGGCACTTAGAGAGAAACAGAGCTATGCTACGTTTGAAGGTGAAAAGAAAGATACACTATAAAATTGGCAGTGAGAATTAATTACAGCGTAAACCTATGACATCTCTCATCGTTTATTGTTATATCTTTGTTAATTCAAAAGCAAAAAATATGGTGTTTACTTTGTTACCTTGTCAACACATAAGCAAAAATTTTATAAAGAATTTTTTTTTTATTTAGGCCTCCGTTTTTTGTTAAATGAGTGGTATATTTAAAAAAGACGACTAAATTTTTGAAGGGCTAAAACCAAGATATTTACATTTATATTTTTTTTCGGCCGCAAGGGCTAATGCAAATGATTTTTTTAAATAAGTATAAACAAATACTCCCTACAAAGATTTTATTGTGCATTTGACCAAAAAATGAGTATTTTTTTTCTCTATTCGGTGGTATCAATATCTGGATTTTTGATGATAGTGCCCTTCTGCACAGTCTAATTTTGTATTACCTCCGGAATAAGGGTTATCTTATCATGACCTTTCATCTGTAAAAAATTCAGCTTGTAACAAAAGAGTGGGAGGTAAATCGTTTTCTTGAGCGAATATTTTAATAAATACACTTTACTAATATGACAACAACGGATATTATACCCTACTGTGTCCCTTAGAATATGTCTTATTCAGGGCCGCACGATATTTGTTAGTAGTTACATCTCCTGTTTATCTCTGAATGGATATTAAGAATCTTTTTAAAATTAAGTTTATGCCGCTTGTGACGTATCTGTAGCCATAAATACTATATATGTATACACCTTTCTGGCCAATGGTTTTACTTGCAAGTACTTGATGTTTGTTTAGCAAGATATTTCGTCGTATTGGTGGTGAAAAGAGCTAAGCCACATTTTTAGGTAAAATAGAACAACTCTGAAAAATACAGTGGGAGATATAAGCGATTTTGTAATTATAACCGTAAAATCCCACAAACTGTGAAAGAAGCTAGGTGAAAATACATATATCTTTTTCAGTGGTAAAACATTTTTAAGCGACATATTTCTTTTTCTTTTGTTTTTAAATTAGTCTTAAAATGAAGGACGTGTTTTCGTTTGTACCAAATTTGATGATATTTAGTACATAACTTAATATTTAAATCAAAAGTTGTTTTAACCTAAGAGTTACAAACTTATTTATCAATTTTCTCCAAATAATAAGTGGGTGGCTTTTAGCTCTTTTCACCGCCAACGACGGTTTTAGTTTTCTCTTTACAATTTTAGAAAGAATTTCGATATTTGGCTCATATTCGAGCTTCTTCATTGTTACTTATCGAATAATAATAAATTTATAGTTTTTTTTTTTAACACTGCCGTGAAAATTTCCTATTATAACCCCGTAAAATTTCATTCACATTGTCCTAAAATCGTAATCTGACATGAATCAGCCCGAAATCGCCCAATTTAATCCGAGTAACCGATAAAACGAGCCGTTCTCAGTCCCATTTCGCGAGTTCTCGCTCAGATCTCCCCCTCCTCCTCCCATACGCTCCCCCTCATAACCGTACAACGAGAACGGCGTCGTAAAAACAAAAGTAAATATTAATTCTGTCGCGGAAATTGTGCCGCCGAACCGACCCTTAAATTAGAGTATATAATCTCGATTCTAATCTCCAATTACATCTTCAAATCCTCCGGGTGTCTGTTGGGAGCGGATCCGGATGATAAGATGATGGCGTAGGTCAGGGAGGCCGGATGTGTTTACGTGTTCTCTAAAAACGCGTTCGGACCTTTTCAGAAGCGGGATTACGGCTTAATATGTCAGAACGCGGGATTAGGATGATATCAGAAGTGGGATAAGTTGCGTTTATGTTGGGGATGCGACCCGATTCTTTTTTTGACAACGACGATGTCATTACGTGTAGTATTTCACCCCAGTACGTTACTTTTTAGAGATAGATATGTAGCTATTCTAATGTAGTAAGTTTTAAATCGACTGTGTGTTTTTACTTTGATATCTGCTTAATACATTAATTGCAACACAAATATAATTAACTAATCAATAAATTTTAAACTCAAGTACGAACAAATCGGAAATGAAATAATAATAATAATAATAATAATAATAATAATAATAATAATAATAATAATAATAACAAGACTTTATTCATCACTTAAAAAAGAAAATATACAATAATAAATAGTCTATATCAAGTCTGGGGACCTTGTTAGATTTATTTTTAAATTAACTAATCAGTAAATTTGAAACTCAAGTACAAACAAATTGGAAATGAAATCGCAAAACCACAAAATTACAAAGACATATCTTATTGTATTTCCATGGCCAACTACTTTTTTTTTAAATAATATCTTCTTTGAATTTTTTCATAGTTCTACATTTTTAATAAGCGATTATTCTGTGTGTCACTCTGTTGTTATTCAAAGTGCCAAAACGACACTATCGAACTATTTAAAAAACGAGTAGGTGTCGAGGAAGACCGTAAATAAGCCTTTGGTGAAGACTTAACAGCTTTGGAAATAAATCTAGCGTGTAGACAGGCAGAGGCGTGTCTCAATGTCATAAATAACGCAAACACAGAAATGTGAACTCTAATTTCTATAAGTAGATCTAACGCTACACATTACGAGGTTTAAATTAGGACAAAGAGAAGTAACTCTTGAAGATGGACTGCTAATTTTCAACTCCTTTTTGATTAATTTTCTTGACATATATCAAATTTAATAATATTTTAAGTGTCCTAACTGAAAACTATAACCAACCAGATTTAGTTTTAAAAATATCCCACTTCTGAATCATCAAATTTGTCCCACTGCTGATCTAGATCTATATCGAGCAACGCATTCACGTCATTCGTTTCCCCTCCTCCTCCTCTTGCAGTTCTCGAATGACGTGTGATAAAATTTAAATAGTAAACCATAAAATTTGTAATTTAGCAGGCCATTAAGTCCCTAACAAGTTCGAACACATCATTCGTACGCAATTTTAATGTTATTAAGGTTATTTGGTTCCGATAATAACCCCCCTACTAGCTTGTAATTACTTTTCTCTTTTGCACAATCATCATCATATTTCATTATTGTGTATAGGTTTATTTTATCATCCTAAGGGGAGAGCGGCGAGGACAGTGGCGTGCTTTTTTCTTTTTCTTCGGTATTGTGTAATATAAAATAGATACTATCGAAATTCGCTACAGAATCTACTTAAAATGTTGTACGTTTGGTTCTTCATTGCAAACCGATCTGTACAACTTCTTCAACTGCTTTAAAGCACATTTTTTTACAGGATTGTGATGTTATGTCATAGGCAATGGTGTAACAGTCATTGATATTATAGTCAATGGTGTTACAGTAATTGGAGTCAATAGTGTTATAGTCAATAATGTTACAGTCAGAGGTGATATAGTGAACGGTGTTACATATAATATTACGTCAATTGTGTGACAATGGTGTTACAGTAGTTCTAGGTCCTTGACAGCATTATAACAGAAGCATGATTGGATAATGAACAGCACACTGAAGAGTTTTATGCAATGTCATGGGCAATTGTGTTACAGTCATTTGGTATTACAGTCAATGGTGTTACAGTAATTGGAGTTATAGTGAATAGTGTTACACTCAATATTATTACAGTCAATGGTGTTATAGTCAATGATGTTACAGTCAGAGGTGTTATAGTCAATGGTATTACAGTCATTGGTGTTACATGTAATTTTACAGTCAATTGTGTGAGAATGGTGTTACAGTAGCTCTATATCCTTGACAGTATTATAACAGAAGCATGATTGAATAATGGACAGAGCATCGAGGAGTTTGATGTAATATCATGGACAATGGTGTTACAGTCATTGGTATTACAGTCAATAGTGTTACAGTTATTGGAATTACAGTGAATGGTATTACACTCAATAGTATTACAGTCAATTGTGTTATAGTCAATGATGTTACATTCAGATATGTCCTAGTCAATGGTGTTACATATAATAAATTAACAGTCAATAATGTTACTGTCAATCGTGTTACATATAATTTTACAGTCAATTATGTAACAATGGTGTTACAGTAGCTCTAGATCCTTAAGAGAATTATAACAGAAGCATGATTGGATAATGAACAGCGCACCGAAGAGTTTTATGCAATGTCATGGGCAATTGTGTTACAGTCATTTGGTTTTACAGTCAATGGTGTTACAGTAATTGGAGTTATAGTGAATAGTGTTACACTCAATATTATTACAGTCAATGGTGTTATAGTCAATGATGTTACAGTCAGAGGTGTTATAGTCAATGGTATTACAGTCATTGGTGTTACATGTAATTTTACAGTCAATTGTGTGAGAATGGTGTTACAGTAGCTCTATATCCTTGACAGTATTATAACAGAAGCATGATTGAATAATGGACAGAGCATCGAGGAGTTTGATGTAATATCATGGACAATGGTGTTACAGTCATTGGTATTACAGTCAATAGTGTTACAGTTATTGGAATTACAGTGAATGGTATTACACTCAATAGTATTACAGTCAATTGTGTTATAGTCAATGATGTTACATTCAGATATGTCCTAGTCAATGGTGTTACATATAATAAATTAACAGTCAATAATGTTACTGTCAATCGTGTTACATATAATTTTACAGTCAATTATGTAACAATGGTGTTACAGTAGCTCTAGATCCTTGAGAGCATTATAACAGAAGCATGATTGGATAATGAACAGCGCATCGAGGAGTTTGATGTAATGTCATGGACAATGGTGTTACAGTCCTTAATATTACAGTCAATGGTGTTACAGTTATTGGAATTACAGTGAATGGTATTACACTCAATAGTATTACAGTCAATGCTGTTATAGTCAATGATGTTAAAGTCAGAGGTGTTATAGTCAATGGTATTACAGTCAATGTTGTTACATATACAATTGTATGATAATAATGTTACAGTGGCTCTAGAGCCTTGACAGCATTATAACAGAAGCATGATTGGATAATGAACAGCGCACCGATGAGTTTGGTGTAATGTCATGGGCAATGGTGTTACAGTCATTGGTATTACAGTTAATTGTGTTACAGTGATTGGAGTTATAGTGAATAGTGTTACACTCAATATTATTACAGTCAATGGTGGTTTAGTCAATGATGTTACTGTCAGAGGTGTTATAGTCAATGGTGTTACATATAATAATTTAACAGTCAATAATGTTATTGTCAATGGTGTTATATATAATTTTACAGTCAATTGTGTGACAATGGTATTTACAGTAGCTTTAGATCCTTGACAGCATTATAACAGAAGCATGATTGGATAATGAACAGCGCTTTTACCGTTGCTATATACAGTGTGGTTCAAATAAAAGGAACAAATTCTTTATAATGAAAGTAGTTGGTTTTTCGAAAAAATGCCGGGACACTTCCAATTTTCGGGCGGTGACGTCATTGATTTTGATAGATCTTGTAATTTACTTCTCGGAAACATAATATTTGCAATATCTTACATAGCAAATTTTTTTTGAATAAAAGTCGTCAAATACATTTTATTTTAAGAACACAATAAATGAATAAAAAATAATTATTTGTAATTAAGTGTAAAATAATAATAGTAAATAATTTAATGACAATTTCACAGCAAAATATTTCACAAAATTAGCTGTTCAAAATGTCCACCAATGTTTTTTCCTACCAATTCTTCACTATAAAGGACTTTCCTTGTTTTTTTTTACCAAATTTTTACTTAAACAATCTAATTCTAGTAAAAATTCTCATAAACTACTCCTTTCTAACCTAATTATTTTCCTGAACATAAAGTTATATACACTGTTTCCTCAAAGTCCAAAATCTAGGCACTGACTCCTCACTGGCTGTGTCTACTTCGTGTCGTCTCTAAACATTACAAATTTGTTTAAAAATAGGAAATAACATTCATAACATCTGTATCCCAGATCTTAATTAAATCCAACATTATGAGAAAATGGAGGTATGATTGGTCACAATTCTGTTCCACTTATTCCAATCAGTACACTAAAATACAATTACTACTCCAAAGTCACTACATTATATTTTTGATAAGAACCATATTTGGTCATGCAAGTTATCCCAAACACGTGAGGATGAAAATTGTAAATCAACTGAAAATCTTTATAACGTTTTCTTTAAACGTAAAAAATTCGGATCATGTTCTATTTTCTTAAGTCCCTCTGTACCTTATTTTGTTCTTTTACAGCCTTCATTTTTCGGTTACCAAGAATATTAGATGAAATAAATAACCTTCTCGAACCCCTGCCCTCCTGATAGAACCATGATTACTGCCAGTCGAAGTTCTAGATTATTCTGGAATGACGACGACTTTGTTGGAAGATTTATTCTAGAAAATGGTGAATCTGTGATGTATTTTCTTTTTAGAATGTTCTAGAATGTCACATATAAATAAACTGTATTGAAATTCCAAGATTGTCTTACATAAATATTGTCCATATAAATTAGTGTATAATTAAATAATAATATAAATTAGTGTTTTAGTGAAAATAAATTAATTTAACAAAACAATATTAAACCTTAAAACAAATAAATATTTCTTTAAATAATAGAATAATTCACAATTCACACAACAAAATTTGATTCATTTGTTAGATCAGTAAACATTTGGAGAAACTTATTTTTTATTTTATAGAATTAGAAGGTTTTAAATATTTTTCGGGATCGAGAAATCACCATAAAAAGTTCTCGATCTCTAGAACTCTAGAAGTCTTATTATACCTAATTGTTTACCCCCTTACCGAGGTCTATTTTAATTTGTCTATTTGTTAAAAACAAGTTCTCCACCTCTTGTTGTTGGAAAATTAATAATACCTACCTTAAAACCTACTTTGAACTACGCCCATGTCCTTTTCCGTAATTACTTGTTGACCATTCTGCAAAGTCATTCCTAACCAGTAACCGCCCCTGTATAATGCGATTCTTTCGTAAAGTAATCGAGTAAATGTTGCATGATTTGTTGATTTTTTTTCTGTTTCTGTTTCGGGGATCCGACGAAAGGGCAGGGAAGGCAGGAAGGGCGCCCAAATAAATGGTTCAAGGACCAAATTGAATTGTTCGGGACATTTCAATGCGTTTTCTTATTGATTTTACAATGATTGATGGCGGTATCGGCGGATTCGAAATTGATAAATAATCGGTTTGTGATATTATATCAAATTAGTTGTGTGTATAAATGTCCGGGAAGTGAGAATAATATGAAAAATTGAAAAATTAAGTTACCCATGAACGTAATCGATCAATACCAGAACATCTTGATGTTTTGTTTAGAGGATGGTCATTTTATTATCCATAATATCAACTTTGGAAAATTTTCTAATATTTTTTTTAAAGATTGATCTATTGGGTATAAATTCATCGAGTTTTCCCTATATCTGGGGAAAATTGTTAAATCTGGCAACACCGCACCAAAGAGCTGAAGAATAGTCAACTAACCCAAAATTTGTCAAACCTAATAACACCACGTCGAGGCTAAAGGAAAGTCCATTAACCTAATCAAAAAAAAACTAACTTAACGTACAACCAGCAAATTTGGCAGCAGAGAGTCATGGAAATTCATAAAAATTCCTAAAAATTCGCAGAAATTCAAAAAAATTCATTAAAAATCATAAAAAATCATAAAAAAAACCATAAAACATCATAAAAAATCATAAAAATCATAAAAAATCATAAAAATCATAAAAAATCCTAAAAAATCATAAAAAATCATAAAAAATCATAAAAAATCATAAAAAATCATAAAAAAATCATAAAAAATCATAAAAAATCATAAAAAATCATCAAAAATCATAAAAAATCATAAAAAATCATAAAAAATCATAAAAAATCATAAAAAATAATAAAAAATCATAAAAAATCATAAAAAATCATAAAAAATCATACAAAATCATACAAAATCATACAAAATCAAACAAAATCATAAAAAATCATAAAAAAATTATAAAAAATCATAAAAAATAAAAAAAAACATAAAAAATCATAGGAAAAACAAAAACCATAAAAATAAAAATCATAGAAATTCACAGGAAATTTACAGGAAATTCATAAGAAATTCAAATTGAATACATAAAAAATTCATTGTAGATTCATAGAAAATTCATAGGAAATTCATAGGAAATTCATAGGAAATTCATAGGAAATTCATAGGAAATTCATAGGAAATTCATAGGAAATTCATAGGAAATTCATAGGAAATTCATAGGAAATTCATAGGAAATTCATAGGAAATTCATAGGAAATTCATAGGAAATTCATAGGAAATTCATAGGAAATTCATAGGAAATTCATAGGAAATTCATAGGAAATTCATAGGAAATTCATAGGAAATTCATAGGAAATTCATAGTAAATTCATAGGAAATTCATAGGAAATTCATAGGAAATTCATAGGAAATTCATAGGAAATTCATAGGAAATTCATAGGAAATTCATAGGAAATTCATAGGAAATTCATAGGAAATTCATAGGAAATTCATAGGAAATTCATAGGAAATTCATAGGAAATTCATAGGAAATTCATAGGAAATTCATAGGAAATTCATAGGAAATTCATAGGAAATTCATAGGAAATTCATAGGAAATTCATAGGAAATTCATAGGAAATTCATAGGAAATTCATAGGAAATTCATAGGAAATTCATAGGAAATTCATAGGAAATTCATAGGAAATTCATAGGAAATTCATAGGAAATTCATAGGAAATTCATAGGAAATTCATAGGAAATTCATAGGAAATTCATAGGAAATTCATAGGAAATTCATAGGAAATTCATAGGAAATTCATAGGAAATTCATAGGAAATTCATAGGAAATTCATAGGAAATTCATAGGAAATTCATAGGAAATTCATAGGAAAATTCATAGAAAATTCATAGAAAATTCATAGAAAATTCATAGAAAATTCATAGATAATTCATAGAAAATTCATAGAAAATTCATAGAAAATTCATAGAAAATCATAGAAAATCATAGAAAATCATAGAAAATCATAGAAAATCATAGAAAATCATAGAAAATCATAGAAAATCATAGAAAATCATAGAAAATCATAGAAAATCATAGAAAATCATAGAAAATCATAGAAAATCATAGAAAATCATAGAAAATCATAGAAAATCATAGAAAATCATAGAAAATCATAGAAAATCATAGAAAATCATAGAAAATCATAGAAAATCATAGAAAATCATAGAAAATCATAGAAAATCATAGAAAATCATAGAAAATCATAGAAAATCATAGAAAATCATAGAAAATCATAGAAAATCATAGAAAATCATAGAAAATCATAGAAAATCATAGAAAATCATAGAAAATCATAGAAAATCATAGAAAATCATAGAAAATCATAGAAAATCATAGAAAATCATAGAAAATCATAGAAAATCATAGAAAATCATAGAAAATCATAGAAAATCATAGAAAATCATAGACAATCATAGAAAATCATAATAGACACTCATAGAAAATCATAATCATAGAAAATCATAGAAAATCATAGTATTGAAAATCTCATGCCTGCCACAATTTTTACGAACATAATATATAAACACCTGTCAATTTGTAATATATTATTTAAATCAAATCAAGATTTTGAATTTAAATTTGAAATTATAGTATTCAAATATTTGAAAATAAGAAATGTGGTCAAATGTTCTTAATTTACAAATAAAACGAGAATACGTGTTTTGTACACATTGCAGTTTGTACCTATTGTGTATTTTATCCAGACAATTTGAACCAGTTTTTGGCAAAATCATAGAAAATCATAGAAAATCATAGAAAATCATAGAAAATCATAGAAAATCATAGAAAATCATAGAAAATCATAGAAAATCATAGAAAATCATAGAAAATCATAGAAAATCATAGAAAATCATAGAAAATCATAGAAAATCATAGAAAATCATAGAAAATCATAGAAAATCATAGAAAATCATAGAAAATCATAGAAAAATCATAGAAAATCATAGAAAATCATAGAAAATCATAGAAAATCATAGAAAATCATAGAAAATCATAGAAAATCATAGAAAATCATAGAAAATCATAGAAAATCATAGAAAATCATAGAAAATCATAGAAAATCATAGAAAATCATAGAAAATCATAGAAAATCATAGAAAATCATAGAAAATCATAGAAAATCATAGAAAATCATAGAAAATCATAGAAAATCATAGAAAATCATAGAAAATCATAGAAAATCATAGAAAATCATAGAAAATCATAGAAAATCATAGAAAATCATAGAAAATCATAGAAAATCATAGAAAATCATAGAAAATCATAGAAAATCATAGAATCATAGAAAATCATAGAAAATCATAGAAAATCATAGAAAAATCATAGAAAATCATAGAAAATCATAGAAAATCATAGAAAATCATAGAAAATCATAGAAAATCATAGAAAATCATAGAAAATCATAGAAAATCATAGAAAATCATAGAAATCATAGAAAATCATAGAAAAATCATAGAAAATCATAGAAAATCATAGAAAATCATAGAAAATCATAGAACATATCATAGAAAATCATAGAAAATCATAGAAAATCATAGAAAATCATAGAAAATCATAGAAAATCATAGAAAATCATAGAAAATCATAGAAAATCATAGAAAATCATAGAAAATCATAGAAAATCATAGAAAATCATAGAAAATCATAGAAAATCATAGAAAATCATAGAAAATCATAGAAAATCATAGAAAATCATAGAAAATCATAGAAAATCATAGAAAATCATAGAAAATCATAGAAAATCATAGAAAATCATAGAAAATCATAGAAAATCATAGAAAATCATAGAAAATCATAGAAAATCATAGAAAATCATAGAAAATCATAGAAAATCATAGAAAATCATAGAAAATCATAGAAAATCATAGAAAATCATAGAAAATCATAGAAAATCATAGAAAATCATAGAAAATCATAGAAAATCATAGAAAATCATAGAAAATCATAGAAAATCATAGAAAATCATAGAAATAATCATAGAAAATCATAGAAAATCATAGAAAATCATAGAAAATCATAGAAAATCATAGAAAATCATAGAAAATCATAGAAAATCATAGAAAATCATAGAAAATCATAGAAAATCATAGAAAATCATAGAAAATCATAGAAAATCATAGAAAATCATAGAAAATCATAGAAAATCATAGAAAATCATAGAAAATCATAGAAAATCATAGAAAATCATAGAAAATCATAGAAAATCATAGAAAATCATAGAAAATCATAGAAAATCATAGAAAATCATAGAAAATCATAGAAAATCATAGAAAATCATAGAAAATCATAGAAAATCATAGAAAATCATAGAAAATCATAGAAAATCATAGAAAATCATAGAAAATCATAGAAAATCATAGAAAATCATAGAAAATCATAGAAAATCATAGAAAATCATAGAAAATCATAGAAAATCATAGAAAATCATAGAAAATCATAGAAAATCATAGAAAATCATAGAAAATCATAGAAAATCATAGAAAATCATAGAAAATCATAGAAAATCATAGAAAATCATAGAAAATCATAGAAAATCATAGAAAATCATAGAAAATCATAGAAAATCATAGAAAATCATAGAAAATCATAGAAAATCATAGAAAATCATAGAAAATCATAGAAAATCATAGAAAATCATAGAAAATCATAGAAAATCATAGAAAATCATAGAAAATCATAGAAAATCATAGAAAATCATAGAAAATCATAGAAAATCATAGAAAATCATAGAAAATCATAGAAAATCATAGAAAATCATAGAAAATCATAGAAAATCATAGAAAATCATAGAAAATCATAGAAAATCATAGAAAATCATAGAAAATCATAGAAAATCATAGAAAATCATAGAAAATCATAGAAAATCATAGAAAATCATAGAAAATCATAGAAAATCATAGAAAATCATAGAAAATCATAGAAAATCATAGAAAATCATAGAAAATCATAGAAAATCATAGAAAATCATAGAAAATCATAGAAAATCATAGAAAATCATAGAAAATCATAGAAAATCATAGAAAATCATAGAAAATCATAGAAAATCATAGAAATCATAGAAAATCATAGAAAATCATAGAAAATCATAGAAAATCATAGAAAATCATAGAAAATCATAGAAAATCATAGAAAATCATAGAAAATCATAGAAAATCATAGAAAATCATAGAAAATCATAGAAAATCATAGAAAATCATAGAAAATCATAGAAAATCATAGAAAATCATAGAAAATCATAGAAAATCATAGAAAATCATAGAAAATCATAGAAAATCATAGAAAATCATAGAAAATCATAGAAAATCATAGAAAATCATAGAAAATCATAGAAAATCATAGAAAATCATAGAAAATCATAGAAAAATCATAGAAAATCATAGAAAATCATAGAAAATCATAGAAAATCATAGAAAATCATAGAAAATCATAGAAAATCATAGAAAATCATAGAAAATCATAGAAAATCATAGAAAATCATAGAAAATCATAGAAAATCATAGAAAATCATAGAAAATCATAGAAAATCATAGAAAATCATAGAAAATCATAGAAAATCATAGAAAATCATAGAAAATCATAGAAAATCATAGAAAATCATAGAAAATCATAGAAAATCATAGAAAATCATAGAAAATCATAGAAAATCATAGAAAATCATAGACAATCATAGAAAATCATAGACACTCATAGAAAATCATAATCATAGAAAAATGTTCTTAATTTACAAATAAAACGAGAATACGTGTTTTGTACACATTGCAGTTTGTACCTATTGTGTATTTTATCCAGACAATTTGAACCAGTTTTTGGCAAAATCCAGTAAAATTAAAATTAATATTTCGTTTTCAAATAAAAAATTAATGATATTACCGTTATCTTTAATTGTTTTTGAAGTGAACTCATATATCTGATAGTTTCATCAAATTGAAATATCTACTGTATTCTTCCTTTTCTTTGTTTTGGCAGAAAAATTATTAAGTACAACTAGTTTCGTGCATCCTGACCATCATCAGCAATACGAAAATAGTTTTGTCTAAGCAAATATAAGGTACATACTTTGATATCGACCGTCCCTAGTAAATACTATCATTTTAAACATATATTTTTAGTCAAAAACTAATAAATTTCGTAATAAAATGGCCACTTAACTGCAAGACGACATTCAGCCGTTTTACAGCCCGTTCAGCAATACAGTATAAATTCAAAATAGAGTCGTAAAATCGTGGCATTAAAAGAGTAAAGAGAAGTTAATATATATTTCGGTCGGGTCGTTAAGTAGCTCGATGAAAATTGAGATGTCGCCACATTACTACAGTCTGCTACATCTTCGACTTGATGAGATTCTATTGCCTTTCCTAATTTTCGTTTTGCATTTCCGGTTTCGTGAAAATCCTAGATAACGAGTAGTTCAATGGACTCTCTATAGTTTCTACTTTTTAGTACTATGTATGGGTATTTATTAAACCCTCCTTAAATTTATATTCCTCTTTTGATGCCAACGAATTAGTGAATATTTTGTTGCTAGTATGGCATTTCTGAATCTATAACAATTTTATAATATTAAAATAAATGTGTTCGATAAAAGTGTTGACCTGACATTACAGTTGATAGATGCATTCTTCCATTTGTTTGTTTATGAGAATAATCAACCATTCCTCTATAGATTGATGTAATTGTAAATTTAAACTTTCACAAACTACCGTATAGCGGGGTTATTTAAACTTTATTAAACTATATTTATTGATTTTCATAATAAAAATGTATAGGTACCTACTTTATTTTCTTCACTCGACCAACTTGCAATCTGTTGTAATATAATTTTAAATTAACACCACGAGAAAAGATAAATTAGTTTAAAAAAAAACGTCAAGCCATAATAAAAATAATAAACAACCCCCTCACACTTTCATTCGAACCTAGAACTTATATATCAATTAAACTTTGGTGTGCTAAAAAGAGTATTCAAATTAAATTGTAAAATAGGTTTGATTTTTAAACATTATAAACATTAAAAGTTGGTATACGGATTTTTTGGTTATAGGAGAAAGCCTCTTATGGATATGGTTTTGCTGTAGTGCTTGGATAGCTCTATATTGTAATATTTACGTATTAAAATGACCTTCATTTTTCTTTAACTTGTATTTTTTAATAAAAAACTTAATTCCGATACAAAAAAGTTTCTGATTAGTTACGATGTTGAAAATAAATTATTTTGAAGCACACTGTACATTCTTAAAACCAGTGATCTTTTAAAATTAAGTTAACTTTTATTCTGTTAATTAATAGCAACAGTAAATTGTTTATCAGACGATAAATTTCAAAAAATTATAATAAATTCGATGAAAAATTATTTAAGGTACATTGAACAATAAAAAGTCAAGTAACTAGAAAACTGCCCCTTTCCCTACAATTCTCACTATTTTTCCAAAATCCCCATTTTTTTTCCTCACAAGTTCCCAATTTCCCCTACAATTCCCCACTATTTTCCCAAAATCCTCCTACAATTCCTCATTATTTTTCCAGAATCCCCTAGAATTCCACCATTTTTCCTCTTTTCTTTACAATTCCCTACTATTTTTCCAAAGTTTCCCTACAATTTCCCATTATTTTGCTAAATACCCCGACAATTTTTCTAAAATTCCCCCGTTTTTTTTATTACCGGCAATTGTATACTATTTTTTCAAAATCCCCACTTTTTCTCTTTTTCCCTTTTCCCCACAATTCCCTACCGTTTTTTTTCCCCTTTTTTAATTCCCGCTATTTTCCAATATCACTCACAATTCCCCCACTTTTTTTAAAATCTTAAAAATATTCCCCCTTTCCCCACAATTTTCACTATTTTTATAAAATCCCCATTTTTTGTTTCCAATTTCCCCCAGAATCCAAAATCCTCCACAATTTAACCATTTTTCCTCTTTGGCAAACATTTCCCTATTATTTTTCCAAATTTCCATTACAATTCCCCCTATTTTCCAAAATCCCCTGCAATTCCCCACTATATTTCTGAAATCCCCATTTTTAATGCCCCATTATATTCCAAAATATGCCTTCATTTGTTTCTAAATTCCCCGTTTTTTAATCCCCTACAAATTTTGTAAACTACCCTATAATTTTCCCAATTTTTTTTCAAATCCTCAAAATTTACCCTCTTTCCCCACAATTCTCACTATTTTTCTAAAATCCCCAATTTTTTTAATTTCCCACAAGTTCCCAATTTCCCCCAGAATTACTCACTAGTTTTCCAAAATCCTCCACAATTTCACCATTTTTCCTCTTTCCCCCACATTTCCCTATTATTTTTCCAAAGTTCTCCTACAATTCTCCACTATTTTTCAAAAATCCTCCTACAAATCCCCACTATTTTTTTGAAATCCACTATTGTTCAAAGTATCCCTACAATTTTTTTGAAATTCCCCCGTTTTTAATTCCCCGCAATTTTCCAAAATCCCCACAATTCTCCAAACTTTTAAAATCCGCAAAATGGTACCCCCTTTTCCCATAATTCCCTACTATTTTTCCAACCCCCCCCCCCCCCAATTTTTAAAACTATTTGTATTCATTTTAAAAATTTCTATGGAGTATTAGGGCTCTGATACAAAAAAACTGAAACTCTCTTTATGTATACATATAATCTATTAGCAGACTTACCTTTTCTGGTCGGTTGGAATATTACAGATTAGTGCTCAAAACACTCATTTGTCAACTTTTTGACGTGACCTTGTAACCTAAAAAGTTTACTTTAATATACTACACCCTATCCTGTGTATAAATCAAAATAAAAATGTTACAACGCCTTGATAATTAATTTATTACAACCAGAAAACAGTTCCCGCCAAAACAATCGACCCTAAAAAATTCAACACTTCCCGTACACACACCTCGCCTTTCTCTCGCCCCTTATGCTTTCCATCCCCGCGCCGTCCCGCAGAAACAAACAAATCACAAACCAATATCGGCTGGCGAACAAACAACGAGTACGTGATCCGTTCACATCTGCCGTGATAATTGCCTCGGCAATTTTGTTGCCAAATAAGATTAATCAGTTTGTACAGCAAGTGATCTAATATAGAGCTGCCGTTTGTTTGGTTAGGTGTATGTGCCCTTGACAGGAAGGGAGACGCATCGAGGAAATGTAGGAAATGGGTTTCGCGGAGGATATCCCACTTCTGGAATGTCGGCAGGTGGGTTTGTCCCACTTCTGATTTGGGTATTTTTGAAAATATCCCACTTCTGATACGTTTTGTATTAGTTCGAATCGAACACCTTCTAATAAGTATTTTAGATGGTTTTTTATACTTCTAATTGTATTTTTCGACAATAACCGAAATCTGAAGTGCTTCTAATCGATTAATTTGAAAATATTTCAGTTATAAAACTTTTTCTGTAATATTTAAATATATTTTTATAATACCGTTCATCTTAAATATTGTAAACGATTCTGATCCGCTTTTAACTGTATTTTTTAAATATCCCATTTCTGGAATAATATGGACGCTTTCTCATATCCTGTAGATGGATTTATCCCAGTTTTGATTCGAGTTTTTGATAATATCCCACTTCTGAAGTTGTGTAAATAAAAAAGATTGTTTTATGTCAGAGAATGAAGATATGAAGTGCTTTAGCCATTAATGTCTCACTTCTGAATGATTATTTTAAAAATGTTTCAGTTCTTAAACGTAAAAGATTATATTCCCCTTTCAATAGTATTTTCCCAAATCATCAAATCCAATAGATGGATTTATTTGTCCCACTTCTGATTCGAGTTTTTGATGATATCCCACTTCTGAAGTTTTTTTTTTATTTGGTGTCATCGGCATCAACTACTACGGTTATTAGCCTCGTGTTCTGTGTAGGCTTTATCACTGTTTCCCAGCGCCACTTTATGAACAGCACTCTTAATTAAGACCCAACAGTGAATGGTCGAGTGGGGAATCCTACCAAGGCATCAGAATTAATTTTAAATAATTAAATTAAATGAAAAATCCCGGCTAACGGTGGGCTTCACTGATCCAGCCACCCCCCTCTTCTGAAGTTGTCTACATTTTTTTTATTTTTATCTTGTATGTTATCTTATGTAAAATAAAAATCGTTTGGTCGAATTTCTCTCAGATAATAAAGAAATTATAAAACGTAGGTGGCCAAATTGAGCTAAGCCCTCTTGAGATCAATCGAAAATCCTTATCGAGTGTTTTCGTTTATTATTTCGTGAGTCTAACCACGTGTGAATACATTTCAATAACAGCCACCCCAATTGTCGACCCCCATTAATAAGAAAATACCCCAAATAGCAATTTCGCCAATCTAATCATCTACCAAAAACAATTTTATTCCCCGCATTCCTATGAATGAGTATGCATCTTGAAGTCACGCCATCTACCTAGCCCTCGGGGCACTCGACAGAAGGTTTCACGTGGCGTAAAGCGTTAGGCAGTGGCGTCGTTGATGGCAGATTATTTAAAGGGATTCTCTCACTTCTGAAATGTTTTCGGGTGGTTTTATCCCACTTCTGATATGGATTTTTTTTTAATATCCCACTTCTGATATGGATTTTTTTAGTTAGTTTCGTATATCTTCTAATACAATATTTGGAGCCATATGTGAGTATTCGATTGAAAAATTGGTATCTAATAATAACAATTTATTGAAGTTTGTATTACTTCTTTCACCATCCTGTACAATATTAATTTTCCGAATTCCAGTACAAAACAAAACTCTCCTCATCAAGAATAATCTTTTCCAGGATCTAATATTAACGCCAACGCCGAAATTCCCTCTTAAAATCCTGTTGCTCAATCCATCAAGTCCCTTCAGCGTGTCCCTGCCCATCAAAATCCCTTCCCGTGACGTCAGTCAGAGCCAGAGGACTGCGAGGAGAGCGTAATAACGGTCTCCCCGTTGCAGAAATAACAAATTCCAACGGAAAATTAATGTTCCCGGGATGCAAGTAGGGATTGAGTCCTGGAATGTGTTCAAATATTCGCGGAATACCCTTTAATGGGTCTTTTATTTTACTTATTATGTATTTAACGAGTTTGGCCTATTTTCGATACGAATTACATCTTGCAAATGAATATAAAGAATATTTGAATCCGTGCTCGAGAAATAAACTCTTAAGCTACCATTTCGGAATACGAGACCGAGGCAGATGACAGCAAATATTGCCGGACTAAAAGTGCCTTTCCAAATGTGTTTCATATAATTATATGTGTTCAGACGTGAAGAGGCCGTTTTCGGATTTGCTGCTAGCTGCCTGTCGCTTGAAGTCAGTCTCGGTCGCGCCTTCCCAGATGGTACCTTAAGGCTACTGATAGCCATAAACTCACCTGAGGTTATGAGACTTTTAGCATAAGTTGGCATCATTGCTTACCTGAAAATAAAAAAAATATATTATAGTAAAGAGTAATTAACAAAAATGTTTCTAAATTAGGCATTGGCTGACAAAGAGAGATACAAGTCAAGTATTTGACACATCGGATGTCAAATTTGTAATAATCGATTTACCTCTGAGCAATTATTACTAGTTGTAGGCGATTGTTTTGTTTTCAACATCTATATCTATAGAGGAAATGAAGCGGACACAAGAGGAAAGTAAACAGACTCCCTGGTACAGTGGCGTATCATTTCCATGTAAAAATACACAAAAATATACTGACAATTAGTTTGACAGAATTGTTACCTAAAATTTTAAAATTAATATTAGGTGGGTATCCAAAATATGAACTGTGATTGGTGGATTTGATTTTTTTTTTTTCAGTGATCTCACTACCTAGAAAGGATATGAAATATATTCGTTCAGCTGAATGCACAGGTAAGCTAATATCCATGTGGATGCAGAAAAAAGTTAATAACATACATAAAAGCAATCATTCTATCATTTTTGACCCACTCTCGTCTTCACTAGAGTGAAACCGAAGGCATAACGGTTGAGATCAACAACCTATACATCGTAACCCCGGTTTTAGAGGTTAGGAAAAACACTAGAGATAGGATTTTTAAAGTAATTTGTCTATGGGGGTGTCTGAAGTATCAGTTCAGTCAGAAATAGGGATATATTGCACAACAATCCTTGGCCTAAATTATAATCTGTTTTAACATCTACATGTATTTCACTCTGCATATAATGAAAACAAATGGATTCGATAAAACTAAACTGTGATTTTTATACAGATAGTTTCACACAGATTTTTTTTGTTAAAAAAAAAACTATAAGAGGACTAGCGAGCAGCGATATAAGATCCCGGAATAACCTCATCCGAACAAAACTTTCATACAGATCGGCGTGTTTCCTAACTTTCCGAATAATTTGACCGTTCCATTCGGCCTCGTATGATTTGATTTCAAGGCGAGTTTCAGTCTAAGAAGAGCAAGAAATAGAGAAAGGCGCAGGGACGGATTCAAGAGGATTATTAATATCTTTTTTTGGCATTTGCTCTCCCACTTAAGGGGACAATGACTTATCCCAGATATTATGAATATCAAAGGAATAAGCTTTTTCAAATTATTGGGCTCGTAATGGTAAATCCGGACCTCCTAGAAATTTCCGGACGGTACGGGCTGTTGCAAGAAGTACTGCTTTCTGCATTGGTTTGAAGAGGTGTTCGCTTAATCCAAGTTCCTTGATGATCACTGGTAGATTCTTTGGGATAACTCCTGTTGATGACACAATGATGGGCAACGTTCTAACTCTCCATTCCCCACTGTTGTCGAATTCTTTCTTGTAGATCTCGGTATTTGGCGATCTTTTCCGTGTGCTTGACATGCAAATTGTTGTTGTTGGGTATGGCGATGTCAATAAGCGTTGCTTCTTTGGCTCGTTTATCTACAAGAATAATGTCTGGTCTATTGTGAGTATCTCTAACGATGCACTTTAGATAGTTTCTGGTAGGTATCACTTGATCTTGAATCACTAGTAGGAAGCCTTCGGTCTCAGGAAACATTTGTCCTGAGACTAACCAATAGTTCGACGATAAATTGTCGACATGTTCCTGGTTAGCCTCATTTGCATGTCTTCCATGCAAGGGATTTTCCTTCCATGTTTGTAGCTTTACAAGGTCGGTATGATGGTGGTCTTGTATCTGATGTTCTCTTAAAAGTAGTGGTGTAGAATTATCTGCGCTACAAACTGCCCTATGGACCTCTGAGGTGTTTGCTTTTCTGTGAAAATAATTGCGCAAATTATTTATTTGCTGATCTAATTGCCTACCTAAATCCGCTAGTCCTCTTCCGCCTAGATATCGCGGCAAGGTTGTTCTCTCCACTGCGCTCTTCGGATGGTGTTTGTGCGCTTTTGTAAGTAAAGTTCTTATTTTTCGCTGAAGATTTGTAATGTCAGTATTGGTTCGTGCTACTAGTCCAAAAGAGTATCCGAGTATCGAAGTGGCATAGGTGTTGATAGCATTGAAAAGATTTCTGCTATAAAGTTTAGTTTTTTTCTAAAACACGTACATTTCTTGTGAATTCTTCTGTCAGTTCGGTCTTCATTGTTCCATGTGCCATGCGCATAGTTTGTTTTATTACCAGGTATTTGTAAACCTCATCTCCCTGCATTGCCTCGATGTTTTGGCCGTCCCGAAGTTCAAAATGGCCTGGAGATATTTTAACCCTTACGATATTGACTGTACGGTATTTTCCAGTCCAAACTGCATTCCTATGTCAGTAGAGAATTGTTCTACGGTCTTTAACATCTGCTCGAGCTGGTTTTTGGTAACTCCCATAAGTTTTAGGTCATCCATATATAGTAGGTGATTGATCTTGTAACCTGCTTCGTTATTATTTTTAATATTGTATCCATAGGAAGTGGAATTCAGTTGGTGGGATAGAGGATTCATCGCAATACAAAACCATAGCGGGCTTAGAGTGTCTCCTTGAAATATACCTCTTCTTATAGGGATATTTTTGGTGGTAATCCCGGCCTCGTTAAGGTATATTCTGGTTTTCCAGGTTGTCATGGAATGCCTCAAAAAGTTAATGATGTTAGCGTTGGCCTTGTATATTTGTAGAATATTTAGCAGCCACTTATGCGGTACAGAGTCGAACGCTTTTTTGTAGTCGATGTAAGCCATGTACAGATTTCTTCATTTTGAGTATGCCTGGTTACAAATAACAGAGTCGATTATGAGTTGTTCTTTGCACCCCATCGCGCCCTTAACGCATCCCTTTTGTTGTTCAGCTATGATGTTGTTTCGTTCACAGTGGGTATATAGCCGTTGAGCTACGCAGGAGGTTATAATTTTGTATATCGTTGGAAGACACGTGATAGGTCGATACTTAGACGGATCCTCTGTATTTTTTGGGTCCTTTGACAGAAGGTATGTAGGAAGCTGTGTTAGGAAGGGCGGCAATTTTTACGTCATTAATGAAAACTGTTAATTTTCCGTGGGTACAGCAGAAATTCTTTAGCCAGTAGTTCTGCACTCCATCTTGACCAGGTGATTTCCAGTTATGGGTCTCCCTTATCTTGTTAGAAATCTCGTCAGTCGTAAATGACTCGTGAGGCATTTGGTAGTATTCTTGGGAGATCATACGCTCTTCAGCAATCCAGCTAGCTTCGTTGTTGCAGTGGGTCGGTGTTCCCAACTGTTCTTTCCAAAACGTTTCAACCTTATCACTGTTTGGGTATTTGTTGTTCGGTGTTTTAGCATTTAATTTAAGTGTTCTATAGAAAGATTTTTCCGATTTTTGAAATGAGGCATTATCTTGTTTTCTTTGGTTGCTGCTTTTGTATCTCTTTAAACGTCCTGAAAATACAGATAGTTTTTGTTTTAGCGTATCAAAGCATTGCTGGTGTGTGAGGTTCTCTGGGTCATCACGGGCGTGAATTCGGTATCGACCCATGATTGATCGAACGCAGGTCTCTAGCCTTTGGGATCTTACTCCATCGATGTATTCCTTAAGCCTTCCTATATCCATTCGAAGGCTGTCAATTTTTACATTTAATCTTCTTTCCCAATGAGGTATTTGTGGCTTGCTCCTTGCTTGTACGTTTCCCCTTATTCGCACTTTGCTTCCTAGTGTTATAGCAATGGCCATAGCAGCGCAGTAGATTAGCAAATGCAAGCGTTCTAAAGTGCTCGCTTCTGTGATATAGTCCGGTAGAATTTGGTTATTCATGATGGTAAAGGCAATTCCTAGTTTTCTTGAGGGGTTTACTCTAGGTAGCGGTGGTCTGCTTAACGGGTCGGTGCCATCGTACTCCGCAACTAGTTTTCTCATCTCTGACAGCAGTATTTCGGATGATTCATCGTTTTCCACTATGTTTACATTTGGTTCGCGTCTCACATTTTCCAGCTGTTGTATTGCTATTTTCGGTTCTCTAATTGTACTACTACTGTCGCCATTCTGATCTTCAAATACAAACTAAAGTTAACCGTGGACACAAAAATAAAGCAAAAGTACTGATTTTGACAGGAAACAAATTCATAATCATCTTAGTTTATTGTTGTTGATTTTTAAAGTTTTAAACATTTGTAATGACCAATTCAACCGTTTTATATTATTTTTATCCATAATATAAAAATACTTCTATAATTGTGATAAAATAGTATTTTTAATGCATATTTAAATACCATTTCTAATATTTTTAAAACGTTCTTACGTGTTTTGAATTATATTTTTGGGTTTTCAAAATTTCTTAATGTAATATTTTATCATTTAAATCTGATTTCAGAAATATTTGTTCGAGGACCTTTTGAGACCCTTTTTAAAATGGCCTGTATTACAAATCAGAAAGTCAAGTGTTAATTTACTCGTGTCGATACAAAAGTAAAGCCTGTCCTGGCGATAGGGCGGAGAGCGAAGGGAGTGATCGATTCCAGATTTGGGAGGTTTTGATTTTTGATTGCCAGACTATTTCCACGGAATATCAAGTAGGTTGTGGAGGTCGACGGAAGCCAGTTCGGTGTGTCGGTGGAGCAGAAATCCAGAAATCGGTACGGATTTGCCGTAAATAATGGCCAGGAAACTCTGTTATTCGTAGCGATACATTTATATCTAATGCTCCTTTTTTTAAGAACAAAAATGCTCAGATCGTTGATATATCGCGAATAGAGTAGAGGGTCGTTTAAATAATGAAACTCGTTGGGGGGTAACCCACCCTCCACACGTTACAGATACAGATTGAGAAAGAATAATCTGTAATTGTAAAATCGTTATAGAAAATGAAAAGAGTATAAACAGTAACATTAAAAAATGATCCTATGATTGACAGTTGTTTTGATTGGATACTCGAATGGGATGTTTATTTTTATACGAAGAAATGTCGTTTGGTTACAGGCATCCTTTGAATCTGTTTTTAGAAATATACGCTATAGAATAATTAAGAAGTTTTGTTATCAATTATATACCTTCAATCTTTGACAAATTTAACAGAATCAACAATCTTTTATAAGACATTAGTAATATGATTCATGGTCTAAGAATTGCTATTAATAACTTTTAAGATGGTTGGCACCTTTATAAAAGGCTGTCTGTGTACGCAAATTTGTATGACTTTTCGAGGATCTACAGTATCTTTATACTAGAACAAAATATTGGAGAAGGTGAGTCATATGCATGATCAACACTGTTGTCTATGAATAAAAATTCCGACAGAGTTAGCATAGGCGGCGTATCAAATACCAAATAATTATTTATTGGGTATTTGTTAGTAAACTTTATTAAATGTGTTTGTCAACATCTTTATTTAAGCAAAGATGATGCGTTAAAGATACGTTTTTGATAGTTTTCAAGAAATATTTATTCCATAATGACTTCGTTATCTGTGTTTAATGGTTTTAAAAACACCGCTTTTAAAAACGTGTCATCTCCGGTCTTGGCAATTTCGTTAATCGTCACATTCATTTAGAATAGAATAGAATTTATTCACTACGTTATATACAAACAGTACATTTGTAGCAAGTCACAAATAAATAAAATATGTTCCAAGAACAATAAAAAATAAAGGTTTCTAAATATTGCACAGTTACAAATATTTTACAGTAACAAATAATAATATTACAACTAACATAACTTAAAATATATATGTATTATTTTTATTTTTAAAATTTTTAAAATAGTCTGTATATTCACTGACTGAATAAAAGCACATTTCAAGAAGAAATCGCTTTAATTTTCCTTTAAATTGGGAAAAGTTTAAATATTTTAAATTTGATGGTAAAATATTATATAAGTTAAGGTTCAGTGAATTTTTCTGGGATTTAGATAATCGAAATTTTTGTTTCCTTAGATTCCCAGCTTGTCTGGTATTATAATGGTGAACATCAGACTGCTTTAGTAGATTTGCACTGTTTTTGTGAATTTCAAGAACTGTATTTAAAATAAACAGTGATGGTAATGACATAATTACAAATTTTTTGAAGAGTGGTTGACAGTGCTCACGGTACCCAACATTCGCTAGGATTCTTATGGCTTTCTTTTGCATACGAAATAATTTCATTGCCTCTGATGAATTACCCCAAAGAATAATTCCGTAACCTATCTGGGAATGAAACAATGAAAAATATACCATTTTTAAACATTGAAAATTGGTAATTAAGGCCAAACGCCGAAGCAAAAACAACAAACTAGATAATCTTTTAGCAATCATATCGATATGGCAGGTCCATGATAGATTACTATCAAGTTTTACACCTAACAATTTGACACTGTCAAGTTCCGATGATGAACTACCAGATCCAAAATTAAGGTTTTGAGTTTTTGTATCATTTAGCATAAGTTGATTGGCACAGAACCATTTTTTTGACAATTCAATACTGCACTTAGTAGCATTTAATAAACAAGATTGATCTTTTCCAGTTGAGATAAAGGTCGTATCGTCGGCAAATAGAATAGTTTTGCAAGGGTTCATATATTTAATTAGATCATTGACGTATATAATGAACAGTAGAGGCCCAAGGACAGAACCTTGTGGTACTCCACGTGTGATCATTTTAAACTTAGATGAGGTATTATTAAAATATACAGCCTGCGATCTATTTTTCAGATAAGATGAAATGAGTGACAGGGGTAAACCTCTAATTCCATAATAATGTAGTTTTTTCAGCAGAATGTTGTGAGAGACACAGTCAAAGGCCTTCGAGAGATCACATAGCGTAATTGCAGTGTATTCACCTCTTTCTAGGCCCTCAACTATGGCACTAACAACATTAAGAACAGCTTGAATAGTGGAGCGTTCATTACGGAAACCATATTGTGATTCGCAAAAGAAATTATTTTTATTAAAATAATCATTGAGCCTTTGCTTTTAGTTCAGCTATACTCAACCTGCGGCCCGCGGGCCGCATGCGGCCCCGCAAGCTTTTTTGTGCAGTCTCAAACACGATTCTAAGTAATTGAAATGGTTGACCTACAGTCCTATCCTTGCTTATTATTAAAATAACTAAAACAACATAAGGACCTTTTTTTAGAAAGTACCTTTGTAAACTAAAACAATATGAGGACCTTTTTTGGCTTTTTTTTTGACATTTTCTTGACCCATTTTGGCCTTTCCGACCTTTTTTGGCCTGTTTTTGACTTTTTTTTAGAAATTATGTAAAGGAAAACAAACAATATGACTTTTTTGCAATTCAAAGAAATTTATCTCCAGGTACCTTTATTAAAATTACAGGTTACAGACTACTTGAACTTGGTCCATATTAAACGATATATTATAATTGGTGTCAGTCTACTATACCGTTATGGCACATAACATATGTTGGTCCTTCGAGCCGGATATTCCTCGACCTTTGATATCGGAGTTGAGCAACGTGAAATATTTTTTATTGTCCACAACGTGAAATATTTTTTATCGTCCACAACGATAAATGTTTCACTTGGATTGGAATCATAGAGGTCGACACTATGGCAGAAAGAGACAGAATATACCTTTTAGATTGTAGTGTATCTAGAACTTCATAACAACAATCTTATGGATGTTGAACGAATTTTTGATCTAAATAACTCACGTTCCTTTCTTTTTCTCCGTGTAGACGTTTTTCCGCTGAACTGACCACGGCTTTATCTCCGCGGACCGCACATAAATCAGCGATTTTTACATAAAATCATTGTAACAAAGAGCAGAAAAACAAGCGCCGGCCGGGCCCGTCCACGGAACGAAATCCCCACGAACTCCGAACCCTAGTTTTCTGTCCCGCGGAAGAAAAAGAAGACGCTGCTAGACCCGGCAGAGATCGTGACGTTCACCTTGCAATTATTTACTGACATTTTTTTATCTGGACGCTCGCTCGTAGATTTATCGCCGGCCTCGGGGAAAAACAGGAAAGTCATGATTATGACTGCTAAAAAGAAACTCGGAAGAATCTCTACCGGGAAGGGGTCAGGAGTGGCGACGATAGTTCTTATTTATTTTTTGTTTTCATTGTTATTCTTCTTTTCGCTTTGAGGTTATTAAACTTTGGAAGGCGATCTAACGACTGGATAAAGTGCATATAGTATTTTTAATACAAATCCCGATGCACGTCAGAGATCATTTATGACGTCACGGCCTTGCAGTGTTGCCTAATCGTCAGAATAGTTGAGGAATTTAGAATTTTTTAAAATTGTAAGGTTATGTATTTGTTATGTTACTATATAGTAGGAACAATTAGTTTTAAATGTATATAACTAACGGAAAATATTAAATTCCTTTATGAATAATAAACATCTGAACAAAACAGCTTTAAACATATTATGCAAGTCATGGAAAATAAAACTGTAAGGTAGTATATTGCAGATGGATCAAAATTGGTTTAGAATTAGCACAGAAAATATCTAAAACTAATTTAATTTCACCAAGAAAGTTATTTAACAGAACTACATTTAAGTTATAAACCACAACACCCCATAAAATTAAAGAGGTCATTGAAAAAATGAAAACTACAAAGGCATGTGGAGGATTCATAATATCAGTAGATACCTATACTTAAAGAATTAAAGTTTGAAAATGCTAAAATATTTGAATACAAGAAGGAAGTTGTTAAAATATTTGAGTAGGTGCTTTAGTAAATCTCACTTTCAGTAACGGTTCTGTAGCTCAAGTATTCAAGATAGCCAGAAATGCTTCAAAAATAAACAGATATCGCTACTTCTTTTCAACTCTAAAGTTATCGAAACATGTATGAACAATAGATTCATCACTCAAACATCAAGATTCTCCATTCTATCAGCTTCAAAAGACATTTGAAAAATGTTATTCTCAGTCAAATATTTTTTTGATATCTTGGAATAAATTAAATAAAAATACAGATATATAAGAAATATATCAAACTGTTTATTGTTTTAAATATTAGACAATGTTTTTTTTTTTTAATTACACTATTTTCTCATAAAAAACAATTATTCATCTACTAATCTTCATTATTCCTATAACATTCTTTTATTTCTCTTAATCCAGATCGCAAGTATTTGAATCGCAGTCATCGATATCGCTATTAGGGCTAATTATAATAAAAATAATTTCCAATCTATTAAAAAATCCCTCTCTGCCAATATGTTTATTATTATATTGCTTAGGAAGGTCACAAATAAGTTCAATGGAGTTAAAAATAAAATGGCTGGGAAGATTATGTAATACTTTGTCTATATTGTTCTGCTTAGGTAATTATCTACCATATATTTCTTTGGCGGTTTGCACCTAAAAAAAGAATGTTTTATTTAGTTCTATTTAGTTGCCATTTCGTATAACGTGTGTCAATATCACTATATTCTAAACTGTAATATCGAAACAACACATTATATCAATAATTTAATGTTAGGCACACCGTTATATCAAATCTTGTAACTTCATTTTTAATTTTTTGATATTGTTTTAAAGTTTATTTCTGAAAAAAAAGGCATTTTTGGGTGTCACTGTACATCTTGAAAATGTGTAAAACATGTAGATGTTTATTGACCACTGTAATCAAATTTTTCCAATTAAATTGTCTTTATATGATTGCTAGAATAGCGTATCTACCATTAAATCTTCAATATGATGTGTCATTTCAATATTAATATTTTTTTTACTTGATTTACACAATTACTGATACCTTAATTTGCTTCAAATTTGGTTTTATCTCTTGCCATCGATTTTTGTAGGTCTAACACCCTTTGTCATTATTTTCCCAGGAGCTGTTTAATGTTTCATTTTGAACGATACATGTTTCATCAATGACAACGAACTGCTTCTGTTGTAATTCTATAATTTCTTAAAAACTGACCTATTTACAGTTCACGTCTTGGTTATCTTTTTTCCTTCATTCTTTTAATACAGTTGACAATGATGCAATATAGCCATTAAACATTTGTGTCTCAATCAACTTTTCTCTTAAAGGTTCCAAAGTTATATGTTGACCTGCAAATAAGTATGTATTTATATTACTGTATACAAATTAAAACTTTTATAGGTAATATAAATAAATTATGATTGAATAAATAGATTTGTCTTTATACTTACTTGTTTCATACATATTATAAATACCACTTCCGATTCCACTTGTATCCAGTGTTATTGTATTAGTAGGTAATCCTTTGTTTATGAATGCTTTTTAATTAGCGATTTTAATCATTCATTATTCTTGACTGCTTGCCAAATACTACTGACAGTAGAAATATTTTTATTTAGAGATGCTGCAACACACTAAAAAAGACAAGAAAATAATTTCATATTTCTATTAAATTTTATAACTTGTAACTTACCTCTCTTACAGCAGTTAAAGGTAAACGTGGTCCATCATTATCACGCTCTCATTCAAAATAATGGATTAAAGAAGCTATCAACTCCTTACAAGGACTATTTAGTTTTTTAGGCATTTTGTATATAAAAATTAAACGACAAATAATCAGCTTATACACTCTATGGTTGTTTTGAAAAACAGTTTTTTATAATTATAACTGGCAAAGCTTAAAAATACAGACAAAAGGATTTTAAATTACAGAAATAAAATGCACAATCAATAATTAACTAAACATAAACATAACCTAACTAAATTAGTGAAATTTTTTAAAAAGGGGTTGCAACACCGCAACAAGGTGTACCAATTGCTGTAATGACATTTCTTCTCTATAAATACGAGCTTCATGGGCGTACAGAATGTCAAAATTATTTAATGTAAAGTATTATTTTTTGAGTACTAAACGTTTAATAATGTTTTTATAAATTTTATATTATCAAGAATTAGACATGTATAAACTAAATAATTTAAATAATTCTTAAAATTATCAAAATAATTACCATAAAAGTTTTCGACATTTTAGTAATATGACTACGTTCATGAATGCTCGTGACTATACGTGACTTTTTCGGATTATTAGCTTAGTTAGGGACATTTTAATTAGTTGGTAGTACTATGACGAATGACCGACGTCATTGCTGACGTGCATCGGGATTTGTATTAAAAATACTATAGCAAAATATACGTTGGATCATTACAATGATAATTATAGTTTCTAAAACTTTATAAGTACTAAGTTGATGATTTTTGCATATTTATACAAATTATGTATGTATAATAAAAATATGAAAGGGCTTGGAATAGATGATTAAGTAACGCCAATATACTACAACTCTAACAATGTCAATGTTGGCAACTAACATAATTTTAAGAACGAACAAATTCCATAGGAAAAAAAGTTGTGTTAGTCTAATTGAAATGACTGGATTTTTATAGTAATCTTGTAATTATTTATACTATTTTTTTATAACCTATTGTATAATTCTCACATTACTTATTTAATCATAGTTCTCTGCCAACTGATGCCACTAAGACAAGCAGTAAATGCTATTATTGTTTTTTTTTTTTATTCTTTGAAAACAATATTGATAGCGGTTTGGCTTAAGGGAACTACTTCTTAGCTCCCCGTTAGAAATGGAGGAAAGGGGGAAGTTTGGTGAAGGAGGTGACATGATGATTAGTGCCTAATTTGGAACTTTGGATCCGATTTTTCTTCTGACTCTTCCTTTGTAAATTCTTTAGCCATTTCATCTCCCTTGATAACTACTTTCTGACTCAATATAGCCTTAAGAATCATCTGGCTATCTGACATCACCTCTACCTGTAATATTGAGGAAAGTAGTTGTGATTGGCCAGTTCTGGACGGGAGGTAATGAGAGGTAATTAGTAATTATCCTAAGTACCCACCCTCGCCCTTCGCGTAATTAGCAAGTACCTCCCAATGAACGTAATTGCAAAGTGTAATGAGTGTAATTACTTCATACACATATAGATATAAGTATTTACTATGCATATCGGGTAGCATGTAACGAGCATAGTAAGTACCTCTTAGATAGTAATTACTATGTATATCATGAAGTGTAATGAGTTTAGTCTAAGTACATCTCAGTGATTACTATTGTAGCATAGGGGAAATACGTCGGGGCATACCTAAACACATCCTTCTCAACCGTCATAGCTATAGTGAAGCGCTAATCTCCAGCAGACGCGCAAGACGTAAACATCGGTTGAAAGGATAGTTCCCAATTCTTCACAAAATTAGCGAGTGCCTCTCAGGCTTGTATATTATGAATATGAATTGCATAGTAAGTACTTTTCAATTACCCTATACACCATGTGTAATGAGTATCGTAAGTACCTCTCATTACTCGATACACATTGAAATGTAATGAGTGTAGCTACCTTGTATATATAGTAATTGCTATGCATGTCATGAAGTGTAATGAGTTTAATTTAAATACCTCTCGGTTATTACTATTGTAGCGTACATAGCGTTTTGTATCCTAAGTACATTCTAAATAATAGACATAATTGTTCTTCATAAATGGGATTAGATAAATGATTAGAATGAGGAACCGGCGGCCGGGCGCAAGCATATACGGCATGAATATCGAGGCAGGAGCTTAGAAAAAGTGGGGGATTTAGTTAACAAGTACTTTTCAATTCTGTACCCACTGTACTGAGTCTAATTGCATAGTAAGAAACTTTCAATGTGTAATGAGCATCGCAAGTACTTTTCAATACCCCATTCACATGTATATAGTATGTATATCATGTGTAATAAGTTATAGTAAGTACTCCCCATTACTTCAAACACAATGAAGTGAAATGAGTGTAAGTATCTTATGTATAGTAATTTCTATGTATATCATAAAGTGTAGTGAGTTTAATCTAAGTACCTCTCGGGTATAACTATTGTACCGTACAGAGCGTGAATATCGAAGGAGCTTAGAAGAGGTGGGGGATTTTTGAGAGGATATAGTAACGTACGTTTAAAGTTTAAAGATCGTCGGCTTCCACAATGTACGGCTACAAATATCTTATTTCAATACAAAATACATAAAAAAACGGAAATTACAATATCTTTCTCAGGTAAAAGACAACAAAAATTTAAAACAAAAAAATAAGTAAAACGCAGACACATTGGCACACAACGTTTTTAACAAAACTATCTATTATGTTTGGATTAAGTGTAGATCTACGTATAATACGAAAACCCCGAACTCAGGTAAAAAAGGGCCGGGGTCCTTTAGGTATCTAGTTAAGCTAAGTTTAGTAGAAATATGTGTTTTTTATGGTCGCCATCTATAACGAAGTTTAGGCAGTTCTTCTAGAGTAGGGTGATGAGATTTGGTAGAACCCTGTTTTTTTTTTTTTTTTGAAAAAGTTTATTCCAATAAACTCAAAAAACATACTCAAACAAAGAAAATGTTGCTAACAACAGGTTTGATCTAACTACATATCCAACTGCTTTTTTTAGTGTAAAAGCATGCACTTTTTGATGACAAAGACGCCTTGGGGGACACCTTTAAGGCCGATAGGGACGTAAACTGTTTGCAATTAAGCTGTAATTGCATTGTTATAGCTACCTTAACGGCGGTATTAATGAACTATGGGTGAGCGGGGTGTTTTCTTAAGGGGGAGACCGGCCCCAAATTACTCATTTATTAGGGTCGGTTTTGGTGAAATTAGTCTAAGGGTTGTGTCTTGCATGGGGGAATACAATCGATAAATGAGTAAGGTAATAAAATTTAACACTTCGTATATATCTAACCTTCTCACTTCTATGGAAGAGTAGAATAAATCCATTATAAAACGAAATGAAATCATATAATCAATAATCAACAGTAAATATAATATTCTGTGTGCGCTGAAAATTTAATAATCCAGCCAAATTTCCAGATACTGATGAAAGACTCTAAACTTTTATTACCCTTAATAAAACGAGTTCATATCTTTAAATCTTTTCAGTAAAAATCGTTGCCTGGTGCATAATGTTTCCGCCGTGAATTATATACCATCATAAATTTCTGGGTAAGCACTGCACAAATAGGAGACTCTCAGTTACTCTATTACATTAAAAGATTGCCCTCATTTCTGAGGTTGGAAATAACTTGTTATTACCACAAATCTTGCTTATTGGCGACTGAAGAGGATACTTTTTTTGATTTAGTTAGAATGGGAGGAACGTTTAGTTGTTTTATTGAAAGAATTACCGTATTTACTGTCAACTTGGTACTTAATTATTAGATAATCATGTAGAACTGTGTTATTGCAGGGTTTAACTTGATCATTATAAAATAAATATATAAATTAATATATCGAATGACGTGGAGAACAAGAATATATGAGAACAAATCATAATTAATTAGCTTTACTTATAAAGAAAGGGAACCGTTACCAGCAACTATAAATAATAAGTAGATACCACACTATAATACAGTAAAATATCTGAGAAGAAAACTGAATGTTCTTTAAAATGAAAATCAGATATAAAAAAAAGAAAAGAACATAAAATATAAAAAAAAAATAATTCATTGGGTATTGGGATGATAATCAAAACGTTCTGTGTATGAGTTATATAATTATTGTATAAACAAATTTTAAAACCCCAGTCTGGCTTTACTGAATCCAGCTCTCATGATGTGCCGTAAAGTGCAATATAGATACCAACCCCCAAAGAAAACATGTAGGGATACACGAAGAATGGTGCGGAGCCCATGAAACTACCGAGGTCCTACAGATCCTTGATCAAAGAAAATACTCAAAAGGATTAAACATTATTTCCCTTGTGTATTATAGAAATAACAACCTTCACAGAGTTTTGAAGATACCAACCGTAATAGAAGAAATCAATATAAAAGGAATAAACGTTTGTAGGTATTATAGAAATTATCATTTTCACAGAGATTGGATGTTACCGACCGTCAAAGAAGAGATCAAGATATTTACTGGGTTACAGGTATGTACCATAAATCTACCAGATCCTACAGATCCTATATAATGCAGGCCTAAAGAGCAGACTCAAATGTACTAAATCTTTTGAGCTTGTTATGATTTTCTGATACGGCAGAAAAAACTATCAACAATTGGTCTTGCTCTAAAATCTTCTTGTGTACTTTATCTCAAATAATAGAACTTTTCTCTTTATAAATAGTAGGATCTTCATGAACATTCTTAACTAGACCTCAAAATTGAAGCCAATCAATTTTCCTCCAAATGTTTTAAATTCATAAAAAGACATTCTAAATTTACTCGCAATATTGTCTATAACTCTATTTTCTGACCTTGAAGTCAACTTCTTACTTACCAAATTATTTTTTTGTCATGTGCTCAGTTCTCGATTCAATTCCCATTTTGATGTATCATCCTTCAACATCACATCGAAAATTTTTAGACCCATTAGAGCAATTTCTTCTTGTTTATTGATCAAATCTTTGACTATCGCCTTCAAGTTATGTAAAAAAGATGTATCATCACAATAAAATGAGAGAAAATATTTTCAAGCTCACTAGGTTTTTATATTTTTGACCTGAATATGTGAAAGCTCATCCCTTTGTTGGCTATTGGGTAATCAAATATGATGATAATATCTTGTCTGCGATAGTTTTTATCAATTTTTTAATGAATTGGTTTCATACTAATACACTCCTACTACAGTTCTGTCTGTTGTGGATTTAGAATCATCCGTATATCACTAAAGGACTTCATTTTTTCTAGCACACCAATTTTGTGGTTTATTTATACTGGCTACTGATGGCTCCATAACCGACAAATGAGTAATATCAGTTGTTGTCCGAAGAAGACTCTCAAGATCTAGAGCACATCAGATTGGTGCTAAAACTTTTACTTCACATAAAAGTAATGGTGCTGGCAAATTTCCTGTACAGATTACTGACGAGGTTTTTCCAGTTTTTTCTTTAAGAAGGTAAATAATATATTATCTATTAATTGTACCATCACTGCATTAGCTAGGAGATACAACACGACCTCCTTGAACTTGTCATATGTGTTAGATGCTGTAGATCATCAAAGAGTGACACAAATTTGCGTACACAGCCTTTTAAAAAGATGCTAACCATCAAGAGTTTTTAATAGCAATTCTTAGACTGCAAATCGTGGTATTAATGTCTTATGAAATATTGTTGACTTTCTTAAATTTGTTAAAGATTATAGGTATATAAGTGATAACAAAACTTCTTAATTATTCCATAGCGTATATTTCTAAAAACAGATTCAAAGGATGCCTTTAACCAAACGACATTTCTTCGTATAAAAATAAACTCCGCAACAACATCCCATTCGAGTATCCAATCAAAACAACTGTCAAAGTTTAAACACACACATTTGGAAGAACGGCTACACGATATACCTCTTACAAAACCCACAAAACCCTATCAGATAACATTCAACCAACGCCGACACGGCATCCAGATGTCATTTTTAAACCTGTCATTAACCGTGTTTCTGCGATGCCGCTGCGGTCGCCGAGTTCGAGTCAACGTAGACTCGGGCGTCTTGTACTTGTAGTCATGTAGTCTAATTCCGGCATCAACTGTTTTCGACTTGTCAAGTGGGTGGATCCCAGTCACCGCTGAGAAGGCTGACGCGTCACGGTACATTACCGAGAGGTGAAATTGTAGTGAAAAGAGTCTTTTATCACTCTAATGAGACGCGAGGATGTTGTGATGGGTTGCAAAGTGAATTTTGGGGCTGCAGGAATGTCGAGCGGTAATTAAAAACTAATTTTCGGTAGAGATATGCTTAAAATGGTTTTCAGTATAGGGTACTTCAGAGAAAGAGTTTTAGTATATGTGGTAAAAGGTTATGTGAAAAGCAATATAGCTTAAAATGAAAGTAGAAATGCTTGTTTTACACTACTAAAGGTGGGTATGCTTTTGATAGGGAAATTTGAGCAGTTTCTGACAAAAAATTAAAATTTTTTAAATGCTTAGAAATGAGTAATGTCAATAAATTCAATGTGGCAACGTTTCGTTTTAATTATTTTAATGACTACCCGTGAGATACGCCAGTCTTTTGGAGTAACTATAAGGAATTGAGATACGCCACTTGCTGAAGTTGTAGAGCACACTTTTTTACCTATGTAGGTGAAGTATCTCAAAAACCGATTTTTTCGAGATACGTCACTTTGTGAAATTGACGACGATATGTCACTTGCCAACGTGATGCCTATTCAGTGCAAATTAAGGGCTATTAAAATCAGTGTTGTACAAATAGAAGTGTAAAAAGTAAATTCATATAAAAATGTATAGAGAATATAAAAGAACAAAATAAAAATGAATTTAAGAAATGGTAAACGAGTAGGATTACAATAATTTAGAGAAGGAGAAGATAAAGGAAGAGGAGAGATGGAAATACAAACCAACCAATAAAATGAGAAGGAAGAAGAAATAAGAAATGGAGAACAATTACTGGAAAAAGAAGAAAATAATGTAATAATGAGAATGCTGATGCAGTTGTACATAATGGAAGGAAAAATAAAGAAAAAAGACAAAATAATACAGACAATTGAAAAAGAATGGAAAAAATAATGAGTGTTACAAAAGAAAATATAATTGTCAAAATTATATAATGATAATAGAATATAAGAGACAAAGAGTGGAGATGATAGAATAAAAGAAGTAGATTTACTAGCTTTTTTGACCTCTGCCAATTTCAACGACTCTATAGAAGATATACTTTTTTAGTATTTAACTTTCAGATCAACCCTCGTAGCCGAACGATTCCTCTGGGTCTTTATAAAGTGTATTCACAGTCAGTATGGCAATTCAATGGAACATTCGCCATAAAGTTTAGGTTGTTTCGAACCATACCTATTTGAAAATTAATTTATATCAATAGGCATTGTTAGACAAACCCAACCTAAACCTGGGGGGTGAAAACGAGGAGCTCAAAACAAATCTAAATAATAACGTTTCGTTGTTTTGTATATGGTGGTAATGCTAACAAGGTTCGAAGTTATATAATTAAAATATTTCGAAATTATATGTTTTGTTTATAAATGTGGACGAGCCAAATGATATGAAATGAGTATCTCAATTATTGTGTATATTTATAGAAACTTCCGAAAGTTACAAAATTATTTTAAATTCAATAAAAATTACTAATTATTAGAGGGCGGAATATATGCATCAAAATATAACAAAATAAGCGGATATATATGCATCGTTTTTACCAAAAATATGCAGTTATTTTGTCCAATTATGCCTAAATATGCAAATGCATATTTGTTAAAAATACTTAAAAAACGTAGGGGGTGGGTAACTCAGCGGTTAGTGCGTTGGCCTGTGGACTTAGGGGTCCCGGGTTCAAATTCCAGCCGGGACGCGATTTTTTAAATTAATTAATTTATTTAAAAATTAATTCTGATGCCTAGCGAATATTTCCACTTGACCATTCACTGTTGGGTTCTAATTAACATTGCTGTTCCTAATTTGGTACGCTATCAAAGCCATTACACGAAAAAAAAAACAAAAGAAAATATGTAATATAAAAATTTATTTAAAACAAACGAAACACAAAAACTAGTAGAAGTTAAGTATAGAATAGTATAAAAATATTAAATAGCAATATTATAATAGGAATTTATAATTAAATATTTTTCGAAATTTTCTATTAAAAATTTTTGTCCTCCGTCTGTAAAAATATGTTTTGATATAGAAAAGGTCCTTTCAACATCTACCGAAGTAATAGGACAATACCATAATTTTGGAAGTAATGTACAGGGCCAACGTAAAACTTCTTTGGAAATTTTTCCCTCAAAAAGGTTTTTACTTCCCTTATTTCATTGAACCCTTCATTCTTTAATAAAGTTGTATTTAATTTTTTTCTAATCTTAAGGCCTATGTCACCAGGAACATTGTTACATTTATCGGAAACTGTTGCAATAAAATTTGTTGATTCGATTAAACTTAAATTTTTCTTTTCCAATGAAGTTATTACATCAGGTAAAAAACTAAAATTAACCTTTAACACAAGTTGCTTAGGCACAAGGGGATTTTTTAACAATTCTTTACTTTGCACTACACATTGTGAATTGTCTTCTATATCCAAAATTAAATCCTTAATTGCTTCAAAATTTTCTGCATAGAATATAGCTGCTTTAATCCATGTCCCCCATCGCGTAATTACGGGTTCCGGGGGCAAACACACCCCTACCATTCTCTCTTTATACAACTGCACTCTTAAAGGGGCTTTTAAAAATATTTTTTTCACATTCGAAATTAGCTTGTTAACCAAGGGATATTCTGTTCTCACAGTTTCTGCAACTAAGTTTATTCCATGCAGGAGACAAGTAACGTGGACCATATTTGGATAAAATATTTTTAAGTTTTGCCCTACTTTTATCATATATGGTGCTGTGTCAGACAAAACCACTAAGAACTTCTCTGAGGGAATTTGATTTGGTAAAAAAGCTTTACAAAAAACTTTATCTCCATTGATTTCCAACTCTGGAAAGTTAATAATCCACGAAGAAATTCTCGACATTTTAGGACACTTTTAAAACAACAAATTATTACAAGACTTTTCACTAGGCAAATAACGAGGATACTATCTCATTAAACTGAATGAAAAACATTCAAAATATTCCGATGTAAGGGTAGATTGGTTACAAGAAATTACTGAGAATTTTATATAAACCGTTTTATTGCATTGTAGGTAATACTTTATCTGTGTAAATACCATCTATTAACAATTACCTTAATGGGCTTAATCTCTTAAGAAGGTAAAAACCCAGTGCATGCCACCCTCCAAGAACTAATTAACAATAATTTACAAGAAGTGACACTTAAAAACAAATACAAAAATTTAAAAGGTCTTTATTTCAAATATATCTGTATAATCTGTTAAAACAGTTTTTGATTTGCACAGTATAGTAATACATTTTTTTTTTCGAAAATATGCAATATTTTCTTAAATTTTCTGAACTTTGGTAAAATATGCAATATTTTCTAAATTTTGGAAAAATATGCAATATTTTCTGAACTTTGGTAAAATATGCAAAAAATGCATATATATGCATTTTGCATATATTCCGCTCTCTACTAATTATTTATAAAAAAAAAACAGCAAAACAAACACCAAAACTTGCAAATTTATCTTAAAATATAACAAAACAAAAATAACCAAAAAACTAATTATTTCAAAGGCAATTGTCTAGTAATTCTAAATTAGGCCTCACATTGTGTGTTACCATCCAACCCCATCATAGGATCATTTTTTAATATTACTGTTAATGTTTTTTTTATATTTTATAACGTAAGGACCTTCAGAAGGTAATTTCAATGTCGCACATTTATTTTCTTTTCTATTAGCCACTTTTAACGATTTTACTATCACAAATTCTTTTTTCTGAAAGGTTACTTACCTTTTATTATTAACAGAAGTATTTCTGGACTCTAGAGGCTTGTTTATTCCTTTTCCTACGACCACATACGAAAATGATAATTTGCACACTTATTTTTTCTCAAGAAAATAGCTTATATCACACACGTACTGAAATATATATCACACACGTATTGAAAAATAGCAAAAGACACATGCATTGAAAAGTAAAAAATATGACCTGTGACATGTACGTCAAAGTAATCATTGGTATTGTCATTATAAATTTTTATATAATATCAAATGAGCAATAAAGTTTTTTATATAGGTTTTAAAATTATAAAATAATAATAAAACATGTTTACTCACTATTATTTATCGAATATTGAAACAACATTTTTTATACAGGTACTTCTCGAAAGAAAATAACTTTCTTCTTCTTTTCTATAGATTTTCGGTTTCAGTTACGACAATGTGAATTTTTGAGGTTATGTTTATGTTAGTATTTACAATACACCTTTCTGTAGGTGTCTATTAGTTTGAAAATGTTTAAAGTTTATTGTGATTTGTGTTCAAATATATATTAGTGTCTACAAGTTAATTCAAACTTTAAAATTAAGTGTTATAAAGATTATTGGTTAATGCATTTAAAAGAAAGTGAAGGAAAACTTAGGTAAGTTTAAAAATTTGAATAATTACATTAAGTAGGCTGTGGTATTAATTGTCAAACACACAAGCAGTCATTTTGTAAAATTTTATTTTATTGTAAAATTGTACTGAGCTCGCAAAAAAATGGATTCTAGTGATTCCGAATGTACGCCTCCAGAAAAAGCAGAAGCTGCTATAAACACGTCGCTCAAATTGTTGCCTGCTAAATCCAGAGTAAGGTATCAATATGCTTATGATCAATTCATTAAATGGAGACAAAGAAAACAAATAAAGAGTTCGTTCTCTGAAAATGTTCTACTGGCCTATATGAATGAATTATCATCAGAAGTTCGACTTTGTGGACACACTACTCAATGTTTAGAACTACTCTGACTATTGAACACAATGTTGATATTTCTAAGTACCTAAAATTAAAGGCATTCTTAAAGAGAAAAAGTGATGGCTATAAACCAAAAAAAGCCAAAGTCCTGTCGCAACAAGCAATAAATAATTTCATAGAAACAGCTCCAGATGAATTATATTTATTTACAAAGGTGAACAAGTTTAATATCTATTATTTTGTTCAATGTGTGAGTATTTTTTATTATTTAAGGTTGCACTTATCCTTGGAATATCAGAAGCATGCCGAAAGCAGGAGCTCACACAGTTGACTATAAACGATATAAATGATTTGGGTACAGCAGCTGTGATAAAAATAGATGACACAAAAACCAATTATCCAGAAAATTCACGATTACTGGACCGTTTTATACCATATTTAAAAAATATGCCAATCTTAGGCCACCAACCACTTAACTAAGGTTTTTTCTTAATTATAAAAATAAAAAATGCACCCAACTAGTGGGTATAAACAAAATAGGCACTGTACCAAAGGTAGTGGCAAAGTTTTTAAATCTTCCGAATCCAGAACAATATATTGGCCACACCTTTAGGCGTTCTTCTGCAACAATTTTGGTAGATGCAGGAACAGATCTTGCTGCATTAAAGCGCCACGGGGATGGAAATCCTCTACCGTGGCCGAGCAGTACATAGATGACTCTGCAACTAATAGATTAATGACTGTTAATAAAATAATGAACACCATTCGCAGCACAAGCACATTCAACGAAGAAGATGCATGTAAAAACATTGAACAATACTTTGAACAAAATGCTGAAACCAGTGGCGGTCCCAAGGGGTGGGGGGCTATGGGGGCTTAAGCCCCCCTCCCCATGAGCCCGGTAAAAAAGCCTAAAAAGAACATTTAACAATTTGTGTAAGATATGTGGATACGCAGTCTTTCGTGTTTCGTGAGGAATTCCTTGATTTTATGGAAATGAAGTCAACCACAGCTGAAGCCATCACGGACACATTATTTCAGGAACTAACAAACATGGGACTGAGTCTGAAAAAACTTCGAGGTCAAGGTTATGATGGGACTGCGAATATGTCTGGAGCTTTTAAAGGTAAGTAAAATCAAAAAAAAAAAGATAATGATTGAATATTATATATTTTTTAGGCGTTTAAGCACTGATCCGAAAAGAGGAACCGTTGGCCTTATACACACATTGTTTCATTGTTTCCAAATCATGCGATTTAAGCGCAATAAAAAATGCGATGGGAATTGTAGGAAGTGTGTCTACATTTTTGCTCAGAAACTAATAGAAGAAAACTAAAACCACTCTGTGCAATACGTTGGGTTGAAAGGCACGGTACATTAATTACTTTTAAACAATTATTACCTGTTATTGTCATAGCCCTACAACAATTAGAAAACGACAAAGACACTGAAACTTCACGAAATGCAATGTGCTATATTTCTTCTATAAAAAGAAGCGATTTTTTAGTTTCCCTGTGGGTTACTGCTTATTTGTTTGAATATTCAGTCACCTTAAGCACTGTCCTTCAAACTAAGAATTTGGATATTTCAGCAGCTATGGAGAATGTTAAAACTCTAATAAGCACATTTAAGGACTTACGATCTAAATCCGAAGAAATATTCAACAAAATATTTTATGACCTCGAAAACTTTTCAGAACGTCTTGGGATAGAAATTTAAATTCCTAGGTAAAATAATGTCATATATTGCCAATGAGTAAATGACATTCATTATTAATTTATTTTCAGATTATGTGGAAGACAAACTCAAACAAGTAATGTGGAAGCATCCACTACGAATGAATATTTTCGTAGGTCTATATTTATTCCATTTCTGGACCATTTCATAGAAGAGCTACAATCAAAGTTTTGCGATAGATTGGCAGAAGTTATTCCATTAGAAGGATTAATTCCTGCAAAATCTTCAAAATATCATGTAGACGAATTTGTTAAAGCAGCTATGTTCTATGAATCCGACATAACTGTTAGTGAGAATCAGCTTAGGGCTGAAATAATGATGTGGCATAGAAGATGGGAAGACGAAACAACTATTATTCGTCCTTGTACAGCAGTGAAAGCATTAATGTACTGCACCGAGCTATACTTTGCTATACTTTGCTATACTTCCTGTCACAACTGCAATACCTGAGAGGAGTTTCTCAACAAACAAACGTCTTAAAACGTATCTACGTTCAACTATGTTGCAGGAAAGATTTAGTTGCTTGGCATTGTTGAATGTTCATAAAGAAATTAACATTGATCATGACAAAATCATTAATAAATGTGCGTTGATGAAGCCAAGGCGTATGCAGCTAAAATACTGGTCAGCAACTGACTAATAAAGCAAAATATTAATATTTTTAGGAGGCACTCATTACTTTATTATTATAGTCTTTGTTAAACTTGTTCCAAGTTATTAATAAAAATATCTTTTGTTTCTACAAATAAAAAAACTTTGCCCCCCCCCCTTTGGCAAATTCTGGGACCGCCATTGGCTGAAACTACACAACCCAGATACACTGCAATTTAGTAAATGTTATAACAATTTTACTTTTAACTTTTATAACGTCCCAGAAAAAAAGTAAAAGAAAATTATTAATAATTATTCAGTTCATACAGTTTAATCACAAACATTTCCTAATTATTATATTAGTTATCTCTACTTTAGATGTAAATTCTTATAAACTATTCTGTTAGTATCTCTGCTTTAGTTATAAATATTTTTTAAACATTGTATTAGTTCTTGTCATTTCCACTGTTACAAAATGAAAAATATTTTTTTACTTTTCAACACATGTATTGATATTCTTTTCAGTACATGTGTGATATGGTTTAATTGACTTTCTTATTTAAAAAAGACGTTTTTTAAGGATTTTGCTTGTGGTCGTAGGAAAAATAGTGTACACAACTCGTTGGAAAGTGTATTTCTCGCACTCGTTTTTATATATTCATTACCAACGAAAATACTAAACAATTTAAATTTTGCACTTTACTCAGTAACATTTTCATTTCAATTAGAACTTCCTGAAGTTCTGCTTTAAATAAAACTCTTCGTCGAGCATTCATAGCAAAATTATGTCAAGATATCAGAAATACGGGTCGCCCGTTAACAGCGAGACCTCTTGACATTTTTTTCTCCTCGTTTTTGAATTCCTATAAAAATACTCGAGAGCAGCAAACGGAAAACAAAAGAGTGCTGTGGCATACTCGATTTCACATCTAGTATGCCAAATCAATATCTGACAAAAGAAAAACCCTTGACATACAAATCTCTCGACATATTTCTTCTCTCTACGAGAGACAGGTGAAAAACAAAAGGCGAAAAATACAAAAAACAGTTCGTGGAGTTTGATGTATAGGATTTGATGCAGACCACTTACTCATGTTGTTAGAAATAATCGAATTATTTGAATTAATTTAAATTGATTGTTATAAATCTATTGCAGTTTTTCATGTCCTTTAATTATGTATTTTATACACTTCTCTGATTGGCCTATATATGTTATAATCTATTCTTTTAAAGTATTAATAAGATAATACACTCATACCGTATTCCGCGTTTCAAATTATCCTACAGATTCATTTGTAAATAATATTAATGAAACTTGCAATCACTTTTGTTGATTCTAAATTACGAATGCAAACAAACCGAATATCGGTTCCATATTTATGTTAATTTTCACGTGCCCGCCGCAAATTAGTTTCGACATGTTTCATTAATACAAAATGGCCGACTTCCAAACAGAAAATCTGATTTTGCAATTCCGGATTTGCATCGGCATTTTTAACGCGACCACATCGCTGCAGGTATATAGATGGAAATTGCGATACACCAGATACGTCAATTTTATCAATTTTGGAAAAATTGAGAAATAAATACAAATATCCTTTTTGAGATTACATATTTTGTTTAGACAGTCTACAACAGCTAGACGTTTTATATTTTTTAGTTTCCAGAAGTTCTTCTGCATGTAGACTTCTTGTATGCAGTTTTCAGAGGCTTCTTTGACGTCCATCAGAATTTCCAATTCTTGTACGAGTAGACAACCTTCAGAGATTTCCTCAACATTCTCCAGTATGTACAGATCTTGTAGACTGTTTGTAGTGTTCTTGAATGTTTTCCCAGCATGTAGAAGTTTTATAAATACCTTTCAAAGGCTTCTTCAACGTCTATTAGAATACTAACATCTTATACAACCTCTGAAGGCTTTTTAACATATTCAGTATGTCCTTCGAGACTTTTAAATGCACCTTTATATTTCCAGATCTTGTAGGCCGTGTCTAGAGTGTTCTTCATTGTTCAACATAATTATCAACCCTTTTTTAACATGCACACTTATTATATACAATGTTCAAAGGCTTCTTCAATATACACCTGCAAGTAGACTTGTCGTATACAGTCTTCAGACGCTCTTTAACTTCCACAAGAATGTTGACCTCCCTTTATTCATCTTTCTCCAGTTTCCAACATGCATACTTCTTATACACTATCTCCAGAAGTTTCTTCAATGTACACCTGCATGTAGATTTCTCGTAGACAGCTTTTAGAACCTCTTTAACTTCTTTCACAATGCTGACTTCTTGTACACAGTCTTCAAAGGCTACTTTAACATCTAATTCCGTACCAACTTCTTGTAGATCGCCTCTATAGACTCGCTCATCTTTTTTCTCAATTCTCAACATTTCTTCAGCGTGAAGATTCTTGTAGATAGTTTCAAGATGTTATTCAACGTTTACCAGAATTCTGACTTCTTGTGCACGGTCTTTTTCGTCTTTCTCTATCATTCGCAATTCTTCAACAAGCTTCTTCAAAGGCTTCTTTAACGTCCCTTTGCATGTAGACTTCTTGTATAGAGTCTTCAAAGTCGCTTTTATCTCGATTCACCATTTTCAACCCTTTTTTAACATCTTGATCCAGGAGACAATCTCCAGACGCTCTACAACATCCACTAAAATGCTTTATTTTACATATTCTCCAGACGTTTCTTTAAGATCTCTTTTCATTCTTAAAGATCACCTTCTTCATCTTTATCCAACATTCCCAACATACATACTCCTTACACACCAGAGGCTTCATCAATGTACACTGGTATGTAGATTTCTTGTAGATGGTTTTTCAGGGTCTCCTCAACTTCCATCAGAAGAACTTCTTTTATACAATGTCTAGAGGCTTTTTTTAACTTACCATTGCATGCAAACTTCTTTTAGATATTCTCCATGGCCATTTTCAACTTGGCATACCATTCTCAACCCGTTTTTAATGTACATATTGTTGTAGACAGTTTTCACATGCTCTTCAACCTCCACCAGAATTCTGATTTCTTCTACATTATATGCAAACTTCTTGTAGATCTTCTTCATAACATTCTTCATCTTTTTCCAATGTTCCCAATATGCATACTTCTTAGACAATATCTCCATAGGCTTCTTCAATGTACCCTTGTTTGTAGACTTATCGTAGACAGTTTTTAAAGTCTCTTTAACTTCCATCTGAATGCTGACTTCTTGTACACAGTCTTTAGGCTTTTTTACGTTTAGTTCCATACAAACTTCATGTAGACCACCTCCATAGCCATCTTCATCTTTCTACACAATTCTCCAATCTTCAACGGGCAAATTCTTGTACAAGTCTCAAGATGCTTTCAACATAATTCTGACTTCTTATATACAATCTCTAGAGGCTTTCTCAACGTCTTGTAGACCATCTCTAAAGTCTTCTTCATCTCGATTCACAATTCCCAAGACTTCCTCAACGTGAAGATTCTAGTAGACAGTCTTCAGACGCTTTTTATCGTATATTATAATGCTCACTTCATATATAGAATCTCCAGAAGCTTTTTCAACTTTCCCCAGTACGTACAGTTCTTGTGGACCGTCTACATCTTGAATTACATGTAGATTTCTTGTATACCGTCCTCAAAACTTGTCAATGCACCCTTGCATTTTCATATCTTGTAGACCATCTCTAGAGTCGTCTTCATCGTTTCCCACTATTATCAACCCTTCTTCAACATGCGTACTTCTTAAACACCGTTTTCAAAGGCTCCTTCAATATACATCTTTAAGTAGACAGTTTGCAAGGCCTCTTTAACGTCCACCAAAATTATGACATCTTGTTCAAAATGTCCAAATACTTATTTAACCTACCTTTGTAAGCAAACCTCCTTTAGACCATCTACATGGCCTTTTTTCATCTTGTTATACCATTCACAACTCTTTTTAACGTGCAGATTCGTGTAGATAGTCTTTAAACGCTCTTCAAAGTTCACTAAGACGTTGATTTACTCTACACAGTATCCAGAGGCGTCTTTAACATCATTTTAGATATAAACTTCTTGTAGACCGTTTTCCTAGCCTTACTTATCTTTCTTCAACAGTTCCAATATGCATACTTCTTATACACCATCTTCAGAGGTTTCTTCAATGTACAGCTGCATGTAGATTTTTCGTAGATAGCTTTTAAAGCCTCTTAAACTTCCATCAGAATGCTGACTTCTTGTACACAGTCTTCAAAGGCTACTTTAACGTCTAATTCTATGCAAACTTCTTGTGGATCGCCTCCGTGGCCTTTTTCATCTTTTTCCATAATTCTCAACATTTCTTCAACGTGAAGATTCTTGTAGATAGTCTCAAGATGTACACATTCTCCAGAGGTTTCTTTAACGTCTCTATTTATTCTTGAAGACTACCTTCTTCATTTGTATCAAACATTTCCAAGGTGCATACTTCTTATACATCATCTCCAGATGATTCTTCAATATACATCTGTTTGTAGATTTCTCGTAGACAGTTTTTAGAGCCTTTTCAGAATGCTGACTTCTTGTACAGTCTTTAAAGGCTTCTATGATATCTATTTCCATGCAAACTTCTTGAAAACCGCCTCTATAACTGTCTCTATTTTTATCCACAATTCCCAAACCTTCTTCAATTTCAACTAAAGATGTTATTTAACATCCACCAGAATTATGACTTTTTTGTATTCAGTCTTATTTCTTCTATAGAGTCTTCAGAGGTTTCCCTAATGTATATTTTCATGCAAACTTCTTCTAGGCCGTCTTCATAGTCTTCTTCATCTTTCTACAATATTACCAATCCTTCTTTATAATGTGCAGATTCTTGTAAATAGTCTCCAAATGCCTCTTCAACGTATTTTTTGGCAGGAGATTTTTTATAGATACTCTCAATTCATAAATTTGTATAGTGAGAAGTTTTTATTGAATTTATGTATAGTTATAAAAGCTGCTACAATTTAAATTGATTACAGTATCTATTTCAAGAAGACCTATGCGTTTTTCTTAGTCTATAAAAGATATAGATATTAAAACAGCAATAAAAAGGCGTAGCTTAATTCCAGCAGTAAAGATAACCTTCCGGTAGGGAAAAAACAATACTAGTTTTACAATACTAATTTACAGCACCGTAAAATACATCTAATAAATTCTACGGTGGCCATAACTGATATATCAGGTCTCCGGCATGAAAAGTTTTACGAACAAAAAATGTCGGAAAACGAACCGAAAGCACGTAGACCATAAATCACACCGGCAGATATATAAATGTTTATTAGCGACCGTAATCTCTGCTTTAGGGTACATTGTTTTAAAGACTAATTGTTTTTAAATTCACATTTAGTGCAAGTTTCGCTTTTTGTTGATTTTAGCGTTAATTAAAACTGGAAAAAGGCAGTTTTGTTTACAGAAAAGTTAAAGCAGAATTCGAACCTGTGCTATCTAGATTTCCGCGCCTTTACCTCTCGACCATCGTGAGAATTTAAAAACATTTTTTTTTTAGGTTTGTACTCCTAATTCCCTTTGAACTAAATCAAAAAGAGTCAAATACATGTAGTTAATTTCAACCAATTAGTCGTTGCTTTGCATTTCCAGTATATTTCTCATCATCTCTTGAAGTATTCAGTACCTACATCATATCGGGTAATTTGAGAAGTTTGAAATTGAGCGCTGTCCGTACGGAACGAGCCTAACAGAGTGCCGAATACGCCTTGCACGACCATTTTGAATTAGATACAGGATATTAGACCTCGTGTAACTTTTGGTCCTTTGAGGGCCGTACAACTCCAATTCCACGGAAAGGTGTGTCGGCGTATATTTTCACGGAAGGTTAGTTATTTTTTTAATAACAGAACTTTATGTTGATGATACAGTCTAAGCAGTTATTTTTTAATGGGGTATACAGGGCGTTTTAGTCAGAAATGTACTGAGATGAGTGGATAATGAGAGGATAATGAGAGGATAATGAAAATAACCACTTATCTACTTAATAGTTAAGATTTCGTGGCATATTAATTAAAATGTTGAGGAAGTCTCTGGAGATTGTATACATGAAGTTAGAATTCTAGCGGACATTGAATAGCATCTTGAGACCTTCTACAAAAATGTGGATAAATATTAATTCATACTTAAACATGATCAAATTATCCTCAAATACTTTATGTTCGTTTGGAAAAAAGTAGTCCTATATCTCTATTAAACTCTATTTTTTTTTTGTAAATGTATAGGACCCTGTATACACTGTATTACCATTCTACTCCAAAAAATAATGGCTTTCACCACACTTTCTTTGTTACATCATTTACAACTGGCAATCGAGTTCTGCGACTAAAAACAGAGACCCCACAATCTAGAACTAGGTCGGTTGTTTAGAGGCCTCCAGTCACAAGTGCCGCGGGATCGAGTCCTCCATTCCCCCTCCCCCTCCTCTTCCTCTTCAGCCGTACGAAAGGGAAACTCGCCGACCCTTCAAAAGTTCGTCTAGTGGTCTTTTGCGAAAAGCGCGACGTTTTGTTAAAGAACAAGCTCCGGCTGTTTAATTTTCCGACTTTTTAACCTAGATTTTACAGGTGTGGAAGGATACAAGCTTTGTTTTGTGTTTTATGCGATACAATTCGTCCTTTGAAGGTTTCAAGGACATGTTGAGTGTTTTGTTACTTGTTTGTGTTCAATCCTACCTCAATACTTGCTTTTTAAAATATATTTTTTAACATTTATAAGTGGTATAAATAATTTTCGTACTATAGTACTGCAATACTTCAATATGTCGAGGATACTAATAAGAGCCCTTTAATCATTTGTATCTTTGGTCTTTTTATAATTTTATTTTAATATTTATTTGGAAAATTCCTGTTTCCATTTTTAGAAATGTCTTAGATTTGCCAGTTTGGTTGATGTTTTGACTATATGTAAATACCATGCTGGAATATAAAGTTCTCATATTTTATGTAGTGATAAATTGACAACTGACAATGATAAATTGACCATTAAGGCGATTTGTTTGGATTGTAACTTTCTAAATATCTACATTAAGTATCTAATCACTTACCAATAATTTTGGATTCATTATCATAAGATAAATCTATGTTTCTTACCTGAAAAACAAAAAAAAACATTTTTATTAATGGAACGCTATTATGGAACGCTAACGTATAGTCAATAGTATCAAAATGTCGTTCAGCATACATTAAGAATTTCTGAATTCACTGGCAAAGTTAAGGGATAATAAACATCACGGTACTTAACAGTAAAAAACATTTTTCCGCTGCCGACAATGCAAGAAAGAAAAACTTCGCTAAAAACCATCAGGCAATAAAATACACGAGTACAACACACAATTTCCCTAGATAAATTTCATTTTTTCGGTGGCCGACAACAACAGCTCGTTGATGCCACATGTCGGTAGTCGCGGCGATGTTGCCGCATCGTCGCCCGCGGACCGCGGACGATTGTTGACAATTACAGAGAGAGATAACATCGGCGCACTTAATGGGCGACTAGTATATTTTAAAAAAGAGAATTAAGCCGGTACACTAGAGAGTTCATTCGAAACGAACCAACGGGCGCAGTGGCGTATCCATTAGATTTTTATTTGTCGTACGCGATTGATAGAAATTCCAAATAGAGCATGAACGCGTGCCGTACTTTTAACTAAGCAAAAAATATTGCTAAAATGGGCAAAAACCAACAAAACCAATGAACTCGACGACAGAAAATAAAATCATTCTGTTCTAACGTTGTCTAATAAACTCGTAATAAAAATTATAAAATTAGTATCTTATTTTTTAGATTATTATATTTAATTGGCGCAGTCAGTAGGATAAGCGCAGGTTTTTGGAAAAATATCGATTCACATTGTAACGGAAAGTGAGTCTTGGATCTTGGAGTTTTTACCCTTAAGTGCATATAAAGAAAGCTAACTTCTATGAAATTTTAAACTTAAAAAATAAAATAATAATTGTAGATTAAAATTAAGAGATTAAAATAGACACCTACCAAGTAGAACATATTTAACCATTAGTTTTATAAAACGTTTTTCATTTTTCTCAAGAATATTAAAGAGTATATTTTGTACACAAAATTATAGAAATGGTACACTAAATATGAACAATATTATTTAATAAACATTTAAACTTTTTAACCATTTGTAAATCATTTATGAACTGTTTGTAACCCATTTAAATTGTTTACAAACTGTCTGTAAATTATTTATGAACTGTTTATAACCCATTTAAATCGTTTTATCCGTTTGTAAACCGGTTGAAAACCATTTGTTAATCATTTGTAAATCATTTGGAGAAAATATTTGTAAATAATTTATAAATCAATTGTAAATCATTTATAAATCATTTGTAAATCATTTGTAAATCATTTGTAAATAATTTGTAAATAATTTGTAAATAATTTGTAAATAATTTGTAAATAATTTGTAAATAACTTGTAAATAATTTGTAAATAATTTGTAAATAATTTGTAAATAATTTGTAAATAATTTGTAAATAATTTGTAAATAGTTTGTAAATAATTTGTAAATCATTTGTAAATTATGTAATTTATTTGCAAATTATTCGTAAATCAGTTGTAAATCATTTGCAAATCACTTGTAAATAATTTGTAAATAATTTGTAAATAATTTGTAAATAATTTGTAAATAATTTGTAAATAATTTGTAAATAATTTGTAAATAATTTGTAAATAATTTGTAAATAATTTGTAAATAATTTGTAAATAATTTGTAAATAATTTGTAAATAATTTGTAAATAATTTGTAAATAATTTGTAAATAATTTGTAAATAATTTGTAAATAATTTGTAAATAATTTGTAAATAATTTGTAAATAATTTGTAAATAATTTGTAAATAATTTGTAAATAATTTGTAAATAATTTGTAAATAATTTGTAAATAATTTGTAAATAATTTGTAAATAATTTGTAAATAATTTGTAAATAATTTGTAAATAATTTGTAAATAATTTGTAAATAATTTGTAAATAATTTGTAAATAATTTGTAAATAATTTGTAAATAATTTGTAAATAATTTGTAAATAATTTGTAAATAATTTGTAAATAATTTGTAAATAATTTGTAAATAATTTGTAAATAATTTGTAAATAATTTGTAAATAATTTGTAAATAATTTGTAAATAATTTGTAAATAATTTGTAAATAATTTGTAAATAATTTGTAAATAATTTGTAAATAATTTGTAAATAATTTGTAAATAATTTGTAAATAATTTGTAAATAATTTGTAAATAATTTGTAAATAATTTGTAAATAATTTGTAAATAATTTGTAAATAATTTGTAAATAATTTGTAAATAATTTGTAAATAATTTGTAAATAATTTGTAAATAATTTGTAAATAATTTGTAAATAATTTGTAAATAATTTGTAAATAATTTGTAAATAATTTGTAAATAATTTGTAAATAATTTGTAAATAATTTGTAAATAATTTGTAAATAATTTGTAAATAATTTGTAAATAATTTGTAAATAATTTGTAAATAATTTGTAAATAATTTGTAAATAATTTGTAAATAATTTGTAAATAATGTGTAAATAATTTGTAAATAATTTGTAAATAATTTGTAAATAATTTGTAAATAATTTGTAAATAATTTGTAAATAATTTGTAAATAATTTGTAAATAATTTGTAAATAATTTGTAAATAATTTGTAAATAATTTGTAAATAATTTGTAAATAATTTGTAAATAATTTGTAAATAATTTGTAAATAATTTGTAAATAATTTGTAAATAAATATATTGTAAATAATTTGTAAATCATTTGTAAATCATTTGTAAATCATTTGTAAATCATTTGTAAATCATTTGTAAATCATTTGTAAATCATTTGTAAATCATTTGTAAATCATTTGTAAATCATTTGTAAATCATTTGTAAATCATTTGTAAATCATTTGTAAATCATTTGTAAATCATTTGTAAATCATTTGTAAATCATTTGTAAATCATTTGTAAATCATTTGTAAATCATTTGTAAATCATTTGTAAATCATTTGTAAATCATTTGTAAATCATTTGTAAATCATTTGTAAATAATTTGAACATCATTTGTAAATTATATATTCTATTTAAAAAAAACTAACTGGTTTTTTATTTGTCCTGTTTGAATCTATTCAATAATTGCGGATATAGACTTAGGTTCGTTTGGCATTGCCACAAAGCATTATTTTTTTAGCGTCAATCTACTTCACATCTCCTTCATAGCGCTTTCTCCTGTATAATTCTATTCAATAATAGCAGAGATATAGACTTAGGTCCTTTTGGCATTGCTCCTGCGCGTAATTTTTCTCTGCAATGTTAATCTATACTCATTCACGTAAACGATAGTCCCATCTTCTTCGTCTCGTTTTTTGAGCCTAGTGGTTTCTTCAGCGTTAGGTTAGATGAATTCTTACAAAACGATGCTTAGGTTAGATGACATTAGGTTTTCGCTGACAGTTGACATGTTAGAATACATTTGACATATGTTAGATTTGGTTGGCAACACTGTTGACAGATTTATGCATTGAAAGTTAACATATGTTAGGTTAGCCTAAGTTAGCAGCGCTGTTGACAGGTTAAATCGAATTTTGACATATGTCAACAGGTTATACTGGTTTTTGACATCCGTCATCAGGTTAGGGCTTTCAACTTCAGAGCCATTGCCGCGCAATCGCAGTTTGATTATTCTGAAGTGATTTTACAGAGTTAACTAGAATAGTATTATCGATATACAGGAAGATATATGTTTGCTCGACAGGTCATCAATGTAATTGAAAAAGAATAATGGGCCAAGGATTGAACCTTGTGGTACACCTATCTCTACAGAGTTTTCAATGCAGATTTTACCACATTGTAGACTGGTTAATTCATACCTATTTTAAAGGTAATTGATGTTTATTTCATCTCTGATCCAATCTAAGAGAATTGAGCAATAAAAACAGTCAAATGCTTTACTCAAATATCAAAAAGTAGTTATTATAATATTTTTATTATCAATTTTTTTTTAAATAGTTTGTAGTACATTTTTAATTGATGTTATTGTTGATTTTTGTTCTATAATCATACTGATGGATGGAGATTGAGTTATGTTGTTTAAAAAAGGTAAATATCCTTCTTGTTTAAAAACCGCATCAACAATCTACACCTGCTTTCGCTAAAGCCGCTCACGGTAGATGTAGGTGTTGATTTACAAAACAATAGCCTTAATTTTGTACGCTACTGGTTCACCGGCACTTGCTGTGTGTACATTTTAACATTTTCGTCGTCAGTTGACACTGTTGACAGTTATTTTCCCAGCAGATGACGGCGATAAAATCACTAGGTGAATTTATAGAGAGAAAAAGTTAATGAGGGAAATTTCGAACGGCTGCTTTCAAGCATTTTTTCGATTAAGAACTTTATTTACGTGGTTTGATGTGATTCTGATGAGCCTCGCGGTACTAAATAAATAAAAAATATAATACCCACCTATATGTATAATATTTCTAGTATATTTTCTATTTAAAGTCTCGTTTGGTGACTGAAATAACTCAATACGTAATGATTACCTGCCGAGTGGAATTTGCATGATTTATTCGCTTTCGATTGTTTTTAGCTTCCCCAGCGCCATTAACACACAGACTTTCCTGATAAAACGGCGAAAAGACTGTTTTTCCGAGTGATAGCATCGAAAAAACGAGACACTTTCAGCACGCACTCGAAGTTAGGGCTCTATTTCGTCGTGTCGCCTTTTATTGACTCGGATATTTTAGATTTGTTTCAGGGAGTTTACTATCGGGAACTTTCACGTGTTGCCATGCTTAAGAATAAAAAATTTCTTTGTTTCTATTGTGATGGTACAAGTTTTTGATATTTTTTACATCTCCAACCGATTTCAATTGTTTGTAATAATTTTTGAACGGTTTGTAACCTTGAAACCTACCAAGTAGAACATTTTGTATATCATTTAAAAACCGTTTGTAACTCATTTGAATAGTTTATAAACTGTTTGTAACCCATTTCAATCGTTTGTAACCCATTTCAATTGTTTGTAATCAATTTGTGAACTGTTTGTAACCTTAAAACCTTGAACCTGCCAAGTAGAACCTACTTGCAGATTATCTCTTTGAGAATAAAGTTGGTCCTCTTTTCCATGTCCTACTTCAGAAACATTTTTTGTTGATCACTACTTGCTATTAATTTTGAAACTCCCATAAGATTTGAAATTAACTATTTATAACCAAAAGCAAACTCGTAAATCGTTTGTAATTCATTTATTTACCTCTAACTTTTAAGGTTTTTCATTAATTTACAAATGTTTGCTTTAGAAAAAAATGTATGTGTAATAAATATTAATTTTTTTATAACCATGAGAAAATTATTTGTATATCGTTTACAAACTGTTTGTAACTTATTTAAATTGTTTAAAAACCGTGTGTAACCCATTTATATAATTGATAATCAGTTTTTGAACCGTTTGCAACCCATTTGTAAACCTTGAACAAACTTTATTTTTTTAAACCTTTAAACTTTTAAACCATTTGTAAATCATTTATGAACTGTTTGTAACCCATTTAAATCGTTTATAAACTGTTTGTAAACCGGTTGAAAACCATTTGTAAATTATGTCGCTGTCCTAGTTCAAAACTTTAACAATTTTAGGGTTTGAGATAAGAATGTATTCTTAGCAAAAAGGGCAAGGTCTGTTACAATAATTCAACACTATAATATCTCAAAATATTTATTTTTCTATTTATTTTAATAATAAATTACAAATTAGTAAAGAAAAATTTTACAAATTAGTGAAGAAAAATCTTACAAATTAGTAAAGAAAAATCTTTAAAGTAATTTATCTTAAAATAACTGATTTGGAGATGTTACACTTTTGAACTAGGACAGCAATTTGTGAATCATTTGTAAATTATTTTTAAATCATTTTTTAAATAATTTTTATATCATTTATGAACAGTTACTGTTTATAGCCCTTTCAAATCGTTTATAAACTGTTTGTAAATCATTTGTAAACCATTTGTAAATAATTTGTAAATAATTTGTAAATAATTTGTAAATAGTTTGTAAATAATTTGTAAATAATTTGTAAATAATTTGTAAATAATTTGTAAATAATTTGTAAATAATTTGTAAATAATTTGTAAATAATTTGTAAATAATTTGTAAATAATTTGTAAATAATTTGTAAATAATTTGTAAATAATTTGTAAATAATTTGTAAATAATTTGTAAATAATTTGTAAATAATTTGTAAATAATTTGTAAATAATTTGTAAATAATTTGTAAATAATTTGTAAATAATTTGTAAATAATTTGTAAATAATTTGTAAATAATTTGTAAATAATTTGTAAATAATTTGTAAATAATTTGTAAATAATTTGTAAATAATTTGTAAATAATTTGTAAATAATTTGTAAATAATTTGTAAATAATTTGTAAATAATTTGTAAATAATTTGTAAATAATTTGTAAATAATTTGTAAATAATTTGTAAATAATTTGTAAATAATTTGTAAATAATTTGTAAATAATTTGTAAATAATTTGTAAATAATTTGTAAATAATTTGTAAATAATTTGTAAATAATTTGTAAATAATTTGTAAATAATTTGTAAATAATTTGTAAATAATTTGTAAATAATTTGTAAATAATTTGTAAATAATTTGTAAATAATTTGTAAATAATTTGTAAATAATTTGTAAATAATTTGTAAATAATTTGTAAATAATTTGTAAATAATTTGTAAATAATTTGTAAATAATTTGTAAATAATTTGTAAATAATTTGTAAATAATTTGTAAATAATTTGTAAATAATTTGTAAATAATTTGTAAATAATTTGTAAATAATTTGTAAATAATTTGTAAATAATTTGTAAATAATTTGTAAATAATTTGTAAATAATTTGTAAATAATTTGTAAATAATTTGTAAATAATTTGTAAATAATTTGTAAATAATTTGTAAATAATTTGTAAATAATTTGTAAATAATTTGTAAATAATTTGTAAATAATTTGTAAATAATTTGTAAATAATTTGTAAATAATTTGTAAATAATTTGTAAATAATTTGTAAATAATTTGTAAATAATTTGTAAATAATTTGTAAATAATTTGTAAATAATTTGTAAATAATTTGTAAATAATTTGTAAATAATTTGTAAATAATTTGTAAATAATTTGTAAATAATTTGTAAATAATTTGTAAATAATTTGTAAATAATTTGTAAATAATTTGTAAATAATTTGTAAATAATTTGTAAATAATTTGTAAATAATTTGTAAATAATTTGTAAATAATTTGTAAATAATTTGTAAATAATTTGTAAATAATTTGTAAATAATTTGTAAATAATTTGTAAATAATTTGTAAATAATTTGTAAATAATTTGTAAATAATTTGTAAATAATTTGTAAATAATTTGTAAATAATTTGTAAATAATTTGTAAATAATTTGTAAATAATTTGTAAATAATTTGTAAATAATTTGTAAATAATTTGTAAATAATTTGTAAATAATTTGTAAATAATTTGTAAATAATTTGTAAATAATTTGTAAATAATTTGTAAATAATTTGTAAATAATTTGTAAATAATTTGTAAATAATTTGTAAATAATTTGTAAATAATTTGTAAATAATTTGTAAATAATTTGTAAATAATTTGTAAATAATTTGTAAATAATTTGTAAATAATTTGTAAATAATTTGTAAATAATTTGTAAATAATTTGTAAATAATTTGTAAATAATTTGTAAATAATTTGTAAATAATTTGTAAATAATTTGTAAATAATTTGTAAATAATTTGTAAATAATTTGTAAATAATTTGTAAATAATTTGTAAATAATTTGTAAATAATTTGTAAATAATTTGTAAATAATTTGTAAATAATTTGTAAATAATTTGTAAATAATTTGTAAATAATTTGTAAATAATTTGTAAATAATTTGTAAATAATTTGTAAATAATTTGTAAATAATTTGTAAATAATTTGTAAATAATTTGTAAATAATTTGTAAATAATTTGTAAATAATTTGTAAATAATTTGTAAATAATTTGTAAATAATTTGTAAATAATTTGTAAATCACTTTTAAATCATTTGTAACTAATGTGTAAATAACTTATATTTAAATTAATAAAATAAAAACAGAAAAAGTTATTTATTGAATCCTTCCATTATTCGATCGCTGATTCTAACAGGCTAAAGATGTGCTGTCTCGCCAGAATTAGTGTCGAATCATTTATTACAATATAAAATACATTTCTTTCATAAAAGTTCAACAAACTATAAAATTATAAACAGTATAATATTTTCGAATGCATCAAATAAATAAATATAAATATTTATCATTTTCGTCCCACTTTTGATTTCATTACATCCCACTTCTGATTTTATAAGAACAACGCCTGTATAAGCGAACGATAAAAAAAATCCGTAAAGAGCACCCAGTTTCTTAAGCAAACTAATCTGCCACCGTCGATACCCAGCTTTTCCAGGAAAATTCGACTTTCTAATTCTAGCGCACGGCCATTTCAGACTCGTCCAGACCTTCTACCGGATTATGTTTGACTTTTCCGTCGTCGTCGTCGTTCTGGATATGATCCAGAAAGCGTTAGTGTGTGTATTAAAGATACGACTTGTCCAAAGTAAAGCGAGAGGTTAATAAAATCCGTGGGACACAGCAAAAACTTCTGGACGATCCGGAAAATCCGGATTTCGGGTCGTTTTAATATGGAAATTGGAATTTTTGTTTGTACAACGATCGTTTTTGTACTTGTGCAAGATCTCTGGATGGAGATTGGGAGCTGGCAGCAGGAATGAGGTGATAGTGAAGATGGCGGCGTTTGATAAGAATGTATTTAAAAAAATTAAGCGTGTTTTGTTGATAAGCACGTTGTTAGAATATTAAAAATTTTATTTACATACGTATTTAGAGAAATAAGTTTCATATAAAATACATGGAGTATAAGTAGGGTTGCCAGACGTCACGCTTTTTTTGAAAAATGTTGGTCCAAAAAGTCCATCGTTTTCAAAAAATCCTAATAATAACTCCTTATTTTTAAAATTTTGATTTTTCCATAGCTTGATCCTTTCAGTATATGCCTCCGATACAAATTTTCAAAATATCAACATATAACAAAGCAAAAAAGTCTTCTCTTATTTTCTGTTTTAATTTAAGAAAAATTCCCTAGAAATTTTTTAATAGCTTGTGTTAATATCTAGTTTGAGAAGCTAAAAAAAAAGGTCCGCACCTCTCGCGTCCAACATTAATCTCTATGTCGTTGAGAGTTGATTTGACGCACAGTTGTAACATTTTAGTCACCTTTTAAAAATGTTTTTTTTTTAATAATCAATGAATTGGTATTAAAATAATTTATAGTTTAATTATCGACGCACGCTATATTGTTAAGAGAGGAAGATTCTGCATAGTGGGAGACTTATTTTAAAATCTGTCCTTAGATAGGTTTAAGTTCGTCTCTCTACTTTTCATTTTAAATTGAATCATCGACTTGAAAAGAAATGTCTGACTGCAATAAGCGGGAGCGAATATTTGGCAGTTCAAAATAGGCTATTTATCTATATTTTTTTTTGTCGGGTGAGGAAAATTTTAGGTTTCTTTTAGAAAGATAAGAAGCTAACAGGCTTTCATCTATTTTTCGTCTTCTTAGCTCATTCAGAATAATCTGCCAAAATGCACTATTGAATGCATTTCTTACGTCAATCATCAAGACTGTGCATATTCTTCTATGGGCGGCCGAGTAAGATTCAGTTTTCTCTACTACTTTTAGAATTTTGCCTAATGCATCAATAGTTTGTCGTCCTTGTCTAAATCCAAACTAGTTTCCTGACAGGTCCCCAGTTCTTTCTTTAACCTTATTAATATCAGGTGCTCATAGAGTTTACCTTCAACGTCCAACAAACAGATTGTTCTGAACGACGATGGTTCTTCTACGGGTTTGTCTCCTTTTTTTATTAGTATTGGCTTAGCCGTTTTCCATTTCTCCAGAAATGTACCGTCGGTTGCAAGCTGGATATATACAGACAACGCTTCTACTAAGTACTTTACAATCTCTGATGGGATATTTCCTGGACCTGGGGCTTTGTTTGTCTTTAATTTCGAATTCGCTTTTAGGATTTCATCCATAGTAAATCCGGTGAATTTAACAGTTTCGTCACATTTGAAAGTTACTGCCGGTTGAGTTAGGAATAGGCATTTCACAACGTCCATCATCGCGGGTATTGTCATATTAATTCTTCGTGACGATTTTATATCCGTCTCTCCAGACATTTCTGTCGACACTTTTACACAAAACTTTCCAGCTTAATCTCTTTGCTTTCTTTATGGAATCTCCTAATTTTTTCTTGTTCGTCTTGTACTCTTCCCAGAGTTGGTGTAACAGGTCTGGTGTTTGACTTGGTCTTTGTCTAGTGTATTGTCTTTTCTTTTGTATACACCAGTACATTGGCTACCTGTCGGTTTGTGTCCTCCTTCTTAGCATTGTCTTATTGCATAAAAGCGTAAGTGTATTCGAAAGATTGTTTGCGGCACCTGCCAGTCCCAGAATTTTAATTTTATGTACTAACTGCTTTAGTTTGTCTTTGTTTAATTTCCTTATTTGCCAACCGTGAATTTTTTGTGCGGGAGGTGTAGATTTTTCTTCTACAACGTCAAATGTTATATAGCTGTGATCGCTCAGGGATTCCTTGTCGCTTGCTTCCTATCTTGCCCCGCCAGTGGGCGTATATTTGGTGTTGCGATGGTTAAGTCCAGAATAGAGGAGTAGTTTTCTCTGTGAAATGTTGGTTTGTTTCCTCTGTTAATTATCACAAGATAATTTGCTGCTACCCATCTGTCCCCTCTCGTCCGTTGTATCCTTATCTCACTGTGGAGACTTCGCGTTGAAATCACCCATGATGATGACCCTTTCTTTTTGTTCTCTGATGTTTATGATTATAGTGAACAGTGTTTCTTCCAGGTTTTCGATGTTGTCAATGCCTGAATAGGAATAGGAAAGTATAGGAATTATGATAAAAGTTGTTTATGATGTCATTCTCTATTATCTTGTCTCTATACATGATTTTCCTAAAATGTACCTAATTTTAGAAAGACGCAGACTTGCTTTTGTTCACGAACAAATGAATTGGAGAGTGGGCGACTGGAAAAATAAGGTTTACAAAAGAGCTGGGGAACGTTATACTGCCTGTACTCGGTTACGTCGAGTTGCTCAGTGATGTTTTGGGAATGAATGTCTTTTGAGGAACACACGAATATCGTTATTATTGACAGAGGCGCAGTAGCATCACGACGATACATAACAGAGATCCTAGAAGAGCATATTCTGGGTTTGCTGGCAATGGTTATCTGCTTATGGAGGATAACGCGCGACCACACACGGCAAAGATGGTAACACAGTACCATGAAAAGGTTGGTACTCCCAAAATGGATTGGCCTCCTCTAATCCTCTAAGATTAGTATTTGGGATGTAATTAGACTCTGCAAGTACTCTTATAGTACTTATTTTTCTTTTTATCAAATACTTTTAGCTGTTTTAACCTACAACATTTACCAGATATAAATTGTTAAAACCACTTACATCGGTTTTCAGAAATTATACGCGATTTAAGTGAAGAACAGGGAGAAAGAGTCCATTAGGAAATTAAAACTATGGAAGATCGATATCAAGGGAGATGTTGATAGACTACTAATCCTTGAGATACACCTGAAAAGTGGAAGTGATCTCTTTGGAATTAAACGGATGGCGTTGAACTTTCAATTGTCTGTTGTTTAATATAAATATAATTTCAAAACATATATTAAATTATCAGATGACCCAAAATTGTATATTTTTTTAATACCACAGTTTAGTTTACAGTAACACTGGAAAGGTCAATATTCAGGACAAAAAATTCGCGAAAAATCTGCATAAGAATATGAAAAAACATGTTTAAAAATTTAAATTTCATAAATAATAGAAAACAAAGTAAATACAACACTGGTTAAACATAATTGTAGTTTAAAATACATAAGTAGAAGTTTTAAGAAGATTCCCGAAATAAAAATATCGGTAAATCTGGGAAATTCATAAAACGGCAACGTCGCCTAATAAACCAGCAAGTTGCCCTCAAAAAGCATTATAAAAATTGCATTATTTGCATAAAGAAGACGATGCCGCCGTCTTGTAGTTTTCATTTTTATTACTTTTTCTCCTATTCAGTCGAGCTTCTTGTGACGTCGAGACGCTTCGCGGACGGCCAGGCGTCGTAATAAAGACGATTCAACAAAACATCATTACTGCCGCGATGTGTACATGTGTAAGGAATTTTTCTAGCTATGATACGAAAGGGGCTCTTTATAGGGATTCTTCTTTTTCGCGTCGTCACCAATAGCTGGGATTTTATCGGTAATTTGCGTCCTTATTAGGAAAGCAAATCGCTTGATTCTCAGTCACTAAAGTGAAGGATTTTTAGTATGTCTGATCCTTGAAAGTGTTTGGGAAAAAATACCGTTATTAAAAAAGTGTAGATCAGGAAAAATTCTTTAAATTACAATACAGAGATTATGGACTTTGGACTAAATGCAAGTGTTAATATCGCTGAAGCAAACTCCTGACAAAAAGACTTTTATTTGTTATTTGGCTGACAGATAATAAATTGCCTGTTGCATTAGGTGCATACATAACATTTGTAGTGGTTCGTGTATTACTAGTTTCATCTTTAGAATTAGTTAGTTCAATAGAAATATCGCCAGAACCACTAACTACTACCAAATGTATTTTTATCTGCTGTAAAAAACGTTGTAACAGAATCTGGATAAAAATTGTACGTCCAATTACGTCGAGGGCTTACATGATACTATCAACATATTATCATCAAAACCAGTAGCAAAAGCAGTTAAAATAAGAAGTAAATTTTCCTTGTTCTTGGATTTACCTCCAGATGTTGATTGATTTGACTTGCCCTTAGCATTTTTAAATTTGTTCTTTAATTTTGGACATTTTGGTCGAATATGACCCTCTATTCCACATTCATGGCATACAACAGTATTTTTAATATTAGAAGTCAAATTTTTATTCTTGGCAATTAACGCCGAGTCAGATGAAGACTCTTCTCTTAAACCACGGCAAGCATCCTCTTCTATCAGAGTTTTAATAACATCTTCACTCGTAATTGGGGTATGAGTAGCTACATAGCCACTAAGAAAAGTTTCTTAAGAGTCTGGAAGTCCACTTGAAAGCAGCATACCTACTTCAAAATCGTCCATAGTAACTTTTATGTCCGCTAATTTGTTAACCAGTGATAACACATATTCGTTTATGGAAGCATACTCTTCAAACCGATTTCGATAAATTTTTCTTTTTAAAAATAATTATCTGCTTAAACCAGCACTTTGGAAGGCCTTTTCCAAATTATCCCAGGCGTCTTTTGAAGATTTAGCTCCACGGATATGACTAACACAAACGGGCTTTACAGAAAGACTGATTGTTGCAAGTGTCCTCTGATCTTTCTCAGCCTCATGATCCTGCCCAAGAACACACTTCCAGAGACCATAATTAAGTAGAACCATTTTCATTTAGAACTTCCAATTATCATAATTTTTATGACTTTCTAATTTTTCTATGCGAGGTGCCATATAAACTGGTGTAGCATCGAAGTTATACTCAGAAGTAATACTCATCTTGAACTTGATAAGTACTTTAGCCTCAGAAAAAACGTCAATGTCAATTTTTTTTTCAAATATGCAATTACATCGATCTATCTAAAAAATCAGATTTTTTCTAGATTTTGCATTGATCCACCTAATTGCGGTAGCTCTTCTCTCCTATAAACATAATACGCTTTCCTTTTCTTGATGTTTGTGAAGCATTTAGCAATTTTCTTAATGAAAATTTTTGATTTTGTCAAAAATAAACGTACTTTACTCTTGAGCAAAATTCATATATTTTGACAAACCTCGTATACGGCTTGAAAAATTTGATATCTGATGACTGTATTTTAAGTTTTGGGTCATGTAGGACTTTTTATCAGGAATAACATTTTTCGTAAACTTAAGTAAACACACTGTAAATTAAAAATTGACTTAACTCATGTGAATTAATTACTGGCAACCCTGTTTAAGAGGTAGAAACTATATTGAAAATCGTCTACCTAACTTGAACAATAAGTAGTTGATAATAATCGAAGTTAATACACACGGGTCGAGGAGCGCAGTTTAAAGGACACCTCAACTATACGGGTCATCGTAAAGCAATCGAACCTAACCTCAAAATCAGCAGAATCGGTCGATTTCGCACACCCCAGAAACTTCCTAGTTGGTTGGTATAGTCATCATTTCACCCGTCCCTTCCCAATACAAAGTGCAAACAACTCTCCCAGCCCTTAAGGACGGTCGCGGCAGTCTCGGACTCAAACAACTATATTCCCTTTTGCTTTGCTCTGGGCTCACAGGACGAATTCTGATGCTAGACGATAAATAAAATCGAGAAAGGTAGAAAATGAAGTCATTTATAAATGTATCAAGCTGCGGATACTTTTAAAGGGTCTTTCAAACGAATAGGTTAGAAATTAATCAAAGTTATGAGTGTGATGTGGAGAATTCTAGTATGAAAAAGAAATATATCGAAAATATATGATAAAATAAAAATTGGTGCGAATGTAATAAACATCTAACATTTCCGAGATAACTATTTGGGGTTAATTGACAATAACTGAAAGTACCTACTAGCAATGTTATGTGACAATTTATATTCTGAAAAACAACTGTCAAATAAATTATTGAAATACAGTAAATTTACACACCGATTATTGCAAACTAAATTTAATTATATAAATTTTGAACTTGACTATGAAATAACCGTCTCCGTGATAACATATTTTGTACAAATAGTGATGCAAAAGGATTTGTAATAATGATGTGGGATGGAATTTTCTTTAACAACGACCTCTATTTCGGATCTGTCAGTCAAATTTCATTTCGAGTGTCATTTGCTACTGAATTTTGTGAGACAAATTTAAAATTTTCGTGACGATCCTCTCAGAAAGAGGTTTTTAATTAATAATTCATTATACTTCTTATAGAGCCTATTTTATGCCCTCCAACGTAAGGAAATGGGACTATATGGATGACTATGCCTGTCAACTGTGAAGCTATAGATATTTTCTTAATTAGTATTACTTTTAAATATTAATTTATTTAAAAATTCTTTGACATCCTGTAACGTTCATATGCACTGAGAATAATCATGATTTAATGAACGTGAGACATAGCAAATTTATATGGATTATCGTTTAAGATTTTTACTAAATTTTGAGAATAAAAGTATGTTTTTTTAACACAAATTAGTTAAATAGTATTTCAGTTATAAATACCATTGGTTTAGTCCTATTACAAATAAATTAAATAGTATTTCATTTACAAATACCTTTCGTTTAGTCATTTTTATCATAAATAAATTAATTGTATTTTAATTATCAATGCCATGGTTTAATCGGGTTACCTACTTTTAAAGTGTACACTAATCTCGTTAATCTCTAATTATTTATTTCCTTTAGTCATCTATTTTACCTTTTATAAGTCCTAATAAATTTAATAATATTGTTTATTGACATATTTCTAACCTGTTTCCAAGTAACTGTCACTATCATTCAATTTGACAACAGGGACCGTATTCTTGAGTCGTAGGAACTGCGTTCCTATAGGAATAGAGGGCGTGTTTCTCCTGAAATTCGCTAAGCCCGTATTCTTGAAGTCATAGGAACTTTCACTTCCTACGAAAGTCGTAGGAACATCGTTCTACAGGGGTGCTATTTTCAAAGTCGAGAGAATTCATTTCTCTCGAGAGAAATGTCATACGTCAACGTAAAACAGTATTTTTAGGGTCCTAAACTCACCGATTGTTTCTCACGGTTTATTTAGAGATAATTAATATCCTCCTAAGAATTTTAATCCTCGAGGCCTTTAAAAACAGCGTTTCCACATTGACGTATGACATTTCTGATGAGAATCTTGAGAGAAATGAGTACTCACACGGTTTGAAAATAGGTCCCCTGGTATTTCGTAGGAGAACGCCGTGTTCTCTCAAGAATTATTAGTAAGCGCATGCGGGGTAGCCGATTTGTTATGTTTGGCCCGTAATTAAGTAATTTGTTTAACTTTTTTCATATTCGTACATTTCGTATTTTTATATTTTTAATAAAATCATTATTGATAACAATAGAGTGAATAATTTATTAGCATAAGTAAAATATTATTTGGTACCTCATCACAAAAATCAATTATTGTAATTCTAATAAGTGCATGGGTACCTACGTACCTACATATCTATTATTTGTATTCTGGGAATTGTGAGTTAGGGAAAATCCTAATAAATAAGGGTCGTACTATTTATTAGGTAGGTACCATTTAATCTATATTTATTGCCTAAAATGGGAATACAAATAATGAAAAATCCCAAAATTGATATTAGTGTTCAGTGTTAAGAAGTTTATAAATGATCTACAACAAATATCTTTACTGAAAAATTGTATGGTTTTGTTCTGCAAAAATAATTACAAAATTAGAAAAACACAAAGAATGATTGTTAAAAATGTTAATTTAATCCCATTAAACTGAGAAAGTGATATTTGAAAAGTTGAAATAAAGTATAAGTATTGACAATAATCTAGTTAAGCTACAGTTGGTTAAAGTAGGTAGCACGGAGGAAGGATAATTAAGAGTTACAGATTCCGTAGGTAGCAAACAAAAGTTATAAAAATTTTTTCGAAATAAATTATAACCACTTATTATATAATAAGTTAGTTGAAAATATTTCAAATTTCTATGAGGCGGTCACTCCAGTTTATATAATTAGTCTAATCTATATAGTTGTAAACATATATGTATTGAATTTTCTTTACCGAATTTTTATTAATAAAATTATTTACTTGATACTAATACAAACTTACTTTTCTTTAGCACAAAATTTAAAACAAAATCGACTACCAATACTATAAATTTCCGGTTTGCAAATTTAATTTTTAATTAAGTATCTTAAAAAAGTGAACTCTGTAATGGCTGTACGTTTTTGTTTTCCCTCTTCTATGCTTTTAATAAAAAAATATATATATTTTTATCATATTATAGAAAACTCCTACGAAAGAGGAATTCATAATTAATATTCTCCAAATATGTCAAATTCAATACGGATAGGTGACAATTTTAATATTTTCTTCTTTTATTATCACAAAAATATATCCAGTTAACAAAATATAGTTCAAATGTCTACAAAAATCAAGAAAAAGAAGATATTAGAGTTGGCAACACCGTGCACTTTATTCCTCCGTTTGATCACGTTCACCTAGTTTCGAGAATACGGCCAAACCACTTCGAGAGAAACGCTGTAGGATGTGATCGTTCACCTCTCCTATAGGAACGCTCACATCGTCCAAGCTCGAGAATCGACGCACAGATACGTTTTTCAAGTAATTCTTAAGTCCGTTCTTTCGAGGTGCTGGCTACACCAGTACCACTCCGAAGTGACTGGTATGGTTCTCGATGGCCGACTCGTACTTCCGTTTTTCTCGTCTTTTCGGTTTTATGACTTTTGTGTTCTCTGGAGCACAGGCGGAAACGATCAAGAAGGTACCATTTTATCTTTGGTTTTGGCGAGCTGAAGAAGTCAAGTCAAACTAGCGCATGACGTTAAAATTTTTCTATTTTTCGAAAAAGGTCATCTCTTCAGAGGTAAATATTCCCTTTAAATTTATTATTAAATCAAGGTAAAACTTTTCATTTCATTTTAGATATCAGGCGATCTATTTAAAATACTAAAAATAATAGTTTTTGATAAAGATCATTTGACAAAAAAAGTTATAAAAAAAAAACTTGAAAATGGCCGATCCTTTGTGGGCCTCCTTTTGGATGTTAAGCAGGAAAAGGATGTTTTCCATGTCCTGGGAACCTTCCCTAAATATGTTTTCCATGTCGTGGGAACCATGAAACCGCAGATGCACATCATTTTTAGGGAAAAGCCCCACGTTGGGCGCCAAAATCTTGTAACCTTTCGTTTGCCTATGAAAACCGTCTCAAAAAGGAACAAAAAGTGTTACAATCCATTAAAAATTGAGACTTAAAACGTCAAATTTTGACTGCAAATAATGTATTAAATATTTTACTAATAACTAAAAAAATGGATTCAGAAAATGGAAATGAAATGTCTTTAACTCCGCCAGAAATAAAAGAAGCTATTGAAATTGCGTGGCTGTATTGCCAGAAAAATCAACAAATTGTATATGGTATTCGTTTTAGGAATATATTGGTTTATTTTACAGAACTCTTCATTACTCAAAGCTTAAAATATATTAATATAAATCAAGAAACAAAAAATATAGAAAATTGTACGAAACCACAAATGTGATTAAAACGAAAAAATGAAGGTTTTCAAACTGAAAAAGCTAGTACTTTCTTTGAAAAAATATTACTGATTTTCTTACTAAAGCTTCAGACGTCAAATAACTTGCAACAAAGGTTTTTCTTCAACTAAGTATTAAATTTTTTTTAAAGATATATTAATAATTGGTGCTAATAAGAAGTATTGCATGAAAATTAGTGACTTATAATACCTTGGATCAGCTTTTTTTAGTAATTGTGCCCAAAACCAAGACAAAAATAACGTCTTAATATTTATCAACGTCTTTCGATCTTTCGTTTAAAATCAAATCGTTTCTCGTTTCTAATGTGCTATGAATTAATCCGTGGGGAGTAATCACTAATTTAGCGTCTCTTGAATTCCGTTTGTGTTCGTACATCTATAAAAGCTGCGCCTCGAAAATCTAATTCTGGCCTTTACCTGTTGTAGACATTTAGCACGGGAAAATTTACGATCATGGATAGATAATATAATGAGAATTAAGCCTATTATATTACGGTTATTAGGAGAAAGAGGCTCCCGTTTTATTGAGACCCGGAGATAAATTCCCCTTTCAAATATTACAATATACAGTGAAATATCCAAAGGGTTTTATCACGCAACACGGCGGTTTGCGGGGTTATTAAGTTTTTACTAAGGAAAAAGGGGTGAAAGGTACTAATTATTACATGAAAAGGGACGGAATTTTTGTTTTCGTTTCAAATGGAAGTTGGATCATTTATTTTTATAAATTACTTGAATCAGAAGTTAGATGTTGTTTTATAATGAAAAATTAACGAACGTAAATTATTGTCGAGGTAAAAACTATATTATACAGGTCCAGTTTAAGAATTTAATGAGTTTAGAATAAAATAAAGGGTCGTATTATACGTGCATATTAAGGAATCATACCAGGTGTTTTAAACAACTTGATATTTTGGAATGTCTTTAAGAAAGTATGGGGAAAATTGATAGTATATTATGAGAAACCATTTAAATTATATCTGAGACAGAACGGATGTTATGCTACCTAAAGGGCTGGTTCAAATAATAAAAACTAGATAAATTAATAAACGTATTTGACCCCTTATCTAAAAATTGGAATCTAAGATCGAAGGCACACATATACCTCCGTGAAGTTAGTTGGCCCTACCATGTTATGATAATTACACCAAAGTCGTACCAATATTTTGCAACTAATTTGCAACTTTAAGCAACCGGTATAAAAAAATTTGCAACCTTACATTTTAGTTCTAATTGCTAAAACAAAATTGGTGGGGCCAAATTCACGCAGCCCCACCACATCGTCGTATTGACCTCGAACCTTTTCCATAATTTAGCAACTAATTTGCAACTTGAGGCAACTTTGTGAAAAAATTTGCAACTTCGTGGTTATGCCGGAAGCGAATTCCTAAGTTGTTGGGGCTTAATTCACGCGACCCCGACACATCGTCGTTTTGCCCTCGAATTTTTTTCATAATTTTGTAACGTATAAAGGTTTCAATAGGTTACACAGCTCCGGCAACTCATTGGTTATGGGTGAACTGAGTCGTAGATCAGACAAAACACTATCAATTCGTAGACATATAATGATTATCACAATAATTACCCAGTTTTGGTTCTAGAGTTATTTTAGAGTTATTGATTTAGGCGCCACTGGGGGCAAATTAAGAAACTTACTCTAATACCAACACTAGGTCACTTCCCCCAGCAAAGATACTGTGAAGATCAATCCCTACCTAATATGGCTGTGACCAAAAATATTCAAATATATGTGTACACTCTTATGCTAAAGTCTGGGACTTTGTATTGATGGGAAATAAAATGCGTTACTTTTCTGAACGTTTTTAATTGTGACGAATGACAATAATTTTGCTCCAGTGAGCCAATCCACTAGGAGTCAATGCCAGACGGAAACCACTTTGTGACCGGCAAACCCCGTCAGTACGTCCCAAGGGTTGTGGTTGTTCCTCTAACACTGACGCCTATCGACGTCCGGATCCAATTGGTGTCAGCAGGAACCCCCCAACCTGTATACCGAGGTATGCAAGCCACAAGAGCTTCCTTTTGACATCCACTCATATTGGATGGAGTAAAGTTATAATTTATAGGTATATCGATATTTTTAAAGTTACTTTTAACAATGCGGTTTAATATTAAATAAAATACTAAGTGGTTTATGGCAAAATACCTAGGGCTCGTTACCGTTGGGTTACCGTTGCCCTCTGTGCACAGAAGTCAGCGATTTACAATTTGTAAATCAAAACAGAAGTATGAGGTTAAATTTGAAAAAATGGTTCTAAAGTTTATATAAAAAAATTAATAAATGAAGTTTTATAATACTCAAGTTCTGGTCATTCAGCCACAATTAACTGGCCTCAGGATCTCGTCGCCACCGCCTTAGGCTAGAGCTAGGTTGGTACCTACTCTACATTTCTGACCAGTTTTCCACCGATCCATCGTGTCTCTTAAGATGTTTTTTTTAATTAGGTGATAGCCAAGCTATACACCCCTCCTCTGCGGAATTTACTCTATTCAATTTCTTCTTGTATACCATATATTGAACTTTATATTTCGTATTCTATATTCTGAACTTTATATTTTGTATCATATATACTGAACTTTATATTTTGTATCGTTTGTATCCTATATACTGAATTAGCCGGCTGAAAAGAAAATGTCTGATCAGCTAGGAGCCATGAGGCAATGCCGGTAAAAAAAAATATATTATAATGAGAGCTGAAGGCGAAAAACTATTGCAAACAAGATTACTAACCTTATTGTGTTATTTTGACAATGTGAAAAGAAAGTTGTATCAAAGCGTTTTTAAATTTTCTAACTTCCCTAAGCCAAAGTCGCTGCTAATTTATTAGATGTTTTCTAGGGCTTGTCAGCTTCACAAGACAAAATGGCCAAGAACCAGGAACCGTTGCACCTGTCCCTCTTTCGCCAATTGCGCATGAGCGGTAATACAAATTGATAAAACAAAAGGTCTCTTAATATCCTGATTTTTTAAAGCGGGAAATTTAAATATTCTCTACAGTACACCTATCTATAATAGAATTAAATTGACTCTATAATATAACCATATTTCTTATGATTTTAACTTTACTCCTTAAATAATAACCAAAATGACGTTTTCTTAAAAAAACACTGTTTTGAATTTGAAATATAAGTTAACGCGTTGTTGACTGTAACCAAGGCCTCGAAACGACAGAACAGGCTTTTCTCAACTACCCTTTGCAGACAATAAAAACTTAACCTAACTATTGTGAATACTAAATGATTTGATATTGTCCTAGAATTAAATAAAATAACTAATGTTGCGAATTTAAATGAGTGAACCCCTATAGCAAAATTTATTCATTGTATATTCAGATGATATTCATCATACATTTATGTATATTCTGTATATCCATGGAATATACAATGCATGTCCAATGATGTATGTATAAACATGGCTGTTCTACGAATATACGAGGAACATACTTATACATCCATGTATATTCCACAAAATAAACAAATATGTATGTTCCCAGTATTTCTATTATGTATGTTCATGAAATATACATACTAAATACATACATAACATTAAGTAAACTGTACTTGCTGCGAATATGCCTGGTATATCCACCCCCATTTTAATGTATTATACTTTTTATCTACATGAATGCTGAGGGCTGATATTAAAAAAAAAGAAGAATAAAGAATATTGTAACTTCTCTTATCTATGAGTATAACGGAACCCGGACTAGTACGTTCGTACCGATTTAAGTAAGTTCACAACTTTTTTTCTCATTTTTTTAGTACGTGTATCCTGTACGTGAATATCATCGGCGTCAATTCTAGTACTATTTCTATTGCTGTAGATTTTTACATTTTCACATAGACAGGTCTGTACATCATAAAATAAGAACAAATTCAATAAACAATAGATATTTTGAATTTACCGCCAGATTTTCATTACTTTTTTGGTTGATAAGCTCATAAGTTGGCAATTTTGTTTTACCTGTCTAAACCGTCATGTCATAACAACGTGGCCATAAGCTAATAGTAAGTGTTCTGTGCCGCTAATAGTTTCCAGTTTCCCTCCGATTCTAAAACTAAAACGAAACGTGATAGTACTTGTTTTTTAAATCATTCTATTGTGAACGTGATCTTTTTACCTGAAGATGACTGGAAACCCTTCAAGGTTGCTGTATTGGGGCGTTATGGTAGGAAAGGCTAAAATGTTTAAATATACAGTATTATTTTTTTTATCTTTGTAGAAAGCTTAGAGGTAGCATCCCGAAAAGCACAGAAGGCTTTAGAAACTAGCGAATTAGATAGCATTAATGATTCATTGGGAAGAAATGGTCCTCGACCCCGTAACCGTTTGAAACCTAGGAGGTTTAACTCTTCTGAATCTAACAGTGGGCCTGATTCAAGTGACTCCAATAGTTATCCACGATATCCAAAAACATTAGGAGGTGCTAAAGGTATGTAATTGTATCTTAACATTTATTAATTCCCGTTGAGCGTGAGCCACCCTGTATATATTTACATAATGATACTGATGTCATAAACGGCTATAAGTGTATGATGTCAATTTATAAATATCCAATGTCACAATAGGAATATTGCTCGATATCATAATCGGTAATGTTTACAAAAGGATACTGATTATATTCTGATGTCATAATGGCCGTAACACATAAATAATATCCAATGTCATAATCGGTATATTGTTCGATATTATAATCAAAAACTATGATAGACGAACACGAAATTTAGAGACGAGGAGGAACTGTTTATTTCTTTTTAGTCTAGATATGTGGGCGTTAGTTTGCTACCAAGAAAGACTGAATAGATTATTTATCAAAAGATACCAATATGTAATATATAGTTTTAATTTGTTTATAGATTAATAATTTACATAAAATACTTAAAAATAAAAACAATTATTAAGATACCTCAAATATTTCTTTTATTTTATATTCTACAAACCGATCGAAACTTCCCAATAAACTCTTTCACTAAATCAACGAAACCCTTTTTCCTATCTTCTTCCTGTTTTTGTTTTTCCGATTACCGCCTCAATCGATGACAGAAAAATTAATTGTGGTGATTTTTTTCATCTAATTTAATTAGAAAAGCGCGAGGAAATCGAAGGGAAATTTAAAAAATAAAGGAAAGCGGTTTGCGGGAGAGTTTAACGATCTTTAATTGTTTTTTAACGAAACTCTTCGCGGACCAAGAAATAATGAAGAATTCAGAATGAATGGTATACTCGTAGAACGAGTTGATTTAAGGCGCTTTTTCGTCAATAATTTAGAAATTGGTGTATAAAAATGGTTGAAAAGCTTGCTATCGAAACCTATATACAAAGTTATCACAAGAAATTATAGGAAAAACTAATTAATATAATTCAGGGACACGTCTACTAACCCGTAATTTATAATTACTAAGAGTTAATAATGAAAAACCCTCTTAAAATGATCTCCAATATTGTTGTTAGTTCTTGTGGACGACTTACTGAAAACATTGGCCAAAGAAGGCTACCAATGCTTAGTATATTCAGACGACCTAACAATTATCGCCAGGTGACGATTTGCAGGTACAGTTTTGGAGCGATCTCAAACAGCTCTAAATATAGTGAACGACTGGTGCAAAAAAGGAGCAATTGTTCATTAACGCACAAAAAACAACATTTGTACCATTTACAAAAAAGGGGTACTTACAGAACTAAGGCCACTTGTACTAAACAACATGGTTATTTTATTTGTTACAGAAGCCAAATACTTTGGACATGGAATCAAATTCTCCAAAAATTCACATACAAAGCTACAATAGCTCTCGTAAGCTGTAGAGGAATATGTGGGGGAAAACTGGGGTCTATGTCTCAAAATGACCAGATGGTTATACACAAGGGCGATAAGACCCATGATTACTTATGGCGCAGTGGCGTGAATAACCAAAACGGCGCAGAGAAGTGCAAACTCGCCTGTCTGAGTACCACTGGGGCTATGCGCACTACGCTAAATGCATCAATGAAGGTACTATTAAACCTCATATCACTGCATATTTTTATACGATGATAAACCTGGTCAGCTGTTCACAGGCTAATGCAGAGACAAAACCTAATAAGCCAACTACATAGCGTCGACCACACAAGGTTATATCATCAAATAAAAAGGGATAAGATTCTAGGTATGCCTACTGATGAAGTCATAACAACATTGGGAAATCTTGAGAAATTTTGAGAAATTTTGAGAAATTTTGAAAAATTTTGAGAATTTTTGAGAATTTTTGAGAATTTTTGAGAATTTTTGAGAATTTTTGAGAATTTTTGAGAATTTTTGAGAATTTTTGAGAATTTTTGAGAATTTTTGAGAATTTTTGAGAAATTTTTGAGAAATTTTGAGAAATTTTGAGAAATTTTGAGAAATTTTGAGAAATTTTGAGAAATCTTGAGAAATTTTGAGAAATCTTGAGAAATTTTGAGAAATTTAAAAATTCAGACTAAAGTCTATAGTACCCTATAGTATAATAATATTAATAATAATAATAATAATAATACTCTCCCTAATTGACCCCCTTACGAGTGAATTTCAACCCCAAAAGCTGAGATTGTGCAGGGAAAGGGACAACTATCATTATTATTTGCCGTGGCGCTCCGGGGCAACTTAAAGATGATTGATGGTGCCATTTGACTTACAGGTGAGGAAAACCTCACCCTCCATCATCGAGACGGTAATGCATGGCGATTTTATAATCTGCATGTCATATCAACATAAATTGAATTTCAATTAATCCAGCACACATCAAATGCTATACCGAACCATGCAATTTAATTAAAAATCCACATGGGCTGGTGTAGGATTCGAAGCCCGTCTGTCTCTGACCAGAAACTTGCCTATAAATGAATATAAGCGCGTGAGACCTTTTTTGGATCACCCTGTATATTTTAAAATAATTTTGAAATATGCTCCTCTTGGACCCACATATAAATATGCTAAAAGTTTTTCCCTAACTCTTTTCATGTTTCGTAGAAAAACCAAGGCGAATGTGGTGGGCCACCCTGTATAATTCATTTTTGACCTAATCGCGCAAAATTTTCAATACTCTATCTAGGTAAATTACATAAAAGAATCACCCCCTGTACCTACTTAGGTATACGTCTCTACACAGATATCTCTTACATTTTGAAGAGTTATTATACATTAAGCAAGATAATCTCCCTCTGTCGCCTTTAGGCACACTTCACCCTGCTTTGCATAATTCCAAATCTGCGGTTTCTAAATTTCCTCGAAAAACGCCCGAAAAGAAAAAAGAATGGATGAGTATAAATTTAATAAACACGAGACCCAACAACGCGAGCTGGTGTCGGCATAGTAGAAAATTCGGGATGATAACACGGCGGTAGTAGCGTTACCGCGACCCGTGCAAATAACGACGTTTGTCACGTATGGGGACATGTGAGAGGGATCTGGAAACAGGGGAGGGTCGGCTCAAAAATACGCGATTCGACAATTGAAGTGGACATTAACAAAAATTTATAGCATTAAACTGTCTGCACCGGTTGATATTTTTCGAATAATTTACGTGTATACTTATTTTAATATGAACTGAATGAATGTACTTTTACTAAGGTGAATACAACAGTGGCGGATTGTGTTAATTTAAAAAGGGTGTAATATTTGTTTTGCTTTTAATACATTGAAAACCATTTATAAACATTATTATAGTCTATTTTTATGTATGAGGGAGTATTAAAATAATAAAGCGTTCGTAATCCATAGGCGTACCACTTCTTTTAGTAGACAGTTAAAATATTTTTTGAAGTTATTCCTCGAGTATACACTTATATTTTCACCTAATTAACTTCTAAACAGCTGAAGGTAAAAAAGTGCAATTTTTTCTAAAATGTTTTATTTTTCCACAAGGTGTGTTAAGAACATTGTGTCAAACGGGTTATGTAGGTATAAGGGTTTAAACTTTGACTTTTAAACAACGTTACGTTCATAAATAATAATTTTAATATAAAAACTACTTCTTACCTACAAATCCAAATCAGAATCGAAATCAGAAGATGAACTGTCGCAACCAATATTTACAATGATTGGCTCGATCATTTCATCAGTAATATTGTCCATTTTCTCTTCTTCTTTAATCGTATGATTTACTGCCTTTTCCCAGTTTTCAGGCTTCACATTATTTACAGCCTCCAAAAACAACTGTTTAACATCACTCATTTTAAAATAATTATTTTTTTTTAAACTTCTCCCTTTATCTGTGCCCATATCAGTTCAATCGGGTTTACTTCGCAATGATATGATGGTGATCTAACCACCGTCATACCACGATTTTTTGCAATTTCATTAATTTCATATTTTTTTAATTTCTCTTTATGAAGGAAACACAAATGATACAGTTCTTTTCTCACAGAACCGGGATGGAACTTAATATTCTTTGAATTTAGCTAATTCTGTAAATCCTTTTTTAACCACTTGGTTGTGGGCATTTTTTCTATAAGTCTCGAGTGATAACTTGCATTATCCATTACTATTATACAGTTCTGAGGAAGAAGATCTATAATTTGTTCGAACCACTCTTTAAAGACATCAGCATTCATGTCCTCATGGTAGTCACCGGTACGAGTAGATTCAAAAGTCAATAAACCACCTTTAACAAAACCGTTTGAACTACCGATGTGTACTATTATTAGTCTGCGCCCCTTTCCTGATGGTGAATTTAAACCAGTAGATAAATTATTTAAAAAAGCCTGTCTTCGACTTGTAACAGTTTCATCATACCAAAATTTATTTGGTTTATGTCCCTCGTTGATCCATGTTTCATCTAAATAAAATATATTTCTTCTTTGCTTTCTCATTTCTTTTATCGTCCTTAGGTAATTTCTTCTCCATACTACAATATCGCTTCTTTCTATTAAAATAGACTTTTTGGAATGCTTTTTCCATAGAAAACCTATTTCTTATTATCTCGAACCGTGGCAAGAACTTTGTCTACTGTCAGAAATTCTTTTCTAAAGAAGAACGCATGCACTTTCCTGCGAAGTCTTTCTTTCAAAAGATTTTCTAATTGAAATTTTGGTTTTCCTGGAGCTTTACGTGCTGTTTGAAACTCGCCACATTTCTCTTCTTTAACAACTCTGTAAATCGTAGATTTCCCAACACCAAGCGTACTACTAACTAATTCCACTGTGTCATCAACACTTTTACATAAATGTTTGTCTGTAAATGATTTAAATCAATTACATATTAATGTTTTTTCATTAACTGTTAAAGGACCGATTTTTTGTCGTTTACGCGGCCCTTCCAAATTTTCCATGATCACACTAGAATTCACACTGCACCTTGCAAGTTGCAACTAAACGACATTTAGTAAACTGTCAAGAACACACAACTTGGACCTCCTTACTAAATGGAAAACCTATAATCGCATTTTCGGTGAAATTTGTTGGGAAGGTATTTATCTACTTATAATTCGATTACTGTAAGAAATTCTTGGAATTAAAATAAAATAAAATTGGCAAATAGGTACTTATTGAAAATAATCTTAAGATACGACTATGTAATCTTTAATACACAGGGCTTTTGGCCTGTCCAAACCTTTTTCTATTGTTCTGTACAGCTTATGTTTATAAAGGACCAATAAAAGACCCAAAACTTGTAATAGCTCAGGTACATTTATTACAATTTTAGGAAATATTTAGATTATTCTGTAAAAATATTTAAAATGACCGTACTAAGTATTGCATTACTCTCTCATACATAAAAATAGACTGTAGTTATAGTCAGCTGACTTTTCTTCATATTTTGAGATTATTTTTAAATATATATAAATATATGGTGGAAATGTGGTTCAAAAACTTAACCAATCTCACATTTCCACCAGAAATTAAAAAATTTTTAGCACTAGGTCCAAAATTTTGCTTAGTTCAATCCAAGAAAAGAAATCAATATAGACTATTTATTAGCAGACATTGAAAATATTATTTACAGTTGACAAGAGAATGAAAAAGATTTATATAGATCTCAATTTACAAATATTATCACAAATTTTTCACACAAAAATTCGAATGCAAACAATTTTCTAAATAAGTACTATAACAAATGTAAACTCTTTTTAAAACAACATCCTGAAATATACATTTGACTGAGTGATAAAGGTAATGTAACTGTGACAATGTACAAAGAGGATTATGTTTCTAAATCAGAGGATTTATTAATCGACTCAAATTACTACCAACAGCTCTCTCGCAATCCTAATTGTACCTTGCAGCGAAAGGCCAATAAACTCATCACTAATTTACAAAATACTAATGCCATTTCCAAAGAAGTTGCAACAAAACTAAGATTCTATAATTCTATAATTTCGCGTTTTTATGCTCTGCCTAAGATACACAAGCCAACTTTATCAATAAGACCTATTATTTCTTCTATTGATTCGCCAAATGGCAATTTATCAAAATTTCTAACAGATATTTTAATAAAACACTAACAACGAATTCTATATCAAAGATTCTTTTTCATTTAGTGAATTTATCAACAATTTCCAATTACCTGAAAATTAAATAGTGGTTAGTTTTGATGTAGTCTCCCTGTTCACTAACTTAAATTTGCCAGTTATCAAGGATAGTGTTACAAACCATTGGCATGACATACAACCTCATTGCAACTTTAATCTAGAAGTTTTTTTAAACATTTTAGCGTTTATTTTTGACTCAAACATTTTCACTTTCAATGGTAAGTTTTGTAAACAGATTTTTGGCACGCCTATGGGCTCATCAATTTCACCCATTTTATGTAATTTTGTGTTGGATGATTTGGTTCGAAGTTACCTACCTCAGCAAAATATCTTTTCAAAATCCATTTGTCAAGAGATACGTTGATGACCTAGTATTGTCTCTTCCTGTCAACAAAATACAAGACACCCTTATGTTTTTCAACAGCTACAATGAAAATCTTCAATTCACAGTTGAATATGAAGTTGACAGAAGTTTATCCTTCTGAGACATGAAAATTTTCAGGGGTTTAGAGAATATTCTGCATACAATGTGGTACAGAAAGCCTATGTTTAGCAATAGGTTTATCAGTTATTGGTCTAACCACCCCCCCATGAAAACGAACCTAATTTTAGCTTTTTTGACAGTTACAGTTCGTGTGGGTTTGGTTTGGTGCATTCGAGTTTGTTGTACAATCAGGGAAATGAGTTTTAAGAAGTAGTTTTAATGTTTCCATTCGAGTTTTAGTGTATTCCCCTATTTGGGTTTTTAAAGTCCCCATAGGGTTTATTGAATCTTTTGCTCGAATGCATCCTTCAGTTGTATTTTCAATTTCCTGACAAAATGCTCTCATGAATCTTTCTTTCCTAAGAGTATTGTTATACTATGTGAGTGTTTAGGTGTATTCCCCACAATCATTCGTCTTTTTAGCCTTATTAAAAACTTTACGTGTTTTCCTTCTGGATTTGACAAGTTCGGTGTTCCACCAGCTCATCTCCCTAGAAGTTTTCCTGTTTTTTAACGAGCAGTTATTGTGATACGATGTTATAATTGCGTTCTGCAAGTTCATCTATATCATTTTTAGTTTTAAGAGTTAATTTAACGGTTTTTAATACTGCCTCCAGCTACCCCGTATCCAAACCAATTGGTTTTATGTGGGTCTCGGTATACATCTACTGGTTTATCGATTTCCATGAGAATATGCCAATGTTCTGAGAGCGAAGGCTCTCTGGACACGTACCACTTGCCAATGTGATTTAAAATGAAGGAAGAACCAAGGTTAATATCAATAACCTCGCTCCGTCTACTGGTTACAAAAGTAGGTTCGTTTCCACGATTCAATATTTCCAGGTTAGTGGTTAGAATGAATTCTAGTAAAGACTCACATCTTTTGTTGTTGTCCTTGCTGTCCCATGTTATATGGTGTGAATTTGCGTCAGCAGCAATGAATACCTGCAGGTTTCCGGCCCGACAGGTATCTACTAGATCCCTCAGCTCACCTGTTAGTGGAGGGCTGACTGCTACTAGGTTTCTAAAAATCTTGTAAGTTGAGGATATCTAGACCGTTTCGTATGTATACAGGATGTCTGTAAAAGGTCTTTACAAAAACAAACCACATATTCCTTAGACCAAAATAAGTCGATTTAAGTAAAATTACCTTAGTACAAAGTTGCTTCGTTTGGGCTCCAGAGGGCCTTGAAGTTACAATTGTTAAATCGTTTTTCCCATATAAATTTAAAACGGCATATGCGATTTTGCTGAAATTTGGTATGTTGGTAAAGTTTTATGTGGCAAAAAAATGGTATAAAAATTTTGTCCGATAATAATACATAGGCGTAGAACTTGATTTTTAAAATAATTGCACCTTTAAAAATTCTACGCCAATGGAAGAAAAGGAGTTTGAGTATGAAATTTAGATTGCGCAACTCATTTACTTTAAAAAAGGTACTCTTGATAAGACTCGATTGCTCTCATGGTTTTGACGAAATTTGCATTTTAGTAATTTTAGAACAAACAATAATTAGTAAAATACAAACTTTGTCAAAACCATGAGAGTAAATCGAGTGTTATCAAGGGTACTTTTTTGTAGTAAATGAGTACCCAATCCAAATTTCATACTCAAACCCCTTTTTTGCCATTGGCGTAGAATTTTTAAAGGTGCAATTATTTAAAAAATCAAGTTCTACGCCTATGTATTATTATCGGACAAAATTTTATACGATGAAAAACATAAAAATGTACTTTTTTTCATATCTTCTTCAACAGCTCTAATCGAGATTTTTAACAAAAATACTCGATTCTTGCCATGTACGATTTTTTGAGGAATATTAATTATTTGCCTGCAATACGTATACAAAAACATTTATTGTTGGTTTCCATAGTTTCATCTAAATAAAAATATTGCCAAGTTTTAACACCTAATCTCTTATTAACGATTGAAAGTGTTCTATATGACTCAATAATTAAAAAAGCAAATGCGTGGTTTATTAATATGGCTGTACAATATACCAATGCAGAATATACCGATATGTTACTGACATTAGGATTTTGTGAAGGAAATGCTCGAGAGAGTGTCAGGGTGTACTCTGAAAGGTTTCCAAATCGTCGTGTACCTAGCCACCCAACTTTTGCTGCTGTTGAGAGACGTCTTCTAGAGACCGGTTCCTTTGCTCTCAACACTGTTGATAATGGAAGAGAACGTTTTGTAAGGATTCCTGAAGTTGAAGAAGACATTTTAGAACGTGTTGAAGAAGATCCAGAATTAAGCACCAGACGAATTGGAATGGAACTAGGAGTAAGTAAAGATGTCGTTCATAAAGTGCTTAGAGAACAATTGCTATATCCATACCATAAGAAGCCAGCACAAGAATTATTAGTCCATGATCCTCAAATTCGTTTGGGTTTTTGTCGATTTGTTAATATGTAAAGAGAAAGAGATCCAAACTTTGTCAAGAAGGTTCTCTTTACCGATGAAGCGGGTTTTACAAGAAGAGGTATAACTAATACCCATAATGAACATGTTTATGCCGTTGAAAATCCGCATGCAATAAAGGTAAACCATTTTTAGCACGAATTCAAAATTAATGTATGGGCTGGAATAATTGGTAATTTTATTGTTGGTCCTGTCATACTTCCACGAAGATTAACTGGAGAAAATTATTTGGATTTTCTACAAAATACGTTGCCAGAATTGTAAGAAGATTTACCTCTCCAACTTCGGAGAGATATGTGGTTTATGCAAGATGGAGCTCCACCACATTTTTCTTTAAACGTTAGAAACCACTTGAATGAACAGTATCCACACAAATGGATAGGCAGAGGTAATGACGCACCTGTAAACTGGCCACCACGTTCCCCAGACCTAACACCGATGGATTACTTTTTATGGGGACATCTGAAATCCACAGTTTACAGGGAACCTGTAGAAAATGTGGAACAACTCTGGCAACGTATTCAAGATGCAATAAACAATCTTAGAGGTGATGAAGAAGTTATTGAAAGGATTCATTTTAATTTTTTTCGACGTATAAATCTTTGTATGCGTGAAAATGGTGAACATTTTGAAGAATTTTTGTAAAATCTCTATTTTGATTATGTTGTAAATAAATATTTTTGTGAAACCTATACACTCTAAATTATTAAAACAGAAATTTAGCGAAAACCATAGGAGTAATCGAGTCTTATCAAGAGTACCTTTTTTAAAGTAAATGAGTTGCGCAATCTAAATTTCATACTCAAACTCCTTTTCTTTCATTGGCGTAAAATTTTTAAAGGTGCAATTATTTAAAAAATCAAGTTCTACGTTTATGTATTATTATCGGACAAAATTTTAATACCATTTTTTGCCACATAAAACTCTACCAATATACCAAATTTTAGCAAAATCGCATATGCCGTTTTAAATTTATATGGGAAAAACGATTTACAAATTGTAACGTCAAGGCCCTCTGGAGCCCAAACGAAGCAACTTTGTATTAAGGTAATTTTACTTAAATCGACTTATTTTGGTAAAAGGAATATGTGGTAAGTTTTTGTAAAGACCATTTACAGACACCCTGTATACGTGCTCTAGTATTTCCACATTGGGTACTATGTATTAACTTACCTTTGGTTTGTCCGAGCCACATCACATATCCTTTGTAAATCCAGGATTCTTGTATTAGGGCTACGTTTATGACCTCCCTGATAATGGTACGTGCAAGGGTTGCGGAGGCGGCTTTGCAGTGTCTCAGATTAGCTTGCACTATTCTGAGCATCTGAAAGTTCTTCCTTCCTCTCCCTTTGCATTCTGAAGATTCTCACTCCTTCGGGCATACTTATAAAAGAGCGCCACGGAAACGTGATTAGCCAGAGCGCAGTGGCGTACCCAAAAATAGATATTAACACGTACGAAAACAATAAAATTATTAAAATTTAATTATTATTTTTATGTTATTTATTTTAAAATAATGTGTTTTATGAAATGTAACTGGGTGTTTACTGCACAAATGAACCAATGGAGAAACCGTCCCTGATTGATTGTTATTAAAAATTACTTAAAACATGTTGTTTTTGTGTGTAAGTTTTTATAACCATAAAACATCAAAAAAGAGTAAAAAACATATTTAAAATTTGCAAGTGTTCCTTTTTTCTTACCGATAAGTGTATATACTAGTTTTCCACACACTCTCCATCCAACTCTATAAACCTCTTCCATCTTCTTATAATACCTTTTTTTAACAGGTTTTTGATTGGGTAGCAAGCCAGTTATTCACAAAGATCTCCACTTCATCGTCGTCTTCAAACTTTAAGTCGCCCGAAGCTACTTTGAGAGGTTCAAACAAATGAAGAGCGCAGGATCACTAGTCAGGGCTATAGGGTGAGGCAATGTTTCCCAATGCAATTTGGTTATTTGTTCAAATTGCGGTTTCCACTTCTTCTCTCAACCTCTTATATAAACTCCTGGACAAAATTAACGCACCACTTTAATTAATCTAAATATTTACAATATAAACACAACATAAAACTAAGTTACATTGAAATAATGATGAACACCTAAAAATTAGTCCAATATGACCTTTACATGACCTTAATTTGCCTTATTTTTTCCGTAAAAATTTGTTTTTGCTAAAAATGCATAAATAAGCTAGCATAACTCCAAATTAAAAAAAGAAAAAATCACTAAAAGAGAACAAATGCACCTGGGTCAACCTTAATACCGCTTAGGCCCTCCTCTACTTCTTATCACTGCATTCATACGTCACGGCATGCTTGATATCAAATGTTCCACCAAAGCTTGCGGTATATTCTCCCATTCTTCAATAGCGACCTCTATGAGTTAGTTGTGACTTCGAATCCTCTTTTTGAGATAGTCCCATAGATGTTCCATAGCATTCATATCCGAACTTTTAGGTTGTTACTCTAATAAAGGAATATTAACACCATGTAAGTAACCAATAACCTGTCTAGCCACATGGGGAGGAGCGTTGTCTTGCATGAATAAAAAATTAAGCCCAACAAACGGAGCAAAAGGCATTACATGTTCGACAATAATGTTGTCTAAGTAATATTGCGCATTTATAGACCTCGTACGTATAGGGACCAACTCCGGACGAGCATCGAAGCAAATTCCTCCCCAAAACATTTTAGAGCCACCACCAAAAGGCATTTTAGGAGAGATATTACAGCTGGCAAACCTTCCTCCTTGTCTTCGCCAGACACGCTCACGTCCATCTAGAGCTTTAAGGCTAACTCTAGTTTCATCGGAGAACAGAACCCGTTTTCAATCATTGATGATCCAATTTAATTTCTAAACTTTGTGTTCTCTGGTAAGCAAGGGATTTTTGGCTGGTCCTCTATTTCTTCCTGCTTCATGTAAACGTCTTCCGTTCGAAATGATATAGCGATATTTCGAACATCTGCTAATTGATTTTTAAGCAGATTGCTGGTTACTATCCTGTCTCTAAGAGCACGTTGTCTCAAAAACCGATCATCAATTTGATTAGTGCAACGTTTCCGCCATTGTCCTGGTCTTCGATGGTACGAACCCATTTCATTATGTCGCCTCACTATGCGACTGATGCTGAAATGATGTCTTCCTAACAAACCAGCAATATATTGCATTGAATATCCTTCATTCAGGAGAGTCGATGCTCACTCAGCCTCCTCCAGTGACAGATTTCTTTGACGGTTCATTTTTTTTACTTGACATTCTCCCAAATGAACTTCCAAACATGCATGTAATAAAAACAGTTACAATCAACAGCTTGGTTCTAACAGAAACTTTGCTTTAATCAGCACTTTTTAACACAGTTTTAGTCTAAAACGAGGTTTAATACGAATTACTGTCAAAACAAGATATTAAGTGACACTAGCTAGCTTAAAAAACAACTGTCACTGTCAAACAAGGTCCATGGCCTACTTGTCGTACAGTAAGTTATCAATAAATAAAGAATATCGAACAAAATATAAGTGGTGCGTTAATTTTGTCCAGGAGTTTATAACAAGTAAACTTAGCATGTTAAGCTTACTTCAGTGGTTTCTTTCTCTTGTTCATTAGTACCATTTATGTATTTTTTATATTGTACATTTTGAATATTGTTATTCTTACTAATAAGCTTATTATTATTATAGATAGAAGAAAATAATCGTAAATCTGAAAATTTCAACTGTCATATTGTTTGTAAAATATGTAATTTACGGTTTGGTGGTATTCAGTCCATCCCTGTACTACATCACCCGAAAACACTAAACCAACCTCGCGATCTCCCCCCCTTCGCTCCGCCAACCCCACCCGACCCGGCCGAGCCAGCGAACGCTTCCCGTTTTCGGTGTGTGACGTAACGTGATCGCTCAAAATATTTCACAATAATGTCGCCGTAAGTGTTTGCTCAGTACGGGTAATTTGTCGCATAGAGGGAGCCGGGGTCGACCAATTTCCATGGCCTACCCCAAAAAGACGAAGCGCTCGCGATACGACGACGAATTGAATAATAGTAAGGAGCAGAGCGGGAGGACGGGATAGAATAGGATGGAATGGGTACGTGTATGTGTGCAATAGAGCAGTAGAGCGAAGAAGAGGCATCGCGTTTTGGCTGCTGCTGCTTTTGTGGAGATGATGAAATTGACGTTTGTGGAGTGACTTTGAGATGGGACATATCTCGTTTATTGGTTATTTTTGATCAAGCAGGAATAATTCTTTTGATATACAGTATGAAACGATCTCTAAACTTATTGTTTTGTGATATGCTTATTTTAATAATAAAACAGTGGAAAACAATATGCAAAACACTGTAAAACCCTGTAAACACACTGCACAAACACTAAAATCACTGTAAAAACACTATATACCAACCCCTTGACTCTGACAAAGTTTTAGAGCTTCGTTATAATAAAAGATACAATAAAAATTTTTAATACAAATCATAGATGATTCTAATATCTACATTAAAATTATTTTAAAATATAGATAGATAGATAGATAGATAGATAGATAGATATATTATAAGGAGTTGAATGTTCTTTGTCGTTGTCCACCACGACCTTTTCAGATCTATTTTAGGACTCCGTTTTGTTTTAGAGAATGTCGTCTAGCTTGGTCTTTCTTATTAAACTTAATAGTTTTGACAGTAGCTTCCACATATAGTTGCATGCGTTTGGCTTTTTTCGCCTAATGTTAGATACCTCATTCTATAGCCAGACCTTCACATTGGCACAGGACGTGGACTTCTCACAGAACCTGCACAAAGTTGCTTCTTCTGCTGGTTTGATGACACTCGTGTGCCTTCTAAGGTGGCAATATCCAATTAGAACACACTGTGATCCTAACGATTTGACGCTTTTGATTCAGCAGGTCCTTCGTGAACTTGGCCGATGGATCCTTGATGAACCGTTTGACCTATCTCAGTCTTGGATGGTTGTTTCACCATTTCTGAAACTCTTTTTGCATCCATTGTTTGATAGATGCCTTGTACAATGCCTTAGCAACTTCACAGAAGGGTTCGGGGCCTGTCATTGCCTTATCTGAGCCTTCTCGGGCTAATTCGTCGAATTTTTCGTTGCCCTGATATCCTTTATGGCCTGACAACTTGTTCACCTTGTTCTGACTACTTAAGGTCTTCTAAGAGCAAAAATCTACATAGTTATTTTAAAAAATAAACTGTGTATTTCTATTTTAATTAATAAATTATTAATGTTTAACTTTTATTGTTTTTTGTCTCTGTAGCTAAAGTATAGCATTACATTACCTGGTGCAGGCTTTTTTTAAAGAACTTTTAAACTGATTGAGCTTTTTTGTACTGACCACTTGCAAACCACCACCTTTAGACACCAATATCCAAAACTTAAAAACCGAAAAGAGTTCAGTTACAGGTGATTGATTGAATAGAAAAAAAATCGCAAAAGTGAACCTTTCTGTTGGCTGATTTTTAATTCTTTACCTTTATCGCCTGATTGCGCCTGATTTTATTGCTATCACATCAAGAACTTTTGAGATATTCAAAACCTTCCTAATTTAAAACGCTTCTATAACACTCGACATTATCTGTCTTTCTTTCTCTCTGTATTTTCGAGATAAGTCCATCACGCAGTCTGCTACACTAACTAGGTACTCGTATTTCCATAGTAACGTGGTCTTATTTGCTTTACCACTACCATCTATGTATTACGTCGAAACCCTGGATACGCACATAAGCTTTGTTGCCAAAATATTTATTTTATCATTATTTTGTCTTCAAAAACTCCGCCATAAAAGAGCTTTTTTGAAGATGCAAAATCTTATGACCGGGAGCATGTTACTTAGGAAAGCATACCCTCTTTTCTCAAAAATTCTCAGAAACGGTCAGTTTTAGGTAACAGTAACGTACCTTTATTTGGTCTATAGTATTTAAAAATATAAAAAATATAGAGTGTGCCATAAGCAAAAATATATTTTTGATATGTACCTTTTTTTGGGTCACCCTGTATATTTCAAAATAATTTTGAAATATGTTCCTCATCGACCCACATATGACTGTACTAAACGTTTTTCCCAAACTCTTTTCATTTCTCGTAAAAAAACCGAGGCGAATATGGTGGACCACCCTGTATATAAATATATTAGCTGATTGCGACTATAAAAAATTACCTCTATGAAATTTGGCAAACATGCATCTCAGCCAGATTTTTGATAAACAGCACGAAATTCAAGAATGCCCAAAGTCTCTGGAAAACAAAATAAAATGACAGTGCCTTCCCAGTATGGCATCAAGTATCCAATTGATTTGACGTTATATCGATTTGTGGTACATAGTAGTAATGTTTCGTGATTATAGCTTGTTTTCTGTGTCGTGAGACTAAGAATGTATAGAAGAGGCAACATTTTTAAAAACTGTGCGCCATCTGAGACAAAAATCTTACAAATATTCTGGTTTTGACGTACTTACATCTAAATCTTTACTTGTCTTCACCAATCTATTGTTAAAATGGTTTCTGTAGGCTCGTAGAGATTCGTGTATATTCGTGGAAGTTCGTATAAAATCGCAGAAATGCACATAAGATCGTGTATCTTCATGTACGTTTGCCGAGGTTCGCGTACGTCTGTCGAGGTTCGTGTACGATTTTAAAAATTTCTATAAAGGTATATATGCTTTTACGAGTTCGTATAAGCTTGAAAAGATTCGAACATATAATATTAAAATCGTGGAGGTTTCTATAAGATCGAAAGCTCCACATAAGCGGTTTGTAAGATTTCAAGATCATGGAATTCACAAATGTTCTTATCAATTTAGTTTATAAAGATTCGTACAAGATTATAATGGTTTACACGAGCTTGTCGAAGTTCGTACACACTTTTTTGAGTCACTACAAGCTTATACAGGTTAGTACATCAATCTTATGGTCCACACAACCTCATGGAGGTTCTTGCATGATATTGCGAGTAAGTATAAGCTTATAAAAATTCACGCAGAATGGTTCACATAAATTCGTGTTGCGAGTAATTACAAGCTTGTGAAGATTCGTACAATTCTTTTAAAAACTCGGAATTATGTATTATGTCAATTTAGTTTTTGCTTTATATTTTCATTACTCTGCTTGTCACACTTTGTTTTTCCAGTGATTTTCCTCGATAATTTAGTTTCTCATTTAAATTGTTGATGTTATATCTAATTACATCTATTGAAAACTTTTTGATGGTCTACGATAATAAGTGATATTCATTTTCATGTATCCCACTTCTGATTCTAAATTTGTCCCACTTCTGATTTTAAATATATCCCACTTCTGATATACAAAAATCGTACTTACAATTTAAAAAGTTGATCTATTGTACCGAAGTCAGATATAAAAGTTATCTACATAATTATTTGGCGTATAGTTTATATTGTTAGTCTCTTATGATTGGTAAACAGCTGGTAAAGATGCACACGCTTGACGACAAGCAAGTTCGTTGTTCCTACGAATCACGTGATCAAGGACCCTATCCACGACTTGTTCCATTTCGACGGTGGAATAAACTTCCATAGAACGACAATAAATGGCGAATTTCTTGACACTGCATGGCACAAGTTTGCATGATTGATTGCTAACTACAAAAAGAATCGAATTTTCTATAAAGAATGTCCCGCTTGTTCGAATTTATTAATTAGGTTAAAATATTCCAGATAAAAGCCATGATAAAGAAAACCTATTAGTAACAACTTTAAAAAATTTGGAGTGAGGGTAGCCATATGTGAGTAGTAGGGATTAAGTGTAAAGGTTAAAGAAAAGGTCCTTTATTTCTCACAAGTCAATTTATTGGCGACCGGTTTCGAAGTTGTCAAGGTGTGCCTGATGATGAAGTGACAACTTCGAAACCGGTCGCCAATAAATTGACTTGTGAGAAATAAAGGACATTTTCTTTAACCTTTACACTTAACTTTAAAAAATATTAATTTCAGATAATTAAAACGTGTCTGACTTCTTATTTTATTGCATCACATTACCCCACTTCTGATTTTAATGTATCCCACTTCTGTTTTTGAATATATCCCACTTCTGATTTTATTTATATGTACAGGCTCGTAGTTACAATAAAAAAAAGTTGATCTATAATTTTGTAGGCACAAAAGGTTAGAAAAAAATTACAATTATGATAAAAGCATCCCGCGCAATTTCTATAACCATAAGTTTGGAATACTTGAGAACGATTTGGATAAACTTCCAAAATACGCTTATCGTAAACAAAACCCAATTCCTGCAGGCATCACGAAACAAAACTAGCTCCAAGTATTCGAAAACCGCCACGTCTCGCTGCGCGACCGCCCCCCGGATAGTCCCCCGCCACCCCCAGCCGCCCCATTTGGCTCGGCGCACCCTCGCGAATTGATTTCTAAAAGTCATTAGCCTAAGTGAAGTTTAAAGCCAACATTCATAATGTCTCAATCCATCTCGGGCGGGACCTAAAACAACAATGACAGGTGTATGATGGATCTAGTCCGTTCGAAAACTTCATTAATTTCTTCTTTTGACGAAAATCGACTGGGGAATTTTTTATGTTACACGTTTTCCGGAGATAAGGAGGAAAATGTTGCGTGGGTTTGAAGTTTGTTCCGATTTATTCGGTTTCTATTATAACAAGATGATGGAGAACGTATTTAAAGTATTTCCTAAGATTAGATTAGATTTATTTAGGAATATACGGCATTTACATATCTATTGTGAACATTATTTAATCATTAGTAGGAGTACTTTGTTTTAGTTTGGTCTTTTTATCCATTAACTAAGAAGTAGCTCTTAGTTTTTCTTCTCTACTTGTGAGGAAACTTATTCTTGACATACCTTGACAAGGTCTCTTCTACCAGGCTAATTCTATGCATATATTTTGTAACGTTAAACTTGTTCGTTATAGTTTTCTACAAATCTAATTGACGACTCACGCATTTTAAATGAGCTGCCGGAGCTGTATGATAATTAAGAATCTTCGGTTGTCAGATAAATATTTGGCGCCCAACGTGGGGCAAGAAGACATGATCCTTAGATTGAGCTATTAGTCCAGTAAATGAAGGACTGCTCAATTTGTAGGTCATCACAGGTATTTTTAAATGAGAAAATCTTTAACGCATTCTTGGTACCAGAAGGGGCTGAAAATGGACCCCTAAACTCTGAAAAACGGGTTTCCCGCTAATAGCTGGCTAATTATGCCAATTAGATAATTTGTGTGCAGACAAAAATTAAGATCAGCTCATTCTCTATAAAAATGATCACTACCAATTTTTTCGCAATACCAATATTTTTTGCAAAATCAGACTTCGAAAAATCCGTAATTTTCATATTGAATAGATATGGTAGTTTCCGCTAGATGAGGTTGGAAATGCATTGATCTTCATCTTTTGGACTTTAGAGACCAATTGCAGATGGTGCCAGCACCTTAGCTCTTCTCGCTAAATTACGTAAATGAAAATCTCGGAAATAATCGATTATTCGACAATTACTGGCGGATTTCACCTGATTTTTTTTTGCAAAGTAGCGCTTGGGCTCTCTCAATTGTATTATCGAATGTTCTGTGCAATTTGAGTTGCAAATTTACCAGAAAATTGCAAAAATTTATTGTTCCCTTGAATCCCGTTGTTTTGGCTAAAAGCAAATGACAACTTTTAGAGCGTGGTGAATATTCACCATACAACCATTCTAAACATTTTTCGCATTTTTGTGATTTTTTTGCAAACTTTTTCGTAATAATATGGGTGCAGGATTTTGGAAAAAATACGCAAGTCTTTGAAAAATTACATTTATTTGGAAGAAATGGTTGTATATAAAACATACATAACAACCTTTAGGGTGTGGTCAACCACTTCAAGTCATCAGAATCATATACATATTCTTCATCGTCAACGGTATTCTCGTCGCCTACTCCCTCTTGCTCCATTTCTACCCTTCCCCCCGTCGTTCTTTCTCTCTCCTCCTCCAACTTTATTTCTGCCTCCTCGCTTTGCAACCCTCGTCTCTTCTTCCACCTCTATTTCTACTTCCACCTCTAATTCTTCCGGGGACATACCTTCATTTCTTTTATAATTTGAACATTGTGTCAACTGACACGAACCACAGATGGACGAGCATTTTAGACATGCTTTCAAATATGAACAATTCTTCTAGCAGCCTCTCTTACACTGACAAAAAATCATCTTCAAGAGTTCCGGTGGGGCCAGATCCTGTGTGGTCTGGACCGGTAATAGCATTTCCCCTACACGTTTCTAGCCCCATTCCTCTGGTGACAGTTCATTCCCCAGCCAATTCTGTACTTGTAAATATACCCTAAAGTGCTGCCTAGCAGCTTCAGCGGTAGGGGGCAAGCATTCTAATTTTATTGTAGTTTTGTTTGTGGACAAGTGGTTGAAAGTCCAGGATCGGGCGACCTGGAGAGTCTTTATTTCCGCTGGATTTGTAAATCGACAGCAAAACAGTTTCTCCGTTCGCGAATATAATTTCTCGAGAAAGGTTCTGATTTTTAAAAGATTCAATGGCTATTTTGAGTTCATGGGGTTGAGCGTTTCCTCCATTTTAGAAAAACTTGACACTACTAACTTTTTCCCTTTTCTGAAAAAAGCAGAGGTTGTATCGCTCCCAGTCATTGCATGCAAAAACAGAATGTTGTCTCTCATAAAGGGATGCGCATCCAGACTCCTGGAAGAGTACACCGCCTGGTCGGTCTTAGTTCCTTGGCAGCTTTTAAGAAATAAATTGTCCGGTGTTCTGGGGTCAATGCTGTTAATAATACTAGGATGTCAATGTCATCTGCCACTACTACTGGTAGGTCACCTACAGAGTCTTTTTGGAGCGCTGTTTGTACAATTAATGAATCTGCATCGTCCAAAGCTTGTAACGTGGAAACTGACGGAACAAACAATTGTTTTTGAAGTCAAAGCCACTATGTGAGCGCTTCTTTTGTCTCTTCGGGCTCGTTAAATGGTCCAACCGTCTTGAAGAGTGCTTGTCAAACTCGTTGTACGCGAACTTGCCTCGAGATTTAATAATATAGCGGTCCCTACACTTGTTGTGCATTCGTACAGAGGATTGTTTCTGGAGAAATAGGTGGAAATTATCGCATCTCTCCTTGCTCACTCGAATCAAATTTTCTAAACCACGAGTAACATTTACACCGTCATCCACAACACCCTCCTTACAAAGAAAGCATTCTGGAACGGAATCCGCTTCCATTTCAACAACACCAAGAGCTACCAAAAAATAGATGATCCAACCGTTAGAACGATACAAGCTTTACTTTGATCTAGCTATTAATCCTCAAAAAATAAAGAGCGGGGAACAAGAAATGGTTAAACAAAAAAAGGCCGGTTTTCACTCGTGTGATCAATTTTCCTCATTTCTTAAAAATTATTAGACTCTATTAAAAATAAAAAAATATATTCGAAAAGTAGACCATCTAAGCTTTAAAATGATGTGTATTGGAAATCAATATAACGAATCAGAAGATTATAATTCGGGCTTGTTCCGAAGATTCTATGGAACTCCGAAATCGGCTAAAACATGTAAATAAACAAATCAATTTTGTAATAAAACGCAAAAAAAGTATTACAAAAAAATTTCTGAGATCATTCAAGACCCCCCAAGGTCTCATTATAGAAGCAAAATTAGAAAAAATGACTATTTTTAAACAAAATAAGAATAAATTATTGAAGCAGTTTCTAAATATTGTTGAAAAAAAATTTGACTGCTTTTTTAAATATTTTTGGCAAATACGAACTGACTTCAAGTCACATGGAATTGTAGCTACGGGTTTTTCCATTGCGATGAACTTTGAATAATCAAAAAATATCAATTTTTTCCTGAGATATGGAACAATTCGTCCGCCCGCTTACACGTTAATTCATAGAAAGCGGAATTCCTGCAGTTGAGTGAGTGCCATTACCTCGAAAACTATTGAATTTTCGAAGAAAATGATAAGGGCCATTTTTGCAGATAATGAGCTGATCTTCATTTTTTGTTTGAACAAAAATTCTCTAATTGGCATAGTCAGATATTAGCGGGAAACCCATTTTCCAGGTTTAATGGGTCCATTTTCAGCCCCTTCCGGTACCAAGAACGCGTTAAGGATTTTCTCGTTTAAAAACACCTGCGAAGATCTACAAATTGCGCTACATGGGAACTCATCAGCGAATTTTCTACAGGTTTGACCCTTCAGTTACTGGACTATATAGCCGTGCAGAGTTTCTTAATTGTGACAAAAATTTTAGATGAATTTCATCGATTGGCGTATTGCTAAAATTGTAGAATCTATAGTAAGCAAAATTTTATTTTTTTCCAATTAATTCCTTATAGGAAATTTATGATGTCATAATGTTGAGTATTACGTCTAATTATAAATTAAGTCTTTTATCAAAAAAAGTTTGGACATATGATCAAATAGTGATTTAAACATAACAAGTTAAGTTTATTTATTCCCTATGTAAAATTGATTTAAATTATTCTTGAGATTATTTTAAATATACACATGTTACTGTTTATTTACTTATTATTATTAATTCTTCTGTCCAGTCATGAAATATTCCGATCATTTGTGAAGCCTCGGGCTTTCTACCCCTAAGAACTAACTAACCAATCAGTTTCCAAGCCAATGCTATTAATAGATAATTTTGTTTTCTCTAAATTTTGTTATTATTTTTTATCACTGGTAAATGGGACCAGGACCCTTTGACTGATGACAGTGATGGACGAAGGTCCCTTAATATTGTAACAGTAGTTAAGATCTATCAGTTGTTATACTGGTTGTTACACTATTGTCGATATCTTTTGTAGTAGACCACAGATTAGGACGTAGCTTTGTATATACACGTTAATTGAAATCAGGAAAAAATCAAAGCGCATCAGATCAGGTCACCGAGCTGATCATCGCGCTCATAATTACCTTTTACTTTTAATTTTCTCTACCGAATCTTTAAACAAACTCACGTCTTTTTGAAGTTGGCTAATTAAAGGAAACGTTAATTGGGCAAAGAATCAACCTTATTCAAGGCAAACAACGCCAGATGGCGACGAATCCACCCGCATATTTGTAGTTCACGGGTAGTAGTACATAGTAGAAACACATTTCTGGTGAGACCAATTAACTCTGCGATTAATTAATTTGTTTGCTCCGAATTAACGACAGTTGGCTGTGGCGGAGCGCGATGCGTTTTTGTTTTTATCGCGTATACACACACTCACACATACAGACGCCGCACACTAGATGTCTTTGATTAAGAGCCTGGCTAATGGAAATGAATGAAATTAATTGATTAATCTGTAAATGAGTGGAGACGGTTTGTTAAACTGCTGTTTACGGATATTACGGGTGATTTATTGCATTTGGATTACTGGACTTTCATTAGGTTTTTAGTTCTTTTACTTTTATTCCTTTTGATTCCATAATAGGCACTAGCTGAAAAAAAAACTTTTGCAGTAAAATCAAAACTATTTATGGAAGACCAAAACCATCAATAAACAATACATTAAAAAAAAACAGAAATTTTTGTTACTAAGGAAAGTCACTTAGTCAAGAGTAGGTCGGTATTAAATATTAAACTAAGTGGGAAAATTAGTTTGCTTTGAAAATTTTTGGGTTTTTATAAGCGTTGAAGGGAATCGATCATCTCAACTCTACCATTTCTGGGACTTGAATTTTTAGTAATTTTAAGGTACTAGTGGCAGGTTTTATATACTGACACAAAACAAGTGGTTTTACCGTCTAATTTTGCTGTCTGACTGTACGATTTGGTTCCACCTTCGAGGGTTATACTACCACCCTCACAGGCACCAAAAGTGAGGGTTGAGGACTTTTTCTATAGCAGATGAGAGAGTTGTAGAAATATAACTGTCACGCTCATCGATTCGAGGTAGGAAGTTTTATTTATTTTTGTTCTATACCATTTCTATTCATGGCCTATAAAATATGGTAGATATTTAAGTGCATTAATTACCATTAATATTTTGGGAAGGGAATTGTCATATGTCATGTGTTTTTCTTACTCAATGGGATTTTATTTATTTAATATTTACATATTTACGTAATACTCATTGTACGACTGAAATCATGTGTGTAGATAGCACATAACGTCTCACGCCTTGGTACCAACGCCAATGACCCTGTTACGTTGATTTTTGTCCTAGAAACTAAATGTATTTTTTTTCTATTGCTATGATCACATATATTTTAATTTCTATCCTGGGGATATTTACTATAAAAGTATTATTATTCTATAACAGCATATAATGTTATTTGCTTTCATTTACTATAAGTTGATTACTGTGGCAGTATTTGTACAATAGTCTATAGACTACTTTCCTATAAACATTAGAGAGTCTAGGGTATATTAAACGATATAAACAGGCATGTTTGATCCATTCAGGTTGTACTTATATACATGGGACAGCATTAACTTATAGTTTTTCCACATTTTGGTAACAAATTAGAGTCTATTTTTATATATGAGAGAGTATTAAAATAATAAAGCGTTCTTATTCCATAGGCGTACCACTTCTTTTAGTAGACAGTTAAAATATTTTTTGAAGTTATTCCTCGAGTATACACTTATATTTTCACCTAATTAACTTCTAAACAGCTGAAGGTAAAAAAGTGCAATTTTTTCTAAAATGTTTTGTTTTTCCACAAGGTATGTTAAGAACATTGTGTCAAACGGGTTATGTAGGTATAAGGGTTTAAACTTTGACTTTTAAACAACGTTACGTTCACAAATAATAATTATTATATAAAAACTACTTCTTACCTACAAATCCAAATCAGAATCGAAATCAGAAGATGAACTGTCGCAACCAATATTTACAATAAGTGGCTCGATCATTTCATCAGTAATATTGTCCAACTTCCACATTTTCTCTTCTTCTTTAATCGTATGATTTACTGCCTTTTCCCAGTTTTCAGGCTTCACATTATTTACAGCCTCTAAAAACAACTGTTTAACATCACTCATTTTAAAAGAATTATTTTTTCTTGAAACTTCTTCCTTTATCTGTGCCCATATCAGTTCAATCAGGTTTACTTCGCAATGATATGGTGGTGATCTAACCACCGTCATCCCACGATTTTTTGCAATTTCATCAATTTCATATTTTTTGAATTTTTCTTTATGAAGGGAACACAAATGATACAGTTCTTTTCTCACAGAACCGGAATGGAACTTAATATTCTTTGAATTTAGCCAATTCTGTAAATCTTTTTTTAACCAAAAGTCAATAAACCACCTTTAACAAAACCGTTTGAACTACCGATGTGTACTATTATTAGTCTGCGCCCCTTTCCTGATGGTGGATTTAAACCAGTAGATGAATTATTTAAAAAAGCCTGTCTTCGACTTGTAACAGTTTCATCTTGCCAAAATTTATTTGGTTTATGTCCCTCGTTGATCCATGTTTCATCTAAATAAAATATATTTCTTCTTTGGTTTCTCATTTCATTTATAGTCCTTAGGTAATTTCTTCTCCATACTACAATATCGCTTCTTTCTATTAAAATAGACTTTCTGAAATGCTTTTTCCATAGAAAACCTATTTCTTTTAAAAGTTTCCATAGTGTGCTTCGACTCATTTCAGGGTAATCCTTATCATCTCGAACCGTGGCAAGAACTTTGTCTACTGTCGGAAATTATTTTCTAAAGAAGAACGCATGCACTTTCCTTCGAAGTCTTTCTTTCAAAAGATTTTCTAATTGAAATTTTGGTTTTCCTGGAGCTTTACGTGCTGTTTGAAACTCGCCACATTTCTCTTCTTTAACAACTCTGCAAATCGTAGATTTCCCAACACCAAGCGTACTACTAATTCCACTGTGTCATCAACACTTTTACATAAATGTTTGTCTGTAAATGATTTAAAACAATTAAATATTAATGTTTTTTCATTAACTGTTAAAGGACCGATTTTTTGTCGTTTACGCGGCCCTTCCAAATTTTCCATGATCACACTAGAATTCACACTGCACCTTGCAAGTTGCAACTAAACGACATTTAGTAAACTGTCGAGAATACACAACTTGGACCTCCTTACTAAATGGAAAACCTATAATCGCATTTTCGGTGAAATTTGTTGGGAAGGTATTTATCTACTTATAATTCGATTACTGTAAGAAATTCTTGGAAATAAAATAAAACAAAATTGGCAAATAGGTACTTATTGAAAATAATCTTAAGATACGGCTATGTAATCTTTAATACACAGGGCTTTTGGCCTGTCCAAACCTTTTTCTATTGTTCTGTACAGCTTATGTTTATAAAGGACCAATAAAAGACCCAAAACTTGTAATAGCTCAGGTAAATTTATTACAATTTTAGGAAATATTTAGGTTATTCTGTAAAAATATTTAAAATGACCGTACTAAGTTTTGCATTAGAAATGCTGTTTTATTACTCTCTCATACATAAAAATAGACTATAATATGTTTCTGTTAATAATTCTCACACATGTCTATAGATATTCAACAAAAATCGTAATACATATTATTATAGTTATCTATCAAGCAATAGGCTTTCTTCGTAATGTGTATCACTCAGTTAAGTTCTAATTGATATGATAATCAACTTTTGTATAATAAAAACAAACGTCCGAAATTTGCCCACCCCGTAGGGCAATCTGAATAATACCTTGTACAAACATATATATCTGATCGTCGCCATCTGTCATTCGGAGCGTGGAGACCGCTCCAAAACGGTCACTGAACACCAGATTCGCTGAATACGAATGCCCGTGCTCGGACCGTCATTCACCCTCACGTCATTCCCGTATATCTGTTACACCAACCGACTAGATTACATTGATGATATTACACAGGTCATAAAGCAAGTACATCTCAGTTGGCCCCGCCGTGGAAATGGCAGGCCTACTGCGATCTACGAGGCTGTTCAGCGTGAATTGGTTAATTTTTATTTTAGTAGATTTTTTGATTGGAAACGATCAGATGATAGTCTGTTTTTTTTTATCACAAAGCAGTATTCAAATTTATATTCTAAATAAAATTGAACAGTGACACTAAGACACTTTAGGATCTCTTCTTTATTTTTATTAATCCCTTTTTATCCATTACATGCTACTTTAATCAATATTTCACGTTTCAGTAGTACCAATTCCCCTGTTTGACAATTAAACAGATGGAACGTGAGTATATTAACCTATCAAATGATTAACCAATCAGCGAATAGTTCCCTTATCCTTCATTTTATGCTACGTCTATTTATTTTAATGATCAAAGCTTACACCATAAACGAATAACCTCTGTCGAATTTTTTAGAACTATATTCATGTTAGAAACATGTTCTTTATCGAAGTTCAAACGCCTACAATAACTGTCACCCACCGTGTCTTACGGGAACAATCCGAAAATACATTCTTAACGCATTTTCCAAAATATTTCACACATTTTCGTTCAAAAAAAATCTAGCTCGTAAAAGCTACAAACCGACTCAAGACTTAAAAGCATTTGTGTTGTTACGTGTTGTTCTAGTTTTTGGGTAATCCCCTATATGAACTCCTTAATCCCGAGTTATAGCACGACAATAAATAAATTACGACGCTAACCTATAAATTCCGACGTACCAAAGCCCTCTAGATTCTCAGCGATCACGAATAAATGCTCTTCTTCTTTTTCCCCTGTTCTTCTGGTCTTGTATTTGAGCGCGTCCGCAGTCAGTGGTGGGTCGGCAAAAAGTTTCGATGACAATAAATAATTATTTATATATTAAAGAATGCCCGTAATAAATGAGAATCTTTTACATTGTAGGAAGTTTTATTTTACTTTGAATGGCGATGATGGCAAATTTTAAAAACTTTAGCCGTTTTGCATACATACTGATCATTTTTATGACGTAATGTAAGTAAGTAAGTAAGTAAGTAAGTAAGTAAGTAAGTAAGTAAGTAAGTAAGTAAGTAAGTAAGTAAGTAAGTAAGTAAGTAAGTAAGTAAGTAAGTAAGTAAGTAAGTAAGTAAGTAAGTAAGTAAGTAAGTAAGTAAGTAAGTAAGTAAGTAAGTAAGTAAGTAAGTAAGTAAGTAAGTAAGTAAGTAAGTAAGTAAGTAAGTAAGTAAGTAAGTAAGTAAGTAAGTAAGTAAGTAAGTAAGTAAGTAAGTAAGTAAGTAAGTAAGTAAGTAAGTAAGTAAGTAAGTAAGTAAGTAAGTAAGTAAGTAAGCAAAGTAAGTAAGTAAGTAAAGTAAGTAAGTAAGTAAGTAAGTAAGTAAGTAAGTAAGTAAGTAAGTAAGTAAGTAAGTAAGTAAGTAAGTAAGTAAGTAAGTAAGTAAGTAAGTAAGTAAGTAAGTAAGTAAGTAAGTAAGTAAGTAAGTAAGTAAGTAAGTAAGTAAGTAAGTAAGTAAGTAAGTAAGTAAGTAAGTAAGTAAGTAAGTAAGTAAGTAAGTAAGTAAGTAAGTAAGTAAGTAAGTAAGTAAGTAAGTAAGTAAGTAAGTAAGTAAGTAAGTAAGTAAGTAAGTAAGTAAGTAAGTAAGTAAGTAAGTAAGTAAGTAAGTAAGTAAGTAAGTAAGTAAGTAAGTAAGTAAGTAAGTAAGTAAGTAAGTAAGTAAGTAAGTAAGTAAGTAAGTAAGTAAGTAAGTAAGTAAGTAAGTAAGTAAGTAAGTAAGTAAGTAAGTAAGTAAGTAAGTAAGTAAGTAAGTAAGTAAGTAAGTAAGTAAGTAAGTAAGTAAGTAAGTAAGTAAGTAAGTAAGTAAGTAAGTAAGTAAGTAAGTAAGTAAGTAAGTAAGTAAGTAAGTAAGTAAGTAAGTAAGTAAGTAAGTAAGTAAGTAAGTAAGTAAGTAAGTAAGTAAGTAAGTAAGTAAGTAAGTAAGTAAGTAAGTAAGTAAGTAAGTAAGTAAGTAAGTAAGTAAGTAAGTAAGTAAGTAAGTAAGTAAGTAAGTAAGTAAGTAAGTAAGTAAGTAAGTAAGTAAGTAAGTAAGTAAGTAAGTAAGTAAGTAAGTAAGTAAGTAAGTAAGTAAGTAAGTAAGTAAGTAAGTAAGTAAGTAAGTAAGTAAGTAAGTAAGTAAGTAAGTAAGTAAGTAAGTAAGTAAGTAAGTCAGTAAGTAAGTAAGTAAGTAAGTAATAGAATGGTAATAAATACATGATGGTGGTTATGGATTATTTTACGAAATGGGTGGAAGTCTACGCCATTCCAAATCAAGAGGCCGCAACTGTTGCAGACGTGTTGATAAAAGAGTTTATCTGTCGATTTGGAGATCCACAGTTGACCAAGGCAGAAATTTTGAATGCCAACTCTTCCGTGGAATCTGTGACAGACTGGGCATGAAGAAAACCAGAACTACAGCATTACACCCACAATCCGATGGAATGGTACAGAGAATGAATAAGACCATTGGGAAATGCCTATTAAAAGTGGTATCAAACCATCAGCGAGATTGGGATCAGTATATTTCGCTCTTTGCAATGGCTTATAGATCCGCTGTCAATGAATCAACAGGCCAAACACCAGCAAGGGTCCTGTTTGGGCGTGAGATGAGACTGCCGTGGTACCTCGAGTTTGGATGCCGACCTGGAGAAGATGTAACTGGTGAAGATTATGTGATCCAGTTACGAAGAAGAATGGACGATATGCATGAATTGGTCCGCTCGTATCTTCAAATCGCCAGTGACAGAATAAAGAAGCGATACGATACCCAAGCCACAGAAGGATGTTTCAAGGAAGGCGACAAAGTCTGGCTCCATAACCCAAAAGGGTTATTCTCCAAAGCTTCAAAGGTCTTGGGAAGGCCCGTACCTAATCAAGAAAAAAAGCAATGATGTCATTTACCGTATAAGTAAGATCCCGAACGGTAAACCAAAGGTAGTGCACCAAAACCGGCTGGCGCCAGTTGAGGTTGACCATGAAGAGAAAGAAAAAGTAAACCAGCACCAATAAACACCTGACCTTGTCTTTGAAGAATTTATGGGTGCATATGGAGGTACTGGAAAAGCAAGATATGGTGTTACAACCGAGCAACAACAAGACCTGCTCACGGTTCCTAAAGATTACTCGCTGATCCATAGCACTTCCTCCAACATCCACGACGCTCGAGGTCTGGCATCTGTATTCCGGAAGAAGTTCGGTCGATTGTCAGAACTTCAAGATCAGTTACCAGCCCCTGGAAAAGCATTAATACTTCAAGATTGATCGCGTTATCTTTTCTATTTGGTAACAAAAAACACCTTCCGAGATCGATCCACCTATCAGGATGTATGGAAAGTATTACTCAGTTTGAGGGAGCATGTACTGGAGTCCAATGTACAGAAACTAGTTATGCCAAAGATAGAGAGCAATCAGCTGAATTGGAGGATCATTAGAAACATGGTGGAAGTAACCTTCCAAGATACCCAGGTTGAAATACTGGTCTGCAGCCATTCTCCCAGCGTTCAGGTTATAGCGAAGACTGTCCCTTGTTACTTCCATGCAACTGGAATTTCTAAAAAAGGATCCAGTTGCAAATACAACCATTCAGTTTTAGTTCCAGGAGGAACTATTTCTTAAGGAGGGGGCAATGTCATGAAAATTCCTAAGCCGTCTCTGTCTAAACTGTAAAGCGAGCGACCTTGGAAGTCTGCTACTCGATTTATGATCAAAGCAACGCTGACGTGTGAAGACAGTCGAACCGCGTCTCGAATATACAAGAAACAACGGAATCTTCTAGGTATGCCGCTGATGCATTGAGAAACTGCCATTGAGTCATAGAGATGGAATTTTCGGGAGCATCTAAAAACTAAGAGCACAGAATTGGACTTGATATAAATAGCCGACTCATCGACGCACAGTTTAGTTAATGAAAAGTTAAAGTGTAATGAATAAATTAGAATTGTTAGTTAGTGTGTTTTAAATAAATAAACTATAAATAAATTAGACTTTCGTCACATTATTATTAAATCTGTGCCATATTTATAGGCTCTTTTATACTATTTTCAAAAATTATATTCTCCTAGTTTTTTTACATGATCTGCTAGCTTCAAACGAAGTCAGTAGGCCCCTCAGTTTTTTTACCAAAAATAACACCAAAAATTAGTATTTTTTTTTAAATACAGGTTGCTTTGCTTGCTTCGAAAGAATCCAGCAGAGCACCTCAGTTTTTTAAAGCGTTTTTTTTTAAACAACTACACCACATGCTTTTTCCACAATTTTTAAGCTATTTTTAGGCTCTTGAAATATTAAAATACTTTTCGAAAAACATTTCTAAGCTATTATTTTATTAATTTATAAAAAAAACTTTAAAATACCAAGGAGCTTTGCTGACTTCGTTCGAAACTAGTAGAGCACCTAGACTTTTGTAAAAAAAAAAACGAGGAACATAAAATTTTTGAATAGGGTATAAAAATAGCCTTAAAATAGTCTAAAAATATGGCTGCCTTCTCTGGTAATTTTGTTTTACTTTTATACTGTATATTGTGGGCTTACAAACAAAAGTCAAAAATAAGTTTATGAGTTATAACCAATTTAAAGTCTCAATGAAGTTCCAATTTTTTTATAATTTTTTTAAGGATTATCAACTGCTTCAAAGAAAATGTATACATGCTTTCGTAATACTATGTACTGTTTTTACATGATATACAAAAATATAAACCCATTTTGACAAATTTTTGACTTAGTGCCTTTTGCTTGTAAGCCCACTTTATTTGCGAGTTATTTAACGATGTTTCCCGTCTTTAAAAGCGCCAGGTCGCGCCGCTGTACGGCGCGATCGCGTGTTGTTTTGTTTTTAATTTTGTACTACGGGTTGTCCCATAAATTTCTCGGCTAACTTAAGGCCGGGAATAATAATTAAGATGTTAGTGTGTAGCGGGACCAATACGTCTTTGTTAATTGGATAATGGCCGATCTTCTAATGTTTCCGGAGACCCGACTGATACAGGGCGATAGCGGCGAAATTGTTCTCGAGGAAGATAGTTCGTTTGTTATGAAATGGTTTGTACGGGGATTGATCGGAAAATAACTTTTTATAATATTAGAATGTTATTTAGATCCATTTTACACCTCTGGGGATAAATTAAAATTACATAGATCAAGATTGGGAGAGTAGAGAGGTTGTAACAAATATAATGTGCCAAATAGTTGAGAAAAATTTAAATCCCTTGTATTTTAGTAATGAATTAAGTACTTAAAAATAAACCACATAGGAAAAATAGAAAAATTTAAAGACAGTATCACAGAAATACGACCATTTCCCTATTTCTATGGCTAATATCGCCACAAGCATTGCATTATATCAAAAGGTGAATATTAGAGATAGACAATAACTTTCAACACTGTAACTTTAAGCATTCATTAATTATTATTCTATATCCCATCATTATTAAAACACTATGTATTAAATAAGTGACAAGGTTAAAGGTCCCTGTATTTTCTGGAAACTTCAAAACTGTGATCAACGAACAACATTTCCATTTAGTTATATCAGTAATTGGGTAAGTTCTAGCAGATTATGCAACAGGGAACATGGAACAAAACATATACCTACAACAACAAAATCAATTGAACTCCCTCTACCGCTCACCACCCGCCAATGTCAACCAGAAACTATTAAATTTATAGGCGATTGCAGTCAGATGTTCATTAGAAGCGTTTATACCGACACTTGTACCACATTTCATGTGGTGAGAAACCAGAACTTTGATATTTAATGGATGTGTCAGTAAACAGAGTATACGGGATATTTTACTGAGGCCCTTCCTATTGGGCCTCAGTATTGCATTCGTGCGGATGAATTTTTTAAAGTTTTTTCACGTTTCCGATCATTTTTCGTCTGGTCGTCTGTGCGTATGTATGCCTGCACGGTAACTATTTTCTTAATTATGGATTTTTTCTGAGTCTTGTTTAGGGTGGCAAATTTTTTTGCGATAGTGGCGGTAAGAGTAACCGGTAGGTACGAATCATTAAGTAAATAGTAAGGATATGGTATATTAAATGGTAATAGATAAGTACTAACCTTCAGAAATTGAAATCCTGGCCACCAGAAGGACAGCGCACGCGATGATCCAGTGCAATCCATATTTCTCCGAGGTCATGGCAGGCCTTAAGATGACCTCACTGGTAGGTCACTACTAACACAAGATGTTTTAATGAACCTGAAACAAAATTGACAATCGTCAGTACCAAAATAGTAATATTAATAATAGTTTGTGCAACAAGAGGTGAATTTGCTGCGCATACGAGTTGTACAGTAAATCTTTTCTACGATACGTTACAGAAAAATTAAACAAATACTTTTTTTTTAATTTAATGCCATTGGCATCGACTAGTAAGGCCATTAGCCTCGTGTTATGTGTATGCTTTGTTACTGTTTCCTAGCGCCACTTTAGGAACAACTATTTAAACCCAACAGTGAATGGGGCATGTTCAAAAATTTTGAAATTTTTTTTATGAATAATAGAGTTGAAAATAAAATTACATTTTTTTTATTTTTTTTTTATCTATTCATTTGCCGGAGTTATGAATTTTTTTAAAATTTATGACGTCACCGGGAATAGACCAATAGGAGCTAGCGCACAACGTTGCCGGCTAGAAGGTTTACGAGAAGTGATGTACGTTCGTTTGTGTACTCCTTCTTACTTTTAGACTTCTAAAACATCGTTAAACAAATATCTTTTAAATATATAATATCAAATGTTTTTTTAAAGTATTATTTCTGTTTAAACTTTTACCATATTTAAGGTTTCATTGTTTTAAAAGTCACTTAATAATTCAGAAAATGGCAAAATGGCAGCACTGTGTATGGCATCTGTCATCATAGTGTCTCCATCAAGAATTTATTTGGAATTTGATTGTTTAATTTTGTACTTTTTATAAATATTATGACTACGAAAAAGTGTTTTGTTTCAGAATGTGATAATGATTCACATTCATCTTCAAAAATATTTATTAGTGTTCCTAGAAATTTGGAAAGAAGAAAATCAACCTTCTACTAGCGATGTTTCTCGTGAACTTTTTAATAAAAATACACCGGATTATCAAGATGTAGCAGCAATTTCTGCTAATTGTCCCCTTCAGGAAATTGAAAATAAGGATACTATAAATTCTTAGGTGTATAACCTAAAAACCCTTCTGGAAGAAAATGCAGAATCTCCTGAAAGTTTTGAAGATACCGAATTTATTCATCATTTTGTGGAAGAACTAGTGATAAAGAAATAATGGAAAAATGTGGGTATTTAAACAAACTGGTTCCTGGATCCCATATAATGGCAGATAGGGGTTTCAGAATAATCAGCTACTTGAAAACATGGGATACACTTTAGTAAAGCCACACCTAGTGTATCACAGAATGAAAAAACTTCTCAAGAAGATGTACAATTAAGTAAAAGAATAGCATCTCTAAGAATACATGTGGAAAGAGTTATAAGAAGGGTTAGTTAATTTAACATGTTAAAACCACATTCATGTGTGAATTTTAAGCAAGTACATTTACTTAGTAATATCTGCATAATTGCTTGTTAACTTACAAGAACCTATTTTGTAAGAGTAAATATTAATTTAATAAACTTTTTTGTTTTTTAATTTAATTTACCTAATTATCACATTTCAGGGATTATAATGAGTTTTTAAACAGCCAATGTAATTTTTGATAAAAATTTAGCTTTTCGAGCAAATTGAAGAGGAATGAGTACCTTTATATGCATAGATTTGTTTGGGACTGAAACTACCAAAACAAAGGCACCTATTTACAGCAGTTTAAAATGAAACATTTTAACAAAAACGCCTATGTCACAGTGATAAATATTAAAAACCAAGTTAAGTTGAATGTGGTAGCAAAGTCTATATATTCCAATAAATCGGGTAACTACATGTGGTATCACTGGTGATAAATTTAAAAATATCACAGTTCTTGCCACCTTTTTCAAAAAACCAGAAAGTGTGCCTTCTTATGAAAATGACAACAGTGATAAATGTGAAAAAAAAATTTCATGTTGCTATTCGTTATTACGATAGTAAAACATGTTTGCAGTTCCGTTTATTTTTTATGAAAATCTAAGTAAAAACAACCAATGTCAAAGGGTTTTAATTTTTTTTCTGTCAAACCAAATATATCACAAAATTAAAAATTGATCATAGGTCAAGCTAAAGTAATACCTTTATTAATAGTAGCTTTAAAAAAGGAGAAAGAATAATATTGACTTAAGTTATTATTATTAACATTGGTGATTTTTAATAAAAACTTCAATTATTGTTTACAAACAAAAATATAAAAATCTGTGAAAATTTTATTTATTAACCTTTTAATAAAAAATGAGAAAAATGAAGTAAAAAAACAATTTATTTACAAATAAAAAATATATACAAATCCTAAGAATATAAAAGTACTGATTTATTTTCCTGTAGTGGATGAAGAGGTTTCTTTAACAATCTAGCCAAGTGTACATCATTATCAATAACACTGAGTAGATGTTACAGATGGTTCCTCACTTCTTCTATGAAGCCACATGTTTACAACCTCCTGAAAAAAATAAAAGGGTTAGATATGCAGTTACAAAATAACTATATAACCAGCTACAAAATGCCTTATTTTATGTAACAAGACGAGCACTTTACTAGCTCTGAACGAATCCAGTAAAGAACCTCTGATTTTCAAAACTTAAAAAAAACAAGCTCACCACATTTTCACATTTTTGAAATATTATAGAGCTTTTCGAAAAAACTGCTATTTTTAAAAGTACCATTTTTGTTTAAACAGCTATGTCTCATTTTAGGCTATTGAGTATTATAAAATAAAAAATTACGGGATGCTTTGTTAGCTTCAAACGAATCCAGCAGAGCACCCCAGTTTTTTTTTAAACCACACCACATTTTTTGGCTCCTACAATATTATAAAATATTCGAAATTTGACATTTTTAAAAAAAATTCGCAATTCCCTGACTTCAAAGTTTTTTTTCTGAAAACAAATATACTTACCACATTTTTAGGATTTTAAAACAGCCTAAACATGTGTCATAAGTAGTTGTTTTTATATATTAAAAAACTGAAGTGTCCTGCTGACTTTGTTCCAACAAAGCACCCTGTATTATTTAAAAATAGCAATTTTTTTAGTAAAGTTTTACAATATTTCAAGAGTCTAAAAATGGGGTGTGGTTTTTAGAAAAAAGCTTTAAAAAACCGAATTGCTCTGCTGGCTTCTTTCGAAGGTTAGCAAGCACCATGTATTTTTTAAAAATATAATATTTCAAGTGCATAAATATATGGTGTTGCTGTTTTTACAGAAAAAACTTTATAAAACAGAGGTGCTTTGCTGACTTCGTTCGAAGCTATCAGAGCATTTTAAGTTTTGCATAAAACGAGGAGCATAAAATTTTTGAAAAGGGTATAAAAATAGCCTAAAAATATGGCATGTTTTAACTCAAAATTTGGTAGGTGCTCTGCAGCATTCTTTGGTATCATAATTATTACTAGGTTCACTAACAAAATCTATTTCTAGATTATTTTAACACTTGCTGCGATTACAAAAAATGTCACTTTATGTCAAAATTAGAAAAAAAATATTTATAAGAATAAAGGGCCTTATACACTGTTTATTATATGTGATATAAAAACAAAAAAGCATAATAAATATTACAAACCTTGAGATTCAACATATCCTAAGCATTGTGCACTAAAAAACAGCCACATAATAAGGTTTTTGCTGTACTTTATGTTTAGGTGTAATTTGTCTCCTTCTCTCTTATGGAAAAAGTAAATATCTGCATATTCTTGCTTGGCAGATCTAAAAATAAAACCTGAGATAAATATGTTTTACTATAAAGTGTACTGCTTCATATAAACTGTAACTACCTACCATTAAAACAATTTATAAATAAAGTTTTACCTTTCTATCTTTTGGAAACTGAGTATTGTTAAAAAATGCAGTAATCATCTCGGTAATCATATTTTCGTTTACAATGGGAAAAATACTTGATTCAACTTTTATAAATACAGCTGATAAATTCATATTCTTCTTCCTCTATATATCCTATATCCCACAGGATAATTTACCCAGATAAATGCAGATTAATAATAAAATTAAACCAAAACAAAAAACTAAGGTTAGTTGTTAGGTGCTGTCAATTTTTAAATGTCACTTAGATGTGCGTTCACTTCGACATTCTGTATGTAGGTTTGTTCGTTGGCTTGGTTTTGTAAAACAAAAAAAACTTCGACACAAGCTGATTGGTCTATTCCCGATGACGTATAATTTCAAATTTTAAATTTCAATTGGGCTTAATTTAAAAACTTTTAGCTTTTTTAACGAACTGATTATTTAGAATAACTTGTATAGCGACTAACTATTACAATATAGTTTATAAAACAGCATATCTCACATGTGAACATGGCCCATTCCCCTTTTTAAAAATATTTTTTTTTTCGATTTTTTACTAAACGAAAGGAAATTTTTCGAAACTGATGTATTCGCTGGCGAAAAAATGTCTATCCGGAAAACCATTTTACTGAAGAAAAGTTTAAATTTTTTGTCGTAATTCAATAGAAAAATACTTCAATGTTTCGGAAAAGCAAATTTGATGGATTATGTATGTAGTATTCTTGGGTGAGGTGCGTTTTTCGCTGACACAAGATATTCTGCTAATATTTCGATGAGTGGACAGACGCAGTTTTAAGAAATAAGAAAAGGAAATATAGACATAAATTGAAGTATTCACTATCATCATCAAGCATTTCTGATACTAGCTAACATAAACTTAGCGTACTTTACCAGAATGTTAGAGAATTAAACACAAAAATGCAAAACTGTTCAATAATTCCGTCGAATATAATCACGATCTATTTAGCACTGTCAGAAACTTGGTTAAGTTCTATGTACGACTCTGAATTATTTTTTGAAAATTATATAGTATTTCGTTTTGACAGAAATTTTAATGTTACCAATACTGCTAAAGGGGGAGGTGTGTTAATTGCTTTAAAGAAAGAATACAACGCCTTAAGACTAGATCTTTCTGAACTACTTCTACTCCTTCTATTGACGTACTTGGTTTAAAAATTTCAGTCTCGAATAGCAATCTGTATGTTATATTACTTTATATTCCTCCCTCTACTAGTAATGATAAATACGATGTCTTTTATGATGTTTTGTGTAATTACGAATGGTGCAACAATGATGAAGAACTGTTAATATTAGGGGATTTTAATATACCACATTATCATTTTAGTCGTAATAACATTACCTTGAAAAATGCTAGTATAGTTGCTTTAAGACAATATAATAATACTCTTAATTTTAATAACCGTTTACTCGGTTTAATCTTTAATAGAACTGACATCGCTGTAAATCGTTCACTTGATCCATTAGTTGACGAATATATTTTACATCCTTCATTAGAATTTCGGCTGTCTCTTTCTCAAATAAATACCAGTTTTGGTATGTCTAGTAAATTATCTTATAATTTTAAAAAGGCAAATCTTCCTCAATTCTACCAGAGTATCTGTAGAATTAATTGGAGTAATTTGAATGCATGCGCAACTTCTGAGGAGACTTGTGATTTGTTTTATTCTATCTTAAATTCCGCAATTTCCGCTAATGTACCAAAAACTGCACCAAGATGCAATTCAAAATACCCTTCTTGGTTTAATAGAAGTTTAAACTCGGATATGAGGAAAAAATCATCTCTTTATCGTTTGTATAGAAGGACACTAGAGGCTGAAATTTATATGAAGTTTAGTATTCTTAGTTCAAAAATTAAACGAGACATTTCAATAAATTACAGGAATTATTTGACAAATATTGAGAATAGAATATCTTCTAACCCCAATTATTTTTGGCAGTATATAAATTCAAGGAAAAACTGCAGTAGTATACCAAATGTTATGACTTTTGATAATAATCCTTTAAATAATTCACAAGACATTGTCAATGCATTTGCTACATATTTTCGGTCATCGTACACTAATTCGTCTAAAATTGATATGTCTAAACTAGATAATGTTGTTAATATTAACAGTTGTAACATTCCGCTACTTACAGAAGAAGATGTCATTAAAGGTCTCAAAAGATTGAAACCTAAAAATACTAGAGGGCCAGATGATATTCCGGCATTTTTAATAAGAGATTGTGCAAATATTTTAGCCAAACCTTTAACCATGCTGACGTCCTATGAAAAAACACCGTATCTCCAAAAATTTAAAAAAAAGTATTACCATATAAATGTTTCTGGTAGTATAAACTATCATTTTACTAAAAAAAAAAACCGTATTTGCTTTTTTTTGTCTAAATTTATAATAGAAATATCTTTCCCCGTATATAGCTTTAGGGCCAAACAAAATACGTTAAAACGCGTTTTTCTCGAAATCAAGTTTTCTGGAGATACGGGGGTCTTTCTTGGGACGGCAGCATGGTCTTTAATATGTCCTTACGACAAGGGAAGTTTCCAAGTTATTGGAAGATATCTAAAATTTGTCCAATCTTTAAGAAAGGATCCAAATCTATCATAGAAAACTACAGACCTATATCCATCCTTTGCAATTTTGGAAAAGTTTTTAAAAATGTCATTTATGAAATACTTTTCGCTCATGTAAAATCGATTATATCTACGGCACAGCACAGCTTTTTTCCAGGCAGATCCACAGAGATCAATCTGATATGCTTTACGCAATATGTTGCGGAAAATCTTGATTGGGGTGGCCAGGTTGAAGCTATATATACTGACTTTTCCAAGACCTTTGATCGCCTCGATCATAGTATATTTTTGAACAAGCTTTCCATTGTTGGACTCACTACGTCTTTTCTGCGTTTCTTTGAATCATATTTAAGTAATCGTAAATTGAAAGTTGAATACCATGGTTTTCAGTCAGTTTGTATAAAAGCTTCTTCCGGTGTCCCTCAAGGTTCAGTTCTAGGGCCACTTTTATTTTCCATTTTTGTAAATAACATTACTGAAAACCTGTCATGTAATACTTTACTCTATGCCGATGATTTAAAATTGTTTAAATCAATCTCCAGTATTGATGACTGTTTGATTATGCAGGAGAACCTAAATAAATTGAACCTTTGGTGTAATTCTAACAACTTACCACTAAACATATCTAAATGCAATTCTATCAGCTTCACTCGTAAACTAAATCCGATTGAGTATAATTTCACTATCAACAATATTAACATCAATAAATGTCTTTGTTTTAGAGATCTTGGTGTTCTTTTCGACGCTAAGTTAAACTTTATTGAACATGTCAATAATATTCAGAAAGAAGAATACATAAATTTGGGTTTTGTCATTCGAAATGGACGCCAGTTCTCTGAGCCTAATATTTTAAAAACTATTTTTAACGCTTTTGTACGTAGTAAACTAGAATATGCGTCCATTGTTTGGAGTCCTGGATATGGAGTACATAGTCAGGCGTTAGAAAAAATTCTGCGAAAATTTGCCAAATATTTGTGATGCAAGCAAGATGGCGTCTACCCTACTCGCAATATTCCGCAAACCATCTTGCTGAATAGATTTGATATCCTTGAATTACGTACTTGCAGGAAATGTTATTCTATCTGCATTCTTTACAAATTATTAAATTATAAAATTGACTGTCCCGAACTACTTCGTCAACTAATGTTTAATGTTCCTAGTATCAGAACTCGCTGCCCTTTGTATTTCTATTTTCAGACTCACAGCACAAATATTTTAAAATTTTCTCCAATGTGTTTTAGTATCAAAATTTTTGTAAACTTCAAAATGATTTTGATTTATTTTCTATTTCAATTAAAGAAATAAAACACTTAGTTGTGGATTGAGTTAATTATCATAAGACAACGTAATTTTTTCTCCTAACAGAGTTTTTTTGGCGTTTTCTTATGATAGTTAAAACTATTTTTTGTTTATATAAATATATTAAATATATTTATGCTATTATTAATATGTCATATTTTGTTATAGTTATTAATTAATAAAGTAAATTTCTACTACCCCTTAGCTAATAATAATTTGCACAGATTGTTCTTACTTAGACATCCCGCATGTAAAGTACATCCGAACATAAAAAATAATATAAAACTCACGGGGCACTACATACCAAGTGAAACCGGTTGTTGGTCTCATACGAAAATTATAGCCATAATTACAGCCTTACCAGTAATTAATATTAAAATATCCGGTCGTAAATATGGTAGAAAAGGAGAGACGATGGGTCGATCTACCGATTTCCTAATAAAAAAAATGAGACGGACTTCACGAGACTCGCATCGATGTTTCCTGTCCTTTATTTCTCTTTCAATGCACAGCATTGTTCTCTCATTTGCGCGTTTCAATGGCCACTTGCTTATGTGTTATACGAGGCGAAAGAAACACATATCGTGAGAAAATAATTTGCTGTTTATTTGCCAGTTTAAGAAAAATTATTGCTAATATATCATTATCTAAAATACCTAATAAACAGTTTGGTATGACACCCATGATTAGAGTTGTCACCTGACCTGGATTTCGCAGGATGATCTGGATTTGAGGCTCAAAAATATATTTATTTTTCGATTAGATCAATATATACATTTTGTCTGGGACTCCATATCTCAGATGCATGTTCAAGTTTCGATCGAACCAAGAGATTTTTATTGTGGACATAGGTATCTGAGAATTCTTTGCAACTTCTTATGACAAACCCTAGTGTTTTATTGGCAGATGACACCATTAATTCAATGTGTTTAGTGAAGGTAAGTTCAGAATCAAAATATACCCCCAGATCTCTTACAAACTCAGGCCTATTGAGAATAATATTATGCAATCTATAATTAAAAGTGCAAGCAGTTAATCGGCTGGTAAAGGACATAACCGAATATATTGCTGGATTCAATGGGAGTAAACTATCCTGGAACCAATCCGTTTCACCATGCAGACACTTTTGAAAAAGTTTGCAGTCATTTGTTGAACGAACTTCCACCAATAATTTTAGATCATCTGCATACATTAAGACCTTTATATCATTGATGTTTAGAACAATATCATTTAAAAATATATTGAATAAAAGAGGCCTCAAATTTGATCCCTGTGGTACTCCTGATAACTGCTAGAATTTTTCTGACTTATAACCACGGCACTAGACATACATAATATAAGCGTCCTTTACTAGTCTCCTTGTCGCGAGTACGAACAACAAAGAACAGAGTCGGCTTCAGGCGATCTCACGACAGTCCTTTACATTCAGCTCATCAGGTTCAGTCTTTTCGTTGACACCTTGAAAGAAAAAATTTTTGTTTTTTTTTATTAGTGAAGTTCATATACATAGATTTTCATTGAGTCTAATTCTCTATTGATTATTACATCTAACTAGAAAATTACTAACAGTTTGAAGTTTTCTTACTAATACCACTTGGTCCTGATTAACTGCTAAGAGAGCGGTATCATCAACGAATGTTGCTAATCATACATTTAGAGTTGGCAAGTTAGTAGTTTATTCTATACTATACAGGGTGTTATTGAAATACACGTACATATTAAAACTGGGTATTGCGCAGATCCCCACTGAATGTAGAAAAATATTATTTTTTAAAAATACCCCTTATTAAGGGAGTTATTAATTTTTGAAAATTAATTCTAAAACAAACGTACTTCACTGATATGTTGAGGATGACCTATATAAATTAGGTTTATTTACCTATTTTAAACATCAACAGTAATTAATATGCAAGTTTTTGTCAGATGATAAGAAAACTAGTCTTGTAAGAAATAACCATGTTGCCAAGATTTTCGAATTAATTTCTATTTCCGAAGACTGGTTTTTACTACCCTCGTTATCAAAAAACTAGAATATTTGATAAATGATTGTTTTTAAACTATACATTTTTGAAACTATAGATTATTAAAATTTTAGTTGATTTACGAATCTGGCTAACACGAGCGCGTCATTTCCAAGTTGGTAAAAAGTGTTGTTACGATTACTTTTAAATATTTTTTTACGATGCCACTATTTACGAATATTGAACTAACGGATATAGTGCTGGTTTATGGGGCAGCTGGAGAAAATTCTCGGCAAGCACAAATCCTGTATCGCGAACGGTTTCCAAATCGGAGAATTCCGGACTGTCGTACGTTTATTTCAACTGTTCAGCATCTAAGAGACTATGGAAAATTTGAGAGTGTCAATGCAGATCGAGCGAGAACAAGAACACAAAGAACATTGGCGGCCGAAGAAGAAATATTGGAAGCTGTTGAAAACCGGCCTCAATTAAGTTGTAGAAGACTAGGTCTTGAAATTGGAGTGTCCTCATTTGTTGTGTGGCGGACACTTAAAGAACAAGGTTTACATCCTTATCACATCCAAAAAGTCCAGGCCTTATATCCAGGTGATGAAGAAAAGAGAGTGGAGTTTTGTGAATGGATGATTCAAAAATGTGTTGATATTCCTGATTTTCTAAAAATATTATTGTATACTGACGAGGCTTCATTCACTCGTGATGGCGTGTTCAATATGCACAATACGCATATTTGGAGTGATGAAAATCCTCACGCCATTAGGGAAACTGGGCATCAAAGAAAATTTTCAATAAATGTTTGGGCTGGCATAATAGATCAGTATTTAATCGGGCCTTATGTTCTCCCGAACAGATTAAATGGGCCAGGATATCTCCACTTTTTAGAAGATATTTTGCCAGTACTCCTAGAAGAGATACCGTTACAATTAAGGGAACGGATGTGGTACCTACTAGATGGCGCTCCTCCTCACTTTGATTTAAACGTACGGCAGTTTTTGAACATTAGATTTCCTCAAAAGTGGATAGGCAGAAATGGACCTACTAAGTGGCCTCCAAGATCTCCGGACTTAAATCCATGCGATTTCTTTTTGTGGGGTCACATGAAACAACTGGTTTATAATGAACCTATTAATAGTGTTGAACAATTAACCAATAAAGTTAATGCGGTAGCCGAGGAACTACGACAAAATCCAAGACTAATTTCTAATGTTCAAAGTTCTTTGGAAAGACGATTGCAAGTGTGTGTAAATAATAATGGTCGGCATTTTGAACAATTACTGTAATAAACTTTATTTTGAATTAATTGGTTTTGCTACGGCAACAGTGCAATTTCTATGGGTAAGTTCAATTTCGATTTATTTTACTTCTTTAAATATGGAAACTAGTAGGTCGGAAAAGGGGACTCTTCCCCAATATTTAAATTTTAGAATTTGAAGTTAAAATTGGTGCCAATCGTTTTTGGTCATTACATACTATTCCCCATTTTAATATGTACGTGTATTTCAATAACACCCTGTATATAATATGGGTCCAAAAACACTTCCTTGAGACACTCCAATTCTTATTTCTTTTAAATTAAAATAACTGTCGGACAATATGACTTTTAAAAAGATGTATAGTTTAATTTTATTTCTATATTCATTTTACAATGATGTTTTCCTCTTTAAGTAGATCACATCTATTTTAAATTGTATTTAAGTAAAATTGACTTTTTCTATTATCATATTCAGATTTTAACATTTCCATAAAATCGAAAATAATGCAAGGCACGCACAAAATATTAATTTTTCTCTTCTCGTTTATTACAAAACCGAAATTAGTGGATACATTTTAATTTAATAATTGAATTAAAATAATATCAATTCAAATTGCTAGGAAATTATTTCCAAATATTAAAATCATATTTTCGTTCATTATTTCAATCCATATATTATTTATAATCCAGGAAATAATAATTAAAATTAGGTATGTAAATAATTTCGCGATATATGTAAATAACTTTCGAATGAATGGAAATTGTTGAATAGGTCTGGACAAAAAAAACGGGGAGGATTATTTTTTATATAATGAAATGTTCGTTAATTATTATTTAAATAAAATGAATGATTATACAGTATCAATTTATTATTATTATCGATCGTTATAAAATGGTATATACCTATTTTAAGGTAAGGGATAGTTAAGCCCAATAAAAGTCATTAAATCACCAAAACTGTTTATTTATTAGTATTACACTATTTTATATTTTATTGCTTGGCTACTCGCTACGCGGTCGAGCTAAGACTCCGACTGCTGCTTTCCTCCGCTGCTTTCTGTTCGTCCGTCCTGACTTGCCAGGAGTATTGACAATTGACAGTCACACGTGATCAATAATGTTGGGGTTCAAGGGAGGTATCACTAACAAATATTGTCGTGAATTCACCTAAATTCGACTCTGTTCTTTGTTGCAGTAAGAGCACTCTGCTGGACACGGTCTTAGAAAGAGAATCAGCATTTCTGTGGCTTATTCTGGCTCTATGTTCGATCTTTAAGTCGTACCCTTGAAGTTGTTCATTCCAGCTGCCGATTTGACCCTCAGGGTTTTTGAACTGCATCTATCATTTGGTACGGATTAAAAATTTTCTTCCATTTTAGTATTGGTAGAAGTATTCCACCCATTTCACAACTCCCAGGAGTTCTCTTCTTTACTAAAAAAAAACCCAGTAGTACTCTTTCTTTTTTCCCATGAATTTGTGAAAGCACTCCTCCAATTCCCACATTACTGGCATCAATATCCTTCTGGTAGCGGGTAGCCTAGTATTGGCGCTGTTGTTAAATGTTTCTTTAATGTTTCAAATGCAATTTGGCAATCTTAGTCCCATTACAATTATCTCGATTTTCTGTGAGTCGTATTAATGGCTTAGCAATATCTGCAAACTGCCTTATGAATCTGCGGTAAAATGTACAAAATCCAGAAAAAAAATTTATTTGATGTTTATCAGTTGGTTGTGGCCTTTGTATGATGGAAGTGACTTTCTCTTTATCTGCAGCCACGCCATCCTTGCTGAACCAGGTAATTAACTATATTTTGAAATTGCTGGCATTTCTTGGGGTTTAGCATCAATTGGGCTACTTGGAGTGTTTTAAAAACATCTTTTAACTTCTATACATGTTCATCAAATGTGTTCCCTAAGAAAATGATGTCGTCTATATACACCAGACACGTTTTCCAGGATAACTCTCTCAATACGTTTTCCATAAATCTTTCAAATGTCGTGGGGGCATTACCTAATCTAAATGGTATGACATTAAATTGCGACAATTCAGATCCAGTGGTAAAAGCTGTCTTTTCTTTATCTACTGGGTCCATTTCCACCTGCCAATACCCAGACTTCAAGTCTAAGGTAGAAAATAGTTTACTTCTGGTCAATGTGTCCAACGTATCGTCGGTTCAAGGCAGAGGATAACTGTCTTTCTTGGTAACATTGTTCAACTGACGGTAATCCACAGAACCTCGTAGTTCTATCCTTTTTCTGGACCAGAACTACCGGAGAGGTTCATAGGCTGATAGAAGGTTTTATCACCCTGTCTTTCTCCATTTCCTGAACAATCCTTTCAGCTTGGCCTTTGGTAATCTTTGAACTGATTGACGAATCGACCTGGCGTCGCCAGTGTCAATTTTTCTTCCTGTTTTTTCTCCGTTTGGTACAAAATTATCACGATAATGTCGAAGAAATTCTTTTATTTTCTTTTTCTCTAATTGTTTCAGAGATTGACCAGCAACTGCAATCATTTGCTCCAAATTGTCACTGGAATTATCAGAAGTTGTTGTCCAACGAATTATGGAAGTTACAATTACTGGTACACAAATTCCGATTCTAGTCTCTTTCTTGATGGTAATTGGGTGATTATTAAAGTTTATAAGACAAACTGGAATCTCTTTAACAGTCTTGACCAACTCCTTTCTGATCAGAACTCTTCGTCCAACCTTTTCACCATGATTCTAAGGTTCCATCATGACAGGTGTTCTTTCTTCCATAGTTTCTTGAAGCCGTGCTGCTATAATGGTTTCACTTCTGCCAGATACCACCGTATCTTCCTGTACAGCAACTAGCACGGTACTGTCCCTATATGGATGTTGAAATATCTCTTTGGCACTAACGTCAGCCCGCAGTCGCAACCTTGATAGTAAAAGTCGCATACGGTTATATATGGTTGTTACTCGTATAATGGGTCTTGATTGCTCCAGTGTCCACCAACAGTGTATACTTTTTATCATTTATTTCGCCGTCTACGTATACACTATCATCGCGACATTTCAAAGAGAAGGTTTTTGGAACGGTTTTGGGTCGAAGCTGCCCCCTCAAGGCCAACCCGCTTTAATTTTCCTGCGGCGTGTTGTCTTCATTTGTTGGGACCCTAGGGCGTTTATACGAACTGCGTACACATTACCCAGATAACCACAATTACAGCGCCTGATGGTCTTTATCATGTTAACCAAACGGTTGAGTTTATCTTGCTCTTCTTCCTCTTTTACAGTCCTCACTTTTCTGTATCCACCAGAAGCATGCGTAACTGCCTCATACTCCAGGGCAGCGGACGAAAGATCGACCAATTTTTTGTGACGGGCTAAGCGGGGTGTTTTCGGCATCTCGTAGTTCTTCTATCTTCTTTTCCATCTCTTTTATTTTCTTCTCAACGAAAGACATTAGTTTTTCCTCAACGGAAGTCATCTTATTTTCCACATCAGCAGAATTTTATTTTTTAGAGAAGACATTTTGTTTTTCAAGTATTTTAAAGAAAAGATAGAAGAAACTTTCTAAAGAAGAAATGTCACTTTTTACGGCAGACATATCAAAAGACACCTTTCTTTCTAAGGAAGAAATATCAGACGAAACTTATTTTCTAAGGATTTAATGTCAAAAGAAACTTCAGTTTCTACAGAGGAAATATCATTTTTTATAGAGGAAATATCAGAAGTAACTTTATCTAATGAAGAAATGTTAGAAGAAATATCGGTTTTCATAGAGTTCATATCTAAAGACATTTCGATTTTTAAAGAAGATATCTTACTTTTCATATCAGAAGAAATTGAAGTAATTATAGCACAAGATGAATCATCAGAAAATAGGTATGTTTCCAAATCCAAACCTTCATTTTCTAGTGGTTATTTAAGCCGTTCTGTCAGCTCCGATTTCTTCCCTGAAGTCTACAGTTGACGTTCTTCTGACTCTTGTCACTCATTTGACCAAATCTAGATATAGTAATTTTAATACAAATCCCGATGCACGTCAGCAATGACGTCGGTCATTCGTCATAGTACTACCAACTAATTAAAATGTCCCTAACTAAGCTAATAATCCGAAAAAGTCACGTATAGTCACGAGCATTCATGAACGTAGTCAAATTACTAAAAAGTCAAAAACTGTTATGGTGATTATTTTGATAATTTTAAGAATTATTTAAATTATTTAGTTTATACATATCTAATTCTTGATAATATAAAATTTATAAAAACATTATTAAATGTTTAGTACTCAAAAAATAATACTTTACATTAAATAATTTTGACATTCTGTACGCCCATGAAGCTCGTATTTATAGAGAAGAAATGTCATTACAGCAATTGGTACACCTTGTTGCGGTGTTGCAACCCCTTTTTAAAAAATTTCACTGATTTAGTTAGGTTATGTTTATGTTGAGTTAATTATTGATTGTGCATTTTGTTTTCTGTAATTTAAAATCCTTTTGCCTGTATTTTTAAGCTTTGCCAGTTATAATTATAAAAAACTGTTTTTCAAAACAACCATAGAGTGTATAAGCTGATTATTTGTTGTTTAATTTTTATATACAAAATGCCTAAAAAACTAAATAGTCCTTGTAAGGAGTTGATAGCTTCTTTAATCCATTATTTTGAATGAGAGCGTGATAATGATGGACCACGTTTACCTTTAACTGCTGTAAGAGAGGTAAGTTACAAGTTATAAAATTTAATAGAAATATGAAATTATTTTCTTGTCTTTTTTAGTGTGTTGAAGCATCTCTAAATAAAAATATTTCTACTGTCAGTAGTATTTGGCAAGCAGTCAAGAATAATGAATTATTAAAATCGCTAATTAAAAAGCATTCATATAAACAAAGGATTACCTACTAATACAATAACACTGGATACAAGTGGAATCCGAAGTGGTATTTATAATATGTATGAAACAAGTAAGTATAAAGACAAATCTATTTATTCAATCATAATTTATTTATATTACCTATAAAAGTTTTAATTTGTATACAGTAATATAAATACATACTTATTTGCAGGTCAACATATAACTTTGGAACCTTTAAGAGAAAAGTTGATTGAGAGACAAATGTTTAATGGCTATATTGCATCATTGTCAACTGTATTAAAAGAATGAAGGAAAAAAGATAACCAAGAAACGATTTGAGGATTCGAAAAAGCGTTTTTAAAAAATTATTTTATTTTTATTAAGAACAATATTTTTGGTTGCTACTACAATGAAGGTTTAATTAAGAGTGATTTACATTTGTTAACAATAAAAACAAGCAATTACAAAAGTCCTGATTAAGCGTTATATTATATATCCAGCAGCAGCTGGCTCGGCACTATTCTCGGAATTGTATCATGTAACTCCTCCGTCCTTAGGATGAAAAAATAACGGAGGTATTTTTGGAATTTAAATTTGTGGTATCTTCTTCGGTTTTGGATATTGATTTTCTACATTTCTTCTTCTTGATAAAAAATAGGATAATTAGGATAATGCAGACGATTGATATAGTCGAAAGTGTAGCCAATGTGGGTGTGGTATATAGAGTATTAGTTATTTCTTGAATTGGCGTCAGCTGCTGGGCAATTTTGTTAATTTCGTACATTTCTTCGAAATTAATTTTAGTTATATTGGTAGCACGGTAGCCATTTCTTATTTCCATAATTTTTCCTGTGAATTTTGGAAGTATTAAAGGTTTTCCTTGTTGAACATGTCGACTATTAGTGAATTTAATTTCATTGATTGAGACTTCGCATCCATCTGGGATTCGTAGTAGCGTGGGAGTTTTGATTTCCAAATATTGGTCTGTTTGACATTTTGACAGAATTTTTTCTGAGTGAGAGGGTATTATAACTATTTCGTTTGTGGTTATTTGCTGAATGACAGATTCTTGAATATTGACTTCGGTTATGTAACAATTTTGCGGATTTTCGGGTGTGTGGCCGTTGAGCAGGTGTAGGGTACAGTTGTCCTTTGGAATAAAATTTTCTTGGCAAAAGTATGTATTTTCTAAAACTGGACATTCTTCTTTTAGCGACTGCGATTCTCTTTTTGTTCGTGCCAAGTAGGGATAGGTGGGCGTGAACATTTTGTGATTTTGAATAATTGGATATACGTAATAAAATTCTAGGGGTTCCGGTTTCAGGATAGGTATATGTATGGCAAAGATCAATTTTGAATTTGAAATGGATATTTGGGTTCCTAAGAATTGATAGTATGTTAGAATATTATCGAATATTGGAATTTCATGTTTATTGTAAATTTTGTGTAGATAATTAATCATTTCTATTATTTCGTTACTTGAGATTATTGAATTATGAAGAGAGTTTAATTTTGAGAATACAATTGCATTTTCAATATTATCGATAAATGCTATCATATTTTGACAGTCTAGATTTATTTGACTTATGGTACCTTGAAAAGTGATATAATTTCCTAAATTATTAATTTCGTTTTGCATTGTAGCTTGAAATCTTTCTAAATTGTTTTGAAGTTTTTCTTGGTTTTGCCAAAGTGTAGTTAATGATTTATTATAATGGTCAATTAGTTTTTTATATAATGATATTTGTAAATTTGTTTCTTGTGCGATTTGCTTTTGATTTTGTTGTAATATTACAATTGCATTTTCGTATCGATTACCATCATCGGAGTCAAGATTGCCAAAAAGCCATTTATTTACTTTACCTAAGCCGTTAATTAGTCCTCTTTTTGTTCTAATATGGGGGTAAATACTTTCAAATTTTCTTTCTAGAGAGTTAATCAAAAAATCAGTTCTTTCCAACATATTTTCGGCTAATCCGTGATATGAAATTGGATTGGTAGCATTTACTTTACTAACATTATTTTTTACTATTAGATAATGACGTTTTAAAACTTCTACTTGTCTAACTACTTCGCTTAAATCTATATAATGAATAAAGGTATGTTTAGTGTATATTAATTTACAAGTTCCTAATTGTATAGGAAGTAGAAGATTTGTTAATGGTGTTGCGAGAACGTCGTCACCATTACATTCTATCTTCTGCGTTCGAACAGCCAGGTATAACAGGATCGTCAACAGCTTCATACTCCTGTTGTGCCTGTAAAAGTTCGTTTTTGTTATTTTTTGGTCTACGGGCAATATTTTTATGGTATGTCCCTTTGTCAGTTTCCAGGAGGATACCTTTTTCTTTAATAATTTCGGCTTTCTTAAATTTAGGTAATTTTTTATCGCGTTGTTTCGTCTGAATATATACAGTTTCCTGATTGGAGTAGTCAGGGGGTTCCGACCTATTTTGATTAATTTTTTCTATCATTTTTTCCTTAACTTTGGCGTTTCTTTCTCGAATTTTTTCGTATAATATTTTAGAAGTTTCTTTATGGTTTTGTACATAATAAGATAGAACAAGATGATCATTTAGATCGAAAGGGTCAGGATTATTAATATGTCCCTTTATAATTTCAAACGGTGTGTATTTAGTTACAGAGTGAATTGAATTATTATAAGTTAAAACTGAATGTTTAATTAATTGATCTGAAGAAAGTTCTTTGTTAGTCTCGCGTAAACATCGAAAATGTTCGATTAGGGTTGAATGAAATCGTTCAACCGGCGAGTTAGAATTGCTATTTTTTGCTGTAGTGTAATGTAATTCGATTTTATGTAGTGTACAAAAGTCCTCTAAGTCTTGATTTTTAAATTCTGTGCCGGGGTCGGCTGTTATTTTGAAAGGAAGGCCATGATGAGTTATATAATTTAGTAAGCCATCGACTATCGATATTCCACTAATACTTGGAATTGGATAAGCTTGTCCATAACGAGAAAATGAATCGATGATTGTGAGATACGGACTATTTGATATACGAAACACGTCAACATGTATGTGATCAAAAGGTTTATAGGCGGTAGGGGTTAAATTGAATTTTATTACTGGTGGGTTCCTATCATATTTGTTTTTTTGACACACTTCACAGTTGTTTATGTATTTTTCAATATCATCTGACATTTTAGGCCAGTAATATTTTGAGCTTAATGAGGCTTTGACTTCATTAATTCCGCGGTGACCTTTTTTGTAAATGTGGTAATATTCTAATTTGGCTTTTTGTTCTTCCCTTGTTTCAACGTCTTCTAAAATTTTGGTACATTGAACAAATTTAAAAGCTGAGTTTTTAAAGAAATTTTGAACTGTAACTACAAATATTTCGGGTACCAATGGGTTTCTAAAATACAGGGCATAAATTCGTTTTGGATCGACGAATTCTTTTACGAATTGTATAATACTTTGTTCAAGGTTTCTTTGTGGTAAAATTACAAAAAGTCTAGTGTTTTCAAAAATGTTTTCTCTTTTAGTTTTTATCTCGTTACATTCGCCGCTAGTAATCAGAATTTGATTTTTATATAAATTTAATGCTTTATCTGTAATCGGAATACCAAGAATTGGATTTTCTTGGGATGTGTGCACTGTTTCTAGATCAGTGTCGTCGCGAGGGGGATTTAAATCCGGTGCTTTTATTTGAATGTCTGACAAAATTTTAATTTTCTTATTTTCGCCAAGAATATCGGAAATTTCTTGTTCGGAAAGATTAGGTAAATCATTTATATTTTCTCTTTGAATTAAATCATCTAAGTCATCAATATTAACATATAGGGAATCGGTTTCCAAGGCGTTCACATCAACTTTGGGGTTTATTCGCGATAAAGCATCTGCTGCTTGATTATTTTTTCCTTTTTTATATTTTATTTCATAATCGAACTCTTCCAGTTTAAGGCGCCATCTCACTAACCGTGAATTTGGTTCCTTTAAAGAGAAGAGCCATTGTAGAGGTTTATGATCTGTTTGAATGAGGAATTGGTGACCAAATAAATATGGCCTAAAATATTTGCATCCCCATACAACCGCTAACAATTCCTTTTCGATTGTTGAATAGTTAATCTCCGCAGAATTCAGAGTACGCGATGCGTACGAAATAGGATGACCTTCTTGCGACAATATGGCTCCAACTGCATAGTTAGAGGCATCAGTTGTCAATTCGAATGATTTATTAAAATCAGGGTATGCCAATACAGGTTCTGACATCAATAGGTTTTTACATATATTAAAGCAATCTACAAACTCTTTAGTATGTTCTACTTTGCGATCTTTTTTTAAACAGATCGTCAAGGGTTTTGTGATTTTGGCAAAATTCTTTATGAATTTTCTATAGTATCCCAGGAGACCGAGAAAAGATTTAATTTCTTTTTGGGTCTTTGGAATCGGAAATTTTTTTATTGCTTCGATTTTTTTTATATTAGGTTTAATTCCCTCTGGCGTTACTAAATGCCCAAGAAACTCGACTTCTTTGCGCAAGAATTCGCATTTATCGAGTTGAATTTTTAACCGCGCCTGTCTTAATTTAAAAAATACTAATTTTAGATTTTGAATGTGTTCTTGTAGGCTTGTGCTGAAAATAATGATGTCGTCCATATAGACTAGACATACTTTATTTTGGAGGTCCTTTAGTACCTCGTCCATAGCCCTTTGAAATGTGGATGGCGAATTTTTAAGCCCGAAAGGCATTCGTAAAAATTCATAGTGTCCATTGTCGACACTAAAAGCTGTTTTTTCGACAGAACACTGGCTCATCTCTATCTGATGGAAGCCACTCGCCAAATCTAGGGTACTAAAATATTGTGCCCTACCTAGTTTATCAAGAATATCGTTGATATTGGGTATAGGGTATCGATCACAGATAGTTTTTTCATTCAATTTGCGATAATCTATAACCAATCGATATTTTTGACGATTAGAGGCATCCATTTTCTTTCCTACAATCCATATAGGAGCACTCCAAGGTGAGCACGACGCTCTAATAATTCCCTTATCCAACATTTCATTTATTTGCCGTTGCACTTCCTCTTTGTGAACATATGGGTACCTATATGACTTTACATGCACAGGAACCTCATCTGTCGTTTTTATAATGTGTTTTACCTGAGAAGTAAAAGATAATGGATCGCCTGGAATTAAGAAAATATCTGAAAACTCTCGGCATAGCTTAAGTATGCTTTCTCTTTCCTCAGCATTCATATGTTCTATTCGCAATAAAGTTTTAATATCAAATTTGTTTCGTTTTGGTTTTTCTATTTCTACATTTTCATTAAAAAAGTTAAAATTGTGAATTTCATATAAGGATGGTACAAAGGGGTAAGCATTAATTGGTTTATTGAAAATTGCAGTTATAGTTTTATTACTATTATTTATTATCTCGACTATTGCGTAACCATTATTGGCTACGGTTAATGTTTCTGGGATTAAAAGTTCACCTAAATGTATCTCATTTATTAGAATTTCACCTTCTTTAATATTGACAGGAAGTGATTTTAATAGCCTTTCTGAAGGGCCTACTGAAAATTCTATTTTAATATCTGAAGGTTGTCTAAATTTTATAGGAATAATAACTTGATCGCTAATTAATCTATGATTAGTAAAATCAATATTTAAATTCATTTTTATTAAATCTTCTACGCCTATTATTCCATCGAAAAATTCGTGGAATTCGTACAATATAAAGTTAATATTATAATTATCATAATTAAATTCTCGGAAAGCCGGTATCTCCGCTTGAAACCTAATACGCTTGTTCACAAGTGCTGTTTTAATGTCTACATTTGAATGAAAAATACAATTTGGATAAAATCTCTCCGCCACTGATGGTCTGATTATTGATTTGGTAGACCCCGTATCGATCAATAATTTTAATTTTGGTTGATTAATTTCAATGTATGGTAGGGGATTAGTTGACGAAATATTTATTTCGACTAGGGCTGATTTGTGCTTGAGGCTCGATGTTGAAAATTTTTATTTTCAAAATTATTTGTGTCGTACTCTACAGGGTTAGTCAAATTTTCAAATTCATTTTCAGATTCGTTTGTATAATATTGATTTTCAAATTCCTCACCATGATTATCATTAGAATAATTATTTGAATATAATTCTTCGGCTACAAAATTCGGTTTTTGTCCATAATTTTGAAAGTATCCGTTATTGTTATATTTATTATTGGGCCTATTGTTTGGAACAAAAGATCTCCTAGTATTAAATGAGGGATTTCTAGAGGTCGTAGACATTGGCTCCGGTTTTGGCAATCGATTTTGTGGTATTTGATTAGGTTTGAATACATTACGTGGAGGTCCAAATACTTGAGCGTTAGTTGGGTAGTTTCGAGGTGGCTGAGGCTGTGGTTGTATATTAATTGGCTGACTAGGAAAGACCGGTTTTTGATAGTTAGGTTGATAGTAATTTTGATTAAATGTATTTAAGTTTGGATATTGTGAGTTATAACGTGGTTGAAAATGATTATTTGGCCTAGCTGCAATATTTTGTGATTTAAATTGATTAAGTCTAGGAAAATTATTTCTTTCTCTCTGTTCATTAGAATTACCGTAAAAGCTTTCAAAATTTTCATAATCTTTAACATAAACCATAGCATCCTCAAGAGATGCCGGTTTCTTGAGATGCATGTTGTTTCTTAGAACTCCGGTTGAGCCTGCTATAAATGTATTGAGTGCCGTTTTTTCACAATGATTAATTTGACATAACTTGTCGTCTCTTGTTAAAGTAACGTCGTTACTGATTCGTTGAACGATGTTACTTCTTAATAACTGGAGACGAGTACCAAAATCTAACAAATTTTCACTTTTAAATGGTCTTGTTCTAGTAAGCTCTTGTAAAAGACAATCTAAATCTCTTTTATCAGAAAACCCTTGTTTTAAAGCATTTTTTAAAGATTCCCAATTATTTAATTCCATTCGATTTCCAACCAAAGCCTCCGCTTTCCCTATTAGTTTTTCCTGTATGCTCTCGAAAATATGATTGTTTAACTCTTCATCATTATACATGGAATAAGTTTCAATTAGCTTATCGCAACGTGAAATAAATTTATTCAAAGTATTGTTATCACCGTCATAAGGTTTAATATTATCTACTTTTAATTTAAAAAGATCCCAATTAACGGATCGTTGAGCTTGTGAAACTGGAGGAGGTGACATTTTAAAATTATCAAATAAATCTGACACAAAAAATTCTTTACCTTCGGAAACGTTACTTAAATTATTATCGTTTTTAATACTAAGATTATTAAAGTTATTTAACAATTCTTCTAATTCATTCATAAATTAATTTTAATATGCTTAGATATATTTTTGATATATGAAAAATCAATAAACTTATATTCTTAACAACTATCTCTCCTGAAACCTTAATCAGAGGGCAAGGAAAGGCAAAAAGGAACTTGGCACTTACAGTATTCGCCTGGAGTACGTTGATCCTCTTCCGACTCTAATTTCACTTCTTTAGCTTTTGCGTCCTCGATGATCCACTGAAGGGTTGTCCACTGAAGGGGTAGATTCTTTAGATTCGTACTTCGATGTTGAAACACCCAAGTCACGGAAAGTTTTTTCTCGACACGAAAACTGCGAAAATATTTTTCCACGACCCGCACGAATCCTACTGACTGCGCCAGAAACGATTTGAGGATTCGAAAAAGCGTTTTTAAAAAATTATTTTATTTTTATTAAGAACAATATTTTTGGTTGCTACTACAATGAAGGTTTAATTAAGAGTGATTTACATTTGTTAACAATAAAAACAAGCAATTACAAAAGTCCTGATTAAGCGTTATATTATATATCCAGCAGCAGCTGGCTCGGCACTATTCTCGGAATTGTATCATGTAACTACCAAGACGTGAACTGTAAATAGGTCAGTTTTTAAGAAATTATAGAATTACAACAGAAGCAATTCGTTGTCATTGATGAAACATGTATCGTCCAAAATGAAACATTAAACAGCTCCTGGGAAAATAATGACAAAGGGTGTTAGACCTACAAAAATTGATGGCAAGAAATAAAACCAAATTTGAAGCAAATTAAGGTATCAGTAATTGTGTAAATCAAGTAAAAATAAATATTAATATTGAAATGACACATCATATTGAAGATTTAATGGTAGATACGTTACTCTAACAATCATATAAAGACAATTTAATTGGAAAAATTTTATTACAGTGGTCAATAAACATCTACATGTTTTACACATTTTCAAGATGTACAGTGACACCCAAAAATGCCTTTTTTTTTTAGAAATAAACTTTAAAACAATATCAAAAAATTAAAAATGAAGTTACAAGATTTGATATAACGGTGTACCTAACATTAAATCATTGATATAATGTGTTGTTTAGATATTACAGTTTAGAATATAGTGATATTGACACACGTTATACGAAATGGCAACTAAATAGAACTAAATAAAACATTCTTTTTTCAGGTGCAAACCGCCAAAGAAATATATGGTAGATAATTACCTAAGCAGAACAATATAGACAAAGTATTACGTAATTTTCCCTGCCATTTTATTTTTAACTCCATTGAACTTATTTGTGACCTTTCTAAGCAATATAATAATAAACATATTGGCAGAGAGGGATTTTTTAATAGATTGAAAATTATTTTTATTATAATTAACCCTAATAGCGATATCGATGACTGCGATTCAAATACTTGCGATCTGGATTAGGAGAAATAAAAGAATTTTATAGGAATAATGAAGATTAATAGATGAATAATTGTTTTTTTATGAGAAAATAGTGTAATTAAAAAAAAAACATTGTCTAATTTTTAAAACAATAAACAGTTTGATATATTTCTTATATATCTGTATTTTTATTTAATTTATTCCTAGAAAGATATCAAAAAAATATTTGACTGAGAATAACATTTTTCAAATGTCTTTTGAAGCTGATACAATGGAGAATCTTGATGTTTGAGTGATGAATCTATTGTTCATACATGTTTCGATAACTTTAGAGTCGAAAAGAAGTAGCGATATCTGTTTATTTTTGAAGCATTTCTGGCTATCTTGAATACTTTTGAGCTACAGAACCGTTACTGAAAGTGAGATTTACTAAAGCACCTACTCAAATATTTTAACAATTTCCTTCTTGTATTCAAATATTTTAGCATTTTCAAACTTTAATTCTTTAAGTATAGGTATCTACTGATATTATGAATCCTCCACATTTGTAGTTTTCATTTTTTCAATGACCTCTTTAATTTTATGGGGTGTTGTGGTTTATAACTTAAATGTAGTTCTGTTAAATAACTTTCTTGGTGAAATTAAATTAGTTTTAGATATTTTCTGTGCTAATTCTAAACCAATTTTGATCCATCTGCAATATACTACCTTACAGTTTTATTTTCCATGACTTGCATAATATGTTTAAAGCTTTTTTGTTCAGATGTTTATTATTCATAAAGGAATTCAATATTTTCCATTAGTTATATACATTTAAAACTAATTGTTCCTACTATATAAGGCGAGTTCGGTCAGTCAGGGGCTGGAGCGGGACAAATTTTAGGGTGCTTTTAAATGACATTTAAGCGTGTTAAACTGTCACTAATCGGACTAAACCTAACGCTAAAAGGGTCGTTTGGAGTTAAAAGTGTTAAAGGAACTTGGCAGACCGAACGCAATGCATGTAACATAACAAATACATAACCTTACAATTTTAAAAAATTATAAATTCCTCAACTATTCTGACGATTAGGCAACACTGCAAGGCCGTGACGTCATAAATGATCTCTGACGTGCATCGGGATTTGTATTAAAAATACTATACCTTAGATAAAAGAAAAGAAAACTAGATACCGTACCAAGATCCGCAATGTTGCCAGGTCATTAAAAGTACATTATTATGTGATTTTACATAGTTTAAGTCATACGACCATCTCAGCCTTCGATTGTAATGCTTCGAGGCAATACCATATGCAGTTAGGTGTATTTTGTGTTGCTGTCTTCACGGATCTTATTTTTGTATTTGTTGAATGCTGTGTTCGCAACCTAAATTTTTGAACGCAGTCAGAAACTCTGAGATAAAAAACGGTCAGGTGCATTAGAGACCCATTTGGGTGTGGAATAATTTTAAGTTACTGTGAAGAGTAATCTTTACCAGCCAAAAAGAGATTGTACAGTAAATTTCTTCAAGTTGTACATGTAAATGGAGTTTTTTCGCTTCAACATCTGTTTGTATTCGTAGTTAAGATTTGATATCGGTACATTTGATCTACTGTCACCTACTGGCCTTTGCCTAAGCAGTTATTTTGTCTATCTAAGTAAGTAAGAAAGAGGATTCGTAGTTCAATACCAACGATTCTCTTTTTAAGCATTGTTGTTAAAAATTATTTATTTTGTTTTGTAATGTTATATTAGAACCCATCAACGGTTATTTTCCTTAAGTAGTTCGTGGCAACATTATGATCTTCTCCTAACGTCACTTCGATAGTTTTATTTTGTTGCGAAGCATTAAAAACGCTTGTGTGCCGTTTCTTAGATAAAAAAAACTAATGGCAATTTATGGGAAGGCGATGGAAATTGATGTGAACGGGTAAAACAATAGTTAATTCGTGTTGGAAGAACTTTCTGCTTTTGATGTGCATAAGCTGATCGCTTGTGGGCATTTCGTGCAAAAATTGACGGTGTACAGGTGGTCTGTGTAACTAAATACATGGTGCTTTTAAATTTATTTTCCCAGTATTAGATACGAAAATACGGGGTCAATCTATACGGTGCGAATATAAATACTATAAATTTGTTTCTAGGTTAGGATAAGCAGTTGATTCACTGCTCTACTATTTTAAATTTAAATAATACAAATTTATTTTTGTTTGGCTTTCAACAGGTGGCATTTATTCACGATAGTTATTGATAAAATTGTTTCTTACGATCAAGTGTGACATGTGTGGAATTTTTTTTATTTTATCGTTTTTTAAATGAGAGTTTATGGCAAATTCGTATTAACTTAACTATAGAATTTGATTTTGATTCAATGGTGAGTACAACTTTTGATTTTAAATTAATTGGAATGCCTTGTCATTATCAGGTGAAGGGTGAGAAAAAGTCCTTTATATCTCACAAGGAAAGTCAATGTTTAATTGTTTAACAAAACATTGAGTGCGACCGGTTTCGAAGTGTCATCACTTCATCTTCAGGCTCGCCTAGTGGAAAGGAGAATATGTGGTGTAAGGTGTGTTAACTTGGAAACAAAACGATATATAAAATAATAAAAAAGAGAAAGCTCACCATACTCTCCATCCACTAGGGAATACTACAAAAACAAGTTTCATCAATTTTGGGTTGAAATAAATTGTAAAATGAACCGATTTACACGTAATAAAAAGTTAAAAATATTTGAAAAAACAAATATTAGTCAATTATAGTAAAAATTTAAAAAATTCAAGACTATACAAAAACAAATCACATACATTAAACAAATTAAAAGATAAGGCCTATTTTAAACATTGTTGTTTTTTAAAAAAACTAACATTTTTTGAAAGGAGACCTGTCAGGTTAAGGCCTCTACAGGTGGTGGTAAGTATTATAACGAAAAAATTCTTGGGTAAACTTATGACAGGGTATAGTTAATAAGATGTAAACTATGAGTGAAGAATTATTTATTATCTATTATATAAGATTTGGGCCATGAACCAATCACCAAGTGTATGTGATGTTGTAGGAAGAAGAAAGAAGAAGAAATGACTGGGTTAACTGTTGTGAAGCAACTGAAGAATAAAAGAAGAAAATGACGCATGTGGATATCAGACAATCTAACCTAATCTTTACACGTGCTCGTTGGTTTCTTATGGGAAAAATATAAAAAATATAAAAAATTACTTACTGAAATGTACCCCTTGCAAGAAGATATGTGAATAGAAATAAAGGGGGGAGGTTAAAAAGGAAGTTAGAACGATAAATTTAGATTAGTGTTGAGAAAACAGGAGGAGTTTCTGACATTATCTGGGCATTTAAGCAACCAACAGGATTTAATTTTAAATGTCTCAATATCTCGAGGTTTTCGAAGCTATTAAGAGTAAATCTATTGTAGGAACTATGAAGGATTTCGAAACCTTCAGTTGAATCGAAGTCGTGATTTGATTTGATCCAGTAGGTGGTTGGTAAAATGTGAAAAACCTGTTGTATTTTGGTTAAGACAACGTAAATGTTCTTTTAAACGGATCTTGAAATTTCGAAATGTGCGTCCCACATAGAAAGAATGGCAAGATTTACAAGTTAATTTATAAATTCCAGATAAGTCAAAGGGATCTAATTTATCTTTATTATGAACAAATAACTTATGTAATGAAGAGGGGGTTTTGAAAGATACTTTAAAGTGGTCTTTGAGTAAGCTAGCCACTTTATAGGATGCTTTTCCAATAAAGGTAAGAGAAATGTATTTCTTACTGGTGGTTAGTTCATGTACCATATTAGGATTGTTAATATATACTAAATTTTGTTGAATTTTATTTTGTTTATGTGTTAGCATTTTATCAATAATATCTAGTTCAAAGTTGTGATCTATAGCAATAATTTTAATTATATTTAGTTCCTTATTAAAGTTTTCCGTAGACAGAGGAACGTTTAATAGCCTCTCTAAGTAGCAATTAAAGGCAGCCAATTTGTGTTGCTGGATGGTTAGAGGTATTGTCTATAACTGTGCCTGTATGTGTTGGCTTTCTATAGATGTCAAAGTTGAACTTGTTATTATTGTGTGAGATTTTAAGATCTAAAAAGTTAATAGATTTGTTTATTTCAATTTCTAATGTGAATTTAATATTAGAATGTAAGTCGTTAATATTAATGAGACATTTAAAATTAAATCCTGTTGGTTGCTTAAATGCCCAGATAATGGGTCCTATGATTGAACGTTTATGTTATCCATAACGTACATGTTAGGTCGAATTTTAATAGTAACGAAGCAAATTTGTATGATGGAAAACTGTTAAATTAGAACATAGGCGGAAAATAATAGTAATATGTGTTGGAAACCGTTTTTCATCATACGAACTTGCCTAATTACTGTTAAAACTGAGCCTAACATGTACGTTACGGATAACGTAAACGTTCAATCATAGGACCCAATGTCAGAAACTCCTCCTGTTTTCTCAACACTAATCTAAATTTATCGTTCTAACTTCCTTTTTAACCTCCCCCCTTTATTTCTATTCACATATCTTCTTGCAAGGGGTACATTTCAGTAAGTAATTTTTTATATTTTTTATATTTTTCCCATAAGAAACCAACGAGCACGTGTAAAGATTAGGTTAGATTGTCTGATATCCACATGCGTCATTTTCTTCTTTTATTCTTCAGTTGCTTCACAACAGTTAACCCAGTCATTTCTTCTTCTTTCTTCTTCCTACAACATCACATACACTTGGTGATTGGTTCATGGCCCAAATCTTATATAATAGATAATAAATAATTCTTCACTCATAGTTTACATCTTATTAACTATACCCTGTCATAAGTTTACCCAAGAATTTTTTCGTCATAATACCACCACCTGTAGAGGCCTTAACCTGACAGGTCTCCTTTCAAAAAATGTTAGTTTTTTTAAAAAACAACAATGTTTAAAATAGGCCTTATCTTTTAATCTGTTTAATGTATGTGATTTGTTTTTGTATAGTCTTGAATTTTTTAAATTTTTACTATAATTGACTAATATTTGTTTTTTCAAATATTTTTAACTTTTTATTACGTGTAAATCGGTTCATTTTACAATTTATTTCAACCCAAAATTAATGAAACTTGTTTTTGTGGTATTCCCTAGTGGATGGAGAGTATGGTGAGTTTTCTCTTTTTTATTATTTTATATATCGTTTTGTTTCCAAGTTAACACACCTTACACCACATATTCTCCTTTCCACTAGGCGAGCCTGAAGATGAAGTGATGACACTTCGAAACCGGTCGCACTCAATGTTTTGTTAAACAATTAAACATTGACTTTCCTTGTGAGATATAAAGGACTTTTTCTCACCCTTCACCTAAAAAATTACCTCAACTCACACATGGCTACCCCCCTTGCCTTGTCATTACTTGAATTTCGAATAATAACCTTCTTATCGTTTCTTTCTTCTTTATAGGTGAATTATAGATGACTGTTAACCATGAATATTTCAAATCACTGGTCAAAAAATCCATTAATGCTGTATTTTGCTCTCTTAATCAACAAAAAACTGCATTTTAAAATACTTGCTATACAGGTATGGTCAAAATTACACTTAATAGAAGTTTTAATTTTTTAATTTACAATAAATTTTGATTATATTATAAAGTAATATCTTTTTAAACAAAAACCGTCATTTTGCTTGGTATATTTTGTCTTAATTTTCTATTTTTTAGGAGGAACTAGAAAATACCCACTTTGCCTATCACAATTTTTTCGACGACCCTCTATTGTTTCATCAATAAATTTTATTTGAATTTTCCTTCAGCAATATGGAAATTATTTTGTATCCAATAAGAAATTAGGTGTCCGATATTGCCTTACATAATCCCTTTTTTTGACGCGCTTGTTGCATAAATTAACTACAGTTTTATCGCGATATCATCTTCAAAGGATATTAAAAACACCAGTCTGATAAAAATATAATGAATTACGAAATATTAAAAAGCGAAAACACAAAAATAAAGTTCGTCATTTCCGCAATATACACAAAACACGACAGGGCAAGGTGAACTCCGAGCCGAGGCATCTCTTCTTTCGAGTTGATAACGTACAAGTGGCTGCTGCGTTCGGCTTTTGTTTCAAGTCAAAACGAGTGTTTTCCGCCTTTTTCTGACTCGACATTATTAGCTCGAGAGCATTCTTATTCGTTTTACGGAAACGGGAAAAATGGAAAAAACGAGGTAGAAAAGGACGACGCTTTTCGCGAAATCATCGCGCTGTCTTTCGGGATGCAGATTATCCAATAAATTTGAAAAGGATTAGGGATTAGTCCTTAAACGACGGTCTTAAGAGTAAATAAACCGATTTTCATATCGGAGATAATTGTTTCATTGATTTTTATCGACAGGTAAAGAGAATTTTGAGATATTTCGTTGTCGCTTACCAGTGATAGGCCAGTCAATGAAGACATTTTATTTTGAACATTTCATATTAATTACAAAAGTTTTTAAACTTTGTAATAATAATCGGTTAGTTTAAATAACATTAAGTTTAAATTTGCAGCAGTGTCTTGCGGAGTTCCACAAGGCACTGTTCTTGGACCTATCCTTTTTATTATATATTTGAATGACTTACAGTTCATCAAATTTCTAGAGGCTTTCGACGGCTAGACAGAGAAAGCACTACTGAGAGGCATCGGTTGGCGGGGCCGACGGATTTACGCAATGAAAGTACACTCTGCGCATCAAGTATATCACTATTTTATTCAGACGTAAATGTCAGATGTAAATTTCGCTAAAACATTTCTTTTATTTTCGTTTGTGTTTTTTGCTCATTACAGTTTAATAGAACCTAAGTATGGAGTTTAATAGCAAATTAAGAGGCCGCGTGATTAACAGTCAATCTCGCGAAATAATAGCCAATGTTATAGAGTTTATGAGAAGAGAAGGAAACTTTAATTCACCTTCAATACCATTTAAAAATGTAAATGATCGTGTTGCTGCAGCCACAGGAGTATCTAAAAACACTGTCGTCCGCATTTCTGGAAAGAAAAAAAGAATCGATAACCGTGAGATATCGGAATTTTCATCACCAAGAAAAACCATTAAAAAACCAAAAACAGTTAATGATATAGATGAAGCTGACAAAGGTATTTTAAAAAGAATTATTCTGTTCATGTTAATCTCGGAAAATATTGTTCCAACATTAAAAACAATTCTGACTAAATTTAGAGAAGCTACAGGGTACAAAGGAAGCTATGAAAGTTTAAGAAAAATAATAAAGTCGCTAGGATTTCGTTGGCGGAAAACAAAAACAAACAGAAAAATATTAATGGAAAGGTTTGATATTCAAAAGCTACGTTTAGACTATCTGATTCGTTTAAAAAGTTATCGAGCAGAGGGCCGTCCAATTGTCTACTTAGATGAAACATACATTCATGCCTCCCACACACACCAGAAAGCTTGGAGTGATAATTCAAATGAGGGATTAAAGAAACCAATTAATAAAGGTGATAGACTAATTATTGTCCATGCAGGAGGTGAAATGGGCTTTATTCCGAATGCCAGGTTAATTTTCAAATCTGGAACCAAAAGTGGAGACTACCACGATGAAATGAATTTTAATAATTTTTCTAAATGGTTGAAAGAAAAGCTGTTTCCGAACCTCTCTCCAAGAAGCGTCATTATTGTTGATAATGCTCCTTACCATAATGTCCACGTAAATAAAGCACCAACGTCAACTTCTAAAAAAGCTGACATGCAGGATTGGTTAAGGAATCATAATATTGCTTACGAAGAGGATATGCTCAAAACGCAATTATACAGTTTAGTGCTATTGCATAAGTCACGATTTAAGAGGTATGCAATTGAAGAAATGATAAATGAACATGGTTTTAGTAGTTTGCGTTTGCCACCGTATCATCCCGATCTTAATCCGATCGAATTAGTGTGGGCATCATTAAAACAATATGTAGCTAGTAACAACACTACATTTAAGAGGCAAGACGTACAACTGTTGTGTGAAGACTTTTTTGATACGTTTTCTAAAGAGGAGTGGCAATCTCGTTGTAATAATGCTAAAATGTGGGAATCTAAATTTTATGACAGAGAAGTTACTTTGGATGAGGCAACTAATAGATTTATAATTAACTTAAACAGTGACAGTGAGACTGATTTTGAATCTGATATGGAAACTGAAGAAAGTTTTTCGGAAGACCATTAAAATTATATCTGTACCTAAGATCAAAAAAGTATTATCTATTTTTACAACGAAGATGCACAAGAATCAAATTTTATTTTTTTATTATTAGATAGCTATTTTTGTTTCTGAGTTGTGTTCATTTACAGGCTCAATTTTTTTCCGTTTTTCCTTTTTGATTTTATATGGGGTTTCAAGTTGTTTTTGACTTATTTCGACGTAAATCACAACAACACACTTTTTTAATAAAGCAAACAAGTGTTAAGAGGTATATGTACGTGTAAACTACAATTACAAAAAATTGATATGAAACCCATGAAACCACCAACAAAAATGTAAAGCTAGCTTCCGTATTAGAACATGGTATCATTCGTCGAGATAATTTATCGTTTTGTTTAATAGATCAAGAAATGTAAATATTCCCCTGTTATTTTTTATAAAATTATAAGAGAAATAAATTTTTTTCTAAATAGTATAGTTTATTATTTTGTAGAAAAACAAAATTTCGAAAATTTTAGTATTGTTTCAGAAACAACCGTTATTAATAATAGGTACCATTTTCCTTAATAAGGTAGAAATAAAATATAAACTATTTCCACGAATTACAAAGGCCTACAAAAAAATTATAGGTATTTTCCGCTAACCTATAAAATTTATATTTTCTGACTCAATTTCAAAAGGTTGAAGGAATTCCAAAACACCTTTTATGGCATAATAATTATTTTCAATTCTACATACTATCTTTAGCTGCTTTTAAAAACGTTCTAAGAAAGTCCAATCAGACCAATTTAATACCTAAACTATTCCACACTTTTAAAATTTAATTACCTAAAAATATTAAAAACTATTTAAAATAACTTGTTTAGCAGACTGTACAATAGCTATCTTAGTCACACGTAGCGCGTTCTCTGTCTGGGCGTCGAACACCTCTAGAAATTTGATGAACTGTACTTGCTATTAAAACATCAAGTCATATAATCTGTTTTGCTATTTCATGATATGCAAATCTTAGATATAAGAAAATTATTTGTCAAAACATCTCTGATTTTTCGTTTTTGTTAATTGTTAGAAATTCCATTTTCGTTAAAATAATGATGAATATTATTTTACTCTCGGAATTAGTTCTATATTTAGGCTCCACCTTCAGTTAGCTAAAACGTTCTATCTGACGAAATTTTGGTTTGTGAGTTAAAGGCATATTTGTGATGCAGACATGCATCTACAATGTTTTTCTAAAAATAAAAATAAAAAAATAAATTAAAAATAAATGTTTGTTTTAATGACGCAAAAAATAGGGGGAACAATTTATCATTAACCTTGATAGCGCACTACTGCTTAAATTTTTTCAAAGTTAGTTCATATCAAAATATATTTTATGTAAGTCGTTTGTAATCTTTTTTGCTAAAAAAAATATATTAAAATTTAAATTTAAAATGTAATTCTCAATCATTAAAAATTGAATCGGAAAACGTAAAGACCCAATTCCGGAAATTCAGGGATTTTTCTCATTACCAACTCTCAATTATTTGTCTTTATCCTCAATTATTTCGATACCCTTTAACTAGTATTATTTCAGTCTCAAGAACATTGCTCATTGTTAGTAAGTGTTCGATAAAATATCAGACTTTGAAATATATACTACGTGCCAGTTTAGTTTTTTTTTTGTTTAATAACTAGCTCTGCTTGTAAAATAAATATATTAATTAATTAAAAAATAAAATGTTAAAAAGTGCAGATGAAGAATACATAAAAGTTGCAGAAAAAAAAATTAGATCAATATTAAATACTTTTCGGTTTCGTTTAAAAGGATCTGAAATTTAGTATTTCCTAAATTATATTTAAAGACAAATATATTATTATTTATTATTATTTTGTTTTAGCATTTGTTCTCCCCCTTAGGGGGACAATGACTTATCCCAGATATTATGAATATCAAAGGAATAAGCTTTTTCAAGTTATTGGGCCCGTAATGGTAAATCCGGACCTCCTAGAAATTTCCGGACGGTACGGGATGTTGCAAGAAGTACTGCTTTCTGCATAGGTTTGAAGAGGTGTTCGCTTAATCCAAGTTCCTTGATGATCACTGGTAGATTCTTCTTATTATTATTACAATAAGGGCAGAGGACGGTGTCCAGTAAAAAAAAGAGCAAATTTGTTTATATTTAGGGGCAAAAGCAAGTCGCAACACCATGAATGAAGGTTGTTAAGGTCATTTTGAAGTGCCTGATGGTCGTAAAGAGGGTTGGCAAATATTTTTGTATCATCGGCATAAAAACATATCGAGGATGAAACTAATGCTTTAAAGTCGCTTACGTAAGCAGTAAACAACAAAGGGCCGAGAACCTAGCCCTTTGGAACACAACTTAAGACTGGTCTTTCTAAGGAAAACTCGCTACCAACTCTTACTTTAAAAGATCTGTTGGTTAGAAAATTTAAGATCAAATTATGAAAGTTACCGCGGATGCCTAGAAGCCTTAGAAAAATCTAGATAAATGACATCGAAGAGCTTTTTATCGTCAATGGATTTCGTCCAATTATTAATACAATGGAGGTTGGTAAGAATCGATCTTCCTTTAATGAAGCCGTGTTGTTGTTGTTGAGGTATAACATTTTCATGGATTAAAAAGGAGGACATTTTTTCGACAATAATCGATTCCATAACTTTGCAAATAACTGGTAGAAGGCTGATTGGGCGGTAGTTATTGGGATCAAATTTATTGCCTTTTTTAAAGATCAGAGTAACAGATGCAGATTTCCAGGAGGAGGGAAGAGAACCTATAGTGAAGGATGTATTCATTATTATAGAAAGATGGTATGACAAAACGCCTGCGCATTTTTTTAAGAAATAAGGTGTTAAGCAGTCAAGGCCAGGGGATGAGTTAGCTATAATACCTAGTAAATTATTTTTGATTTGGGTTTCAGTAAAAAATATAAAATAATATATAATATAAAAATATAGAATAAGTGAAGCTAAATTACGTGTAGTAATAATATGGGGTAATACATCGTTTGGTGGCTCGGTGGTGTAGGCATTGGAGAAAGAGAGCGATAACATCTCAGCTATTTCAAAATTAGATTAGCATAAACTTCCATCACTCTTTTGAAGAAAACGAGTGACCACTTTGGATGAAAGAGAAGAACGGATCCGTTTAAAGATTTTTTTAGTATTATCACTGTTAGCGATTGATTCTTCATAAGATTGTCTCGTAGAAGACAGATGCCGCTTGAACTAGTTGGAAAATCTTCTGTGGCAGATGAAATTGTCGTTATCTTGTGTGTTTTTATAACTTCTCCATAGATTGCGTTTATGTTTTATCATTTTTAGTAATTCCCAAGTGATCCAGGGTTTTAATTTGTTGCGATAAACTCTACGTTTAATAGTGTTTTTTGAGAGAATTTGTGTAGTGGTGTGAAAGTTGTTCCACATAGATGAACAATCATTAGAGGCCAGCAGTAAGTTATCCCAATCAGTAATTGCAAGCGAATGATCAACTTTAGTGAAGTCAATGATTTCTAACGTTGATAAATGTTCTTCCGATTTAGGAGAGGGTAGATTGAATTGTACGTCCGGACCATGGTATTCGTAGGTATTTTTGCCCCATCACGTCAGAAAAACCAGATTTCAAGGTCATTTAGAAGTCAAAATGGTGCTTTTTCGGAGCGATCTGTTATGTTGAGGGGTAACTGTCTAGGTCATGAATACCTTCCAAACATTGGAAAGGGGCCATGAATCTCGACCAGGATCAGCGCAGGGACAGCCCAGTGGATAAAATGTTACCACGATGGTTGTATCTCTTTCGATCTCCCTGACAAGGTGTTCAATTTCGGCGATCCATTTGCTGTGAGATAATGCCAGTGGATCCAGCACTGACCCAAATGGCCCTAGAACTTTGCCAGAACATTGGAGTTATGCTTCGTGCCCCGCTCAGGTCTGGCCCAAAGTGGAGAACTGGTTCAGGGGGTTACTAACTGGCGACTTTCTATTCCACTGCCAAGCGTCGATTGCGACGATGCATTTGCTGTGAGTTCATGACCGCAGAATCTTGCCAAAATGTTTGTCTCATGCTACGTCCGGCCAGTGGGTAGGAAGTGGCCCCGTAATTACTAAGTTACGAATTTTAAGTTCCCCGCCAAGAAGAGAGAATTTGACGATAAATTTGCTTTGGTCGAACGGCGGTACTGATCTGAGAACCTATAGAACCTTGCCAGAACGTCGAACCGATCAGTTGCTTCTCCCGCTAGAGCTGACTTAAGGTCTAGAATTCTCGACAACGGAAATACGTTCAATGAGCCACTGTCGGGAATCCCGCTCATAGTCACAAAAATTGTATGACAGATACACTAATTCACTTGGTGGAATGTGACGTCGTATCAGAAGGATTGTATTCCAATGGTCTGCCTTAGCAGAACAAGAGTAGCAAACTATAAAGTTGCGGGTTGGGATCCTAGGACCATTTTCTGCAACCTTGGTTTGCCCCGGACAGTATACTCAGCTCCACTCAATTTTTAAACGATGTTCTAGGAGCACTTTGAGAAGTGCTGGCATTAACTCACGATAACTCAATCGTCAAAATTCTACGTCTTGGCAAGGGAAGCAAAATTCACGAGCTCGAATATCTCGAACCACTTTAGCTTAACTCCAATGTTCTGGCAAGGTTCTAGGGTCATTTGGGTCAGTACTGGATCCACTGGCATTATCTCACAGCAAATAGATCGCCGAAATTGAACACCTTGGCCGGGATATCGAAATTCGCGAGATACGTTTTGTCTACATGGCTGGCCCTGCGCTGGTCTTGGTCGAGATTTGGGGACCGTTTCCAATGTTTGGAAGGTATTCAAGACCTACATATTTACCCATCGACTTAACAGATCGCTTGAGAAATTGTCAAGGAGCCAGCTCCAAAAAAATCACCATTTTAACCTCTAAATGACCTTGAAATATGGTTTTTCTGACGTAATCGGGCAAAGCTGACCTCGAGATTGGATTCAAGATGCCAAAATACCTAGGAACACCAGACTTTTTTTTGTAAACCTGTGTCAATATTAATTTGGAAGTGTGTTGGTTCAAGAATCAGTTAAGATAGGTAGGAATTTTGACTAAAGTTCATAAAAAGATTTTTGGAGTTTTTGCCGTTGGGAACATTCATAATGAGCCAGGAAAAATCAGGAAAATTAAAGTCTCTAATAATAATCGTGTTATCAAGAACAGCTAGATCTTCAAGTTTTGATATTAGCGTGATGGTGTCGTTTAAAAGAGTGTCACCGGGTCGATAAATACATGCAAGATGTACAGAAGTTAAATGTTTAGAAATGTTTATACCATATTACATCTATATTAGATATTTTTATGTGTACAGGAGATACAGAGAAATTATTTACAATATTTTTTGATAAGTAAATTCAAACGCCACCACCAATTCGTGTTTCGCGGTCGCTGCGAAAGATTGTGTATCCGTCGATATCAATTAATGAGTCGGGAGTTGAGGTATTTAACCAGGTTTCACTGATAAGAATTATGTCAGGTTTAAGAAGTTGAACAGTGCACATAAATTTATTATATTTAGCGTGTATAAGAGAAACCAGTCAACGAGATAGAATGGAGAAAAGCTATCATTGGTGAAATGTAGGGTGAAATTGGCAGTACGTTAGCATATACAGGGTGTTCCAAAAACTTACCAACAAACAAGGGACGATGATAGGAGATCATTACAACAAACTTTTTTGATTAATATCCACCACCACGATCAACACCACCTGAACGCTTTAGGTTCCCTCTTTCTCTAAGGGTACAATAGATGGAAGCAAAGATTGTATGATGAGGTTTCAAGCGTTCTAGATATCTTTGTTCATATAAACATGCAGCTTCTCTTCTATTACAATTAGCCGTATCATAATCAAGTACCATCATTAAGTACTTATGATAAATTATCGTCCATTTTTAATACAAATTCTGAATTAACAAATACTCGTGGTACTGGTCTTAAAATTGATAGATTTGAAATGTTTATGATGATAAAAAAATTATCTTGTTCCCCAACAAAAGACGTAGTTGAAATAAATATGTCGAACGAAAGACAGTGGTGTTCAACTGAATAAATAATTATTTTTGTTATTTGAAATAATTTAAAACATGTTATTGCTCTAGAGCCAAAAGGCCTCATTTGCGGTATGTTTTTAGGCTTTTAATAATAATTTTGAACTAAAATGGACCTTAACACAAAAATAATTGCCCATTTGAACATAACTGCAATCAAAGTCTTTTTGAAGATACAGCAATTGTGAAGAAATACTGTAAAAAAAGTGAGTAGATTACATGATTATCAGTAAAATTAGAAGATAAGTTTCGATAACATACCGGCATACAGTTTAGATCATCCCCCATCGCAGCCATTTTAATTGCAGCCATTCGGGACGATGATATCTTTAATTGCTACTTTGTCGATTTACTATCTAATCAACAGTAAAAGAAGGATCTAGAATATATAGCTGTTATATGACTCAAAACGCAAACCCTCCCCCTTCCTTTACACCCAACCCCATTCTAAAATGGCTCCTTTTACGGCTCCGGCAATTTCTATGGGATTAAAAACGACGGTGGACGTTTAGACGACATAAACGTTATAAAACGTTTATTTTCCCGCTATAAAACATGTATATTATTGTAAATAAACTTTTATTATAGGTAAAACTCCTCCACCACAGTAGTAGTACAAGTAGGAACACGTCGGGATTTTGTGGCATGGAAGTTAAGGGTTTTAATGTTTTTTTAGTTTTAAAACGGGGTATTATTAGCGAAAATCTAATTATAGAAAACGAACGTTTTATTATTTCGTCGAAAGAGGAAAATGGCTGCTTTTTAACACGTTGGTTGCCATGTTTATCAACTTAAATAAAATTATTACAGAAATTTTATAAAATATTATACATATTTGATTGTTTTCACGTCTTCAAATAATTTTAATTGATTTCATTCATTTGCTATGTTATATATATTTCAAAACGCGAAGTAACGATTTTTAAAATTTTTTCAATGGAATACCCTGTATTAATTAATTGGTGGTATAACATATAGGGTATTCCATTTAAAAAATTGAGAAAATTGTAACCACGCATTTTGACACACCCTATGTACAAAATAGCTAATGAATCAAATTGAAATTATTGTTCGACGATGTGAAAACAATCAAATATGTATAACTACCTGCAGGGTGTTTTGCTTTAAAAATGTGTAGGTTTGGTCAACACCTCATTTATGGATCACCCTGTATATTTAAGAATAATTGTTAAATATAGTCATACAACTTTTATATTAACTTTTTTTTGTATTTCCTATAATAAAACTGCTATCGATCAATTACGCACCATATGTGTTATTAACAAACATGTTGGTATCGTTGGATAGGTAAATTTATAAAAAATTGTATACTAAAATAATATATAGGGAGTTGCATTTAAAAAAACTGAGTAAATTTAACTTGAAATTAGCTATATTTAAGACTTGTTTCAAAACACTCTGTATAAAATAATCCAGTTCTATTACCACTATTCGTTAGCTTAGTATCTTATGTCTGTATTTTGAAATCATTGTAAACCTACCTAAATTATGTTAATTTAATTAGGGGTCTGCATCATTCTCTAATTTCATAAAAAAAATTAATTTCTGGGCAACCCTGCAGTATTTGTTATTAAAATTCTAAAAACTGAAATAAAATGCATACAAGAGTAAAGTTACTTTTATATTTGATAAACCTCGTATACAATTGATAAAATTTGATATTAGATGATCATATTATAGGTTTTAGACCAGGCCTGCACAACTGAGATGTTCAAAGGGCCAGTTCAAAAACCGTAAGTGTGCGAGGGCTTATAAATTTATAAAGCAGATCGAGGGGTCTGTTCATATACTAAAAAAGAAAAAAATATACTAAAAAACAAAAAAAACAAAAAAAAACAAAAAAAAACAAAAAAAAACAAAGAAAAACAAAGAAAAACAAAGAAAAACAAAGAAAAACAAAGAAAAACAAAGAAAAACAAAGAAAAACAAAGAAAAACAAAGAAAAACAAAGAAAAACAAAGAAAAACAAAGAAAAACAAAGAAAAACAAAGAAAAACAAAGAAAAACAAAGAAAAACAAAGAAAAACAAAGACAAACAAAGAAAAACAAAGAAAAACAAAGAAAAACAAAGAAAAACAAAGAAAAACAAAGAAAAACAAAGAAAAACAAAGAAAAACAAAGAAAAACAAAGAAAAACAAAGAAAAACAAAGAAAAACAAAGAAAAACAAAGAAAAACAAAGAAAAACAAAGAAAAACAAAGAAAAACAAAGAAAAACAAAGAAAAATAAAGAAAAATAAAGAAAAACAAAGAAAAACAAAGAAAAACAAAGAAAAACAAAGAAAAACAAAGAAAAACAAAGAAAAACAAAGAAAAACAAAGAAAAACAAAGAAAAACAAAGAAAAACAAAGAAAAACAAAGAAAAACAAAGAAAAACAAAGAAAAACAAAGAAAAACAAAGAAAAACAAAGAAAAACAAAGAAAAACAAAGAAAAACAAAGAAAAACAAAGAAAAACAAAGAAAAACAAAGAAAAACAAAGAAAAACAAAGAAAAACAAAGAAAAACAAAGAAAAACAAAGAAAAACAAAGAAAAACAAAGAAAAACAAAGAAAAACAAAGAAAAACAAAGAAAAACAAAGAAAAACAAAGAAAAACAAAGAAAAACAAAGAAAAACAAAGAAAAACAAAGAAAAACAAAGAAAAACAAAGAAAAACAAAGAAAAACAAAGAAAAACAAAGAAAAACAAAGAAAAACAAAGAAAAACAAAGAAAAACAAAGAAAAACAAAGAAAAACAAAGAAAAACAAAGAAAAACAAAGAAAAACAACGAAAAACAAAGAAAAACAAAGAAAAACAAAGAAAAACAAAGAAAAACAAAGAAAAACAAAGAAAAACAAAGAAAAACAAAGAAAAACAAAGAAAAACAAAGAAAAACAAAGAAAAACAAAGAAAAACAAAGAAAAACAAAGAAAAACAAAGAAAAACAAAGAAAAACAAAGAAAAACAAAGAAAAACAAAGAAAAACAAAGAAAAACAAAGAAAAACAAAGAAAAACAAAGAAAAACAAAGAAAAACAAAGAAAAACAAAGAAAAACAAAGAAAAACAAAGAAAAACAAAGAAAAACAAAGAAAAACAAAGAAAAATAAAGAAAAATAAAGAAAAACAAAGAAAAACAAAGAAAAACAAAGAAAAACAAAGAAAAACAAAGAAAAACAAAGAAAAACAAAGAAAAACAAAGAAAAACAAAGAAAAACAAAGAAAAACAAAGAAAAACAAAGAAAAACAAAGAAAAACAAAGAAAAACAAAGAAAAACAAAGAAAAACAAAGAAAAACAAAGAAAAACAAAGAAAAACAAAGAAAAACAAAGAAAAACAAAGAAAAACAAAGAAAAACAAAGAAAAATAAAGAAAAACAAAGAAAAACAAAGAAAAACAAAGAAAAACAAAGAAAAACAAAGAAAAACAAAGAAAAACAAAGAAAAACAAAGAAAAACAAAGAAAAACAAAGAAAAACAAAGAAAAACAAAGAAAAACAAAGAAAAACAAAGAAAAACAAAGAAAAACAAAGAAAAACAAAGAAAAACAAAGAAAAACAAAGAAAAACAAAGAAAAACAAAGAAAAACAAAGAAAAACAAAGAAAAACAAAGAAAAACAAAGAAAAACAAAGAAAAACAAAGAAAAACAAAGAAAAACAAAGAAAAACAAAGAAAAACAAAGAAAAACAAAAAACAGAAAAACAAAAAAAAACACACTTAAGTAAACCAATTATTTTTAACTTATCCACGTACTTACACAGTTCAACCGAAACACCAATGGCAAAGAAAGAAAGAATTTCAAGTTATTCAAAACTCCAAACCAAATATATACATACACACGCGGAGAAATTGAGAAAATACCTTTGATTTATTTTCCGACGATTGAAACGTTCGTCGATTTTTCCTGGAAAAGGAAAATTTGTATTGGTGCAAGCACCATATAAATGAGTAAAGGCCTGTTTACATATTTACGTCTTATTGAACAAATCCGAATGTGTTGAAAACGTTCTTTTTTCTTGTTGTGTTTTTTGCTTACTATTTTTATTCTTCAGTATTTTCTCAGTACAAATACGGAGAAAAGGAATAGTCCGTGGGACTATCATTAGAAGAAGGAAAATAACATGCAATATAATATTTGAACTACACTTTAATTTGTATTTTAGGAAATATAGGTACATATATAAACTACGCATTAATTTAGTGGTATCTTAATATATTTAACAAAGTAAAAGTTTATAATTTAGGGATTTGGTAATTTCTATGTATATCACTGAGTTTCATATGAACTACTGACTTAAATGGAGCTAATTTTTCAAAAATATTACTTAAATTAAAAAAAATACAGTAACTTACATTTACACTACGATATATTTGAACTACTTCATTTAATAGTTTCAAATCATCTATTTTTGTCTATCATTTCAATGTTTAATGATTATAATAAAATAAAATTTGAATAACTTGCGCAATTTATTTAACAATATTTAACCAAATTTGAAAACATGCAATTACTACTAATTTGGAGGGTTTCTTTGTGGTACATTTAAAATACTACATTTCATTTCTTTTTTTTTGTCTTTTTAGCTATTATCTACCACCTCCCGCTTAAATTTATTTTATTTTATCAATAATATTTCTATTATTTAACATTTAAAAAATACTGTTGTTCTAGTATTTTAGATGTGTTACATTTAAAATATAGTAAAATTGATCAAATACGAGTACGTGGCTTAGGTACTATTTCGAAAGAAAAACCCATTGCATTTCAATCTGAAAAGGAAACTGGAATAGCGCAGTTTTTCCTGGGAAGGCAATCAATTTCGAGTGCAACGTACACAAACATTTGAAAAGTGGCAAAGCACCATTTCGGTAGGTACCTTTTTATTATGTACGTCATAATGTTTTCTCTGGGAAAAACTTAAAAATCGGATAATTTTAAACGATACTACATTTCAATTACTTCAAAATAGTTTACAACTTTTGTCTTTTTTACTTTTCTGTATCTAGTAAGGAAAGTATAGGAATCATGATTTTTTTCGACTTCGAGTTTTTGACGGATCATTAGGGTGTCTACATGCCGAAGATTCCTCTATAATCGATGACAAATATGCGATGGTTAGGTGGATGTCAATCAATAAATGTATGGTGCGATAGTACGAGGATGTGCTAATCTTTGGTATGTGCACTAGAGTGGAGCGAGATTTAAAAATTGGTACGCCTGATAAATAGAAAGTTGCGTAAGGCAAAAATATCTAATTTACCAAAAAATTAATTTTTTAGCTCAAGTGGTTTCACTGCCCCACCTCTTTTTTTCTATTTCCGCGAATATTGCCCTTGGGACGGTGGAAACACTAATGCAATGGTATATTTTTTTTTATTATAAAAAAATATTATTTACGCAAATTCATTATTAGTATGTGACGTGACATTTCCCTTTTAAAAATGATGAGAATCGGTAATATGAAAGATAGTGGGATACCGGTAATAATGATATGATACTTTCAACTAGATTACAGTTCAAGGTAAACACCAACAACAACGATACGATCCGTTAATGCCCTTTTGTTTTTGATGGCAATTCTTTCGTTGGAAATGACAGCTAGATGACAGTTCACGCTGAATTCCGTTTGTCCCGTTTGAATCGAACCAGTAATATCCGAGAAACACGCTAAGGCCCTTCTGGCTTTTAGTTCTACGCATCATTTTTCTGTTCGACGTTAATCAATACTGAGTTATCTACATAATGCCGTTTTTCCCGTTTGAATCGGACCAACAATAACATATATTAGTTTTAGGCCCTTTTGACCTGTCACTGCGCATGATCTTAACATTCCATATATAGTCACACGTATTATATATCATTTCTTGCGTCAGCGAGCCCCATTGGGGACTTCTCGATGTAGAAATCCGCATACTAGTACGGTGCAAAGTCACACGTTTTTTATTTCACATGCGTCACTGCAGTTCGTTCCATTCCTAATAAGGTAACACATGTTTCATTTCTTATGTCAGCGAGGAAAACCGTCTTCTATTTACTTTGTAATTTTTCTTAATTTCACCATTCCATAAAAGGCATCTACATTTAGAAAATCGCACTCCAGCACACGTCATACGTGTTATATTTGGAGACATGTAGAGGACATGTGCCATATATGGAATATGTTCCTATGGAATACCCTAAAATTTAATAAACCAAGAGCGGCAACACCGCCACAACATCACCAATACCATGTTACGCCAAGACGAGAGTGCTGGCAGTCGTTTATGAACCGTTTAACGTAACTGTTGTTATTTCGCAGTTCGATCGGTTTTTACGCGGCATCGTAAATTATTTAAGGTATGTATTCGAACTTTTGATATATCCAGTTAGAATAAACACAGTAATATCCTATTCTGTCTTGTATGTTTATATAACTTTAGCTTAGGTTTCTTATATTGAAATCTAAGATTAGCGTGTTACCACGTAACTTTGGTAAACGAAAAGAAAAATGGCCGGGTGTACCTTATATGGAATAGCACGCTGTTCCTATGTTAGAATATTCCATATTAGGAACACTTCGCTTTTTTTTTATAGAATTTCATGAGAAAACTGCAAAAGCTTTCTGTTAAAATAATCCAAATATTAATTCCTAGCCTTCTCTACAGAAAAATATCATGGGTTGTAAAGAGTGGAGGAAACAAGACATGGTTTGTGCAATCGAAGCTGTGCGGAGTCGCGAGATGGGGTACAAAAAAGCCGCAGATACATTTAATGTTCCACGCACGACATTATTCCGTCTTTCAACTAAGTCAAATGCAACACCAGCCCAGGCTGTTGAAACAAAATTAGGAAGATCCGCGGTCTTACCACAAAAGTTAGAAGATTAGTTGGTAGAGTATCTGCTTTTGATGGAAAAAAAGTTTTATGGATTAACACGAAGTGATATTAAAAGGATGGCATATCAGCTGGCTACCTTAAATAGATTACCAAACCCATTTTCCAAAAATAATGAAAGCGCTGGAAGAAAATGGTTGAATTTATTCCTAAAGCGACACAAAGACAGAATTTCTGTCAGGAAGCCAACTGGGACGTCCATCCATAGAGCCAAAGGCTTTAATAAAGAAATCGTGACCCTCTTTTTTGATATTTTAGAGACAGCATTTGAAAATCACAAATATCCAGCTGACAGAGTATTTAACGTGGACGAGACTGGCTTATCTATTGTTCAGTCGAAAGTCCAATATGTTCTGGCGCTTAGGGGCACGAAGCAGGTAGGAGCTTTAACATCTGCGGAAGGAGGTTCCTTAGTTACGGCAGTTTTGTGTATGAGTGCTGGAGGAAGTTTTGTTCCACCTTTTCTAATTTCCCCAGAAAAAATACCAATGTTCTACTGGGAAAGGGTGCTCCTCCTGGGACAAAAATTGTTTGTCATCCAAGCGGGTGGATTCAAACCAACATTTTTACTCAGTGGTTTCTACATTTTATTGAAAAGGTGAAACCACCACAGAACGATCCTGTGTTGCTAGTTTTGGACGGACACCATACGCATTTCCGCAATTTGGAAATGATAAAGTTGGCAAGGCATAATTTTGTTGAAATAGTGTGCTTGCCCCCTCATTCTACACACCACATGCAACCTTTAGATAAAACGATAATGGGACCTTTGAAAGCCCATTATAGTGAGGAGTTGAGATTATTTTTGAGATCGAATCAAAGGGCACTCACACATTTTGACATAGCTGAACTATTTGAAAAGGCGTATCTAAATGTGCAAACTGGGGTAATTGCCGTTAACGGTTTTAAAAAAACAGGAATATTTCCCCCAAATCGTCATGTCTTCACAGACAGCGATTTCCTTGCAGCAGCACAAGAAAATATTGAGGAAGGGGAAGCCACAGCAGACAAAAATATTGCTGAAAATAATGTAGCAGCAAGGGAATTTATTGGACCCGAAAATATTTCACCGGTGCCAACTTTTAAAGAAAATAAAGGGCCTCGAAGAGGAAAGGCACCTGGAAAGGCAGCAATTATAACCTCATCTCCATATAAAGATGAGTTAGAAACTTCAATAAATGCAGTCTCTTCAAAAGAAGCTAAAACAGTGAAGCGTAAAGTGTTAGCGGAATTATCAGTTGACCTAAATCGACCATCCTGTAGTAGCATCCATTTCCGCAAAACCAATGCTTCAAAGAAGAAGGCGATTATTCAAGATTCTTCTTCAGAATCAGAGTCCGCGAGTTTCAAAGACAATTCTTCTGAGGAGTTTTTGGATGATAGAAAAGGGGAGAAGTAGATAGAATGCGTTGTCTGCAAAGAGTGGTGCCATATCGATTGTTCGGGATGTGAAACTGATATTTTCATTTGTGAATTTTGTAAAGAACATTAGTTTGTTTTGCCAATATGTATTTCATTAAAAAATACATTACCTTTATTTTATTTTTTATAGGTAGGTTTACTTTTACTTGTTCAAAGTCTAAACTAAATTAAACATCGTTTCTTAAAGGAATTCATATATGTTTAGTAAAGTTAAAAAATGTTTTGAAATTTATATTGTTTTATTCTTACCCTATTCCATATTATGTACATATTCCACATTAGGTACAACATTCCCCTTTTTCAAAGATTATTTTTTGAGGATGCCGGTATACAAATGTTCTCATTTCTAATATCAAAACCCGATAAATAAAATACTAATGTATGTTTATGAATAAAAGTAGAAACTTCTTTAAAAAAAAACAAAAAATACAAGGCAAAAACAAAATGGTATTCCATATTTGGTACTTCTCCTCTATTTTTTATTTTATTGACTTATGTATTTATTTAGTTAGTTACACTGTTTTACAGGCGAACCCAATTACAAAACAGGTTACAAACTTACATTTTATATAAAGTTAACAGGTCAACAAATGAAACATTAGAAAAAATAAAAATATACAAATTCTCTAAGAAAAATTAAAAACTTAATTACAACATACATCTTGGGATGACATCTTTGAAACTAATGACCCGGAATATGTATCAAAAAATCTAAACTAACACCTTGGATGACTAACGAGTTAGTTAAAACAATAAATACAAAAAATAATTTACACAAGCAAATTAAAAAATATCCTCAAAATTTTAAATATGAGTATAAATATTACAGAAACAAAATAACAAACTCAATTAAAAAATCAAAATTTAATTATTATCAAAATTTGATTAACAGTAATAAAAATAATTCACAACAACTCTGGAAAATAATTAACAATCTTTCTAATGATGTTAATAGGACAAATAGCGAAATAAAATCTATATATAGTGACAATGACCAAGGACTCTTAGTATCGGATCCTAAACTTATTGCTAATCAATTTAACAAAATCTTCTCAGAAACTGGAGAAAAATTAGCTAATAAAATTATACAACCTCCCAATTACCTGCCCCCAAGAATTTCTGTTCCAAATAGTTTTGTATTATATCCAACTAATAAAAATGAAATAAAAAATATAATTAATAATATAAAAACTAAAAAATTACCGGGAATTGAACAAATTACATCTATTATTTTACATCTATTATTTTTAGTTTTCCAGATATATTTTTAAAACCGATATTAAGTCCAATTAAAAATACAGGCAGTCAAATACAGCAGATTCAACAAGCTTTCCTGTCAAATTTTGTAAAATGGACTTAATTTATCAAGAAGACTTATCTAATACATTTTTAACTACTTGAAATAAAAGCTTCAACTTCAACATGTATTATAAACTTTAAAAAAATTCGGATTACTATTATTCGAAGATATAATAAACTTTCTAACCCAAAAAACGAACCGTAGAGGAGATCTCGGAAAACTTCCAAGACCGCTTTTCCTTTTGACGTAAAGCTCCCGAAAATCCCCGTTCCGGCCGAATCCAGTGGAAAAACAACAAACCCGATTTATCGCCACCGATCTGACCGAATACAAGCCGAAAATGCAGTCCGTTATGCTTTCCGGGATTTGGGGATGTCTGGAATGGCGGGTAATAGACCGGACGGTCATTTCTGATAACGAAAAAACAACTGCGGAAAGCCGGGAAAACGTATTGACATGTTAGATGGGTGAGATGCATCAGGACGACGTGATATAATAGATCGGGGAGTGGATTTTCGTTGACAATATGCATAGGGAGGGAAGTTTTATTGCTTATTGGTTATACTATGTATATACAAACCCATTTTTGTTCTATCTGTCGAAGGTCTTTGAAATACTACTGTATAAGAGAATATATCCTTGTATTTAAAACCAATAATCAAAAATTCAGTATAGATTTAGTTTCTAATCGCTTCATCGTAAGCAATTAATTATAAACTCAATCTAAAGCCCTAGATCAGTGGTCGCCAACCTCTCAATGTGTTGAGCTACTTTGTTAATTTTGGAATAAACAGCGAGCTACCCACACGGAAGCCACGTAACGCAACGTAAATGAAATAATTCACAGTTAATTTATCATTATATGTATTTATTTTACTATTTAACTGGTAATACATAATACATAGGTACTAATAATAAACTAATAACAAAATAACTAATATTACTAATACGTACTTGTTCATAGCTACATTCCTACCTGCCAAACGAAGGTGTTTGAAAAATAAACACAAACTTTTATTCAGCCACAACGGCATGTCACGTAAGATTTAAAAATAGTTAGTAATAACAACAAAAAAGTAACGCACTATCATGAACATAAACATTGAAAAATAAAAAAGCACGTTCAATGAGAAGGCTGACACTCAGATTCATCGATAATTTTTTTAATGTTTGATACAACCATTCGAATACAATTATCCAAATGTTCATCTGTAAGTCGATTGCGATATTTGTTCTTAATAAACTTCATATTGGAAAAAGAAGATTCACACAAATAGGTTGAACTGAATAATGCTTTCACTTTCAAGGCAGCACGGCATAGAACTGAATATTTGTCTTTACTTACAATAGGCCAGATACATTTGGTACTTGAGACTAACGATTTTAAGGCTAAATCATTTTGAAACTCAATTATTTCCATTTCTGTTGCAGCGATATCTTCGCCAAAGTTCTGCATAACACAAGTTGCAAACTGTTGGATATCAATTTCCATAAAGGGTGAAACAACAAACTGTGCTACTAAAGCCATTTCGTTGAAATCCTTAAAACGATTTTTGAAGTTATTCTTCAGGGTAGAAACTATTTCTACATGATATTTGCTGTCATAGGGTTCTAATGGATTTTGAGATATTTTTTCTGAAAGAATAGGAAAATGCTTGGCATCGCTGTTAATTAGGTTTTGTTCCCAAAACTCCAGCTTTTTGATAAATGCTTTTATATCAGAAATAATTTCCGCTAGTTCTTTGTCTCTCCCCTGAAGCTGCAAATTAAGTTCGTTTAATTTCTCTACAATGTCCACGAGAAAACCAAAATCTCTAAGCCAGATTGAATTTTCTAGTTCCGGAGTCGGTTCATCGCGTTGTTTGAAAAATTGAACTATGCCAGATAGGACATCATTAAAACGTTTAAGCACCCGTCCTCTACTTAACCATCGGACTTCAGAGTGAAGGAGTAGGTCCCCCGTATTGACAGTCAACTTCATCGGCCAAGGTTTTGAATAATCTTTTTTGTAACGATTGAGCTCTAATCTTGTTCACAATTTTTACCACCAGTTTCATAACGTTGTTTAGTTTCAGGAAATTTCCACATAATGCTTGCTGATGGATAATGCAGTGGTAACAGAGAAATTGCGGAAAAGTTTCATCTTTACGACATAACGCCACCAGACCCTTATCACAACCCACCATAGCTGGAGCGCCATCGGTTGTCAAGTCTACCATTTTTGATATTGGAATTATCTCGGAAGAAATAATATTTTTTAAATGAGAAAACAACTCCTGTCCAGTAGTGTGTCCTTTCAGTGGAATAAACTTCAAAAGATCTTCTTTAATCGTAAAATCACTAAAAACCATCCTGACGAACACAGCCATCTGGGCAGTGTCAACGACATCTGTTGCTTCATCCAGTTGAAGTGAAAAATAAACACAGTTATCTAAGTCAGTTCTTAACTGTAAAAAAATATCATTGCTCATTACTTCTACACGTCTCATCACTGTATTAGTAGAAAGTTGCATAGATTTTATAGCTGAAACTATCTCGTCTTTATTTTTAAAGTTGGCAAATAACGTATCAGCAGCTTCTAAAAACGCCTGTTTTATCATTTCCCCGTCTTCATAAGGTTTCTTTTTTTTGTGCAATTATCTGGGACACACGTTACGATGCTTCAGTTGCAGCCTTATTTTTGTCGACTGTTCTTAAAAATATTGATTGTTCTCCAATTAACTGCTTTTTTAACTGTTTCAGTTTCTCCTTTCTGGCGGCAGAATGTAGTGGGAATGATTTTTCAAAATTAGATTGTACAGTTTTATGATGTCTCTTATCTTTAACTTCTGTAAAAAAGTATTGTTCTTCCCATTCCGAATGAAAGTGGTATGTCTTTACCTTCTTACAACTGCTTGCCATAATATTATTTTTTGTTGTTCTCTACTAACCCAACCGTTGGACGTTGGTTACGCGTTCAGTTTTAAACTAAGCGCAATGTCGCCGCGCCGTGCGTATTTATCCCGTTCAAAGCAATCCTGATCGTTCTCGAACACTAACGCGCTGGTCCGGCTGGTCGGTTCTAGCCGATTCTAGCTTGATGGCGTCAGCGGCAGATCGCTCACCGCAACGTTGCCGCTGTTTATGTTTAATATTATGACAATTAGATTTTTTTGTGGAATTTTCGGAAGCTTCTCTGATTTTTGCAGTTTGTATTTTTTAAATTAAAATCGTTGTGAGAGCTACCAGAATTTCCTCCGCGAGCTACCGGTAGCTCGCGATCGACAGGTTGGCGACCACTGCTCTAGATTGTAGATAATAGATTTTTCTAAAGCTTTGACAGGAGTTTTAATGGATTTATCCTGGTTTTATATTAATGAATAGTTACCTTAAGAGACCTAGTCACTAATGTTAATTTTAATTTTTTTTTTTTATATAATATTCATTAATTAACAAAAATCGGCCATAAATTCATTAAATACACTAATTCATTTTATAACTTATTTATTTGTACCTAATACTATTTAAATCTCCCCCAATTTATCTTTACACAACAATATCTCGACTTCAACTAACTCAAATGGTAAAACAATCCTATTTATATACCCAAATGTGTACGCTCTTCAAATTCCTGACGTAATGTTGAATATTGTACTACCATTCAAGAAATCTTACAGGATTTTAATATTGATACGTTTTATATTAAATATTGAGTGCACCAGAAGATGGAAAAATATGTGACAATATGTAAATATGAAACATATGTACTGCTTGTGCGTAAATTATAAACCAAAAAACTTTTTATTTATAGAAAATAAGTACATCAACCAGGGATGAAACTTAAAACCTTCGGGCTGTAACCGCTCTTATGAGTTGAGCTATCGAGGAACGTGGCCTTCGACATCTGAACTAGTAGATTTAAAATTAATTACATTCCGACTCTCGTCGGCGCAAATACAAATTCTAATCTCAACCCAACTCTCTCAATTCTTCTTAAAGCCACGCTTGTGACATCGTGAAGAAAGGACGACAATGTAATTGTACTAGAATAAATTTCTAAGATCCTTCATTCATCAGCGTTAAGTTTTCGAATACAGTCTGCAATAAACGTGAAAATGAAATGAAAGAAAGTGAACCAAGAAATTTATTGTAGCACAATTGGATTGTCGTCCTTTTCATATGATGTCCCAAATATGGTTTTAAGAGTAATTGAGGAATTTAAGATTAGAATATGTGTTTGCGCCAACAGATATTGGAATATGATTGACTTCAGCTTTAGGAGTTCGGATATGGAAAGCCATGTGCCTTGACATTTTAACTGAAAAGAGCATGGACGGCTACGGTCCAAAGGTTTCAGGTTAGATCCGTGGTAGAAGCACTTATTTTTCTTTGATTTGTTTTCACTTTGGGGTGTCTTTTTCATAATTTCGTAGGTGTAATTGTGGATTATTCATTCTTATATTTCCAAAATTGCATTTTTTTACACTGACCAATATAGTGCATTTTTTTACACTGACCAATATAGTGCATTCAGTATCTTCTACACTCCACCCAAACCTCTAGATTCCTTATCATAGGCGTTCTATAAAGTGGAATATGAGGTGACGACTTATTTGATCAAATATTCTAGGTAATCGGAAAAGTGAGACCCCAAGAGGCCTAAATAAGGCAGAGCAGGACCACATTAGTCGAAAATGGGCCTCAATATATTTATAAATGTAAAAAAATTGTTTTTATTTCCAATCTATTTTTTATGCCAGGATCTACATCCGAACTATTACGGTTCAATAAAATATTTTTTATGAAACCAAAAACATTTTTGAAAATAATTTGTCAAAAAAGTTCAAATTGAACAATACACAGGGTGTCCTTTAAAATGTGTCCCAAAATTCTCAGGCAGATTCCTTAACCAAAAAATGGAAAAAAAGTTCCTATAGACCTATGTCCTAAAGTGCCCCCTAAGCGAGCAACAGCCTCTCGAAATCATTTTTTTTATTTTGATTTTTTGAATTTTCTTAAAAATGGAAACAAATAAAAGAACCAAATTTTGGCTGTTAAATATGATCAATAATAGTGACCTTTTGACACCTTCAAAAAGAAATTATTTTGTCAGGGGTGTACTTGGGAATTTTTTGAAAATTTTGATTATTCATAACTTTTTTGTGTTTTTGGTAATGACTTATCCATATTTTTTTTTACATTCTACATTGAAAACTACGTCAAAAAGGAATACTTGTTTGATCTCGATTGGAGCAGCCGTTTCCGAGAAAACATCATCCAAAGATATTCGTCCACTTTAGCTTAATTTTCAATTTTCCTAAATTACCTCGGTGAATCTCGTAAATAAAAATAACTTTTTTAGCTCTCTCTAAATAATTGTAGTTCAAATGTCGTGGTGGGACTATTTTTATTTAATAATAAGAAACGGTTTAAAAAAATATTTATTCTAAAAAAACAAATCAAAAAAAATTAAAGCAGATGCTCAATGTGGCGACCATTGGTTTCCACACACAAGCGCAACCGTCGCATCATAGACTGTCTTACACGAAAAAATACTTCAGGATTATTCCTAAGAACTTCGCAATGACGAAAAACTCGTTCTTCCAATTCTTCAACTGTTTCAACAGGACTGGAATAAACCAATGATTTTAAATAACCCCAAACAAAAAAATCCATTGGATTTAGATCTGGTGAACGAGGTGGCCAGTTAACAGGACAACCTCTGCCAATTACTCTACCCTCAAATCTTTCGTTAAGGTGCTGTCTAGCTTCAAGGCTGTAATGTGGTGGAGCTCCATCATGCATAAACCACATGTTATGTCTGATTTGAATCGGAATATTATCAAGAAGCTCATGTAAGTTATTTTCCAAAAAAAGCCTGTATGCTGCTCCATTTAACCTATTCGGCAAAACAAATGGTCCAATAAGGTAATTATCAATAACTCCAGCCCAGACGTTTATTGAAAATTTATCCTGGTGGTGACGTTCAACAACCGCGTGAGGGTTATCTTCAGCCCATTCATGCATATTTCGAAAATTTATTATACCATCTCTAGTGAAACCAGCTTCATCGGTAAATAGCACTTTATTAAGAAACGTTGCATCTTGATTACATCTTCCAAGAAACCATTCAGAAAAGATAACTCGCGGCTCATAATCAGTAGCTTTAAGTGCCTGAACTTTTTGAATGTGGTAAGGGTACAATTGTTGTTCACGCAAAACTTTCCATACCGTGTTACGTCCGACTCCCACTTCTGAAATTAAATGAGAGAATCTGTGTAGTGAATAGTTAAGAAAGAGAATCCATTGATTTGGGAAATCAGATTTTTTCTGCATAACGCAACTCTTTTCGATACGAAAAGTCGTGAAATGTAACAGAAGCAATAACAAGTAAAAAAACTAGTTTTATACGATAAGGTACGGGGTAGCTAAAATAATAAATAAGTAATTACTTACCATTTGCTATTTTTCTGGTACTTGTCGATGGGGTTTCAGCTACCCTATCCAAAATTGCTTCTTCCAAAGCAGGAGTTCTCACATAATTTTGTCTTCCACTGTTACTAGAGTTTTTCTTAAATGTACCAGTTTCCCGAAGTCTATCGTCAATTCTAGAAAACGTCTTAGCGCATGGAAGATGCCTATTTGGAAAGCGCTCCTGATAAAGTCTGCGAGCTTCATTGGCATTTCCAGAAGCGAGTCCAAAACATAAGTGCATGTCCGTCATTTCGCTGAATGTGTAATCATTATTGTAGTTATTGTGAGCCATTTTAAACAAAATAATAACAATACAACGAATCGCACCAGAACACTTTTAGAAATAATGTTTAACTGAAGAAACATTTTTATCAGTGAGCGAAAAAAATTATCCATGAAACACAAAAACGCCAAAAAAATACATATTTTTACTTTTTTATTCTAAACAGCTAAATACAAACCTTATGGTCTTCATAATAAATAAATGGGAACTAAATTTTTAAATTTTATTTAGAGAGCTAAAAATAGTATACAGGGTGATTGATTAGTGTGAGGAAGCTCTGTAGATCTGTTATAATAAAAGTAGGCCGCTTTAAGCTTCACATTTTAAAATTAGTTACGATGTGACAGGGTGTTTCATAAGGCCGTGCCAAATCAAAGTTATGTTTTTTAAATGGAACACCCTGTATATTTTTATATTTTTAGAATCTGTTCGATAATCTGATTTCAATGATATATCACACTTGTTATCTAATATGAATAGTAAAGGATCTACAGCTACTCAAAAATCACATTTTTTCAAATTCAGGTGGCTGTTGTAGCCAAACAGTTGGAAATCGAGGAAAACGGCTTACAGTCCCTATCCTAACTTTTTAAGGTCTATTCAGTGACATAAAATACATATTATTTGATACAGGGTGATCAAAAATCCAAAATCACATCCGATTTTTGATCACCCTGTATCAACTAATATTTTTTGCCACTGAATAGACCTTCAAAAGTAAGGATAGGGACATGTAAGCCGTGTTCCTCGATTTCCAACTTTTTGGCTACAACAGCCAAAATTGAAAATTAACCTAAACTGCACGAATATCTTTGGATGATGTTTTCTCGGAAACGGCTGCTCCAATCGAGATCAAACAAGTATTCCTTTTTGACGTAGTTTTCAATGTAGAATGTAAAAAAAAATATGGATAAGTCATTACCAAAAACACAAAAAAGTTATGAATAATCAAAATTTTCAAAAAATTCCCAAGTACACCCCTGACGAAATAATTTCTTTTTGAAGGTGTCAAAAGGTCACTATTATTGATCATATTTAACAGCCAAAATTTGGTTCTTTTATTTGTTTCCATTTTTAAGAAAATTCAAAAAATCAAAATAAAAAAAATGATTTCGAGAGGCTGTTGCTCGCTTAGGGGGCACTTCAGGACATAGGTCTATAGGAACTTTTTTTCCATTTTTTGGTTAAGGAATCTGCCTGAGAATTTGGGACACATTTTAAAGGACACCCTGTATGTAAAAAATCGTTACGAGGATGAGAAGGGGAAATTTTTGATAAAGAATGTCATTTTTATTGACTAGATCATTTTTCGGGACTATAGTCTATTTTTATGTATGAGAGAGTAATAAAACAGCATTTTTAATGCAAAACTTAGTACGGCCATTTTAAATATTTTTACAGAATAATCTAAATATTTCCTAAAATTGTAATAAATGTACCTGAGCTATTACAGGTTTTGGGTCTTTTATTGGTCCTTTATAAACATAAGCTGTACAGAACAATAGAAAAAGGTTTGGACAGGCCAAAAGCCCTGTGTATTAAAGATTACATAGCCGTATCTGAAGATTATTTTCAATAAGTACCTATTTGCCAATTTTGTTTAGTTTTAATTCCAAGAATTTCTTACAGTAATCGAATTATAAGTAGATAAATACCTTCCCAACAAATTTCACCGAAAATGCGATCATAGGTTTTCCATTTAGTAAGGAGGTCCAAGTTCTGTATTCTTGACAGTTTACTAAATGTCGTTTAGTTGCAACTTGCAAGGTCCAGTATGAATTCTGGTATGATCATGGAAAATTTGGAAGGGCCACGTAAACGACAAAAAAATCGGTCCTTTATCAGTTAATGAAAAAACATTAATATTTAATTGTTTTAAATCATTTACAGACAAACATTTATGTAAAAGTGTTGATGACACAGTGGAATTAGTTAGTAGTACGCTTGGTGTTGGGAAATTTACGATTTACAGAGTTGTTAAAGAAGAGAAATGTGGCGAGTTTCAAACAGCACGTAAAGCTCCAGGAAAACCAAAATTTCCATTAGAAAATCTTTTGAAAGAAAGATTTCGAAGGAAAGTGCATGCGTTCTTCTTGAGAAAAGAATTTCCGACAGTAGACAAAGTTCTTGCCACGGTTCGAGATGATAAGGATTACCCTGAAATGAGTCGAAGCACACTATGGAAACTTTAGGTTTTCTATTTTAATAGAAAGAAGCGATATTATAGTATGGAGAAGAAATTACCTAAGGACTATAAAATAAATGAGAAACCAAAGAAGAAATATATTTTATTTAGATGAAACATGGATCAACAAGGGACATAAACCAAATAAATTTTGGCAAGATGAAACTGTTACAAGTCGAAGACAGGCTTTTTTAAATAATTTATCTACTGGTTTAAATCCACCATCAGGAAAGGGGCACAGACTAATAATAGTACACATCGGTAGTTCAAACAGTTTGGTTAAAGGTGGTTTATTGACTTTTGGATCTACTCGTACCGGTGACTACCATGAGGACATGAATGCTGATGTCTTTAAAGAGTGGTTCGAACAAATTATAGATTTTCTTCCTCAGAACTGTATAATAGTAATGGATAATGCAAGTTATCACTCGAGACTTATAGAAAAAATGCCCACAACCAAGTGGTTAAAAAAGATTTACAGAATTGGCTAAATTCAAAGAATATTAAGTTCCATCCCGGTTCTGTGAGAAAAGAACTGTATCATTTGTGTTCCCTTCATAAAGAAAAATTCAAAAAATATGAAATTGATGAAATTGCAAAAAATCGTGGGATGACGGTGGTTAGATCACCACCATATCATTGCGAAGTAAACCCGATTGAATTGATATGGGCACAGATAAAGGGAGAAGTTTCAAGAAAAAATAATTCTTTTAAAATGAGTGATGTTAAACAGTTGTTTTTGGAGGCTGTAAATAATGTGAAGCCTGAAAACTGGGAAAATGCAGTAAATCATACGATTAAAGAAGAAGAGAAAATGTGGAAGTTGGACAATATTACTGATGAAATGATCGAGCCACTCATTGTAAATATTGGTTGCGACAGTTCATCTTCTGATTTCGATTCTGATTTGGATTTGTAGGTAAGAAGTAGTTTTTATATTAAAATTATTATTTATGAACGTAACGTTGTTTAAAAGTCGAAATTTAAACCCTTATACCTACATAATCCGTTTGACACAATATTCTTAACATACCTTGTGGAAAAATAAAACATTTTAGAAAAAATTGCACTTTTTTACCTTTAGCTGTTTAGAAGTTATAAGCAGGTTAATTAGGTGAAAATATAAGTGTATACTCGAGGAATAACTTCAAAAAATATTTTAACTGTCTACTAAAAGAAGGGCTAAGCCTATGGATTACGAACGCTTTATTATTTTAATACTCTCTCATACATAAAAATAGACTTTAGATATAGCGTAAATATTTTTTTAGTGGGTAAAAAAAAGTGGTACCTTGTTCCTAGTCAGTATGACCCTCTACTTGGTAAATTCTCCACCTGGTGTAAATCCAATTCGAAATTATACCAAATAAATTTTCCAATATACGACAATTTTTCAATTTATATAAAATCCTCCAAAAAACTTTTATAAACTCGCATAACTCATACAATCGGATACGGCGATATTCCCCTCTCCTGCAAGCAAAAAATCTCCATAATTTTCGAACTGTCAAAACAAAAATTCCTTAATGCAATTGTTTATAATACAAATAATGAAAAGGGAATTTATCATTCGACATAAATCATTCGGTGTGCTACTCCTACGTACCCCTGTCGCATTAAGTTGCCCATGATTCATCTTTCCATCGTACGTATACACGTACGTGAATCCAGACTGCGTTGAGTTGTCTTATAGGGTGATTCTTGCAGCACCAATAATTCTATTTCTGTAAAGATGGCTTCGATGCACAATTCAGTACTTTTGATTCGCCTTATTGATTGTATATTGCCACAAATCCCAAAAATATTAATAATTTTTCTTAGTTTTTTTAAAGTAAATTAAAAAAAATCATTTTATTTTTAATTCAGCATTTTATTTAGTCAAAACATACCTAATTAAACAAATTTAAAAACGATTACAAAATACTGCCGAGTTGCTAATATACGTAGGAAATTATAACGAAATTATATTGCTTAATTAAAATGCCAGGTCATCAACCACGTAAGTTTGGTTAAACTATGAAAATTTTGCAAGTCGGCAATATTTGTTGTTAGTTGTAAACTTGATAGCGAAGAAAATAGACCCGAAAAGAGACTCCACTTAGCTATTTTTTGTATAATTTAAAATTCCTTACAAACTACAAAAATTTCGTTGTGTCTTTTGGGAAGAGTGTGACGTTTCTCGAGTCTACGAAATGTGGTAAATGTACCAAAACATTTAACAATATTGTCAAATTAATGAGGTGTGGTTGAGTTTAAATAAATTATACATTTTTTATATTTTGTATTTTCTTTCGAAGGCGAAACTGGTACAAAAACACGACTTCGTGACAATATTAATTTACCTAAGGTTTGCCCTTTGTAGATCCAAGTTTCTTATATTAGGCCTACGTCTATGTCCTCCCTGATACAAGAAACTTATAGAACACAAAAAAAGGACTTGTACAACCTTGTACAAGAGACTGAGGTGACAGAAATACAATAGGACATTAGGCTTCAGGGTTTTCGGAGACCAAGAGAGACGAACCCAGAAAAACAATGTCCTCCCTGATGATGGTATGTGCAAGATTAAGGTCTGTGAACTTGGCACCACAACATTGCAAAAAAGGATCAAAAATGTGTGAGAGGTTTGCCCATCGTTTGCCCATTATTGCCCATAAAATAACTTTTTTTTGTCCACCCTCCGTTTTCACAATATATCGAAAATACCCCTATGGGACGAGGATTTTTTTTTTAATGGGCAATCCTCAGAATACATTTCTTAGCAACTCCTTATACTTACTTATGAAAACTTAAATTAGATATTTTCTTACGCTCTTTCACTGAAGAGTTTTTACAATTAATTTTGGCATACTTAGTCATGATTTTTATACAAATTAATAAAAAAAAAAACACTTATTAAGATAGAAATAACGTCGAAATATTTAAATTTGAACAAAGTTGTGACAGCTCTTTGACAACTATGACATGACCACTAAGAGAGGGGCAAGGGGTGTTGTTTTTTTTTTGGCATGTCATCTCCATAGTATTCAACCTCATTGTTTCGATATAACTGGTTTACTGAAAGGTAGCTATGTTGAATGAGGAGGAAATCAGGACCATATTTAAAAATAGTACTTAAATAATTCAAACTAGTTAAATTGATAAAAATTAGTAAATAGTAATTTTTATTTTTAATTCAATAGTAGGAAACAAAAGTCTAGGTAGGAAAACAACTCAACTCAATAATAAACGAATTAAATAAAATAACTACAAAGATTCGATGCTATTATACTGTCTGTTATACTCATTTTTTCCACGTACCGTACACTTTGGAACTCCATTTTATATGAATGTACGTTCTACACGAGCTAGTACAGTTTTTAAAGTTGCGAGTTTCCGTTTTATTTCGACTCGGGGTTGAAATTCATGCAAAGAAAGTTAGCGAAGTTAAAAGGAAGTTTTAAAGTTCGTTTCCGCGAGAAGGTACACCTTTGACAGAACTCAGTTTCTTGTAAATTATCCAGCGAAAATGACACGGATTGTCTGAGAATCTGCAGAGAAATCTAGACATTGTTTGGTAGGTTTAACGATTCAGTATGTTTGATAGTTAATAACAATATGAAACAAAGAAAAGTCACATAAAGCAGTAATTTGAAACTATATATAGCAAACCACAGTATAACTATATACAGAAGGTACAAGTAGTGATTGATTTAATCGAATGCTTTGCTGAGATCACAGAAGATCCACTAATATAGTACTTCCAAAAATCGTTAGGAGGTAGCGCCACCTGTCAGTAGTGATAATGTAAACTCGGATAAGTGGTCTGCGTCTCGGTTAATCGATCCAAGATGGCAACCATTGTTTACTTGACCGAGTATAGGTACACGTTAAAGAGAAAAATACCAAAAGGGCATTAGAGTACATCTTTCCATTGTTATTGATACGATTTAAATGGAAAAAAGGAACCGTGAAGTAGACGTGATGTAGGCTAACGCTGAAGAGAAAAATCGTGATCAGTAACAAAGCCAAGAGGATCTAAGACTATATTTTCATTCTTATTGTTCCGATTCCAACGGAAAAAACGGCACTATGAGGGAGACGTGATGTAGATTAACCTTGAAGAAAAAAATCATGCACAGTACCATCGTCATAAGGGTATTAATTAATATCTTCGTTGTTTTTGGTTCGATTTGCATGGCATTAACGTCATTATGAAGCATATGTGCCATAGACTAACGCTGAAGAGATGTGTTGCGTAGTAGCAACATTGCCAAAAGGACCTAAGCTGATATCTCAGCTATTATTGATCCGATTCGAACGGATCAAATGGCATTCAACTTAATTGTCATTTAGCTGTCTATGACAATGAAAAATCATGCGCAGTAGTATTACCAAAAGGACATTAATACATATATTCATTATTATTGCTTCGAATTATAATGAAACAAAAAGCATTGAACATGAACTGTCATTTAGCTTGAAAATGAGGTACTCGCCTGCGATTATATACTTCATTAACGATCTTCTGGTATTAGCTACGAAATGATGTAGTTAGATATCGTACGCAGGCGATAAAAACCAGTTTCACTTTGCATCACCAGACATTATTTCTCGACTTTTATCCTTATCCGAGTGAAGGGCGTCCTCGTACCGTTTTACATGATAATTCGCAACTTTATTAAAGAAATAAACATGCATAAAACGAAACGATGAGAGCGCGGCGAAATAACACTGATAATGTAGAGAACGTTGTTACCGACTTTGCTTTTTGTTGTCGTCCTCCTCCTCGTCGCCACTGAAAAACCGGGGAAAATATGTTTCAATTTTCCTCTTTTCCTCGGTTAATGCTCGACAGGGAGAAGTGGTTACGGGAAAATCGCGAAATACGGCGGCGGCGGTTCTGTTTGGGGAATGGCCCTTTATTAATCGGATTGTGAGCTAAAATTGAAACTGCAACTCTCAAATTTGTTAACTTTGTTTTTGAAAGCTTTCGCAATAGGTTTGCTATGTAGCTGCAGTAATATAATTAACATTTCTTAACAGTTTTGACTACCTATATCATATTAACGATTTTTTGACGTTCCATAACATTTATTGGCTCTTTTTTAATCAATTGTTGACATATTTTCTCTTAATATTGAGAATAGACAATGTTAATAATTAATTTAAAAGAACATTAACCAATATCATAGAATGTAAAAATAGTATACAGTAACACCAAAATATCAAAAGTCACTATAATGAAGACTAAAAACGCCTCGAAACGCCACAAAATTCCTGATACCAAGAAATGTAATTTTTCAACAGAAATCAAAAGGAATTCTGCCAGTTATAATTTTTTGTTTATTACAAAATGTAATGGCTTGTTATTAAAAATAAAAAGCAAGGAAAATGATTTATTTCGCGAAAATGTAGATATCCCTTAGGGGATTGTCGATAAAAATCACGTGAAAAGTTGAAATTAGAGCCGTCCGAAGTAATCTCTGGTTGGAAATTTGTCCGGATAGAGTTAAAGGTACGTGTTTCCTTAGTTATTCCGTTGAACTCCGGAAGTAGGTGACCGGAAGCTCTCTCGCTAACCGGAATCGACATGTCTGGCCGCCATATTGCTCGAAACTGCAACCTGGAAAATGTTGTCGACGACTCCGAGCAACCGCCTTTTTGCTTCAATCGCTATTGGAATTTTTATCTAGACGCAATTCAAATAGTTTCTCAATTGAGAAACATACAGGGTGTTCCATTAGTGTGTAATTGCTGGTTATTTCAATTTGTGTTATAGACATGCAAACTAGTTTCAAATAAAAGTTATATGGATTTAAAAAAAGTCATATTAGTGAGGCTTTATACCAGTGGTCGCCAACCTGTCGATCGCGAGCTACCGCTAGCTCCCGGAGGCAATTCTGGTAGCTCTCACAACGATTTTAATTTAAAAAATACAAACTGCAAAAATCAGAGAAGCTTCCGAAAATTCCACAAAAAAATCTAATTGTCATAATATTAAACATAAACAGCGGCAACATTGCGGTGAGCGATCTGCCGCTGACGCCATTAAGCTAGAATCGGCTTGAACCGACCAGCCGGATCAGCGCGTTAGTATTCGAGAACGATTGCTTTGAACGGGATAAATACGCACGGCGCGGCGACATTGCGCTTAGTTTAAAACTAAACGCGGTTGGGTTAGTAGAGAACAACAAAAAATAATATTATGGCAAGCAGTTGTAAGAAGGTAAAGACATACCACTTTCATTCGGAATGAGAAGAACAATACTTTTTTACAGAAGTTAAAGATAAAAATGTGTGTTTGTTATGTAATACTTCGGTCTCCGTTGCTAAAAAAAGGAAATATTGAGAGACATCATAAAACTGTACATTCTAATTTTGAAAAATCATTCCCACTACATTCTGCCGCCCGAAAGGAGAAACTGAAACAGTTAAAAAAGCAGTTAATTGGACAACAATCAATATTTTTAAGAACAGTCGACAAAAATAAGGCTGCAACTGAAGCATCGTACCGTGTGTCTCAGATAATTGCACAAAAAAAGAAACATTATGAAGACGGGGAAATGATAGAACAGGCGTTTTTAAAAGCTGCTGATTCGTTATTTGCCAATTTTAGAAATAAAGACGAGATAGTTTCAGCTATAAAATCTATGCAACTTTCTGCTAATACAGTGATGAGACGTGTAGAAGTAATAAGCAATGATATTATTTTACAGTTGAGAACTGACATAGATAACTGTGTTTATTTTTCACTTCAACTGGATGAATCAACAGATGTGGTTGACACTGCCCAGATGGTCGTGTTCGTCAAGATGGTTTTTAGTGATTTTACGATTAAAGAAGATCTTTTGAAGTTTATTCCACTGAAAGGACACACTACTGGACAGGAGTTGTTTTCTCATATAAAAAATATTATTTCTTCCGAGAAAATTCCAATATCGAAAATGGTAGGCTTAACAACCGATGGCGCTCCAACTATGGTGGGTTGTGATAAGGGTCTGGTGGCGTTATGTCGTAAAGATGAAACTTTTCCGCAATTTCTCTGTTACCACTGCATTATCCATAAAGCAAGCATTATGTGGAAATTTCCTGAAACTAAACAACGTTATGAAACTGGTGGTCAAAATTGTTAACAGGATTAGAGCTCAAGCGTTACAAAGAAGATTATTCAAAACCTTGGCCGATGAAGTTGACTGTCAATACGGGGACCTACTCCTTCACTCTGAAGTGCGATGGTTAAGTAGAGGACGGGTGCTGAAACGTTTTAATGATGTCCTATCTGGCATAGTTCAATTTTTTAAACAACGCGATGAACCGACTCCGGAACTAGAAAATTCAATATGGCTTAGAGATTTTGGTTTTCTCGTGGACATTACAGAGAAATTAAACGAACTTAATTTGCAGCTTCAGGGGAGAGACAAAGAACTAGCAGAAATGATTTCTGATATAAAAGCATTTATCAAAAAGCTGGAGTTTTGGGAACAAAACCTAATTAACAGCGATGCCAAGCATTTTCTTATTCTTTCAGAAAAAATATCTCAAAATCCATTAGAACCCTATGACAGCAAATATCATGAAGAAATAGTTTCTACCCTGAAAAATAACTTCAAAAATCATTTTAAGGATTTCAATGAAATGGCTTTAGTAGCGCAGTTTGTTGTTTCACCCTTTATGGAAATTGATATCCAACAGTTTGCAACTTGTGTTATGCAGAACTTTGGCGAAGACATCGATGCAACAGAAATGGAAGTAATTGAGTTTCAAAATGATTTAGCCTTAAAATCGTTATTCTCAAGTACCAAATGTATCTGGCTTATTGTAAGTAAAGACAAATATTGAGTTCTATGCCGTGTTGCCTTGAAAGTGAAAGCATTATACAGTTCAACCTATTTGTGTGAATCTTCTTTTTCCAATATGAAGTTTATTAAGAACAAATATCGCAATCGACTTACAGATGAACACTTGGATAATTGTATTCGAATGGCTGTATCAAATTATACTGCAAACATTAAAAAAATTATCGAAGAGTCTGAGTGTCAGCCTTCTCATTAAACGTGCTTTTTTATTTTTCAATGTTTATGTTCATGATAGTGCGTTACTTTTTTGTTGTTATTATTAACTATTTTTAAATCTTACGTGACATGCCGTTGTGGTTGGATAAAAGTTTGTGTTTATTTTTCAAACACCTTCATTTGGTAGGTAGGAATGTAGCTATGAACAAGTACGTACTAGTAATATTAGTTATTTTGTTATTAGTTTATTATTAGTACCTATGTATTATGTATTACCAGTTAAATAGTAAAATAAATACTTATAATGATAAATTAACTGTGGATTATTTCATTTACGTTGCGTTACGTGGCTTCCGTGTGGGTAGCTCGCTGCTTATTCCAAAATTTACAAAGTAGCTCAACACATTGAGAGGTTGGCGACCACTGCTTTATACCATATCTATGGGACTTCAGTATTTCATTTACTCCTACGAAACATAATTTTTAGTTCCACTTTTATACTTCTTTCCATGGTTTCGGTCATTCTAATTTAAGCTAATAAAAAATTTAAAAAAATATATTTTAAAGTTTTTTAACATACCTTTTGTAAACGTCAGCTTTCAAAACTGAATACTGTGGTAAAAAGCGTCACAACTTATATTTTATTCAAGGGGATCATCACCTGCAATAAAAATACAGAATCGAAAAAATAATACAAATTTCTTAAGCTCAATAAAATTAAAAAATTTTACACTTACGCAGTTCGAGTTCCAGAACGTCTAAAATTGTACAGTCCAAAAATCAACCCTAAGCCTATTCCCGGAATGGTCGACGACGACGGGGCAGCTTTTATTGAGCAATGGGAATTATGGGATTACGATAGTTTTGGGGGCTGCGTAAGGCCGATAACATAATGTTGAACGGTCTGTTGAATTATCGTTTTTAATATTGCAAGTTTCGAACAGGCCAGATCGACTCATGACGAGGGTTGTTGCTAGCTTGTTTACAAGGGTTTGAGTGGATTTAACTTAGATTGGCAAAGCGTTAATTTTGAATCGTGATATATGGGCATTCCGTTGATGGAAAACAGCAGATCGAGGTGAGAAGAAATTTAATCAAGAAAAAGAGATATTAAAATGTTCTATATGTCAAAAACAATATAGTATGCAATATTATATAGGGTCGATATTAAAACAAAAAGATATATAAACACTAGAAATATGGCCTAGAAAAATATTTGGAAGTAAACCAATTGATAGATTTTGGGAAATAGTAAAAAATAACGAAATTATTGAACTATTTAAAGACTCAAATATAAAGCGCTAATAATACAATGAATGGGACATAATTTGAAGATAGGATGCAGAGAAATATACTCGACAGTAAACTAGGAGAAAAGAAAGTTGAAAAGACAGATGGGGAAAGGATGTTGAAGAGGACATTAAAAGATTGGGCGTTATATAATTGATTAAAACAAGAAGCCGAAGAGAAAGTTAAAGAAACAGCTATCGTGGAAATATCATTAGCCGAGAAGCAATACTATAGACCCTCAAAAACAAGAAGATAGAGGTACATAAGAAAAACTGTACTCCACCTAGATCGAGAGTAAATTTAAGTAGTTCCCAAAGAACTACAAGGACAACACACTAAGAAGAACTAAATAAATAAAACAAACTTGGAAGAAATAAAGCTGGTAAAATTTTTTCTAGTTTCATCTGAACTTTTGAATGGTTAAAAATAGTGAGATCTGATCTACTAATATTTTTTATTTCTCAATAGGTATAGGTCATCAACTATATCTAGATCATATAAATGTAAAGCTAGGCGATTCTTTTGTATTACGTGTAAAATTAGAATATAACAAATACGTTGTCTATATAAAACTCATTTTACAGATCCCCTTCAAATAGACCTGTCGACATATTATTAGAAGGTTTAAGAGATATATTAGAAAGTCACCCTAAACAATTTGCTTACAGTATTTTTATTGGTGATATTAATATTAACTTATTAGCTAAAAATATAGAGGACAACCAAAATGATTTAACCCTACTTGCTGAATATTGTTTCCTATCAGCTATAAATACTGTTACTAGACGAGATTCCAGATCTTGCGTAGACCACATTTTTAAAAAATTAGATAAAAACAATTTCGATAATATAATATCATCAACTGTGGAAACATTCATTACAAACCACTTTGTAATAATATTACAAATTATGTTTAATAATTACAATGTTAAACCTAATATTAATGAAGATAAAAATTACTACAAACTAATATCAAAAAATTATTAGAACATATAAATTGGTGTGAATTTATAAATATTAAAAATTTTGATTTCTCAGTTGAGCAATTTGTAGACTATATCCAAGATGCTATTAAAAAATCTGAAATTAACATTAAAATAAAAAAAATGAACGAAAACGAAAGGCTTGGATAACTGGATCATTGATTAAACTCATCAATAAAAAAAATGAAATTTATAAAAAATATAAAAATGGCCCTAAAAATGCAAGTTTATATATAGTGAGTACAATAATTATATAAAAATGTAAATACCCAAATTAAAAAAGGAAAAATTAACTATTATAAAAATATGGTTGAGAAAAAAAGAATGATTCTACACAACTTTGGTCCGTAATAAATAAATTAACAAAAAATAGAGGAAAACAGATTATAACAAGTATTAAATCTGAAAATGGAAATTTAATCACTGATCCAAATCACATAGCAGATGATTTTAATAATAACTTTTTTACAAATGTAGGGATAAATTTAGCAAAAACATAAAAAAAACAAAAAATTATAAAGAAAAAAAAGCACGTCTCTAGCAATTCAATATTCTTAATTCCCCCAACTATAACTAAAGTAAAACATATAATAACAGTTATTGATGTTTTCTTAAGTACTTTGTTTTGTTAAATTATTTCGTATATATATATTGGATACCGAATTGTAAATAGTCACATTTGAAAAAGAAGTTGTACTTCGAAACATATGTCATGTTAGTGTTTTTTAAAAATTTTTATTTTTTAAAATAAAAGTGAAAATCTACCAAATTTGGTTTTACTCTTTTAAAATTAAATGGATTTTCATCAAGTAAAGGCCGAAACAATAAATAATATAATAACAGGTTTAAAAAAGGAAAAAACTCCAAGATCGGTTAACATAACTGCGGAGACATTGCAACTCATTTCAGACTTTATAGCTGCCCCACTGACACACATAATCAATAAAAGCCTCTCTACAGGCATCTTTCCTCAACTTTTTAAGCAGTCTCTAGTTATTTCTATATATAAAAATGGCGAACAAATAGAAATAACTAACTACAGACCGGTAGCCGTGATTTCTTCACTAGGGAAAATTCTAGAAATAGTGATGAAACAAAAGCAAAATATGGATTCAGGTAGGGAAGTTCAACGTAAAATGCAATTGTAACGTGCATTTATAGCCGCACGTAAAATCTTTATTTTATGTATCCATCAGGTTATCCCATTAAAGTATTAATTGTGGAAGAACGGGTAAATTATATTTTAGGGGAATTAGTGTTTTTGATAAATTCCTATGGTTTTTTGGACCCAATCCACACCCACTAAAGGGATTTATAGACATAAAAAAATTAGAGATCCATCGGCATTTGAGTGTGTAATAGTGAAGCTGATTCTTCAATAGGGATTGCTGCGTACTGTCGCTCGTTTTCCACCCTTGGAAGGCTACCAGTTTAACCCTGTGTCTAAAGTCCTGATATGTGTGTTCATTAAATTTTCTTTTCATTTTGTTTTATGATTTATATACTTAAGTAATTGTACATAGAAGTATGGTAGATTCCTCACTTCAAAATATTACTATTTAAACCAACTTGCTTTAATAAAATGTTGTTAATAAGGAATATACAGGGTGTTAAAGGTTAAATTTTAAGATTTCTTTTTTGCAATAACTTTAACGTTTTCGGATATGTTTGATAGTTTGCATTTATTTTGGTTAATTTAAAAAAAGAAGAAAATGCCGAGGCATAAATTCGATATATTCTCTTTATTTTTCTTTTAACTGTAGATCGTTTTTTATGGTTTGGTTGCTATTCTGACATATACATATTGGACTTAAATTCATCCACCTTTTGACGATAAACATGACATTTAACTGAATCCCAGAGGGCATGACAAACATCCTTAGACTACCTAGTCTAAGCAAACATCTACTTTACGATCACTGTTTTTTAAATTAAATTGACAACAATTGACACTCTTAAAATTATTTTCAGTACAATTTTTTTATTTTATGTGAATTTTTGTTAAAAATTTTCTCTGCACAATAATGTTACAATTTTAATTTATTATCTGTTAACAAGAATTGAAGTATACAATACATAAATTATAAAATTTTATATCTAATTTAAACGCGGTTGTGATGAAGGGGGGCTTAAGGGGGTTAGCTCTGTAAATGCGTCACTGTATCGGGTCTATAAGTCACCACATTAACTTTTAACATGTTTTCTTTTAGCATCACATTACCATATTAGAAAGAATAAACGAGTAGCGCCATCGTTCGATAGTTGATTCATTTGCGATGTACTTGGAAGTGCTGGAGTCGACCTCATGAATTTTACAAAAATAATTATCGAAATACTCGAGAGTCCGGGTCGGGGGCGCTCTCGGAGAGAGGCAGTGACCCAATTTTTAGCTGCTTTCGAAAACAATTCCAAGTTTTCCGCGCGCTAAACGACGAGAAAAAAAGTCGCGATGAACTTTTTGTCGCGGTAGCGCGACGCATTGTGTACGAGTGGCTGTCGCCGAAACGATAGAGGCAAAAACTTTCGATGGATGAGGTTGAAATATGGATTTTTTGAGGGGAATCGATTTAGAAAGGGGACGAAAGACTAAAGATAGATATAAAAAGTAATACTTTTTCAACAGTTTATTGTCTGAAAAGTGTATATAAAAGCACTAAAAGTAAGAGTCTAAATTTACCAATTTTCCCAATTAAATTGTACAACAATCTTACAAATTATTTACCTGATGGCTTTTAATGAATTTACAATCAAACAAACTAACGACTAAATAGGGTATGAAATTAAAATAATGTATATGTCGTATGCATGAACCCAAAAAAAAATAAATTCACCAACAGGTGGTTAGCTTGGTACCAGGCGAAGGACGCTTGCGCAAGATAGCATGCAAATATATTGAGATCTTAATTTCTACCTTTTACATAAGCAGTAAAATCAAAAAAATATACTGTTTGGTTTATTTATTTTATATTTTTTTTTATTATTTTTTTTTTTTATTTTATTGAAAAGAAAACCAAAACTTCCCTTTATAAAACTATGCTCAGTCATAGTTTTTATTTTAAATGATTTAAAAAATATATAAATTAAAAAATGCTGGACGGATATTGTTGAAAACCGAGGAGCATAGTTTTTATTTTGAATGATTTAAATATATATATATATATATATATATATATATATATATATATATATACATTTATAACCCATACCTTATGACTTCAAAACCGCATACTTTATATTCGTTATGACTTCATATATACGTTAAGGCTTCCAATTTTGGAAGTCACAACGTTTCCTATGTAAAATTTGTGTGGCATCATCAAAGAGGTGTGTACAGTCGTTTAACGAAAATTGACTTGGAGGTCACAGAACGATCAATTTATGCATCGTATACCGTTTTTAGTTCGAGCGTTTGCCGCTGACGCTAGAGTCGTAATTTAAGGATTTATGTTCCCAACGTAATCACTTCCATTATTTTCTTACATACATATCGCATCTTGTGACTTCTAAAAACCACATAAACGTGGCAACACGGCGTTCGTATCTCGAGAATCCGGAGAATCACACGTTTGGCGCTTTTACTGTATTTCGGTAGTTACGCTGAACCGAAGCAGATCGTAGTGAAAATGAAACGAAGTCAATTAATGATTTCAATAGCTTTAGGTAAGTGTAATATGCTAATGTTTTTAATCATTTTTATTATTTTATTATTATGAAAGAGGCTTTGGGGAAAAATATTATCTAGCTAAAGTGAGTTATCAAACAGGTTAACCCTCTGAGTACCATCAGGACAATATACAGGGTGATTTTTTTAGATGGCTAAGTATAGGGGTTTCAGGAGTAGACTGAAATAAAATCTATAAAGTTGGGATATGACATTTTTGGGGATGTCCTAGAGATTAAAAACGTTAAAAACAACCAGCTACTTCTGGATATACTGGAAGTTGGTATCAACTTCCTTATTTTAAATGTAACGCTTTGTATATTTTTAAATTTTTGAATTCTAGGAGTAGTATAATTTTATTTACCTAAATTATATCTGCCGTTTTCGAGATATTCGTTCTTAAAAAAAATGCTAGTTGCAGTGTGATTTTTAAATGCCTCATAGTCGTTAAAAACAAAATTCCACAAAATTCATAATTCAGATTGAGTGTTTAAAATTTTGTCTCGAACTTTCAACTACAAAAACTATTTTGGTTTTTAAAAAAATCGCCCCTGTTGTCTTTACAGCATGAATTTTTGTTATAAATAAATATAGTATAAACATTATATAATTTTGTTTCTCCTTGTTTTAGGCGAAAACAAAGAGAATATGCCTAACAAAAAAGTTTCTTTAACAGATATGTATTTTCAAAAAACTAATGTAAGTATTATTAATCGTTTTATGTAGGGTACAGCAAAGTTAGAAATTTGGTTACATATACTAATACTAAATATTTACTGGTTCCCAAATTATTGGTGTCTTAAATTTTACTAATCTAATAAAAATTTGCATTTGTACTGAATGTTCAGTAGTGAACTAAAGATATTAAAATGAAACACTTGAGACAGCATATTTTATGAACATCCGATATATTTTGATTGTTATTAAATTCCCGGGCAATCATATTTTATGTTTATTATTTGCCTAACCTGTGCCAGCTGCGTACTGAAAAGGCTTAATTTATATTTATTTAGAGCTTAATTTATAAATTTGTTCCACTCTGTATTATGACATACATTTTTTCTTTTAAATAAAATTGGACCTGTTTTAAATGTTTTTTAAACTATCAGATATAATTAAACAACTTTTAATAAAGACCATTTCGAAGATGTTTATAGTAACCAACAATTTAATAATTTGTAATTAGTACGTACTTGTTCAACTTTTTGCAAGGGCTATTTTAAAAATTTAAATAAAAATTTTAGGAATGGGTCGAAAATAGTCCATTTGACGATTGCTCAACCATCGGTTTTGATAATGAGAAATACGATACTAGTAAAGGTAAAATTTATACACAACAATCAATACTCCCTAATGCAGCAGAATCAAATGAAGATGAAACGTGCACTGAAAAATTATTAGGTTTTAATAACGAAACGCCACCTCCAAATAAGAAAATAAAAGTTAGTAAAAAGACTTTTTATTTTAATCTTAGTAAAATAATGATTTGACTTTTAGATTATTTCCAACTTTCAAATCTTACCATTTACTATAGAGATGAACCATAACACATACTTACAAAATAATAATAAAATAGAAGAACCTTTAACTTCGAATACTGACCTTCCAACTTTATATGAAAAAGTAAGTGTCTATAAACGTAATTTAAAAAAAAATAAATCTATGCTTCGTTTTAGACTTTTTATGACATTCAAACAGAAAAAAATGGAAACAATTTTCCCGAACATAATTTTTTAATAGATAAAACAAAATCTAATACATCCAGTTCAATCGTGGATGATGACTCAAAAGATGAAGATTATATTTATAATGAATCTGAAGAAGGTAGTTTTGAATTATCAGAAGATTGTATGTCTGACCTTCTCGATAAAATCATAAGTCCTATGCATAGTAATGCAGGTACGTCTAATACCAAGGACGTGATTATACCACTAAGCAACGATCAAACTTTTCAAAACAAAGATTTTGCATTATTAGAGCAACCAAACTATAATGAAAATTCAAAAAGTTCTGTACCAAATCTAAAAACCGTGCCAGTGTGCGAAGAACGTTATGTAAGTTTATGTATATAACTTCTTAAGCTTAAATTCAAATTCATGGGGATATTTTTTTATTTTTTTTTTAATAACATTTACACCTAATTAAATTTTTAACGTCCCAAAAACGGTGACTTTTTTGTCACTCGGCGTTTAAGCTCGACTGTTCACTTCTGATTTTCTGGGCAACCAAAAACAAAGCAAAGAAGTTAATTCGATGCAATTATTGTGATGATGATATTTTTAATAAAAACTTCACAAGACATTTACAAAGAAAACATACTGGCTTTAGTTAATGACACAGTACTAAATTTAAAAACTTTAATATATAGATAGTTGTGTAACTCTTCGCATGACAGATAATACTTTTATTAGATCTATTTCAGTAATATTTATTTTTTTTGTGAAAGTTTCTGGGCAAGTTAAATTTATATTTTGCCCACTATTGTCAATGATTTGATGTATATTTATCTATTATTATACAGGGTGATTGATTAGTGTGATAACTTCCAGTATACCCCGTATAACTCATTACACCTTCATATTGTTAAAATTAAGAAGTAAAGAATAATTCTAATTTAAAATTAAGTACAGGGTGTCATAATTGAAAAAAATATTTTATTCTAGCACGGCGTTATTGCTTATAACCTCCCTAATTTTCTTTTTGGTATCTGATAGAACCTAGGAGATAAGCATTTTTAGTATCACGTGTATTCGATATAGGAGAGTTTCAATAAATGAAACTATTAATAAATGACACTTTATCTAACAGTCGCGTTTTTTTTAAAGAAATACAAATATAAGTATATGACATAAAATTTAGGCTCTAATTAGTAATACTAATTATTGTAATAACCTCATCTGTACTTAATAAATATAAACAATAATTACATTTGTAGCTAACAAATTAAACGTCAAGGAGATTTCTCAAAAAACAAGTAAGTAGCGCCTACCAACGCCAAAAAAGCAACGAATTACATAGGTTTTTACGAAGTGACTTAATATTGTTTTATTTGTTAGGATGGACAAAGACTGAAATAAATCAAATCGAAAAGAATTTTGGTTCCTACATAAAATCACATACTTATCCATCCGGAAAAGAAATAAGGACATTTATAGAAACATATAAGTCAAAAAGAAGGGCACCTGCTATAAAATCTAAAATTCAACATTTGATTAAACTTGAATTAAAAAGTCCGTAGAGTATGAGCATGATACTCTAATAATTCGTATTACCCATAATAGTTTTAAATGTTGTTATGAAACTTATTCTGAGTTAAAAAATTGTTTTTTTATAAACGTTTTTAGAAAATAAAATTTTTTAATATGAATAAAAAATTAAAATACTAAAATTTATTTTATTTCATTTACATATTTTTCCTTGAATTTATTTTATTTTAAATGCCTAATCCAATTTTTGGAAATCCAATCATTACTAAAAGACTGAAATCTGAAAAGAATACAGCCGACAGACCAGATAGATATAAGGTTACATTTAAAAGTGTTATTGTATTGTGCTTTCTGTATTTCTTGGTTTGCTATATATTCAACCTTTTGACTTCCGTAAATCTGGCAACCTAGCAAGGCTATATATGCTGGATGTCTTAACGCTTTGCTGGTAATAAAAAAAAATCAAAATAATTTTTTTCTACCCCTCTTTTGAAAAATCTATTTTGTTATTCCCCCTCAATATATATATGTCAAAAAAATATACATATATGGGTCCCTAAGCCCAGATGTCAGGTCGCCTGTTTTACATAACGGAAGTCACAACTCCGAGTTTATCGATATATATATATATATATATATATATATATATATATATATATATATATATATATATATATATATATATATATATATATATTTACAGTAACCATCCAAACCTGAACCAGAAGTAGTAACTTGGGTTAACAAACTTGAACCACCATCACAAACCTGAACCAGTATATTGGTTCAAGTTTGTTTTGCTGTGTTAAATTATTTAATACCCACTCTATGCTTAAAGTGAAACTTGATTGTAATAGTTCCATAATAAAGGAATCTGTAAATTACGTTTTCAAATCTTCGCGCTCAACACATTGCCGGATATTCCCCCTTTTTTATTGGTTCAGGAATATACGAAACTCCAATATGTAGTTCAACAATTTGACGTTTGCGGCGCTTAGGTAGGTATTTGCGGTATATATTTATATATACGTATTGAAAGTAATTCCGTATCATCTTGAGCCAGTGAATGTGGCAACATTGCGTATTTACAAACATTTTATGTGCTTTCCGTTTTGTAGGAATCATTCAAAACAGAAGTAAGTCGAAAGAAACAAGTATAGTATATTACATTACGTGTGTGGAAAGTGACATTTTTCACACGAGTGGAAAATATTGTCGCACGAGGCACAAGCCGAGTGCGACTATCACACCAGTGTGAAAAATTACTTTTCACACAAGTGATATACAATATTTTTCCTACGACCATAAAATAATTTCATCAGAAAATGTAGAACCAGGTTATTATTATAATAATTAAAATTAATTTAAAAAAATAATCAACAATAAATGTATTTATGCAATTTTCATATTTTTCGAAACAAAAATTAAAAAACAAAAAAAAATTCTGCAACCACCAAGTTTTGAACGCGGGCCCGCGGACCCGTCGTGTAAGCCAAAGTTCAAATTGCAACTACCCTAAAACCTGAGCTAATAGGTCTTATGTCAAATGCATTTTTAATTCGATTTTAAGTTTAAACAGAATAAAAAGCCAAAATAATGAGATGTATGTAGTTATTTTAAAATTATTTTAATAATTGTTAAAAATTAATATCTAGGATCTAAGTTAATCGTCAATTTTAATAATTTAATCATAATATCGATTTTAGTATTAATATGGACATTACATAGATCAAAATAGAAATGATGTGTTTGACATTTTGTGACATCTGCTGCGGAAAGTAGCATATTCGTACACGGGTGGAAAGTAAATTCTTATTCATACGCGTGTGATATGGGGCACTTTCCATAGGACTATATAGTATGATATGTGTCACTTTCCTAAGTGGTCGAAGGAAAACATATTTTCATTTAGTTATTTTTCATAAAAAGGTCGAAATGGTCTGAAACCTAAAATGCAACTATGATATATTAAATTTTTACAGTAGTATACGAGATATGTCAAATAGGTAATTTTGCTGAAGAGTAAAATATCTTTATTTTTGACAAACCTCGTATACGACTGATAAAATTTGATATCGGATGGTAGTATTTTAGGTTTGAGACCATCCTCGTCTTACTTTTTATTACTAATTTTATGAAAAAAGTTATTTTTCATAAAAAGTCGAGCATGGTCTAAACGGTAAAATGCAACCATCAAATATCAAATTTTATCAGTCGTATACGTGATTTATCAAAAATAAAGGTACTTTATTTTACAGCTAAATTCATATTATTTGATATATCTCGTATACTATTGTAAAAATATATCTGATAGTTGCAGAACTGTTTGTGAAGAATAGTATATTACATTACGAGTGTGGAAAATCACTTTTCACACAAGTGATGTACAATATTTTTCCTACGACCACAAAATAATTTCATCAAAAAATGTAAAACCAGATTATTATAATAATTAAAATGTATTTAAAAAAATAATCAACAATAATCGTATTTATTAAATTTTCATAATTTCTAAACAAATAAAAAAAAATAAAAAAAAAATAAAAAAAAAAAATAAAAAAAAATTCTGGTACAGCCAGGATTCGATCGCGGTCGTTGGACGGTCTCAAATTGCAAAGTTGATGCTCTAACCAACTGAGCTAACAGGCCTTACGGTAATTGATTGATCTAATCGCTTATGTGTTTAACCAGAATAAAAAGCAAATATATCTTAGTTATTTTAAAATTATTTTAAAAATAATTGTTAAAGAAAAATATCTAGGATCTAATTTACAATAATTTAACAATCATATCGATTTTAGTATTAATATGGACATTACATAGATCAAAATAGAAATTATGTGTTTGACATTTTCTGACAGCTACTGCGGAAAGTAGCATATTCTCACTTGGGTGGAAAGTAAATTCTTATTCATACGCGTGTGATATAGGGCACTTTCCATAGGTCTATATAGTGTGATATGTGTCACTTTCCTAAGTGGTCGTAGGAAAAAACTTTTTTCATAAAGTTAATAATAAAAAAGTTTCCCATATGCTGCGAACTTAAGTGGACACACTGTATATGCTTGAACTTTTGTAAATACCCGACTGTTAATTTCGACGTATTTGTGTTTGGGGACTTACCGCCGCTGACTTGACATGTAAGAACTAAAAGCTGCGTATCTTACCTATTTCAAAAATAATATTGTTTTATTTCCAAATATTGTCCATATCTTAAAGTGGTCCAAAGTAGATTAAGAAGAAATGAGAGGTCTAGAGATCTTATTGGTTAATTTGGGTTGGATTCCTTTTTAAAAAAATCTCATTAATAGATTTTTTTATATTTAGACAACTAATCATGCAGGCTGTTCAAAAGTAAGGTTTAAAATAAGATTGAGAAAACTACAAAAAAATTTTTTTATGGAAATTCACATTTTTCTCATTTTATAGTATTTAGTATCGAAAATAAAGTATAAAAAATAAGGTTGTCTACAAGATGGCCCGTTAACAATGGGACACAGAACATCTATAAATTCCTTGCATAAAAATCTTGCGATATATAAATTTACCTTTGTTCAATTCTGGATATTGAAGATATTATAAGGTGTTAGAGTAGATACTTAATAAAATGAAGTGTCAAATATTTCAATCAAAAATACTGATATAAATGTATCTATTTTAACACTATGTATATTCTTTAATATCAAAAATTGAACTAAGGTAAATTGTGTTATATCGCAATACTTTTATAAAGTAGCTCTGAATCTCATTATTAACGGACCACCCTGTAGACGACTTTATACAAGGTTACCTTTATTTTAGATGCTAAATACTACAAAATAAGAAAAATAGGTTGTTCCATTTGAAAAATCGCTTTTTGGCAGTTTCCTTAATCTCATTTTAAACCTTAAACCCAAGGAATCCAATCCGAAGTAGATATAAGGACTTCTTTATAGGACTAACTGATAATTATATGAGGGCTTACCAACGTCATTTTTGACATAAAAACTAAAATATGTAAAATCGCTCTGACTTAGGCATATGATATGATACATAAAACCTGCCCAGAATCTGAAGTAAAATTCAAATTTGTAATAATAGGATGCCGTATTTAAAATAAGCGACTTAAGATCTATTTCCGGTCAATAGGAATAGCTAAATGAGCCCCAAGACATCTTGCAAGTTCCCAGATTTTAATTTTTTTCTTACATCTAGTTCATGAGATATAAGTTTTCGTAAGTTTTTAAATTGTCAGCCATATGTGGTATGATTCCAAATAAAATTTTGATTATCAGAATGAACGGCATCAAACAACTTGATATTATTTATAAAAATCATCACTGAGGAAATAAAACTCTTATTTTTGGTACATTTGTAAAAGACATAAGTTTCAACTTTTTTTTATAAAAATTTACCCCTATCATTTTGACCAAATTTTGGAATTCAAACTGTTTTATTTAAAAAGTTTTAACCTAATATTTTGGGAATACCACCCCCATTCTCCCTCTATGGGATGGTGGGGGGTAAGATTTTTATAGGAAAGCGTTGTAAATCTGGTTTATTGTAAAATGTCAAAAATTAATTTTTTATCTTAACTGTTAATTTTTTTTAATTGCAAAGGTAAGGAAAAATCGTAGATTGTAAGTATTTTATTTAAAAAGTTTTTTTTATCAAATTTCCTATTTATGAGAAAATACATCCATATATCTAGTTTGCTCTTAATATCTCGACCAAACTGCCCTAGTCACAAGAGTGATTTTAATGTGTTTACATAATCCAACTTAAATTATTTTAAATTTCAATTCAGAGTTTAGAATTATATAAACAGTTAAATTTTATGACTATTCTCGTATCACTAAATCGTAGATTTCATACTTAATTTACATTTGGCAACTGAGCGAAGGTTCAGAATTGTACGATTAGTGTGAACAAAACTGTATAAAATGGTTCAAGATTGTATCAATCTTCTAATGGTTCAGGATTGCACTGATCCAGTAAAATCTTTAGAAAAATTAAATTTTTTTAATGAAATATTCAGAGTATACATTTCATATTACAGATAAAGAGACCCTCTGTTTCCAATATACATTAAATATACTTATCCAACTTTATTATTTTTGGGTGGTTCAGGTTTGATAGAATCTCCAATTGGCTTGGGATTGATAGAAAGATGTAAATATATATATATGTATATATATATTGATATGATAGTTTGATTCAAAATTAGAAGTAATATATATTTTTAGTTTTCAAATTTATAATTTGGTAATCAACGTTTGATGGGTAAGGTCGGTCCTGAAAAATTGAAAATTATTTTTAAAAAAATCAGGATGTCACATAATTTTAGAAGGTTGTCAGAGGGAATTTTTGAAAGAGAAATGTAAAATGTTGGATTATTGATTGGAAATAAATAAATATTGTAAAGAAGGACATATGTTTTTGGATATTTCATTTGAAGCACGAATAAAATAAATTTAAAAAGGAAAGTAAGGTACATTTTATTGAAAATATTAAGAAGGAAGTATCAGGTAGAATACCAGGACAGAAATAGTTTTATAAAATATAGAGTGAGCAGTTAGATGCAAATAAGGTTCAGATAAAAAAGCAAAGTAGGCAGTGAAGTGCAAATAGGGCACAGAGAAAGCCGGCGGATCCAGGAAGAAGAAAGAAAACCTTTCAGTACAATTACTGAATTATTTTTTTTTTTTTAGTTTCAAAATTAATTTTTGTAAACTCACCAAACGTTGAGGTTTTAAAATTAATTTGTGTAAGGAGACTTTCAAGTAAGTCATTGAAATTTGGAGGTAAGAATTTTTCACTTCTTTATTGAGATCCAAATTATTGTATTTGTTTGAACATACGGACCCTGAGATTAAGAAGTGAAAGTCAAGTTTATAGAGTGTATTTAAATTTTTTTTAATATACAGGGTGTTATTGAAATACACGTACATATTAAAACTGGGTATTGCGCAGATCCCCACTGAATGTAGAAAAATATTATTTTTTAAAAATACCCCTTATTAAGGGAGTTATTAATTTTTGAAAATTAATTCTAAAACAAACGTACTTCACTGATATGTTGAGGATGACCTATATAAATTAGGTTTATTTACCTATTTTAAACATCAACAGTAATTAATATGCAAGTTTTTGTCAGATGATAAGAAAACTAGTCTTGTAAGAAATAACCATGTTGCCAAGATTTTCGAATTAATTTCTATTTCCGAAGACTGGTTTTTACTACCCTCGTTATCAAAAAACTAGAATATTTGATAAATGATTGTTTTTAAACTATACATTTTTGAAACTATAGATTATTAAAATTTTAGTTGATTTACGAATCTGGCTAACACGAGCGCGTCATTTCCAAGTTGGTAAAAAGTGTTGTTACGATTACTTTTAAATATTTTTTTACGATGCCACTATTTACGAATATTGAACTAATGGATATAGTGCTGGTTTATGGGGCAGCTGGAGAAAATTCTCGGCAAGCACAAATCCTGTATCGCGAACGGTTTCCAAATCGGAGAATTCCGGACTGTCGTATGTTTATTTCAACTGTTCAGCATCTAAGAGACCATGGAAAATTTGAGAGTGTCAATGCAGATCGAGGGAGAACAAGAACACAAAGAACATTGGCGGCCGAAGAAGAAATATTGGAAGCTGTTGAAAACCGGCCTCAATTAAGTTGTAGAAGACTAGGTCTTGAAATTGGAGTGTCCTCATTTGTTGTGTGGCGGACACTTAAAGAACAAGGTTTACATCCTTATCACATCCAAAAAGTCCAGGCCTTATATCCAGGTGATGAAGAAAAGAGAGTGGAGTTTTGTGAATGGATGATTCAAAAATGTGTTGATATTCCTGATTTTCTAAAAATATTATTGTATACTGACGAGGCTTCATTCACTCGTGATGGCGTGTTCAATATGCACAATACGCATATTTGGAGTGATGAAAATCCTCACGCCATTAGGGAAACTGGGCATCAAAGAAAATTTTCAATAAATGTTTGGGCTGGCATAATAGATCAGTATTTAATCGGGCCTTATGTTCTCCCGAACAGATTAAATGGGCCAGGATATCTCCACTTTTTAGAAGATATTTTGCCAGTACTCCTAGAAGAGATACCGTTACAATTAAGGCAACGGATGTGGTACCTACTAGATGGCGCTCCTCCTCACTTTGATTTAAACGTACGGCAGTTTTTGAACATTAGATTTCCTCAAAAGTGGATAGGCAGAAATGGACCTACTAAGTGGCCTCCGAGATCTCCGGACTTAAATCCATGCGATTTCTTTTTGTGGGGTCACATGAAACAACTGGTTTATAATGAACCTATTAATAGTGTTGAACAATTAACCAATAAAGTTAATACGGTAGCCGAGGAACTACGACAAAATCCAAGACTAATTTCTAATGTTCAAAGTTCTTTGGAAAGACGATTGCAAGTGTGTGTAAATAATAATGGACGGCATTTTGAACAATTACTGTAATAAACTTTATTTTGAATTAATTGGTTTTGCTACGGCAACAGTGCAATTTCTATGGGTAAGTTCAATTTCGATTTATTTTACTTCTTTAAATATGGAAACTAGTAGGTCGGAAAAGGGGACTCTTCCCCAATATTTAAATTTTAGAATTTGAAGTTAAAATTGGTGCCAATCGTTTTTGGTCATTACATACTATTCCCCATTTTAATATGTACGTGTATTTTAATAACACCCTGTATTATAAAATTGATTTTTCATAACAAAATTCTTTATATTTTATAACGAAACTAATAAATTGAAAATGTTGGACGGATATTGTTAGAATCCGAGAATCACAGCTTTAATTTTAAAATTATTCCAAACATATTAATTAAAAAATGTCGGAGGATGAGCAGGAAACTTTTTCGAAATAATTGGCGTGGAAAGAATTTGGCGGTGGATCTTGTAATTTTGTTATTTTTATTTGATACATCTTTTCTTTTTGTTATATATTTTTATAAATTAAAATAATACAAATTAATAACCAGTCTTTACATAAAAAAAGAGAATATTTCGAGAGCGAAATATAGATCAGCATGGCCGTATTAGCAAGTAAACAAATTTTTGTTAATCGTAGTAAGGTAGTCAAGAGCGGGGAGTGTCACCTTAAGTGTCTAATGTGATCAGCTGTGATTGTTGGCCGATTCTCATGCATTGTGTTCTATCGGTAATCACTTAGTAACTAAATAATTATTTGACTTGATAATTAATAAAATCTAACATATATTTGTAATAAGTATATAGGATCTGCATTTCAAAAGTAGCCTCCACGTACACGAGCCGCCTCTGGTGCGCAGTACTTTTTTTGTTTACGGTCCGTGGGCGGCCGTTAACGCTCGTCTTGATTTTAATTCCACGTTTAAAACCCGGTATGTAATGCGAACGTCAATAATAACAATCCGAAAAGGCAGAAACAGGGCGAACGTTTTTGAGGTTATGCTCACCGCCGATTCGTATACACGTATAACCGAATGAACGAATGAATAAAAGGTATTTTGTTGAGGATTTCCGGATGCGGAAATTCGCAAATTCCCGATTCCATACGTATCGAATACCGTGTGCAAATTGTTTCCCAGACATTGTTCATTGTTGTTTTTTTCATGGCGGTTTTATGTATTAGTAGCTACAATGGGGTGGAAAGGGTCAATACTAATACTGACACGTGTATGAATTTTTATAGAAAATATCTGTTGTGTCCAATACATGACTTTCCTGTAAAGTCATCATAAGAAGGTACTGATACGAATATTTCTTAAGCCTATGGTATTTAAGGCATGCCGCTTCTTCAGCGGCAACTATAGCTGGAGTTAACATAGAAACGATTAGAGGTGCAGCAGGTTGGTCAAAGATTTCGCTGGAATTTTATAAAGCTTATAACAGGCCGCTTATCAATGACAATGAACTAACTAGATTGATTTACAAATTAGAAATCTAAATACAACTAGGTATTCGTATTTTGATATGGTATTCGATTATAATTAAAATAGTTAAATAATGAAAACATATAATTTGTTATTTTGTACTCTTTCTTGTATTATTTTTAATGAAATTTTATAAGAATAAATAAGAATTTTGATAAAAGGTTATTAATTAAAGTTACTTATCAATATCATTCATTACAAGGATTTTACTTAAAATAAGGGCATCGAAGAATATCTCTCCCGTGCTTTAAACATCTACATGTATGTTCTATAAGGACCGGACTAGGAAGTATAATTTAAGATTAAACGACTTACCTGTAAGGAAGTTCAATCGTAAATATACGTAATTATACGCAATTAAACAATTGCCAAAATTGTGGAACGTTTACCTCGAAAACCATGTTTTGGTTTGAAATATTATTTAATTCCGCATTTATATCCGTCGTCTACGCCTCTGCGTCGCCCCCAAATATGCATGCGTCTCAGAATCGCACAGAAAACAGAATTTTAATCAAAATTTCCCCGAACAAGGCCGCACGGTCAAAAAACGGGTTTGACGCAAGACGAAATTAGAAAATTAACATTCTTTTACTTTAATTATGTTTCAATTTAAAATTTTCACTGGGAAAGTTGAAACGGAGAAATTACAACCAACCCCGTTCTTCGGGCAGGGGCGTACGTTGATCTAATTAAAATAATTTTTTTTTAGCGGAAGAGTTTTTGGGGTTAATTTGGGGCACTTCAACGAGGCAAGAAATATCTCTAGTTGAATGGGGGGAGTTGAGAGGAAAATTAGAGGTTGAATTTCGGCAGTGTATGAATGAGTAATTTTCTTGATTTTATTATACCGGTGGTGATCGACAAATTCGCACAGAAAAAAGTACAATGGTATGAAAATACTTTCAATCGTCAACCACCTAAGGAATCACCCTCTGAAGAAGAATTTGTCGAAACAATTTTTTAAAAATAAATGTATAGAAATTTACCAATTTTGGTTTTTCCTATTTAATCAATATGGATTTTTATCATTTCCGAAGCAATCAAGAAATTACTTTCAGTCACACTCTCAGTACAGCTTTCTAAGTAGGCAGTGTTTTTAATACATTGTACTTGCAAATAAATATTATATTTCTTCTGGTACTAATGATCTTTTTATTTTCGTTTGCTTTGAAATTTTCTTGAAACTATTGCTTCAAAAGGAACATTTTCCCGAATTCTTTAAATTTGGTATAGCAACCCCACAGAAGGATTTGGAGACCTGGTGCCCAGGCTAAGGTCGCTCTGTTTTGACCAGAGTAGATGGCAACAGTTTTGCTTGATACTTGCTAATTTATTACAGCATTTTAGAGAAAGTCCTATAATTCCTATTTAATCAACTTTTTTTTTTAATAAAACTTGAACATCCTAGAATGAATAGACCAAACCACCTGTCCTAAAAAAACTAATAAAATAGCAGGAACAGGAAAAAAGTTATTATTGGTTAAAAAGTGTACAAAATTAATTTGGCCCACGGGGTAGTTGGTGTACCTACGTGTGTTGCGCCTCTGTATTGGCACGTTCTTTCATGTTAGTAGACAAATCAAAAATCCAATTAAAATATTCTATTCGTAGTCAGCGACTGAAAATTCGATAGGATAGCATGGGACGGAAGTAGAGTATGAATTTTTATCAGCTTGTGATGTTCAGATTTCAAAGGGTATCTATCGGCAGCCAGTAGAGCTGAAAACCCAATATCTATTGCCCATTTATTGTCATCTGCTATGTATATTCCAATCATATTTTTTTGTTCTTTCTTTACTTTTTTTTTATAAAGAGGATACATACATGTAACCGATGCTGTCGATACGAAGTTATTAATGGTTAATTCCTATTTCAAAATAGGGAAAATATTATGAAAGAGTATTGTGGTTTTTTTGTTATATTTTGACAGTTTAAATTGAATCGGATTAAAGCTCTATGCCCAAAAAGGATATAATGTAGACCAGTGGTCGCCAACCTGTCGATCGCGAGCTACCGGTAGCTCGCGGAGGCAATTCTGGTAGCTCTCACAACGATTTTAATTTAAAAAATACAAACTGCAAAAATCAGAGAAGCTTCCAAAAATTACACAAAAAAATCTAATTGTCATAATATTAAACATAAACAGCGGCAACGTTGCGGTGAGCGATCTGCCGCTGACGACATCAAGCTAGAATCGGCTAGAACCGACCAGCCGTACCAGCACGTTAGTGTTCGAGAACGATCAGGATTGCTTTGAACGGGATAAATACGCACGGCGCGGCGACATTGCGCTTAGTTTAAAACTGAACGCGTAACCAACGTCCAGCGGTTGGGTTAGTAGAGAACAACAAAAAATAATATTATGGCAAGCAGTTGTACGAAGGTAAAGACATACCACTTTCATTCGGAATGGGAAAAACAATACTTTTTTACAGAAGTTAAAGTTAAAAATGTGTGTTTGTTATGTAATACTTCGGTCTCCGTTGCTAAAAAAGGAAATATTGAGAGACATCATAAAACTGTACATTCTAATTTTGAAAAATCATTCCCACTACATTCTGCCGCCAGAAAGGAGAAACTGAAACAGTTAAAAAAAGCAGTTAATTGGACAACAATCAATATTTTTAAGATAATTGCAAAAAAAAAGAAACCTTATGAAGACGGGGAAATGATAAAACAGGCGTTTTTAGAAGCTGCTGATTCGTTATTTGCCAACTTTAGAAATAAAGACGAGATAGTTTCAGCTATAAAATCTATGCAACTTTCTGCTAATACAGTGATGAGACGTGTAGAAGTAATGAGCAATGATATTTTTTTACAGTTAAGAACTGACTTAGATAACTGTTTATTTTTCACTTCAACTGGTTGAATCAACAGATGTCGTTGACACTGCCCAGATGGCCGTGTTCGTCAGAATGGTTTTTAGTGATTTTACGATTAAAGAAGATCTTTTGAAGTTTATTCCACTGAAAGGACACACTACTGGACAGGAGTTGTTTTCTCATTTAAAAAATATTATTTCTTCCGAGAAAATTCCAATATCGAAAATGGTAGGCTTGACAACCGATGGCGCTCCAGCTATGGTGGGTTGTGATAAGGGTCTGGTGGCGTTATGTCGTAAAGATGAAACTTTTCCGCAATTTCTCTGTTACCACTGCATTATCCATCAGCAAGCAATATGTAGAAATTTCCTGAAACTAAACAACGTTATGAAACTGGTGGTAAAAATTGTGAACAAGATTAGAGCTCAAGCGTTACAAAGAAGTTTATTCAAAACCTTGGCCGATGAAGTTGACTGTCAATACGGGGACCTACTTCTTCACTCTGAAGTCCGATGGTTAAGTAGAGGACGGGTGCTGAAACGTTTTAATGATGTCCTATCTGGCATAGTTCAATTTTTTAAACAACGCGATGAACCGACTCCGGAACTAGAAAATTCAATCTGGCTTAGAGATTTTGGTTTTCTCGTGGAGAGAAATTAAACGAACTTAATTTGCAGCTTCAGGGGAGAGACAAAGAACTAGCGGAAATGATTTCTGATATAAAAGCATTTGTCAAAAAGCTGGAGTTTTGGGAACAAAACCTAATTAACAGCGATGCCAAGCATTTTCCTATTCTTTTAGAAAAAATATCTCAAAATCCATTAGAACCCTATGACAGCAAATATCATGTAGAAATAGTTTCTACCCTGAAGAATAACTTCAAAAATCGTTTTAAGGATTTCAACGAAATGGCTTTAGTAGCGCAGTTTGTTGTTTAACCCTTTATGGAAATTGATATCCAACAGTTTGCAACTTGTGTTATGCAGAACTTTGGCGAAGACATCGCTGCAACAGAAATGGAAGTAATTGAGTTTCAAAATGATTTAGCCTTAAAATCGTTAGTCTCAAGTACCAAATGTATCTGGCCTATTGTAAGTAAAGACAAATATTCAGTTATACGCCGTGTTGCCTTGAAAGTGAAAGCATTATTCAGTTCAACCTATTTGTGTGAATCTTCTTTTTCCAATATGAAGTTTATTAAGAACAAATATCGCAATCGACTTACAGATGAACATTTGGATAATTGTATTCGAATGGCTGTATCAAATTATACTGCAAACATTAAAAAAATTATCGATGAGTCTGAGTGTCAGCCTTCTCATTGAACGTGCTTCTTTATTTTTCAATGTTTATGTTCATGATAGTGCGTTACTTTTTTGTTGTTATTATTAACTATTTTTAAATCTTACGTGACATGCCGTTGTGGCTGGATAAAAGGTTGACTTTATTTTTACGTGGCTTCCGTGTGGGTAGCTCGTTGTTTATTCCAAAATTAACAAAGTACCTCAACACATTAAGAGGTTGGCAACCACTGATGTAGGCCAATATTATCCATTTACTTTTTATTAGTTTAGTTTTCTATATTGGAGCTTCGGAAGTTTTAGTTCCATTTACATAATATTTCTTGGGAAAATTACCATTTCCATCTTCTTGGAGTTAATAGACACTATTACATACTTTGATCGGACATTCGAAACTGCATCCCGAATCGGTCAGGTAGAATTTTTACCAACGAAACTGAATCTGCGGTGCAAATTTTATGAATTAACACAGTGTGTGTCAAATATACTAGTAACTAAATTTTGTATTCAACCTAAATATATTTTCATCCTTGCAACATGTCAAATTGAAAATAAATACACTCTGGTGCAATATTTAACTGAAACAGCGTCTCTCTGTATCACTCCAGCAAACTTATTAGCCCAGTACCCAGTAGGTATTCGATAAAGGGATTTCCGCGAAGATGCACAAGAGATATGTTTTGCCGCTGATGAAATCTGACTGCCCGTTCTGCGTTTTGCGGGTGAATGGGCGGAGAAAGAGAGATATAAACAGAGAGAAAGACGCTGTTATTTCGGACGTATCCCGAATTTTCGCTTCAATAATCTTTGTGATATTATTATACTCCAGTCTGCCTCATACTTTAATTATTACAGGTTTTAAAAGAGCCAAATATATTTTATTAAAAAAAGTAAATAAAAATTTATGTACAAGACTTCATACTATACCTAAAATCACGAATTTCTTACAATTTTATCTTACCCCCATGGTATCTTGAAAAAAATTACCTGTAACAAAAAGAAAAATTAGTTAGACGCATACGAACTCGATACTAGAAGTCTTAAAGTTTATTACACAACCCATATCAATTTGTGCTTTGAAAGGATGATATTAAAGGGTCATCATTGTCATATGATACTTTCTAAGGAACTAAACAATATGCCACGTGCCAGTTTTTATAGATGATGGTAGGAAAAATACCTACAGGATGCAAATAACCTGTGTCGCAGTCCAATTAGAGTAAGGTCCAATTAGGCATTCCAAACTGAATGGCTACCAGTGGGTTCTGACGGGTTATGATATGGCAAAATTATGGCAATCCTGTAGGCCTGGTGATTTGACAAGGTCAATGAAATAGATAGTTACATGGATTGATCATCCATATTTTTCAAAATAAACTAAGCTTATGCCTTGAAGTAAAAATGTAAGCAATTATTTTTTTTTAAATATCTAAAGGCTAAAAATTGGTTTTAAAACATTTTTGCTAAACCGATTCAAATTAATAAATATTTTCCAGGCAATATGGCCGCTCGTAAACGACCAGCTTTGAGCAATCTATATAACTATATATGTATCATTGACCCTGTTAATGACAACATGACAACAGGGTTGCCATATCTAAACTGTCATTACCCACTGGTAGCCATTTGGACAGGTCGTTGGAATGCCTAATTACATTTTTTGTTTGCTATCTTTAGCGTATACTTCTTCTGTTTAATTTGTGCACTTGCAATTCTAAGTTGTCCTGCAAAATATGGCTCCGAACAAATTGGCATTTCTAACAATCGAGCTTCGGGAAAAGAAACTTCAAATTAAAAAAAAGGTCTTAAAAAGAAGATTGTACTGAAATTCGTTATTGATTGCATCAATTCTAGCGAAGATATTATTCTGAATGTCGCTAACTTTAAAAGTTAGTTAAAAGAATGGATACATATCAATGGAATGCAGCTGGAAAAGATGGTTAAGATGTAGTAACTTTGAACCTTAGATAAAAGAGAGCAGAGATATAACATACACCGGTTTTAAACCTGCGCAAATGTTGCCAATTTCTAAAGAAGGGTTAACGGAGTGGGGGAACTGGGCGGCGACACGCGGCGACCCGAACTCTGTGACAGGGACCGGACTTTGTTTATTAGCATCTTAATGAACTATTAGGTTTATTTAAAAGGTGTTTAATCGAATTTTGTATTATGAAATAAAATTAACGTGATTTTTTAATATCAAACAGATGCCACGACATTTTATGTAAAGAGAAGACCTTTTATAGAATATTTCGTTAGCGTTTATTTACTACGGACTTTTCTGCAAGAGATTACAGTAAAATGTTGAAATAGTATATTGTTAATAGAGCAAAAAATGTTACTCATTGTCTACGAGTATTATAAAAATAGCATGTGCGCAGGCTAATACTGCAAATATGAGTTGAACATTATATTTTTTCTACGGCTATTACATATTATTAAAAATAAGTCAAAATGAGAAAATGCTGTTTTGTATTGTAACCTCAGAAAAAAGTATATTAAGGCTTCTTTCTTTAAGAATATTAATTATTATAAAGGATGAGTCACATAAAACTCTAGAAATGCATATGTCTGAAACCAGATAACATTTTAAAATTTAAATCTATTAAAAGTCATTTGGTCGCTAAGGATGCGTGATTATCGAAATAAATTATCGATCATTGAAAATAATCGATTATTTTCGATCAATAGATTATTTTCAAACAATATATTTTTTGTCATTTCCTTTAAAGTCGACTACTTGATTATCTTTGAAAAATCAAAAATAATCGATTAATTAAAACGCCAATTAACCGATAAATCAGTGTTTACAAAATATAATATAAATAGAATTATCGTTTATTTTAAATAATCGATTATTTTCAAATAAACCATTTTTTTTCGTCCATGGAAACAGATTATTCGATAATCTTTGAAAAATCGAAAATAATCGATTGATCAAAAATAATCGATTAATTAAAAAGTCGATTAACTGATAAATCGATTTAAAAAAAAAACAGAATGATCGATTATTTTAAATAATTGATTATTTTCGATCAATCGATTATTATCAATAATCTATTTTTATTGTATTTCCTTTAAAATCGTTAATTCAATTATCTTTGAAATACCGAAAATAATCGATAATTCCAAAATAATCGCCTAATCGAAAATAATCAATTAATTAAGAAGCCGATTCTATGATAAATCGATTATTACCAATAATCTATTTTATTGTATTTCAAAAATAATCGATTAATTAAAAAGTCGATTAACTGACAAATCGATTTTCAAAAAAAACAGAATGATCGATTATTTTAAATAATCGATAATTTTCGATCAATCGATTATTATCAATAATCTATTTTTATTGTATTTCCTTTAAAATCGATAATTCGATTATCTTTGAAATACCCAAAATAATCAATAATTCCAAAATAATCGCCTAATCGAAAATAACCAATTAATTAAGAAGCCGATTCTATGATAAATCGATTATTACCAATAATCTATTTTATTGTATTTCAAAAATAATCGATTAATTAAAAAGTCAATTAACTGACAAATCGATTTTCAAAAAAAAACAGAATGATCGATTATTTTAAATAATCGATAATTTTCTATCAATCGATTATTATCAATAATCTATTTTTATTGTATTTCCTTTAAAATCGATAATTCGATTATCTTTGAAATACCAAAAATAATCAATAATTCCAAAATAATCGCCTAATCGAAAATAACCAATTAATTAAGAAGCCGATGATTCTATGATAAATCAATTTTCCAAAAAATAAAACGAATTATCTATTATTTTCTAATAATCCTTTTTTCATATTTCCTTTTATTTGAAATTGATTATTCGATTATCGAAAATAATTGATTATTAAAAAGCTGATTATCCAATAAATCGATAATTTTAAAAAAATAACCAAAATATCGATTATGTAAAATAACCGATTATATCCAATCGATTATTTTCATATAATATCTTTGAAAAATCGAAAATAATCAAATAATTAAAAAACCGATTAAACGATAAATCGATTATTTTGAATAACTCCACTTTTTTGTATTTCCTTTAAAATCGATTAATACATTATCTTAAAAAAAACGAAAATAATTTATTAAAAACAGCGGATAAATCGATTTTCATTAAAAAATACCAGAATTATCGATAAATCGATTATTTTTGTAACCCCTATCGGTCGCTTGCTTTTATCTGAGCATTTAGCTCCAAAATTTAGAGATTCGGATTTTTTGATCCAGTTATCTTTGAAATCGCATTCGATTGTATAATAAATAAATATTGCTAAATTTTGGATTTTTTTTAGTAAACGAAAATTATGTTCGAGTTGTTTAGGGGTTTGTAATGTAACATTTTATTAACGTGACTAAGGGTCGATTCGACCGTTGTGTTAAACGAAGTTTAAAATGACATTTTTACATTAACACTGTCATTTTAATCTCCGTTTAACACAACGGTGGAATCGGACCTAACTCCTGTAACTTTAGTATTTTTTTTTGCTTATACTAGATTACTTTGTTTTAAGACTTAAAATTCAATGTCACTTTCGATTTGACCGCAAATAAGATGAACCTTGAAATTTTAAGTAGGTCATCCTGTATTTCATCTAATATTCTTATAAAAATACCTTATAAAAATAAAAATAAAATTTAGCTGGCAACTATGATTCTTTACCTCTTATTTATCTACCAAAAAGGGCTAAAAACTACCTTTAGAAAACATTCTTATAAAACTACTTTTTAAATACAAAATTTCGTTAGCAATAATGCCTATTTACTATTTATTTAAATTAAATGTTCAAAATTTTACCCTTTTGTAAATTTATGTAAGTAATATGAAATCTGATTTCTGATGCTTAATATTTATTGAAACCCCTTAATGCGGATCTGAAGTATTCAGCCCAGAGAACCATGGCGCTTTATGTCAAAACGTTAATAAATATTTACCGCTGAAAACGAATATATTCATAACAGTAGTACTTGTATTATAAGTACATACAATTTTTCAAGATACATCGTGACATTTTGAACTTGAAATTGAATAACTAGAACACTTTAAATTGCTAAAATACCAACAAATAAATCAAAAAACAGCTGTCAATGGTGATTAAACTCAGGTGGAGGTGATCGCTGAATGAAAATCGGAGCAATTCGGGTGGCGTCGTGCAACAATGATTTTCAATTGGTGGGTTACTTTGGCTTAAAATAGACAACATGCGCAGTGTGCAATGTTACATCTTCGGTCTCTTTAATCTAAGCTTTGAACAGAGAAAAACATGTAAAGTCGGTTTTAGTTCAGAAATTCCATTTTCAAAAAAGTACCACCTTAGAAAAAAATACTTAATAATTGATTGAGGGTAATTGCTTTTGGAACAGATTTTTAAGAACTCAGGTGTTTCCAGATCAACAACTATGAAGTATGATGATGAATAAACTCAAACATTTTTAAAAGAATTTGGATAATTTGTTCTTTCAATTTCTTTGGTGCTTTCCAAATCTAGTAATTATTATCTTATAGTTTGTTATGTCACGGATATATATCTTTTTTTAATTGTTGAAAGTCTATTGCAGTTCTTATTTTCAGGACTTCTGGTTTGCTGCCTTATTTTCCTGGATTTTATTTTTTCTGCTAAAAATTTCTTCTGGATAATTATTTCCAACAGTTCTTTTTTTAATTTCTACTACATGGTTCCAAGCTGCCTGTTGGATATCGACCACAAATAGTTCTACTTCTGTTTCTAGTTGTTCTTAATTCGCTCAGAAGGAAATACCCCCAATTTTTTGCATTGTTAGTTAAGGTTGCATTACATTTTTATATAAAATGAATGTAATTTTAATAATTTTACGGAAATTTGGGAACTTATGTTGTAAGATATTTTTATAATGCCTTTACATGTTGTAATATAAAGATTTTTAAATTTGTCATGTGATTAGTGATGAATACCCCTCAAATTTCCAGTATCTCTGTTATATTTTTATCCAACTTATCACGTGATATTCTCTTTCGCGTCACACAGAGGGAATGTATCAAAAAATGCGATTTATCCTCCTCTCGTGCGCGATATCAAATTCCGAATTTAATTTGATAAAATTCTCCCGGTAGCAGTGTCAGAAAGACATATGTTAGGAAAACAATGGATGGTCATTTTCCTCCGTTGCACTTCTAAGAGGGGTAATTTTATACAAAAGTAATGGAAAAGAGGGCCAAAATTCAATTTGTTCCGGCGACGGCCAGCAGCAGCAACGTACTTATTAAAGGACGACGAACAAGTAGAAAAGACTCTTTTGTTGGAAGATTTCTACGAAAGTTTCCACCAAAAGTTAATGAAAATTCTTCAAAAAATTGTATGTACATTTTTGTCTTAAGAAACTTTGATAATTATTTCGAACTGTCAATTTTATTTTATTTACTAATGATGTAATATTATTGTGGTTGCTTTATTAATTGTTGAGAGAATTGGCAGTTCCTCTTTGAGAAATACAAATAGAGTTCTTTGATCACAACATCCTAATCCTAAATAAATTCGATTTATAAACTTTTCTTTTTATGTGTTAAATTATTAGTTGCCGAATATATAGGTAAATCTTATTTGTTATTTTGATCTCGGCCCACGTACTATTTATTTCTGTTTTATACTTTCGAGCTTTAGGTATACGAAATTGCGATTCATTACATTTAGGTTAAATTCGGTTTGATATATTAAATTATGTTTAATTTGGTTTAATATAAATTAAAAATAATTTTGGAAATTATAGTTTTATAGTTTTTTAGTTTAGTTTCAAATAAATAAATAAAATTAGGGCACTATTAGATTATTTTATACTATCATCAAATAGGAGTGAAGGATGGATAAATATATAAGGGACTTTGACGTAGCAAAGATTGAAACTTTTAATCTTACAACTACGCATGAATGTAAAGAGGTACTGAAAGTAAACGATAAAAGCAAACATTTTTCACTAATAAACACTAACATTTCTAGTGTAGGAAAAAATCTAGATGAGTTTAAGATATTTCTACAAAATCTCGACTGTAACGTTGACTGCATAGTACTTACCGAAACTTGGCAACTGCCAGACCCCAATATTTTTAAAATTCCAGGTTATCATCATGTTTATAACGGGGGTAATTATAATCAGAATGATGGAGTCTTGGTATATATAGGGGAAACTTACAATTATGATTATGAAATAATAAATATAAATAATTTCAAATTTATTTTAACACGTATCAAATTAGGATCTAAATCTGTCGCCATTACGGCATGCTATAGACCCTGTGGATCAGAAGCGAACGATTTTGTATTATCTCTCCAGGAATATTTTGATCAAATAACTGATAATAATGAAGTATATCACTTATTTACTGGAGATATTAACATTAATTTATTAGTCGAAACTCAAATCTTATGTGAACATTTTAAATGAACAGGGTTACGTTACATTTCTACTATTTCTGATGGTGGGTGCGGTTTTCCGGGTTTTCCTCACCTGTAAGTCAAATGGCACCATTAATCATCTTTAAGTCGCCCCGGAGCGCCACGGCAAATAATAATAATAGCCGTCCCTTCCCCTACACAAGTCGTTCAGTCGACTTCAGGGGTTGAAATTCACTCGTAAGGGGGTGAATTAGGGAGAGTATTATTATTATTATTATTATTATTATTACTATAAATATTCCTACAAGAGTTCGAAATAATAGTAAAACTTGTTTGGATCACATTTTTTTAAAAACTAGATATAATAATTATTATGAGAATATTTTACCACTAGTATTACAAAATGACATAACAGATCATTATATTACTATTTTACAAATAATTATACAAAAAAATAATCTACAGCATGATCACAAAAATTATATAAAACATATAAATCATAACAAAATACTTGATATGGTAAAAACCGTTTCATGGGATTGGGTATACACCACGGATGATCCAGAATCTGCTATGAATAAATTTGTAAATATACTATCCAATATTATACAAAAAAGTACTACTTTTAGAAAATTTAATAGAAAAACTAAAACAATTGCACCATGGATCACAAGTTCACTACTAGATATGATAAATAAAAAAACAAAATATTTAAACAATTACAGACAACACCAAATAATTTGCAATTAAAAAATAAGTATAAGAGTTATCGAAACGCATTAACAAATAAAATTCAATCCACTAAATTTAACTATTTTAAAAACCAAATTGATTTAAATAAAGGCAGTTCTAGCGAACTATGGCGCATTGTCCAAAGTCTGAGTGGGAGCACAAAACTCCAAACTAAAATTGAAAAAATTAAAAATGAAGTTGATGAAATGTTATTAAATGCTAACGACATCTGCAATGAATTTAATGTACAGTTTGCTAAAGTGGGAAAGAATTTGGCAAACAAAATTGTAAATGATAATTCTCATAAGTTTACTAAAACTACACAAAATAATTCAATGGTGTTCCTAGAAACAAATGAAGTTGAAGTTTTAAATCTGATTAAAGGCTTAAAAAATAAGAAGTCGCCGGGTTGTGATGATATTTGTGCAGAAGTTTTAAAAGTTGTGGCATCTTATATAGGAAATCCGTTAACATATATACTAAATAATTGCATTAAACAAGCTATTTTTCCAACAGCCTTCAAAACCTCTATCGTAGTACCTATCTTTAAGAAAGGTGATACTGCTATATGTAGTAATTACAAACCAATTTCCCTATTGACTCGCTTATCAAACATTTTGGAGTCGCTAATAAAAAATAGACTCAATTCTTTTTTAAACAAATACGAAATTTTATCACCCATGCAGTTTGGTTTCAAAGAAGAAAAATCTACAGATGATGCCTTATTAGCTTTGATAACTCAAATACATCAAAGTCTGGAGCAAAATCAACCATGTTTATGTCTATTTCTAGATCTTAGTAAGGCGTTTGATACCGTTGATCACCACTTGCTCATACAATGTCTAGAAGACATAGGAATAAGAGGAAACTGTTTATCTTTATTTAAAAGCTACCTAACCAATAGATACCAGACTGTAAGAGTAAATGGGGAAACTAGTAGTCGACAGATAATTGAGTACGGAGTACCTCAAGGCAGTGTCTTAGGACCCTTACTGTTCAATATATACATCAATGGTCTGTTTTCCATCGAGAGCAGAGGTAGTGTTTTAGGTTTTGCAGATGATACTGCAATTTTTTATGATGCTAAAAATTGGAATGAACTTAAAAATATAGTAGTAAAAGATTTCATTAAAATAAAAGGTTGGTTTGATAACATGTCTCTCACTTTAAATCTAGAAAAAACTAAATACTTACCATTTAGCTGCAACATTAGAGGTCTGCCTCCATTTAATGAACTTAATGTACAATTGAATGGGCACCCCTATGTGCTTCAGCAGGTATCCGAAATTAAATATCTTGGAATATATGAAAATAGTCATTTGAAATGGGAATTCCATATCAACTATACTATTAAAACACTTCAAAGCATTCTGTACAAATTCAAATATTTAAAAAAATACCTTCCAGAAAAGCAGCTAATAACACTCTACTATGCTCTCGCAGAAAGTCATTTTAGGTATGGTATTATAGTTTGGGGAAATGTTTTAAGGTGCCATATACAGTCACTTGAAATATTACAAAAAAGATTTTTGAAAGTAATTTTTTCTCGGGAAAAACTGTATCCCAGTGACCTCTTATTTTCAGAAAGTAAAATATTGGATCTAAGGCAGTTGTATTTCTATTGTGTAGCTCAAAAATTTCACTTCAACTGTAAAAACAATAATGTACCTAACCACGATTACAATACACGTAATAAAAATGTACATGTTCTTCCACAATTAAGTAAATCTTTAAGTCAGAGATCCTTTGCTTATCTAGCACCCAAAATTTATAATCAATTTCCTGAAAGAATAAAAATAATTAGTAATAAAATAAAATATAAAAAAGAAGTTAAAAAACTCATGTATGAAATTCCTAGGAAACAAATTAATGAACTTATAGAATCAAAACTATCAAAAGTACTCACCTTAAATTTGCTATAGTTGTTTTTTTTATTATTGTATTCGACGTATCACCTTATATTTATCCCTTCCTTCATTTTTATTTCTATCTGCTATTTATGTATAATATTTTCTATTTAATTAAGAACTATGTCTTTTGCAGTTAGGATATCGTAGCTTATTACTGTAAGTTCTACTTCTTTTTTCTTAATTATTTTTCTCGAAACAAGTGGGTAACCATTTATCGAGTACCTTTATTCAATAACAAAGTGTATTTCATTAATGTAATTAATTTTGATTAATTGAATAAATTATTATTATTATTATTATTATTATTATTACTCGTGTTCACTTAGGATGTTAATGTATTCTAATTTGTCCTCACTATCTTGTAATAAATTTATATTTATATCTCCTACAAAAAAGTTGTAGTTTTCAAAGCTATTAGCGTGCGGACCATTGTAATTTTGTAATGCTATTAAAAAATTTTGTACGTTTGAACCTGACGGTCTGTAGCAACCAGTTATAATTATTTTATTTTGACGACTAAAATTTACAATAATTTGTAGAAAATTAAAATTTTGTATTTTTACTATTTTATATTGAAAATCGTATTTTATATTGATATAAGCTATAACACCATCGTTTTGATTAAGATTACCTTCATTGTAAGTCATATTATACCCTGGGATTAGAAACAAGTTTGGATCAGGTAATTTTCGTATTTCTGTGAGTACTATGAATCTACGGGCTTTTCCATATTGTTCAAGAGTATTTTAAATTCATCGAGATTTTTATTGATACTGCGTATATTATTGTGAATTATTCTAAAATTTTTATTTTCATTTATTTTTAATACCCCCTTACATTGAAATATATCATCTAGTTCAAAAGTTTCTATTTATGGGATATCAAATTCTCTTATACAATTTTTCAAAAGAAATTACGCAATATTATCAGTACCAGAGATGAACTTGTTCTTTAATTTGGAAGCAACATCTAAAAATCACTTTTTCTGATATTGGCTCAAAACTAATATTAATCAGGTTACACTTATTGGAATAAAAATTCATACTTGTGTCATCTGGATCCAACAAAGAGTAAATAGTTTTGAAGGAACTTTCTAAAGCATTGATGATTGCCTGGAGAATATTGCAATACTCATATAAAGTGAGACACACTGTATATTTTTTTAAATACGTTTTCATTTATTCTTTAAGGAAAGTAAATGTATTATTTTATATTTTTCGTTTTAATTAGTTGTAAATTCTTACGAACTAAAACTTAAAGATCAACCACAGTGATTTTCGGTGGAATATTTCTTCCAGGAACCGAAGAAGGGTAAACGGGCAAGGGGCGGTGTTTGTATGAGTGTTTTTCAGCCTAAATTTAATTTGTTTAGTTGTAAAAGGAGTGTAAAAAGAAATAATGGCGAGCATAAGGTCCAATTTGTCTCTACTCCTTTGAATTGGAGTGTGTTTTGTTATGTACATGGAGACATTTGATACCAAATAAATAATTCAAATTCTTTGGTTTAATTTGCTTTAGTTTCATTAGACTGACTCGATTACGTCTTGTTTGGAAAACTTTTTTTTTTCGTCGTCTGTATTTTGACTGCTGTTTTTCATGACACCACGAAAAAAATTAGCATCGTGGTCTGTATAGGTTTTGTTACTGTTTCCCAACAATACTTTATGAACAGCACTGTTAATTGGAACCCAACAGGGGATGACACTCAATTTACTCAAGTATTAATTATGTATTGTTATTACACCTCTAGGATCTAACCAATCCTTATTTGTATATTATTTTTAAATTGATTTACTATATATATTATATAATTTAGTTTTTAGCTAGTTTGTAAATGTCAAATCATGTACCAACTGTTATTACAAAATACTTCAATCCGTTTAAAGTGCCATGGAAGAAGCAGGCCATGAAGAACTTTTAGTAAATCTTCTTCATACAACCACGTATTAATTCTTAATCTTAATTATTATAATAATAATTATCTTTCTTTCTTAAAAGCACGGACATTGCGTTTGTTTATGAAAGTAGTTCTTTGTCTTTATTTCGGAATCCGATAACGCTAACCATCCGAGTAAGTCCATAATAAAAATCTTTTTAAGTTTTATATAATAATAAACAAGGTTGATTAAAAAAGTATAAGTAGCTAATTTAAAAACAGTTAAGTAAATAAATATGTGATCGAAATTGGGTTTTGGAAGTGGGCTTAAATTTCGAAATAACGTGAATCTAAATATAGCGGAAACCGCAGTTGGAAAAAGACAAACACGACGTAAAGGGTAATAAAAAGCAGACCTTTTTGTACAGAACCAATTACCATGCAAATGTAAATCGAAGAAAAAGAGGGAGAGGAAGTTCCGAATTTCGGGAGAAGATTCCCGTTCCATCTGTTTTATTGTTTCAGATTTCGGAGCGCGGCAATGGGAATTTTACTGAAGTTTTACTAAAAAATAAACTCTGTTTGATAGCAACGCAAACTGACAAAAACCGAGGGTATATAAATTAATAATTAATTTAAATCATATATTAAAATAACCAAAGAAGGTTGACGGCTGTGTGCACGTAGTTAAGATTAAAAAGGAAAGACTTGTATTTCGTGCAAAATTTTTTTAATTATTAAATGCAAAGCGCTTTTGGCATGGTGCCATCATCAGTGCTTATCTACTACTAAACTTATAATTATAAATATATAAATTTATAAATATGTGTAAAAATAAAATCTGAGTGTAACTTTTAAGTCAAAAGTTAAAAATATATATACAAGGTAATTTTAAACAAATTAACAATTAAAAGATAACAAACAGAGTGTTTCCTTTTAAATCATATATTTCTAAAATATCGTTAATTGATATAGAAATTGGAAATGGGAAAAACGTTTATCCTACATAAAAAAAAATGAAAATATTCTATAGATAAAAAGTTTTACATCAATTTAAAATCCATAAGCGAGTATTCAAATATAACACAAATAGTTAATAAACAAAGCTTTTATTAAAAAAAACACAAAATTTACAAAAAACGTTCCTATAGAAATTTAATTTACGGAAAACTTAAAAAAAAACTTACAGAAAATTTACAGAAACTTTTCTTAGAGAAAGATTACTTACAGGACACTTACTTATAGAAAATATGCTGAAAATTACTTACAGAAAACTTAGAGAGAACATACATGGACCACATCCTGTATTAGATTGAAACAGGTTTATTTTGACATTTAGAAACGTAACATGAGTAATTTTATGCATTCTAATACAAATAATTAAAACAAAGGATTTATTAAAAAAAACTTACAAGATTTACAAAAAACGTTCCTAAAGAAAACTAACTTACGGAAAACTTATAAAGCTCTTACTGAAATTTTACTTACAGAAAACTTACAGAAAATTTGTTGTAAATTATTAAACACAGTTTTTGTTAAAGAAAAAGAGATTCAAGGGATTGAAATTCAATAGATAGATTCAATACATTCAATTGATTCAATAGATTCAATAGATTCAATAGATTCAATAGATTCAATAGATTCAATAGATTCAATAGATTCAATAGATTCAATAGATTCAATAGATTCAATAGATTCAATAGATTCAATAGATTCAATAGATTCAATAGATTCAATAGATTCAATAAATTTAATAGATTTCATAGATTCAAGAGATTCAAGAAATTTAAAAGATTCAAGAGATTGAAATATCTATCTAAAATATCTATCTGAAATATCTATCTGAAATATCTATCTGAAATATCTATCTGAAATATCTATCTGAAATATCTATCTGAAATCTCTATCTGAAATCTCTATCTGAAATATCTATCTGAAATATCTATCTGAAATATCTATCTGAAATATCTATCTGAAATCTCTATCTGAAATATCTATCTGAAATATCTATCTGAAATATCTATCTGAAATCTCTATCTGAAATATCTATCTGAAATATCTATCTGAAATATCTATCTGAAATATCTATCTGAAATATCTATCTGAAATATCTATCTGAAATATCTATCTGAAATATCTATCTGAAATATCTATCTGAAATATCTATCTGAAATATCTATCTGAAATATCTATCTGAAATATCTATCTGAAATATCTATCTGAAATATCTATCTGAAATATCTATCTGAAATATCTATCTGAAATATCTATCTGAAATATCTATCTGAAATATCTATCTGAAATATCTATCTGAAATATCTATCTGAAATATCTATCTGAAATATCTATCTGAAATATCTATCTGAAATATCTATCTGAAATATCTATCTGAAATATCTATCTGAAATATCTATCTGAAATATCTATCTGAAATATCTATCTGAAATATCTATCTGAAATATCTATCTGAAATATCTATCTGAAATATCTATCTGAAATATCTATCTGAAATATCTATCTGAAATATCTATCTGAAATATCTATCTGAAATATCTATCTGAAATATCTATCTGAAATATCTATCTGAAATATCTATCTGAAATATCTATCTGAAATATCTATCTGAAATATCTATCTGAAATATCTATCTGAAATATCTATCTGAAATATCTATCTGAAATATCTATCTGAAATATCTATCTGAAATATCTATCTGAAATATCTATCTGAAATATCTATCTGAAATATCTATCTGAAATATCTATCTGAAATATCTATCTGAAATATATATCTGAAATATCTATCTGAAATATCTATCTGAAATATATATCTGAAATATCTATCTGAAATATCTATCTGAAATATCTATCTGAAATATCTGAAATATCTGAAATATCTGAAATATCTGAAATATCTGAAATATCTGAAATATCTGAAATATCTGAAATATCTGAAATATCTGAAATATCTGAAATATCTGAAATATCTGAAATATCTGAAATATCTGAAATATCTGAAATATCTGAAATATCTGAAATATCTGAAATATCTGAAATATCTGAAATATCTGAAATATCTGAAATATCTGAAATATCTGAAATATCTGAAATATCTGAAATATCTGAAATATCTGAAATATCTGAAATATCTGAAATATCTGAAATATCTGAAATATCTGAAATATCTGAAATATCTGAAATATCTGAAATATCTGAAATATCTGAAATATCTGAAATATCTGAAATATCTGAAATATCTGAAATATCTGAAATATCTGAAATATCTGAAATATCTGAAATATCTGAAATATCTGAAATATCTGAAATATCTGAAATATCTGAAATATCTGAAATATCTGAAATATCTGAAATATCTGAAATATCTGAAATATCTGAAATATCTGAAATATCTGAAATATCTGAAATATCTGAAATATCTGAAATATCTGAAATATCTGAAATATCTGAAATATCTGAAATATCTGAAATATCTGAAATATCTGAAATATCTGAAATATCTGAAATATCTGAAATATCTGAAATATCTGAAATATCTGAAATATCTGAAATATCTGAAATATCTGAAATATCTGAAATATCTGAAATATCTGAAATATCTGAAATATCTGAAATATCTGAAATATCTGAAATATCTGAAATATCTGAAATATCTGAAATATCTGAAATATCTGAAATATCTGAAATATCTGAAATATCTGAAATATCTGAAATATCTGAAATATCTGAAATATCTGAAATATCTGAAATATCTGAAATAATCTGAAATATCTGAAATATCTGAAATATCTGAAATATCTGAAATATCTGAAATATCTGAAATATCTGAAATATCTGAAATATCTGAAATATCTGAAATATCTGAAATATCTGAAATATCTGAAATATCTGAAATATCTGAAATATCTGAAATAAATATCTGAAATAAATATCTGAAATAAATATCTGAAATAAATATCTGAAATAAAAATCTGAAATAAATATCTGAAATAAATATCTGAAATAAATATCTGAAATAAATATCTGAAATAAATATCTGAAATAAATATCTGAAATAAATATCTGAAATAAATATCTGAAATAAATATCTGAAATAAATATCTGAAATAAATATCTGAAATATCTGAAATATCTGAAATATTTGTCTGTAGAAACATTTTTGGTAAATCTTTTTTTGTAAGTTTTTTTAATAAAATCTTTGTTTAATAATTATTTGTATTAGAATACATAAAATTACTAATGTTACGTTTCTAGCTGTCAAAATAAACCTGGAAAGAGAGAGACTAGACTTGAGTACGATAACTGTGGTCTAAATCTCTTGCCAAAAGGCGAGACTCTATAGGCCCATAGGTCTTGAAACAAGGTATTGTCTTGAAACAAGGTATTGTGTAAAGTTTTGTGTAACGATTTGAGTCTGTAGATAAATATTTTTAACGGATTTAAAAAGTGTTGTTTGGATTTGTTTGGAGATAATTAATTGATTTCCACATAAATACTTTTTGCAAAATCAAATAAAAAGAAAGGCTTGATCTTATACATGTGTGGGATTGATGTTAAGTTGTTGGAGAGATCGTGGAATTATATAAGTGGTGTTGTTTTTACGTGACACAAAAAAAAACCAGTAGATTTAAATGTAACATATATTTTAACCCTCCTATTGCTTGATTATTCGATAAAAAATAAATGGACCACATCTTATATAAATAAGGAGGCTGAGAATGGTGTACACACGTGTAGTGAAATGCAAGTGGAATTAATACGACAGGGTGTGGAAATTCAAAAAGTTTTTAATAAGTATGAGGGTGCATACTAATATTTATTAAAATTTTTACACACTGACATATTAATACCACTTGCATCTCACATTTTATGCGTTTAAAATTGAAACAGAAGGTTTATTGTGACGTCTTGAAACGTAAAATGAATAATTTCAAATATTTCTAATACAAATTGTTATTAAACAAAGCTTTTATTAACAAAAAAAGTGCATATTACTCTTTATGAGGAGGAAGTTCGATTTTTTCCACGCGATAAATGTCGAAACAAATGTACCGTCCATAAAAGTAGATACGCGAAAAGAAACGTGTAAAAGGAAAATTCAAATAAAACCAATTTTCCTTTTAGTAATGAAATTGTTTTCGTCGATGGAGAACATCGTAGGATAAAACCACCGGCACTCGAATTTCCACGCGAAACTATTCTTTACCTCGAAAATTTATAGTTACTTCCATTGGAGTAGGTATCATCAATTTCATACCCATTTTAGGGATTGGTTTGTCGTTATACCGGATCCGGTATGGAAATTGATGATCTTTTCCTTTTTCCGCGTTTTCCCTTGCAAAGCATTGCTTAAAATACAAACTATATTCGATGTAATTTAGTAGACAACATATTTACGATTATCACCTGAACAAAATTTAACCAATAACATTTAATTTGAATTTGGACACATTTTTACGTAGAATTTTCGTTGCTCCAGGTCAATTTCTCATCGTAGATTATTCTTTAGCCAATTTAAGTACATAATTTAAACAAAAATCTTTCAGTACGATTCGTGTTTTGACGGGTAAAATCGTCAATGTGAGAGGCCCAAACGACCTAAAATTACAGGATATAACAGATCCATTATTTAGAATCCCTCTTATAATGAGACCTGTTCTTCAAGAATGTCGTCTCGTCATTAATAGATACGGGGGAATTACAAAAGTTTTAGTGTCTATAACAATATAACAAAATACAATTTTATTTTTGAAATTATTTTGTAAGCCAACCAAATCAATTAAAAATATTTTTTTAGCCACATCTTCTTGATTGCTCTAATTTTATAACGACCGACCAAATCGCGACAAATGTCTACGGGGTGAGTAAAAACTCAAATTTAATGTGTTTCAATATAATAAATGGATCATTTATAAGTAAATTTTCACTAAATAAATTTTGTATATGTTTTCCATAAGTAAATCAATCAAAAGTTTTTTGTTTTTTTTCCAATTTTTCCATTGATCTATTATTTCCAAGTAAATTTTCTGTAAATAAGTTTTCTTAAAGTAAAGTCTCTGTATGGTTTTGTTGTTGATAAAATTAACTACTTCTAATAAGAATACTAAATGGACACATAATTTTATATTTGGTAACACAATTAAAATAAAAGAAAAGACAGCTTCTTTATTTGACTAGTATACAGGGTGCTCCATTAGTGCGTAATTGTTCAATATTTAAATTTGTGTTATTAACAGATATATGGATTTAAAAAATACGTCTCTTTGGATATACAGGGCGTTTTTATCTGGCAAATGAATATGTATATTTTTTTAAATATAACACCCTGTATTTTATTTGAGTTTTAGAATGGTTTGGTAAAACTGCATTCAACCCCAGATTTTTTTTTAAATATTACATGTTTGCCAAGCAACTATTACCACCTCATTTATGAACCACCCTGTATACTTAAAAATAATTGTTAAATGTGGTCATACAACTTTTATATTAAAAATTTCTTTGTATTTCTAATAATAAAACAGTTATCAATCAATTACGCACTGATGGGACACCCTGTATATGTGTTATTGGCTAACATATTGATATCGTTGTATAGGCAAATGTATAAGGAAATTTATATTAAGATAATATACACGGTGTTGTATTTAAAAAAATTGAGTAAATTGAACTTAAAGTAAGCCATATTTAAGACATGTTTTAAAACTCTCTGTATAAAATAAACCAATTCTATCACCACTATACGTTAGCTTAGTATCTTATGAGTCTATATATTAAAAAATTTTGAAATCAATGTAAACCAACCTAAATTATGATAATTTATTTTCACAAATTTAAAAAAAATTAATTGCTTAGCAACATTGTAATATTTTTTAAAAATATTTTAGGGTTGAATACACTATTACAAAACCATTCTAAAATTAAAACAAAGTACAGGGTATTATATTTAAAAAACACACATTTTAGATATCAAGCATAAACGCAACACCCTGTATATCCAAAAATAATTTTAAAATATTTTTTTTCAAGTCTATATAACTTTTATTTAAAACTGTTTGCGTATCTACAAACCAAATTGATATAAAACAATTTCGCACTAATGGGAAACCCTGTATACATAAATAGCCATCGATAAAGTGTCATTTTTACATCATTATTCCACAGCCCATCCTCATTATCTCGACGATATAATTTTTTGTAAGTTTTCCACAAATCTTCTAAAAGTACATTTTCTTACAAATGTAAGTAAATGTAAGTAAATGTAAGTAAATGTAAGTAAATGTAAGTAAATGTAAGTAAATGTAAGTAAATGTAAGTAAATGTAAGTAAATGTAAGTAAATGTAAGTAAATGTAAGTAAATGTAAGTAAATGTAAGTAAATGTAAGTAAATGTAAGTAAATGTAAGTAAATGTAAGTAAATGTAAGTAAATGTAAGTAAATGTAAGTAAATGTAAGTAAATGTAAGTAAATGTAAGTAAATGTAAGTAAATGTAAGTAAATGTAAGTAAATGTAAGTAAATGTAAGTAAATGTAAGTAAATGTAAGTAAATGTAAGTAAATGTAAGTAAATGTAAGTAAATGTAAGTAAATGTAAGTAAATGTAAGTAAATGTAAGTAAATGTAAGTAAATGTAAGTAAATGTAAGTAAATGTAAGTAAATGTAAGTAAATGTAAGTAAATGTAAGTAAATGTAAGTAAATGTAAGTAAATGTAAGTAAATGTAAGTAAATGTAAGTAAATGTAAGTAAATGTAAGTAAATGTAAGTAAATGTAAGTAAATGTAAGTAAATGTAAATAAATGTAAATAAGGGAAGTTAATTTTGTATATGCAAAATTTTCTGCAAATTTTCTGTTTTGCTATTTTTCCATTAATCCATTATCTCTGTAAAACTGTAAACATGGTTTCTGTATAGTTTTGTTAATAAAACTAAATGCTTTGAATAAGTATACTAAATGTACACATAATTTTATTATATTTGGTGATACAAGAAAAAGATAACAAAAAACAGCTTCTTCTTTTTGACTAGTATATACCCATTTCTATGTGATTTTTATACCAATATTCCACAGTGCAACCCCCATTATCTCGACTCTACATGTAAGTTTTCCGTAAGTTAGTTTTCTGTAAGTTTCTAAAAGTAAATTTTCTGTACGTAAATGTATGTAATGTAAAACAAGTAAATGTTAATAAGTTTTCTAGTAAGAAAATTTTTTAAGCCAGTTTTTCTATGTTTTTTGTAAGTTTTTTTAAGTCTAAGTTTTCTATATGTAAGTTTTCAAAGTAAATTTCTGTAAGTTTTCTATAAGAAAGTTACCTGGAAGTTTTTTAATTTTTCCATTAATTCAATATCTCTATGCAAACTTCCTGTATGGTTTTGTTGTTGATGGAATTAAATGCGCCGCATAAGTTTAATAAATGGACACATAAATTTTATGTTTGTATATGCTTACAAATAAAACATAACAAAAGACAGCTTCTTCTTTTTGACTAGTGTATTAATATTTTTACACGAATTTTCCACAACGCAACCCCATTATCTTAACGATACAAGTAAGTTTTTGTAAGTTCTCCGCAGGTTAGTTTTCTGTAAGTCTTCTAAAAGTAGTTAATAAGTTTTCTCCAAGTTAATTTAGTATGGGTAGATTTTCTATATGAGTAATTTCTAAGTTTTTGGTTTTATCAAGTTAATTTAGTAGGGGTAGATTTTCTATATAAGTAATTTCTATAAGTTTTCAATGTTTCAATTAATCCATTATATTTGACTAAAGTTTCTGTCAAATAAGTTTTCTGTAAGTAAAGTTCCTGTGTGGTTTTGTTAATGAAATTAAATGCTTCGATAAGTATACCAAATGAACACATTTTCTGTAAATAAAGTTTCTGTAAGTACCTACATTTTCTGTAAGAAAATTTTCTGTAAGTACATTTTCTGTAAATACATCTTCTGTAAGTAAATTTTCTGTTAGTAAGTTTTCTCCAAGTAAATTTTAATCACATTAATTTAGTATGGGTAGATTTTCTATATAAGTAATTTCTAAGTTTTTGGTTTTATCAAGTTAATTTAGTAGGGGTAGATTTTCTATAAAAGTAATTTCTATAAGTTTTCAATGTTTCAATTAATCCATTATATTTGACTAAAGTTTCTGTCAAATAAGTTTTCTGTAAGTAAAGTGCCTGTGTGCTTTTGTTAATGACATTAAATGCCTCGAATAAGTATACCAAATGGATACATTTTCTGTAAATACATTCTGTAAGTACATTTTCTGTGAAAACATTTTCTGTTAGTAAGTTTTCTGTAAGTATATTTTCTGTAAATACATTTTCTGTAAGTAAATTTTCTGTTAGTAAGTTTTCTCCAAGTAAATTTTTATTAAGTTAATTTAGTATGGGTAGATTTTCTATATAAGTAATTTCTAAGTTTTTGGTTTTATCAAGTTAATTTGGTATATGTAAATTTTCTATATCATTAATTTCTATGTTTCCTATGAGAAAGTTTTTGGTTTTTCCAATGTTTCCATTAATCCATTATATTTAACTAAAGTTTCTGTAAACAAGTTTTCTGTAAGTAAAGTTTCTGTATGGTTTTGTTATTAATGCAATTAAATGTTTCGAATAAGTATACTAAATGGACACACAATTGTATCTATATATTTGGCGGCATAAATAAAACATAATAGAAGACTTTTTCTTCGAATACACCAGTGTATACATAAATAGCCATTTTGCGTCATTTTTACACCAATAATCCGCGGCGCAACCCCATTATCTCGACGATACGTACAGAGAACGATAGATGATAACGCAGAACGTTGCGGGGAATCAAACACGCATTTATTTGCGACCAAATGAGGCAAGTGACACGGTCACGTGGCCGTCTACTCGGAGCGGGGGACCAGAAACAAGGGGTACGGATAGAGGGGAAAAAAGAGGGTGAACGGATGATAGCACTTAAGCATTCATGGATGTCTTCGATATTTTTCTGTTAAATGACAGCGGAAAATCGGCGTACGAGTAGCATATGAAAACATATGACGAGCGTTCACGGTTGAACCGGTTTTATGGTGTTGTTTTAGGGTAAAACTTTCGATAGATGTCAAAATAGATATTTTTTTTTTTTTCTTTTTGTTGGAGATAATCGTTGATATTTCCTGGAAAAGATTGTTAATAGTTGTGGATTCTACGAAAATTTTTCTTATACATATTTTTTTCGGAAAGTTTATTTTCGAAATGTAAACTAATTGAGTTACAATTTTTCAAAAACAAATCAAAATTTTAGAAAAATAATCAGCTCCGGCTTTTAAGATTTTTAAAGATAGGTATGTTACCAATACTCACACTAAGCTTATTTTTAAGACAGAATTAAATTTTCAACTATGGTAGAAAAAAGAAAGATTTGTTACAAAATTTTGGTGTAGTACATGAAATTGATTTGAAATTGCTACAAAATTTAATTAAAATAAAATTTCTGTAACACTAGATTAGTTTTTGTGCTTCAAGGTTGAGCTTTTTCGACCGAATCAGAAATTTGCGACTAAGGCGTAGTCGAGGCAAAGAAATTTCTGTCTCCTCAAGTAGATCCAACACATTTTTATAAATTTTTATTCCTGAAAAGAGACTTAAACTATAGTCTATTTTTATGTATGAGAGAGTAATAAAACAGCATTTCTAATGCAAAACTTAGTACGGTCATTTTAAATATTTTTACAGAATAATCTAAATATTTCCTAAAATTGTAATAAAGGTACCTGAGCTATTATAAGTTTTGGGTCTTTTTATAAACATAAGCTGTACCGAACAATAGAAAAAGGTTTAAACAGGCCAAAAGCCTTGTGTATTAAAGATTACATAGCCGTATCTTAAGATTATTTTCAATAAGTACCTATTTGTCAATTTTGTTTTATTTTAATTCCAACAGTTTCTTACAGTAATCGAATTATAAGTAGATAAATACCTTCCCAACAAATTTTACCGAAAATGCGATTATAGGTTTTTCATTTAGTAGGGAGGTCCAAGTTGTGTATTCTTGACAGTTTACTAAATGTCGTTTAGTTGCAACTTGCACGGTGCAGTGTGAATTCTAGTGTGATCATGGAAAATTTGGAAGGGCTGCGTAAACGACAAAAAATCGATCCTTTAACAGTTAATGAAAAAATATTAATATTTAATTGTTTTAAATCATTTACAGACAAACATTCATGTAAAAGTGGAATTAGTTAGTAGTAAGCTTGGTGTTGGAAAATCTACGATTTACAGAGTTGTTAAAGAAAAGAAATGTGGCGAGTTTCAAACAGCACGTAAAGCTCCAGGAAAACCAAAATTTCAATTAAAAAATCTTTTGAAAGAAAGACTTCGAAGGAAAGTGCATGCGTTCTTCTTTAGAAAAGAATTTCCGACAGTAGAAAAAGTTCTTGCCACGGTTCGAAATGATAAGGATTACTCTGAAATGAGTCGAAGCACACTATGGAAACTTTTAAAAGAAATAGGTTTTCTATGGAAAAAGCATTCCAGAAAGTCTATTTTAATAGAAAGAAGCGATATTGTAGTATGGAGAAGAAATGACCTAAGGACTATAAAAGAAATGAGAAACCAAAGAAGAAATATATTTTATTTAGATGAAACATGGATCAACGAGGGACATAAATCAAATAAATTTTGACAAGATGAAACTGTTACAAGTCGAAGACAGGCTTTTTTAAATAATTTATCTAGGGGTTTAAATCCACCATCAGGAAAGGGGCGCAGACTAATAATAGTACACATCGGTAGTTCAAACGGTTTTGTTAAAGGTGGTTTATTGACTTTTGAATCTACTCGTACCGGTGACTACCATGAGGACATGAATGCTGATGTCTTTAAAGAGTGGTTCGAACAAATTATAGATCTTCTTCCTCAGAACTGTATAATAGTAATGGATAATGCAAGTTATCACTCGAGACTTATAGAAAAAATGCCCACAACCAAGTGGTTAAAAAAAGATTTACAGAATTGGCTAAATTCAAAGAATATTAAGTTCCCTCCCGATTCTGTGAGAAAAAAACTATATCATTTGTGTTCCCTTTATAAAGAGAAATTCAAAAAATATGAAATTGATGAAATTGCAAAATATCGTGGGATGACGGTGGTTAGATCACCACCATATCATTGCGAAGTAAACCCGATTGAACTGATATGGGCACAGATAAAGGGAGAAGTTTCAAGAAAAAATAATTCTTTTAAAATGAGTGATGTCAAACAGTTGTTTTTGGAGGCTGTAAATAATGTGAAGCCTGAAAACTGGGAAAAGGCAGTAAATCATACGATTAAAGAAGAAGAGAAAATGTGGAAGTTGGACAATATTACTGATGAAATGATCGAGTCACTCATTGTAAATATTGGTTGCGACAGTTCATCTTCTGATTTCGATTCTGATTTGGATTTGTAGGTAAGAAGTAGTTTTTATATTAAAATTATTATTTATGAACGTAACGTTGTTTAAAAGTCAAAGTTTAAACCCTTATACCTACATAATCCGTTTGACACAATGTTCTTAACATATCTTGTGGAAAAATAAAACATTTTAGAAAAAATTACACTTTTTTACCTTCAGCTGTTTAGAAGTTATAAGCAGGTTAATTAGGTGAAAATATAAGTGTATACTTGAGGAATAACTTTAAAAAATATTTTAACTGTACTAAAAGAAGTGATACGCCTATGGATTACGAACGCTTTATTATTTTATTACTCTCTCATACATAAAAATAGACTATAAGAACAGTTTAAAATTTTTATTGATCAAATAAAAATCTATTGTTAAGTGATAAAATTTGTATAGAATTACTAAAATATGTGTTCATAAAAAACAACCGTAAGGTAAATCCACAAAACAATCTTCTCAAAAATTATTTAGCAAATATATTTGCTATACTAGATGAGCAGGTAACTTTTCCGTTTTCTGAGGTCTGTACCAGAAGTGGAATTCTCATTTTTTGTGTTGAGATGCCTATCTCCTTTCGACAAAATGCGATTCTTATCTGTCTCTCTCTATTCAACACATAACGTGTTGAGTTCGTACATAAGAATCCCTGTCCAGGTATATACTAAAATACCGAAAAACAGGAAGTAAAATCAAATATCGAATTCAAAACCACCAGCCGACAATATTGTGGTATCGTTCGCCACCGAAGGGCATAGGGGTGGAAGGGGGGATAGAAGGGGTAGAGGACAAAAGCAATTTGCAAGGATTGCGTGATTTAGACTCGTATTTTGCATGACAGCTCATGGATTACATTAAATTGGGACGTTTTTACCCAGACCGATCGACCTACAGCAATCCTTTGCGATATTTCATATATATTATTGTATATTTTCCTTTAATAATTTAGTAAAATTACAGTTCCGATATCAATAGAGCAGAAACGAAGGTTTTGTGTATGGATTATTCGATTTATACAAGGTATAAACGGCAAAAACTTATTGAATGAACAAAAGAATCTAGTTTTCACAAAATAACTACAACATAATGATTGTAAATATAACTTAAAATTAATTTTACTGTAAAAAAGTTTGATCGTTCTTAAAATTGCAGATTTTTTTATTTAAAATACTTCTTACAAGAGAAACAGTAAGTTTTTAATGTAAAAATACGAATTTATTTGAGATAAACCTAATTTACTTGCATTTTTACAGTTACAGTGGAAAAATCAAGATCTATAAATTAATTCACAAATCTTCTGTAGATTTACAATATTTCGATAAGTTTCAACCTTGTAATTTTACAAAAAATTATGTAAAATTAGATGATAGAGTCACATTACCTTGTAATATTAAATGATAAGGATTTTTGCAATATTCTTATCAAAATAAAAACATATAGGTGAATGTACAAATATTTTGTTGATATATAGTATTTATATATTTTTGCACTCTTAATTTTACACACATTCTGTGAATTTACATTTACATACATATGTACAGTTATTTACACATATAATGCTAAATTACAATATTTTAAGGCTGTTTTAGGATCTTAATTTCACAATAATTTTAATTGTATGTATTTTTTGTTGCTGCTGCTTCTTCTTCTTCTTCTTTTAACTTCCTGGCAACAAATCAGTCAAAAATAGTCCAACGAGGATCCAGGGAGAATCTAAATCTTGTATTGACCATATTTTCATTAAAGTAAAACAACAAACATTGTTACAAAATATATTACCTTTAATAATAAAAACTACAGTTACTGACCACTTTTCTACAGCATTACAGATTGTTCACAATTTTGTTTCAAAAAATAAAGACATAAATAGGCAACACTTCGAACAACAAATTCTCTACGAAATATTAAAAACTCAAATACAACATACATCTTGGGATGACATCTTTGAAACTAATGACCCGGAATCTGTATCAAAAAAATTCATTGAAACTATAACTTCAAATTTAAATAAAAGTATTATTAAGATTAAAGTATATAGGAAAAAATCTAAACTGACATCTTGGATGACTAACGAGTTAGTTAAAACAAATACAAAAAAATAATTTACTCAAACAAATTGAAAAATATCTTCACAACGAAAATTTAAAATATAAATATTACAGAAACAAAGTACCAAACTCAATTAAAAAACTCTGGAAAATAATTAACAATCTTTCTAATGATGTTAATAAGACAAATAGCGAAATAAAATCCATATATAGTGACAATGACCAAGGACTCTTAGTATCGGATCCTAAACTTACTGCTAATTAGTTTAACAAAATCTTTTCAAAAACTGGAGAAAAATTAGCTAATGAAATTATACAACCTCCCAATTACCTGCCCCCAATAATAGAGACAGACCATGCTGGATGGGGTGTAGAAGAATAGTCCAATATCCTCTTTACAAACGAGTCCAGATTTTGGTTGTTCTCTTCAGACAGACGTATGCCAGTATACCTAAAACCAGGCGAGCGACATTACCGATGCAACTTTCGTGAAAGGAAAAGTTTTGGAGATGGGTCAATAATGGTATGGGGAGGAATATCTTTTCATGGGCGAACGGAGTTAGTAGCTGTTAATGGTGGTAGGATGACGGCTGACCGATACATAAAGGATATTCTAGAACCTCATGTGGTTCCATACGGCCCTTTTATTGGCGAAAATTTTGTGCTAATGCACGATAACGCCAGACCGCACGCTGCCGGGATAGTGCGGGAATATCTTGATGAGGTAAATTGAATTGGCCATGCAGCTCGCAGTCCAGACCTCAATCCGATAGAGCACGTATGGGACCACTTAGGTTGGGCGATCCAGCACCGTCAAGCTCCATTCAGAACTCTTAATGAGCTTCAACACGCAATAAACGAAATATGAAACAACATGGAGCAAGAATACATACATAGATTGTTTGAAAGCTTACCAAGGCGAATTTCGGCTGTGGTAAGGGCAAGAGGAGGCAATACAAGATACTAAGAAAATTGTATTTTTCAAAAAAATTTCACATATTTCGAAGAATTTAATTTTTGTAACGAAGGTAATATAAATTCTATTATGTCCGTTTTTGGTATTCTTTATTTGCTCTGTAAATATTGATTTAAAATGAGAAATTTTCTTTACTATTTATGTAATTAAAAAGGTTCAATATAAATTAAACAAAAAAAAAATATTTTCAAAAAAGTACATGGCCAAAATATTTAGAAATATTAGTGATGCGATAATTTTTGTGCGGTGTGTATTAAGAAATTTAATTTTAATTATTATACAGAGTGTCCTTTAAAATGTGTCCCAAAATTCTCAGGCAGATTCCTTAACCAAAAAATGGAAAAAAAGTTCCTATAGACCTATGTCCTAAAGTGCCCCCTAAGCGAGCAACAGCCTCTCGAAATCATTTTTTTTATTTTGATTTTTTGAATTTTCTTAAAAATGGAAACAAATAAAAGAACCAAATTTTGGCTGTTAAATATGATCAATAATAGTGACCTTTTGACACCTTCAAAAAGAAATTATTTCGTCAGGGGTGTACTTGGGAATTTTTTGAAAATTTTGATTATTCATAACTTTTTTGTGTTTTTGGTAATGACTTATCCATATTTTTTTTTACATTCTACATTGAAAACTACGTCAAAAAGGAATACTTGTTTGATCTCGATTGGAGCAGCCGTTTCCGAGAAAACATCATCCAAAGATATTCGTCCACTTTAGCTTAATTTTCAATTTTCCTAAATTACCTCGGTGAATCTCGTAAATAAAAATAACTTTTCTAGCTCTCTCTAAATAATTGTAGTTCAAATGTCGTGGTGGGACTATTTTTATTTAATAATAAGAAACGGTTTAAAAAAATATTTATTCTAAAAAAACAAATCAAAAAAAATTAAAGCAGATGCTCAATGTGGCGACCATTGGTTTCCACACACAAGCGCAACCGTCGCATCATAGACTGTCTTACACGAAAAAATACTTTAGGATTATTCCTAAGAACTTCGCAATGATGAAAAACTCGTTCTTCCAATTCTTCAATTGTTTCAACAGGACTGGAATAAACCAATGATTTTAAATAACCCCAAAAAAATCCATTGGATTTAGATCTGGTGAACGAGGTGGCCAGTTAACAGGACAACCTCTGCCAATTACTCTACCCTCAAATCTTTCGTTAAGGTGCTGTCTAGCTTCAAGGCTGTAATGTGGTGGAGCTCCATCATGCATAAACCACATGTTATGTCTGATTTGAATCGGAATATTATCAAGAAGCTCATGTAAGTTATTTTCCAAAAAAAGCCTGTATGCTGCTCCATTTAACCTATTCGGCAAAACAAATGGTCCAATAAGGTAATTATCAATAACTCCAGCCCAGACGTTTATTGAAAATTTATCCTGGTGGTGACGTTCAACAACCGCGTGAGGGTTATCTTCAGCCCATTCATGCATATTTCGAAAATTTATTATACCATCTCTAGTGAAACCAGCTTCATCGGTAAATAGCACTTTATTAAGAAACATTGCATCTTGATTACATCTTCCAAGAAACCATTCAGAAAAGATAACTCGCGGCTCATAATCAGTAGCTTTAAGTTCCTGAACTTTTTGAATGTGGTAAGGGTACAATTGTTGTTCACGCAAAACTTTCCATACCGTGTTACGTCCGACTCCCACTTCTGAAATTAAATGAGAGAATCTGTGTAGTGAATAGTTAAGAAAGAGAATCCATTGATTTGGGAAATCAGATTTTTTCTGCATAACGCAACTCTTTTCGATACGAAAAGTCGTGAAATGTAAGAGAAGCAATAACAAGTAAAAAAACTAGTTTTATACGATAAGGTACGGGGTAGCTAAAATAATAAATAAGTAATTACTTACCATTTGCTATTTTTCTGGTACTTGTCGATGGGGTTTCAGCTACCCTATCCAAAATTGCTTCTTCCAAAGCAGGAGTTCTCACATAATTTTGTCTTCCACTGTTACTAGAGTTTTTCTTAAATGTACCAGTTTCCCGAAGTCTATCGTCAATTCTAGAAAACGTCTTAGCGCATGGAAGATGCCTATTTGGAAAGCGCTCCTGATAAAGTCTGCGAGCTTCATTGGCATTTCCAGAAGCAAGTCCAAAACATAAGTGCATGTCCGTCATTTCGCCGAATGTGTAATCATTATTGTAGTTATTGTGAGCCATTTTAAACAAAATAATAACAATACAACGAATCGCACCAGAACACTTTTAGAAATAATGTTTAACTGAAGAAACATTTTTATCAGTGAGCGAAAAAAATTATCCATGAAACACAAAAACGCCAAAAAAATACATATTTTTACTTTTTTATTCTAAACAGCTAAATACAAACCTTATGGTCTTCATAATAAATAAATGGGAACTAAATTTTTAAATTTTATTTAGAGAGCTAAAAATAGTATACAGGGTGATTGATTAGTGTGAGGAAGCTCTGTAGATCTGTTATAATAAAAGTAGGCAGCTTTAAGCTTCACATTTTAAAATTAGTTACGATGTGACAGGGTGTTTCATAAGGCCGTGCCAAATCAAAGTTATGTTTTTTAAATGGAACACCCTGTATATTTTTATATTTTTAGAATCTGCTCGATAATCTGATTTCAATGATATATCACACTTGTTATCTAATATGAATAGTAAAGGATCTACAGCTACTCAAAAATCACATTTTTTCAAATTCAGGTGGCTGTTGTAGCCAAACAGTTGGAAATCGAGGAAAACGGCTTACAGTCCCTATCCTAACTTTTTAAGGTCTATTCAGTGACATAAAATACATATTATTTGATACAGGGTGATCAAAAATCCAAAATCACATCCGATTTTTGATCACCCTGTATCAACTAATATTTTTTGCCACTGAATAGACCTTCAAAAGTAAGGATAGGGACATGTAAGCCGTTTTCCTCGATTTCCAACTTTTTGGCTACAACAGCCAAAATTGAAAATTAACCTAAACTGCACGAATATCTTTGGATGATGTTTTCTCGGAAACGGCTGCTCCAATCGAGATCAAACAAGTATTCCTTTTTGACGTAGTTTCCAATGTAGAATGTAAAAAAAAATATGGATAAGTCATTACCAAAAACACAAAAAAGTTATGAATAATCAAAATTTTCAAAAAATTCCCAAGTACACCCCTGACGAAATAATTTCTTTTTGAAGGTGTCAAAAGGTCACTATTATTGATCATATTTAACAGCCAAAATTTGGTTCTTTTATTTGTTTCCATTTTTAAGAAAATTCAAAAAATCAAAATAAAAAAAATGATTTCGAGAGGCTGTTGCTCGCTTAGGGGGCACTTTAGGACATAGGTCTATAGGAACTTTTTTTCCATTTTTTGGTTAAGGAATCTGCCTGAGAATTTTGGGACACATTTTAAAGGACACCCTGTATAGTGGGTATGAATTTGTTCACTTACATTTATTATATATTGTTTAAATTATTCTCGAAACAAGTGTTAAATCAGTTATCGAGCATAATAATTTATTCCATTTCATAATATTATTATTATTAACATGTATTTATATTTTTGAGAATAAATTATATTATTATTAAATGACGAGATTTGCCAACCATGCCAACCAGCTTCTAAATTACTTCGATTTACTTGGAAGCACTCAATCCGCTGCCGTTTCCCTCTCAATGCTTCCCCATAAAAAAAGTCAAACAGATGTATGTCTGGAGATCTAGTAGGCTACAAATTATCACCTCTTTCACAATTATTCAGCTAGAAAAATCTCTGCTAGCGAAAAAAAATTGCAGTATTTGCCGCACAAATCCTATTATTACAAAATTTATAGAATATTAAAAATGTTTGTACAAGGAATAATCGATCGGACTGCGTCAAAATCATAATTCAAGTTTTTGTTTTTTGTTATCATGGCGGGATTGCTGCGCTTTGTTTTGTTTTGTTTACCCCATCCACGGCCATCTTTCGGAAACTGGCGTTTTGTTTTTAGCGTCCGTCGGTTTTTTTGTTTTTGTTTCCAGATTTATTCACTCTTCTCTCTCTCCGACTGAGGATCAATTCCCAACAAAAACAACTGACTGCTGTTCTCCGTTTTTTACTGTTCGCGACCGATGAGCGGGGCATGGGCTTTCATATCGAAGTTGGCCATGAATATTTCAACGAGAGGGAAACGAACGTGCACACTAGTTTTAATGTTCGGAAAATGCGAGAGAAAATTGGGAAAATTTAAGAGTTCAAGTCGGGTTAAATCAGCTTCTAGAATTAGTTTTCTTAATAGTATTTTAAGTACCTCAAGGATCTTTTTGGGCCTTATTCTTCTTTGCTACCTGGAGATGTGTTGTATTTTATTTAACTAATGGATATATACGTAATCTGGTCATAAAGTAGGGCGGCGCATACGAACTTTCCAATCATTGTTATAAAATAAAGAGGAGATGCTATGACGAACAGTTTTACGTCATATGTCAAACTCGAGCTAACTCCACTTGCAGTTTTAGAGAGAATAAATACCATTTTTTTTAATATCATGACATAAATGATATAAAAACATTTTCATTGTGTCAATCTTCAAATTTAAAATATTTACGTCAAAAGAATCTAAATACAACTCAAATTGCGTTCACTTTTCATATCAAAAATAGTGTTTATGTCTTCTCTACATTATTTTATCTTGATGTTTTTAAATATAAACCCAAATACAAAAGAACAAACAATAAAAATATTGGAAAAAGTGAACACCCTTTTCAAATTGATGAATTTTTTCGAAAGACCTTGTATTTGTATAAAGAATTATGTATCAAATAAGCTTTCATTTTGTTTTTTTTTTTTTTTCAAAGCCCCCCTCTCAATAATCTATAATATCCTAACAAATACAATTCAGTTATAATACAAATAAAATAGGCTTTCAATTAAAAGCACAAAATCTGGCAACGATGTAAACCCAATTGTTAAAATTCTGAGTACTTAAAACCTGCCCTTCAGCATTTACAATTTACCCTCAGTTGTAGATATACACAGAAAAGGGCGCACCCTATAATAATACGGTCCCTAGATTCTGAAAAAAAAAATCCAAATTGTTCCTCTATTATTTACTTAGGTCTAGGTATGTCGATACAGGGATGACAATAAATACTAATCAGTCTTGTTTCATGCAATAGGTAGGTACGTAAATTTAACAGGGGTTGAAATAATTGTTTTTTTATAATTTTTAAGAACCACTTTACAGTTTGTAAATGTAGAAAATCTTATTGCAGCTGCTATTTTGGGTATATTTTTTTATTTTAGCAATATTACGTCCATGGGTGCCGCTAGAATTTTTTCCAGAGTGGCCATAGACACAATTTTGTGTACCTAACCTTAAAAGCATAAATACTTAATTTTATTTAGTAAATAAGAAATGCAGAGCCCAACGATCGTTGAAGCTTGTTCCCAATAATTAAACTTGAATGTTAGATCTAAAAATTTTATAGATTTAGATTGCTGAGTATTAGATTTGCAATAGGAAAAGGATATTCATACATAAAACAAAAATATAAGTTTAAATACTAGTTACAGTAAATGTCTTATGACTAACTATAGTCTATTTTTATGTATGAGAGAGTATTAAAATAATAAAGCGTTCGTAATCCATAGGCGTATCACTTCTTTTAGTAGACAGTTAAAATATTTTTTGAAGTTATTCCTCGAGTATACACTTATATGTTCACCTAATTAACCTGCTTATAACTTCTAAACAGCTGAAGGTAAAAAAGAGCAATTTTTTCTAAAATGTTTTGTTTTTCCACAAGGTATGTTAAGAACATTGTGTCAAATGGGTTATGTAGGTATAAGGGTTTAAACTTTGACTTTTAAACAACGTTACGTTCATAAATAATAATTTTAATATAAAAACTACTTCTTACCTACAAATCCAAATCAGAATCGAAATCAGAAGATGAACTGTCGCAACCAATATTTACAATGAGTGGGCTCGATCATTTTATCAGTAATATTGTCAAACTTCCACATTTTCTCTTCTTCTTTAATCGTATGATTTACTGCCTTTTCCCAGTTTTCAGGATTCACATTATTTACAGCCTCCAAAAACAACTGTTTAACATTACTCATTTTAAAAGAATTATTTTTTCTTGAAACTTCTCCCTTTATCTGTACCCATATCAGTTCAATCGGGTTTACTTCGCAATGATATGGTGGTGATCTAACCAGCACCGTCATCCCACGATTTTTTTTGCAATTTCATCAATTTCATATTTTTTAAATTTCTCTTTATGAAGGGAACACAAATGATACAGTTCTTTTCTCACAGAAACGGGATGGATCTTAATATTTTTTGAATTTAGCCAATTCTGTAAATCTTTTTTAACCACTTGGCTGTGGGCATTTTTCTATAAGTCTTGAGTGATAACTGGCATTATCCATTACTATTATACAGTTCTGAGGAAGAAGATCTATAATTTGTTCAAACCACTCTTTAAAAACATCAGCATTCATGTCCTCATGGTAGTCACCGGTACGAGTAGATTCAAAAGTCAATAAACCACCTTTAACAAAATCGTTTGAACTATCGATGTGTACTATTATTAGTCTGCGCCCCTTTCCTGATGGTGGATTTAAATCAGTAGATAAATTATTTAAAAAAGCCTATCTTCGACTTGTAACAGTTTCATCTTGCCAAAATTTATTTGGTTTATGTCCCTCGTTGATCCATGTTTCATCTAAATAAAATATATTTCTTCTTTGGTTTCTCATTTCTTTTATAGTCCTTAGGTAATTTCTTCTCCATACTACAATATCACTCCTTTCTATTAAAATAGACTTTCTGAAATGCTTTTTCCATAGAAAACCTATTTCTTTTAAAAGTTTCCATAGTGTGCTTCGACTCATTTCAGGGCAATCCTTATCATCTCGAACCGTGGCAAGAACTTTGTCTACTGTCGGAAATTCTTTTCTAAAGAAGAACGCATGTACTTTCCTTCGAAGTCTTTCTTTCAAAAGATTTTGTAATTGAAATTTTGGTTTTCCTAGAGCTAGAGCTTTACGTGCTGTTTGAAACTCGCCACATTTCTCTTCTTTAACAACTCTGTAAATCGTAGATTTCCCAACACCAAGCGTACTACTAACTAATTCCACTGTGTCATCAACACTTTTACATAAATGTTTGTCTGTAAATGATTTAAAACAATTAAATATTAATGTTTTTTCATTAACTGTTAATGGACCGATTTTTTGTCGTTTACGCGGCCCTTCGAAATTTTCCATGATCACACTAGAATTCACACTGCACCTTGCAAGTTGCAACTAAACGGCATTTAGTAAACTGTCAAAAATACACAACTTGGACCTCCTTACTAAATGGAAAACCTATAATCGCATTTTCGGTGAAATTTGTTGGGAAGGTATTTATCTACTTATAATTCGATTACTGTAAGAAATTCTTGGAATTAAAATAAAACAAAATTGACAAATAGGTACTTATTGAAAATAATCTTTAATACACAGGGCTTTTGGCCTGTCCAAACCTTTTTTTATTGTTCTGTACAGCTTATGTTTATAAAGGACCAATAAAAGAACCAAAACTTCTAATAGCTCAGGTACATATTACAATTTTAGGAAATATTTAGATTATTCTGTAAAAATATTTAAAATGACCGTACTAAGTTTTGCATTAGAAATGCTGTTTTATTACTCTCTCATACATAAAAATAGACTATAACTCATTAATATTGTTATATCAGAAAATATGCATTTATGCTTCCAGTTTTGAGAGACAATGTAATATGAAACTCTCATTTTCTCCTTTTTTTGTTTTCTAATATAAACATGAAACATATATAGGGTGTATCTAATATTCAGAATTCAATCCTATAGAAAAAAATCTGGGCACTGGTTAAGAATTGGGATGGCAGTGCACAATTCCATATTTAAACTGGATGATCTGGAGAAATTAGCCACGAAGATATTTTCTGAAGTTTTTCCATATTTATTTTTATTTAAGCATTAAATTTGAATTGGTTACGCTACTGATTTGAAGTCAAACATCAAATTTATAATATGGCGTTCGTTATGACGAAACGGATTCTACAAATGCAGTATTTTTCAAAAATAGCCAATTAGCATCTGTAACACCCTGTATATCATCAGTATAGTAACACAAAACAATCCATAACCATTAACAGATTTTCATCCACTTGAATTATTTGTCCCATCATACTTCGATTGTCATGGTAATTGGTCGCGACCATTTAACCATTTGAAAAGAAGTGGGCAGCTAAGTACATTTGAGGTTATGTGTATACATAGTGAGTACTCGAAAACGAAACCGCAATAGCTCGGGTTTGTTACATTATTACGTAATGGATAAGGTCAGTGAAGAACATAACCAGAATATCAATGAAAGTATTTATCGAAAGTCCACTTTGAATTCATGCCAACGTGTGTTTTAAACGCGGCACCGTAGACCGTAACCGTAGATACACCGCAGACAGGACGGTGGGTCATGCTGTGTTGTTAGCGACGTTGTCGGATCGATAAATATTTCAGAAAAACTTTAGTGATGCACTTCTAGTATTAAAGTAGTATTAGTAAATTATTACTACACATAATTTTACATACAGGAGGGAAATCGGGTTTTATAGAAGTTGCTGATTTAATATTTTCATCTAAATCAAAATCCAGTGACTTATCACGATAATATGAACACAGAAATGTTTGTAAAATGGTTGCATGAAAAACTTCTCCCAGGTTTAAGTGAGCCCAGCGTAATTATTTTAAACAATGCATCTTACCATTCTGAAGTATTGAACAAAAGTCCAACGAATTCTTGGACTGTTGATAAAATTAAAGAATGGTTGACAAATGAATATATACCATTTCCTCAATATATATTTAAATCAGAATTATTACGCTTGGCAAATATACACGCAAAACCAAAAATCTTTATTGTGGATCAGATTATTGAAAGTTACGGTCATCAAGTTTTACGTCTGCCACCGTATCATTGCCAGTTTAATCCCATCGAATATATATGAGGAATAGCAAAACAATATTATGACAACCATATTGGGCCTAATGATTATAGTGACGATGCAGTTCGGGAAACTTGGCGAAAAGCACTTTCAATTGCAACTCCAGAAGTGTGGCGGAACTGTATATCAAAGTGCGAGAAACTAATAGAAGATTGGTGGACTCGTGAAAATAAAATAAACGAAATAAGTCCAATCATAATAACAATTAATGGTGATGACAGTGATGATGATGACGATTATGATATTTTGGATTATAATGACTGATTTTCATTTTTGTTGGCAAGTTCAATTTTTTTATTTTTCATTTGAAATTCTCTTCATGGAACAAATTTTTATGTTAGAAACTATTTTATTTGAGCTAAATAACCCTCTTATTATACATAGACCTTATTTTCTGTGTGAAGTGTAATATAAAATTATTATTAGGTTTATAATAGCCACATTAGACTCCATTAATGAAGAAGTTTAATTCTGCTCTCAATTATACAAAAGATTCTCCATTATTATTTAATTAAAAAGTTGTACATTATTTTTCATTTCATTTAACCAGTTGATATTTCCCTAAAGAACAGATCAAACTTTCGGGTACTTACCTGGAAATACTCATAAAATGTTTAATTTGAAACCCGCGGAAGTATAACGAACAGACTGTAGCTACATACATTGTTCTCATAAATGTATAAATTGGTTATATTGGACGCGTGTACCATTTCTATTGCATTAAATTGACAGAGATATGGAGGAATTTGTAATACTTTATGTCCATATTGTAGAGCTAGATGATCCACTACGTAATCTTTTGTTATTATTATTATTATAATATCCGTTCAAAGTAGAGAGCAAAGTGTCTTTGATAAATAAATGGTTGTTTTAAATATTGTTTCTATTTAGTAGGTATGAATAGAGTGTGAGTTGCCGTGTGTGTTAAAGTTTGGCCTTTGCTCAAAAAGTCTTTATTATTGGACTAAGAATAAATGTAGGATAAGAGCCCAAATATCTTTTTTGAAAAACTACCCCAAAACGGCCTCCAAATGTACAGTTTTTTAGATTCTTATCATTTTATGGGAAACCATTGATTTTTCGAAGTACTATTTTAAAGAATAAAATTTCATATATTTTCATGAATCACTTGTTGATTTTTGATCAAAGATTATGCGTAAAACTACTCCAACCTAATTGTGTTCAAAATGTACTGCTGGAGGTGATTTTGGGGTAGTTGTTATAAAAGGGATATCTGTGCCCTTATTCTACATTTATTTTTAATCCCTTAATAAACACTTTTTGAGTATATGGGAATTTATGCCCACTAATTTAGAGATTGTCAAAATATTGCCTCTAGAAGTATTCGAATTTCTCAAAACTAATACTAGTGTGAAGCGCTATCCAGTACAATCAAAGAAAAATCTGTATCATGTTTTAGCTGATCTTAGCAGACAGTTTAATTGATCTAAAAGACACATAACTGCAAATATTTTTGTTAGTTCACTTCAGCCAACAAATGTTAATGTTAATTGGAAATAAACTTGAACAGGTTGAGATTTTATTAAACGAATATCCTTTTAATTTCTTTTTAGTTTCGGAACATTGGCAAAATGAAAGTAATCTTACTCAGATCAATATTCCTGGTTATATACCAGAAAGTTTTGTTTGTAGAGATCAAAATATTCAACATGGAGGAGTTGCTATCTTCTTTAGCAATAAATTCAGAACAAAATGTCTGAAGCTTGATAAATATAATGAAAAGGGAATTTCAGAATTGTGTGGTATTACTCTATATCAATTAAAGGCTCACTAATCCTAAGGATTCTATTTTTGATATCTTTCATAGTATTAATTTTAGTAGAATATTTGTGGTATAATATAATAATATAATAATTATTATATCTTCCGGAGCTAATTGGCTTTCTATATCAGTCTACTAAAATATTATTGTTGTTTCTAAGGATTTTAGTGTCTAAAAAGGGTACTTTGTTCTGCAAATCCTCAGTTTCTAAGGGTTATAACTGTTGAAATACCATAGTATATAATTTACAAAAGTAGCGTGTATTGCTAAAATAATGTCATCGACATATTTTTTGATAAAGGGGAATTCCACTGGGATAACACTCAAGATAATGTCCAGCACCTCATCCATTACATAGCTTGCAAGTATTGGTGAAATAGTACTACCTATTGGTGTACCAAACGTTTGTCTATAAAACTTGTTATTGAACGAGAAAAAATTGTTTTCAAAAACTAATGTTAATAATTCTATAAAAGTATCCTTGCTTATGTTGTAGCACTCACCTATGTTATTCAATTTTTTGTTTATTGCCATGATGCAAATGTCAAGATAAACGTTACTAAATAAAGATACCACATCCAGGCTAGCTATAACATGATTGTCAGGTATTCTGCTATTGTTGAGTAATTTATAGATTTCAAGAGAGTCTTTTATATAGTATGTGTTGTTAAAATATCAGTAAGGAACTGTGCAATATTACTGGTTGGAGTACCTATTGATGCAATAATAGGCCTGACAGCTAGTGGATATTTATGAATTTTTGGTAGAGAATAAAAGTTCCCAGGGATACCTCTATAGCAAGTCAACTTTTTCTTTATTAAAACCTGTTTAGATAAATATAAAATAAAAATTGTAAATAAGAAAATATTGTATATAATAGGAATTAACTACATTCATTCCTTTATACATTATCAGTTTGGCCATGTTTTTTTGAAACCTAATGTATATGACTTTCATTCATAATAGTTAAATTTCCTCTTCTACAAATACCTAATTATTAATGCAACATCAAACTGGTACTAAAAAAAATATGGCAAAGTATCTATAAGACGTCGAATTTCGTAGATCCACCTTGTAGAAATAATAATATTCCTGCATGTTGTGTAACGTATGAACTGAGAAAAGTTGGTAACATTTTTATTACTTTTTATTAAAAAATGTTACAATTCTCCTCAGATAATTATTCTTGGAAGAATGTAAAAACAAGATTAAAAAAAACTAGTTTCAGCGTTGGTATACCGTTGAAACTTGGCAACGTCGCAGTTATGAGAGATGCACCTGGCCGCAAATCCTAAGTAAGCGGTCTGCGTTTGTAATTGTGTGTGCAGTTCATTCGTTTGTTTTTTTTTGTGTATTTCATTTCGTTTTCAAGGTTTTCTGTACTCTTGGCTCTCGATCTTTTCCATCTCCATTCTCTTGCCTCCGGGCATTTATTTAGTGAGCTGAGTTTAACGTACCTACCTACCTACCTACCGTCAAAGTTTTTGTAAATTCTAATTTTGTTTTTTATGTCTTTGAAACTACATCCTCCATTCCCATTTATTATTTAAATACATTAGTATCTATTATATATTGTAATCGTATCTTATACAATCAATCTTTCGCGTATATGACAACGTTGCATTTTGTAGGAATTAACATAAGAATATTAATTATACACCAATTGTGAATTTTGTTTATATTGGATTGCAGTAACGTACAGTCATTGATGTTATCAATCTTTGAAATAAACTTCAGATCATCAGCGTAGAGTAACTATTGTATATTTAAATTATTACAAATATCGTTAATGAAGATTATAAAGCATAACGGATCTAAAATGGAACCTTGTGGTACACCGGAAACTTGAGATATCAAGCGAGATTTAACACCTCTAATAAGGATATACTGGGAACGATTACTTAAATAGGAACAAAGGAGAGATAGTACATTGTCAGAAAAATTCAACATATTCAACTTGGATAACAAAATTGGATGACTAAGGCGATCGAATGCTTTGGTGCAGTCAGTGTAGATCACATCTACCTGACCACCTCGGTCCAATATTTCGCCGATAAATTGAGTTTTAACCCTTTTCTTGGCATCGTATCTCTCAGGATACCAATTTTCCTGATTTTTTTGTAAGTAGTAAATCGTTAAATTTGGGGATTATGTTGGCAACACCATATATATCACACCCTTTATTAACGGCCTTAGGTTTGAAGTCAATTGCTTCCATTTTAGTCGAGATATGTCATTTAAAACAGATGCATGTTGGTGAAATCGAACATTTTAAGAAATAGTGAGTACAAGTGTTTATAAAATTTTATTTTTTTTTAAATTAGGCGCGATAATAAGATATGAGTACGCATACACATAGAAATACGAGGTCCGTAAATTAAGTAATGAGACTGATTTTTTTTAAAATTTTTTATACAAAAAGAATTACAATTCAATATTGTCACCTTCAAAATAACTTCCTTCTGAGGCCACACAGCGCTGGAGACGTTTCTTCCACTCCTCATAGCAGTGCTGGAACTCCGATAATAAAATAACCTTTAGCTGGTCGGTTACAGCCGTTTGAATTTTTTCGACTGTCCCAAAATGATTTCCCTTGAGGTGACTTTTCAACTTTGGGAAGAGAAAAAGTCACAAGGACTCAAGTCAGGCGAATAAGGAGGCTGAGGAGCCACAGGAATGTTTTTACTGGCCAAAAACTCGTTTATTGAAATTGCTGTGTGACAAGGAGCATTATCGTGATGCAACACCCACTTGTTCTTGATGTTTGGTCTCACACGAATGACCCTTTTTCGAAGTCTTTCAAGAACCTCTCGGTAAAAGTGTTGATTGACCGTTTGACCTTGGGGTACAAACTCTTTGTGGACGATTCCGTGGATATCGAAAAAACAAATCAGCATGCATTTGATCTTTGACTTCGCCATCCTTGCCTTTTTTGGCCTTGGAGAGATGGAAGTGTACCACTCCATGCTCTGGCGCTTGGTTTCTGGGTCATACTTAAACACCCAAGTCTCGTCACCAGTAATGACACGTTCCAGAAAATGGGGGTCATTTTCAATTGAATCCAAAAAGTCAAGGCACCTTTCCTTCCTGATGTTCTTCAGGTCTTGCGAAAGGTTTTTTGGAACCATTTTTGCGCAGATTTTTCTCATCCCCAATTCATTGGTCAAAATTTGATGAACGGTGGTGTGAGTCAAATTTAACTCTTCCCCTATCATTCTGACTGTCAACCGACGATCTGAACGCACAAGATCCCGGATTCTGTCGACATTTTTATCGGTTCTTGAAGATGAAGGCCTTCCGCTTCGTGGTTCATCTTCAATCGACTCGCTTCCTTCTGAAAATGCCTTAAACCACCGAAAAACCTGGGCCCTTGACAAAACACTATCTCCGTAGGACTGCTGAAGTTTCAGAAGAGTTTCCGTTGCACTGTGCCCAAGTCTGAAGCAAAACCTGATAGCACACCGTTGCTCGAAATTGATGTCATTCATTTTTAGAACACAATAGAAAAAATTGTTTCACAAAAACAATCGCTACGCACAACCAAATGACTCGAGAGAGGTCAAACTCGTACTAAAGGTGGATCACATGTTCCTCTGCCGCCCCACTACGCTCCGCGCTTCCAGTGTTGCCAGATCAAACGCAACGTTGCCAGTCTCATTACTTAATTTACAGACCTCGTATATCAATACTATTGTACTACATGCAAACCTTAGTAAAATACTAACATAAAAAATTAGAGAGTGTCTAAAATGTTATGTTTCTGAGAAGATACGCTGCCAAGTACATACTAAATTAAATTTGTATCTGGTGGGACACGCTACCAAGTACTCGGTAAAAAATTCTGCCCGTGGAATTCAATGGCGTACACTATATTATTATTTTTAATTGTAGGCCAACCGCACAAAATTTTTGTTAGACTTGGTTGCATAAACTTTTTGTGATTTTAATTTTTTTTATAGAATTGGAAATTATGTTTGATTTTTAGTAAATGAACTCAGTGATTCTATCTATTTTGATTTTTATTCTGCAATAAATTTATATCATATGGATGCTACGTTTTTTTTTTGTCTATTCGTATTGTAGTTTTAATTTTGTTTCAACTTTCTGTATTTTTAACTTTTTTCATAAAATTACAAGTTTTGTTTGATTTTTATAAATAATTATGAGTTTTCCTACCTATTTGAATTATTTTAAGTTAATTATTTGAAATTAAAGGCGCGTACTCTTTACTATTATTTGTGGTCAAAACCAAAATATATATATGTTACCAGTATCTATATCCACAGTTCTGTAGTATAAAATAACATGCAAAAAGAGCCATTATTGACTTTCCTGCTAAAAAGGTTTAGAATTATATGCCCGAAAAAACTGCCTAACGTGCCGCCTATGTCATTAGTGTACAGTTTGACTAGAGAGAACACTAAACTTATGTATCCTTAACCAGGCGTAGTATCTCGTAGGATACAGAACAATATTACCGCCAAGCTGTCAGCTTATCTGACAATATACATAAAAATAGGGGCCTGCAAAATCAAAACTAAGCAAAAAAAATTTGGTTTTTCTCTTTTTGTGTTATTTTGTTCAAATATACACCAAATATGTTAAAAAAAATGTTTTCTCCCGTGAATCTGTTCTTGCCAAGAATAGGGTTAATAGCTGAGTTAGTAACGGTAGATCTTCTACGAACAAATCCATATTTTTCAGGTAAAATCGAGTTTTCGATATGCCTGTAGAAAAATTTGGTAACAGTGATTTCGAATACTTTACTAAAATTGCAGATAATAGCGATTGCTCTATAATTAGTAATATCATTTCTATTGCCCTTTTTGTACACCGGGACAATTTTTTGAAATTTTCCACTTCTCTGGAAAAACAGACATGGATATTATCAAATTAAAAATGATATTAAGTGGCTTAGCAAAAACAAATAAGCCATCACGTACAAGAATCGCAGGAACATTATCTGGACCCATAGTCATATTTGTCTTGATTCGCTTAATTGACTGGATTACGTCGTCCTTGGAGATCTTGGGCAATACCAAAGCGTGGTTAGGAGAAATAACATCAAATAAGGGAGGATTAACAGTTACAGGGTTGTTAAAAAATGAGTTACTAAAATAGGCGGCAAAAGCAGATGCAATAGCGACACTAGTTACTAGTTAGTAATGAGTTTTTGGAATAATAGAACGATTTGAATTTATTTTTAGTTCAGCTTCGACGTGGGCCTGATAGTTTTGATGGGCAATCATATTATAAGCTTTAAAAACAGACAGCAAATGTCTGTATTCATTAAGATCATCGTCACCTTTCGTTTTTTTTGTATTTTTTCTAAGCTTTATTTGATAAGTCAGCTTGTGAATTAAAGGACCAGTAAACCAGATGGGGTATGTTTTATAACAAGGCTTCTTATTTGGTACATGTCGATCAAGAACAATATATAATTGTTCATAAAATAGGCTCAGAGCTTTATCAACGTGCGAAATGTTACGTAAAAATGTCCAGTCGACCAATAATAAGTCTATATAAAGAGCAACAAAGTTTGCTTTTTAAAGTTGTAAACGAATACGAGGGATGATATATGTCTTCTGAATATACCAAAACATCATAGGCCTTTTGGACCGAGCATGAAGAAGTTGAGAAAATTAAATCTAAAAATCGCATGTCACATTTAGTAATGTTATTCTATTATGTAAGCTCGAAAAAATTACAAAGATTATTTAACGATTGCATTCTGGTAGAAGTATCACTTAAGTTGTATTCTACAATGTTGAAATACCCTACCATCAATACCGGAGCATCGTGTAGGCATTGTATTGACTAAATGGAGTCAAATAAAACGTCATATTCTGGAATCGATGTACGAGGCGGAATATAAATAACAATTATGTAAGATATTTTCTCTGCAAACTGAAATGTCAATATGTTTAATTTAAGAGAATGAGGTACACTCGGAATATATATCGATCATTGATAAAGTAATTGCAAAACACGCCTCAATTACTTCATAACTGACATGTTTGCAGTCATGGTAATACAACACAATATGGTATTGTCACTTATTAATAAGAAAATTCAGTCAACTTGATCGATTGAAAATAGCGTCATGTGACAGATAAACTTATATTCGTTGCTTAATAATAATTTATGGTATACTCTTATATTATTCTACAGCTGGGTTAATTTATTTTACACTTTTGTCACTTGTAGACACAACCAAGTCTAAATATTAAATAAACATATACGCATTAAAAAGCCTGTTTTGCATAAAATCTAGCCACAAAAAAAAACCCTAAAACGTTTTCATAGCAATAAAAACAGAAAATAATTTTTACGACCAAACAGCCGAACATTCTTCAGTTAAAATTTCTTCATTAGTACAGTGTTATTCCACATTTACATGGAACGTCAATAAATTTTAATTTGTAGGCACCCATAGAGCGGCCATATTTAACTTCCAGATATGTACACGACGTTCCAATGTAATTTTCACAACGGTTGTTAGAACGGCCGCTTTCTGGAAAATCATGGAATTTAGATTGGACATGAGAACTTAATTATTACATCAAACGCTGTGCCATTTTGTACTTAATTAGTCATTTTTGGTAGGCATTGTATTTAAATCACATAATCTCCGTTCTTAGAATATAAAACTCTCGTCTTTCACATAACCTCACATTACTTTTTTTTACGTGGTCTTTTACATTTAAACAACTATTTTTATAAATAATTAGTATTATTTTTATAAAAATAGGCCTTTTATTTAAAGGCACGTTTACTAAAAGTGGCCTTTTACATTAAATGTAACTAAGTTTCTCACAAAAACTTCTACACTATATATAATTTTAAATATATTTTTTTTAATTTGAAATTGTACTTTTTAGTGATTGTAATGACAACTTAATTGTCAGTTTGGTCAAATACTTCATTTTAGTTAACTGGTGACATAAATTTAATATTAATATTTAACTTTACTAAACGTGGTCGTAGGTAAAATATAGTACGTAACTCCAGTTTTAAAGTAATCAAGGATTTTGCGTAAATTTTCCACGAATCTTGTTACGTAATATACTGTTAAAATAGGCTTAAATTGTTTTTTCTTTTCGGTTGTTTCGTTTCCTGTAAACGTAGTCTCTAGGAATAAGAAGCCACGTCTCAATAAACTATTCGAAGACAAGCTCGAGTGGCAATTAGTAGATAAATTTTATCGATAGCAGGAATATCGGACATTTTTTCCATAAAAATACTACCTTTTAAAATGGGCATCCGTAGCGATAACTACCATAGAAGATTATTTTATTGGGTTTTAAACAAATGGTTTATTTTTAGGTGGAGATTAAAACTTTTCTAGTTCTTGAAATTTGTCAGACTTTACATTTTTGAACTGGTTTCTTTATTAACTCGGAATTTGACGTATTTAAGCTAAAAAACGAAATACTACAATAGGTAGAGACCACACACTTGGATCGCTATACAATGCAATAATTAGAGAGTCTAAAAAGTCGCTAATTTGCATGTCGATAAAGCTAGCATATCAAAGTCATAAGCCCGGTATTTTTTTAAAAAATATTCAATTTCTTTGCTACTGATAGTAAGAAATTAGCCAAAAAATATAGCATTAGTTGCTCTGTGGGCTTATTATTTTACCATGGCTTCATAAACATCCATTTTGCAATCACTCCTCGTTAGATTGTATACAGGGTGCCCCGAAATTAGACGGTCATATTTTAACAGCGTAATTTACATCCTTAAATAGGAGTAAAAGTTCATATAAACACAAGTTCGAAAACGTTTCGTTTGTACATCAGACACGGCCTACCTACCGGCATGTATTTTGACCCGCTGAATCCGAATTTCAAGTAAGTTTGGGCCGTCCACCCTTCAATATCCACTCTTGCAATATCTCTAAAAACTGATGTATGAACTGAATGAGACGAAATATTTTCTCAGATTTTGAACTGTTTTTTGTTGGTATCAAACTTTTTTGTTCTCAAATGACCTCCGCAGTATTCAGCTTGGTTTCGATTCATAAATTTTTTTTATTACTAATTATCTTATTTTTACTATTTTTACAATGTACTCGATATTGAAGGGTGGACGGCCCAAACTGACTTGAAATTCGGATTCAGCAGGTCAAAATACATGCCGGTAGGTAGGTCGTGTTTGATGTACAACAACTTTTTTTTGTGTGCCGGTGTTATTAAGAAAGATACAAAGTTTTATTTTATTAAATTACAAGAACGTTCATAATTCAGATTAATATCTAAAATAGTATTATATAAAAATATAATAAAAAAAAAAATAGAAATTTATTAAATTAAAAAAGTCTACGATGGTATTCTTACATGTTTCATTCCCATCAATGTTTTCAACCAATTAATCTGAAAATTATTGCATCATTTCATCTTATAGCCAGATCGCCTTCAAATGGGTGCTATCCACTCTTGAGAACTCGTTATTAACGAATTATTATAATGATCTTAGACGAGCAACACTCATACAGGGTAACCTTACAAATAATTCAATTTAATTTCGTAAATTTCAACTTTAAATTTAGTATTCATTTAAAGAACGATTATTTTGAATACACCTTTACACGATGAGACAGAAAGATGGGGTTTCTTTTATTTTAAAAATATTTTAAATTATTTGTAATCATGTTTTATTAATTTACGACTGCACCCGAAGATGGAAAAATTTTCCGAAACATTATGTAGGTAAACAATTGAAAATAAAAAAAAAGACCGAATAAACCAGGAAAATTTTTATTTATATAAAATTCTGTTACGGTCAAAAAATTATTCTAATTCAAAATAATTAGATTAAATTTTTTATGTTTATTTTATAAATTAGTAAAATTCATAAATTATTTTAAAATTACTTATTTTGTCTTAATAACCTATAATAATTTTTAAAATTGGTACCACTCTTGTTTCACAAATATAATTGAATTTATAATGAATGGAGCATGTTCACAAATTTTGAATTTTTTTTTATAAATAATAGAGATGAAAATAAAGCTACATTTTTTTTTACTATTCATTTGCCGGAGTTATAAATTTTTTAAAATTTTTGACGTCACCGGGAATAGACCAATAGGAGCTAGCGCTACAACGTTGCCGGTTAGAAGGTTTACGAGAAGTGATGTACGTTCGTTTGTGTACTCCTTACTTTTAGACTTCTAAAACATCGTTAAACAAATATCTTTTAAATATATAATATCAAATGTTTTTTGAAAGTATTGTTTCTGTTTAAACTTTTACCATATTTAAAGTTTCATTGTTTTAAAAGTCACTTAATAATTCGGAAAATGGCAAAACGGCAGCACTGTATGTCATCTGTCATAGTGTCTTGATCAATAATTTATTTGGAATTTGAGTGTTTATTTTGTACTTTTTATAAATAAATATTATGACTACAAAAAAGTGTTCTGTTCCAGAATGTGATAATGATTCACATTCATCTTCAAAAATATTTACTAGTGTTCCTAGAAATTTGGAAAGAAGAAAATCAACCTTCTACTAGCGATGTTTCTCGTCAACTTTTTAATAAAAATACACCGGATATTCAAGATGTAACAGCAATTTCTGCTAATTGTCTCCTTCAGGAAATTCAAAATGAGGCTACTATAAATTCTTATATATAAAGTGGGTATTTAAACAAACTGGTTCCTGGATCCCATATAATGGCAGATAGGGGGTTTAAGAATACTCAGTCATTACTTAAAAACATGGGATGCACTTTAGTAAGGCCACCTAGTGTATCACAGAATGAAAAAAGTGCTCCAGAAGATGTACAAGAAGTAAAAGAATAGCATCTCTAAGAATACATGTAAGAGTTAGCTAATTTAACATGTTAAAACCACATTCCTGTGTGAATTTTAAGCAAGTACATTTACTTAGTAATATCTGCATAATTGCTTGTTAACTTATAAGAACCTATTTTGTAAGAGTAAATATTAATTTAATAAACTTTTTTTATTTGTTTTTTAATTTAATTTACCTAATTATCACATTTCAGAGATTATAATGAAGGATTTTTAAACAGCCAATGTAATTTTTTATAAAATTTTAACTTTTCGAGCAAATCAAAGTGGATTGAGTACCTGTATATGCATAGATTTTTTTGGGACTAAAACTACCAAACCAAAGGCACCTATTTACAGCAGTTTAAAATGAAACATTTTAACAAAAACAGCCTATGTCACAGTGATAAATATTACAAACAACCAAGTTCAGTTGAATGTGGTAGCAAAGTCTATATATTCCAATAAGCCAGGTAACTACTACATGTGGTATCACTGGTGATAAATTTAAAAATATCACAATTCTTGCCATCTTTTTCAAAAAACCAGCAAGTGTGCCTTATAATCAATCCTTGACGAAAATGACAACAGTGATAAATGTGAAAAAAAAATTTTATGTTGCTATTCATTATTACGATAGTAAAACATGTTTGCAGTTCTGATTATTTTTTCTGGAAATCTAAGTAAAAACAACCAATGTCAAAGGATTATAATTTTTTCTGTCAAACCAAATATAGCACAAAATTAAAAATTGATCGTAGGTCAAGCTAAAGTAATACCTTTATTGATAGTAGCTTTAAAAAAGGAGAAAGAATAATATTGACTTAAGTTATTATTATTAACATTAGTGATTTTTAATAAAAACTCTTCAATTATTGTTTACATCTGTGAAAATTTTATTAATTAACCCTTTAATAAAAAATGAGAAAAATGAAGTAAAAAACAATTTATTTACAAATAAAAAATATATATACAAATCCTAAAAATATGAAAGAATATAAAAGTACTGATTTATTTTCCTGTAGTGGATGAAGATGAAGATGAAGTCTACATCAATATTTACGCATTTTGATAAATTATGTTTAGGTGTAATTTGTCCCTTTACTGTGCATGGAAAAAGTAATTATCTAACATATTCTTGCTTGGCAGATCTAAAAATAAAACATTATTTAATAAAGTGATTAATTTTGTAGTATTTTCAAGAGCCTTACTCTAAAAATATTTGGCCTAATTATCAGATATTTTTACTAATTTTTATTATTTTTCTGTGTTCCAAATTATTTCATAAAACATAAACATATTTGTGTTCTTATCATCTCAATTTAGAAATATTATCATAGATTTATCCATGTAAACATGTGTACAATAAATGTAAAAGAGTGTATGTACCATTACAAAAAGTAGTTGTGCATATACAAAAATGTACTTAAATTACAATATTATTTACAACGATATGTAGCAAGTAGGTAATTTTCAACCAAATAAAAACCCTATTACAGTAAATACTTGCACCCTACCCTTTTAAATACATTTTTAGATGTTATTTAGTTTTAATTTTTGAGGTAAACATGATTTCGATAATCCCAATGACCTGAGATAAATATGTTTTACTATAAGGTGTATTGCTCCATATAAACTGTAAATACCTACTTAAAACAAATTGTAAATAAAGTCTTACCTTTCTGTCTTCTGTAAACTGAGTATTGTTAAAAAATGCAGTAATCATCTCGGTAATCATATTTTGGTTTATTTACAATGGGTAAAACACTTGATTCAACTTTTATAAATCCAGCTGACAAAATGTTAGGTTAGGGTGGTGTCAATTTTAATGTCACTTAGATGTGCATTCACTTCGACATTCTGTGTGTCCGTTTGTTCGTTGGCTTGGTTTTGTATAACAAAAAAACTTCAACACAAGCTGATTGGCCTATTCCCGATGACGTATAATTTCAAAATTGTAAATTTCAATTGGTCTTAATTTAAAAACTTTTGGCTTTTTTAACGAACTGATTATTTAGAATAACTTGTATAGCGACTAACTATTATAATATAATTTATAAAACAGCATATCTCACATGTGAACATGGCCCATTGTAAAGAAATGCAATTTTTTTATTTACTACACTTGTCAATGTTGCCTGTTACCTTGTTAAACAAATACATGTTTTATTATTACTATTATTATTAGATACTTATTATGATTAACGTCAGAAAAGTATAAATAAAATGGACAAAAAAGAGTTTTGGAACCACCCCGTAGAATACGTTTTACTAGCACTTCACAATCGATAGCGTTATTAAAGTCTATAAATCAAGGCATGGCACTTATCTAAACAAAAAAGAATCGGAGAATCAAGACCGTTTATTCATTTGAAAAGATTGTTGTTATGGCCTGAGGGGACAGCCCAAAATATTTCCCGTGCACCTTCGTTGTTGTCTTATCAATGGCATCGTTTGATTTCAAAATGTTTTTCCATCGGACATTGGACAATCCGTAAGGTTTTGATTAACTATCTCAAGACCCATTGTTATCTGTTACATGTTTTTTTACACGGCTTTATGAGTATGTTAACAACGTGCCATACGTCGGTAAGTGATAAGAATGGGTGGAAACTTATTATCCTTGTCTTAGAAATATTTTCGACAATCATCACAAATTCCAAATGCAATAATTATAATTCTTAGTTTTTTGAAGAATTTAAATTAAATCAAACACAATTATTTATATAAATAAATATTTTCTTGGTTTATTCGGTCTTTTTTTATTTTCAATTGTTTAGCACAGCACTACATATGTTTCGGAAAACTTTTTCCATCTTCGGGTGCAGTCATAAATTAATAAAACATGGGGACGATTACAAACGAATTTTTTTTAAATATTTTTAAAATTACAGAAATCCCATCTTTCTGTTATTTGGTTATATTTTAGTATCTATAAAAACAATACAATCAAGATAAATTACGTATAAGTATAATGGTTTGGATATTTATTTTTCTATAGTTACGAAAGTATACGATCAATCCCAGAAATAAAACAAATCATGCTACAAGTTATTCACAATAAAAATCACATTGCTTATAGTCTATTTTTATGTATGAGAGAGTATTAAAATAATAAAGCGTTCGTAATCCATAGGCGTATCACTTCTTTTAGTAGACAGTTAAAATATTTTTTGAAGTTATTCCTCGAGTATACACTTATATTTTCACCTAATTAACCTTCTTATAACTTCTAAACAGCTGAAGGTAAAAAAGTGCAATTTTTTCAAAAATGTTTTATTTTTCCACAAGGTATGTTAAGAACATTGTGTCAAACGGGTTATGTAGGTATAAGGGTTTAAACTTTGACTTTTAAACAACGTTACGTTCATAAATAATAATTTTAATATAAAAACTACTTCTTACCTACAAATCCAAATCAGAATCGCCTCTTTCCTGATGGTGGATTTAAACCAGTAGATAAATTATTTAAAAAAGCCTGTCTTCGACTTGTAACAGTTTCATCTTGCCAAAATTTATTTGGTTTATGACCCTCGTTGATCCATGTTTCATCTAAATAAAATATATTTCTTCTTTGGTTTCTCATTTCTTTTATAGTCCTTAGGTAATTTCTTCTCCATACTACAATATCGCTTCTTTCTATTAAAATAGACTTTCTGGAATGCTTTTTCCATAGAAAACCTACTTCTTTTAAAAGTTTCCATAGTGTGCTTCGACTCATTTCAGGGTAATCCTTATCATCTCGAACCGTGGCAAGAACTTTGTCTACTGTCGGAAATTCTTTTCTAAAGAAGAACACATGCACTTTCCTTCGAAGTATTTCTTTCAAAAGATTTTCTAATTAAAATTTTGGTTTTCCTGGAGCTTTACGTGCTGTTTGAAACTCGCCACATTTCTCTTCTTTAACAACTCTGTAAATCGTAGATTTCCCAACACCAAGCGTACTACTAACTAATTCCACTGTATCATCAACACTTTTACATAAATGTTTATCTGTAAATGATTTAAAACAATTAAATATTAATGTTTTTTCATTAACTGTTAAAAGACCGATTTTTTGTCGTTTACGCGGCCCTTCCAAATTTTCCATGATCACACTAGAATTCACACTGCTCCTTGCAAGTTGCAACTAAACGACATTTAGTAAACTGTCAAGAATACACAACTTGGACCTCCTTACTAAATGGAAAACCTATAATCGCATTTTCGGTGAAATTTGTTGAGAAGGTATTTATATACTTATAATTCGATTACTGTAAGAAATTCTTGGAATTAAAATAAAACAAAATAGGCTAATAGGTACTTATTGAAAACAATCTTAAGATACGGCTATGTAATCTTTAATACACAGGGCTTTTGGCCTGTCCAAACCTTTTTCTATTGTTCTATACAGCTTATGTTTATAAAGGACCAATAAAAGACCCAAAACTTGTAATAGCTCAGGTACATTTATTACAATTTTAGGAAATATTTAAATTACTCTGTAAAAATATTCAAAATGACCGTACTAAGTTTTGCATTAGAAATGCTGTTTTATTACTCTCTCATACATAAAAATAGACTATAATATACATCCATTTTCATCCAAATAAACAAGACCAAATAAGAATAGCACTAGCCAATTCTTTACCATTGACCGATTGATGTCTGTATTCCAGACGGTATACTGTACTAATCGCAATCCGTATTTGTGCATCACCCGGTACGGTTAAGTGGAACGAGATCGAAATACTTGGAACAGCTTTCCTTATAAGAAACAAAGGAATTGAATACTCAACAACTCTATTTCCGCGATTGCAACTTGTTCATGATCATTATTTTAATCAAGAACGTATCAGACCTGTAAACGATAAACCTGAAAGGAACTATGTGTACCTAGTTGAGTACTAGGTGCTTTTTTATTACTTTTCTTTGTTTGTAAATTAGATAAAAATAATAGTGAATCGTATATTTAATTGCGTAACCAGGAAGTGTAGAATATAAACATTTACTTGTTGGTTGTAAAATATGACAGTTGTCAACATGTTTAGAATTTAACTATAAAGCATAATATTAAATAAGCGAAATTTCAAACATGAATGTGCTTCATAGACAGTATTTGAGATATCTGTAATAATAAAAAATAATAACTATAATTTAAGCCTTGAGGCACTCCGGAAGTGTGTATGTATCGATATTAATAAGTATAGCCAGTCAAAAGTAAATTTAAGAATAACAAAAAACACCTCAAATTTTATATAAAGATTTAAAAATGGTCGCATCTCAAAAATAATCAAATATTCAAGGGGGCGCTGAAGGGATGAAACTTAGAAATAAGTAAATATTTTTAAACTTTCCCCTTAATACAAATTTTTTTGAATATCAAATCAAAACTCGCTGGTTGGTGTAAATTATCAGTTTTTAATATTATTATTCCCCTCTGTATATTAAACTCCGTACAAAGTTTTTATCAAATTCCAACCCATTAGTCACGAAAACTGAACTGTCAACAAATATATATATGCTCAGATAACGCTTTAATATAGGTGTGAATAGATGTTTAATAGAGTACAACGACCTAGATCCAGCATCTGCCGATAAATTGTGTTTACCAGTGTTATGACTGAATTTAAGTTGACTATTTACTTTGGATATCTCACTCTTTTTTGTTAAAAATACAAGTTGTTAGAAGGTATTAATTTGAATAAGAATCATAGTCAAACAAAATGAATCAAGAGTACACAGAGAAATTCCTGGAAGTTTATAAATAATGCAAATACAGAATACCTAATTAGTACATTAGTATAGTTTATATGAAAATGATAGCAAAATTTTTATGACTCAGGAGATAAACAGCATTATAACATCATAAATCAGTGACGAAAAATTTCTAAAATAAATATTTAGCATTATTTGTTCCAAAATAAAATCTTTCAATCAGTCGTCGAAATATTAGCAAAATATCTTGTGAGAGACTGTGCACAGGTATTTTGCAAACCTCTTACTATTATTTTTAACCTTATTTTTAAAACTCAACAATTTCCTAAGATGTGGAAGTTAGCTAAAGTTAGTTCAATCTTTAAAAATGGCAGCAAAAATGATATATCCAACTATCGCCCTGTCACAATTCTAAACAATTTCTCTAAAGTTTTTGAAATACTTGTGCATACTTTCCTTTTATTTCAGTTTCGCCAAAGCATTAGTCCAACCCAACATGGTTTTATTGCTAGTCGCTCTACTGTAACTAATCTAATCTGTATAACTCAATGTATTTATGAAGTTTTGGATAGAAAAAGTCAGGTTGATGTTATTTACACTTCTCTAAAGCATTCGATAGAATTGATTACAAACTTCTAATAAGTAAACTTTCAGCACTTTGATTTCATAGCTCCTTATTAAATGTTTTACAGTCATATCTATCAGATCGTTACCTTTATGTTCAGTGTTTAGGGCATAAATCAATGAATTTCAAATAAACATCCGGCGTCCCGCAAGGCTCGGTTTTAGGGCCTTTATTATTTCCGCTTTTTATTAATGATATTGTTTGTGATTTGAGCGTCACAAATCTATTGTTTGCCGATGACCTAAATTTTTTTATGAAATCTCTAGTTATAATGATTGTCTATTGCTTCAAGAGACTCTTAACCGCTTAAACGAATGGTGCAAAAGGAATAAATTACCGTTAAATGTTAAAAAAATGTAATGCAATGACATTTACTAGAAAGGACGCATCAATACTACAAAATTCTACATCAAATCTGCCATGCGGATCTCATGAACTCCTTAAGAAGAATATCAGATTTAACCTTACTCAGGTACTTCCTTTTCAAAACTTAGTTTAATTGATCTACTCATTAAATTACCTATTATTTAATTAATTAAGTAAGAAGTGAGATAGATATCTCTTTGTATAGAGAGAAAAAGAAAGATAGAAGGTTCTCATTACATATTCTGTACTAAATATACTTTTGAGTTGCTCCAAGAATCATTTTATAAAAGTTTTATTGTACAAGAATGATTGACACATCTCAGATGTCATCCTTGTCATATATCTAATAATTTAAACAAACCCATTTTTAAAATAATAAATATGAAATTAATTTCTAACTTAGTTAGGTAATAAAAATATATAGATCTTGAAGGCTTACGTCATACTTCTGTATTGTATTCATAATTTTAGGAGAGTCATCCCTGGAATGTACACTTACTAAAGAAAATCGACTACCTTAGGAAAAAGTAAACAACAGACAAGAAGAATGGAATATAAGAGATATCAACTCCGAAACTACAACTAGGTTCAAGTAAGATAAGTTTATCTACATGAAAATTCTCTTTTCCTAAATATTAAATAATTATTATGATAAAAATTATGGTACTTGGTACATAAATTCTTTTAATCAGGATATTTATTTTAAGAGTGCTATAATCCAGTAACGGAATATGACAGTTAAGTATATTATATAAGGTGCCTCACTTAAAATAAAAATCGACCTGTTTTTGTAATTTACTTCAAGATATTCTGACATACGACCGGTCTGCATCTTCTACGATACCAGCTGAAGATAATAGCTGTTCACTAGCCAGATTACTTGGTGAGGGTGCTAAGTATATTATTACACATTTATAGATATTTAAGTATAATAGTAGAAAAATTTCTTATTTTTGTTCCCACTAAATCAAAGAATCTCCATTTATGATATTTTCTCTAATTCAATGTAATCTGTATGGTCTCCGTCCATTTTATGTATCAGTATTAGGGGTCTATTCTGTAACAATTCCGTTATATTTAACGGCCTTTAAAAATATTGGCGGCCTTTAAAAATAGTTTCTTATTCGTTAATTTACTTCTATCATTATTTAAACAGATTTCTTTAAGATAGTCCTCTAATGTATTTTAAAGATCCGTTTAAATAATGACAGAAGTAAAGGAGAAAATATTTTTAAAGGCCGTTAAATATAAAGGAATTGCTACAGAATAGACCCCATAGTCTTCTTCCTACATGGTGAAGATTTATTTGCTGTCTTACCAATAAGTTTTTTTAAGGGTATTCCAAAACATACCTTGATCAATCGAGTCAGTGACGTTGTTCTGAACCTCTTGGTTTACCTTTTTTTGATTTCTTAACAATTTTTGTTGAAGAGACGTACCTAATCAGTCAATTTTTCCAAGTTTTAAGCATAATGAAATATTCATTATCAAAAATTGTGGCCGATATACATGGCTATATCACATCATAAACATACTGAATAGAATCTAATATTGCAGTAATAATTTTGGATTTTTCCTTCCTAAACCCTTGCTGATTATCAGATAGTAGGTTATTTCGTTCGTCCTACTGGTGTAGGAATTAAGTACACCAAGGGACACCATACCTTTCGTTTGGCCCTTTCAATCGGCGTTGTGGTGTCCACTGGTGGATACTTTCTTCACCAGATATTTAGCAGGAGTGAATTATTACAGTCGACATGTGTATAAGGAATAAGGAAGGAAGTAAACTAGGTAAATAAGGTAGTGTAATTTACACTGGCTGACATTGCATCAACAGCGAACGAAAGAACCTAGTAGAATCCAAATATTTTTTTAATTTTGCATACCCTCGAATTTTATTATTGGGGGGTGATTATATTATTGTCTTGTTTTATTATATTCTCCTTAAATTTGTTCCATATTCATATAGAAATTAATATGTAGGTATTATTTGAATGAATTACATCATAAAATCCATATTTATATATATTTTTGATCATTAATTTACTGAAATTTAACTATAAATGCTCATGCTATGTTCATCTTATCTTCAAATCCACCAATTTTAGAAACATGTCTTATACTTTTTTGGTGATTTTGGAGTAATAAATTTTGGACACGATTCTGGAACCAACCTATTCGTGACCAAATATTTTTGGACATGCTTTAAGAAGTAAAGACATCAACAGACTCAGGGGATAAAGGACCCATATCAATTCGTTTCTTATATATGAGGCCTCAGTCCAAATAATAAGTGGGAATTACCAACCAATATACCTACCTAGCGTTCCCCGAATTTTTACAAATACAATCTTATTGTGCTCCGCTTTTTGAGGTTTAATAATTGGAGGATTGTTATTATATTATCTTGTTTTAGATTTCTTTTTCTATTATTTTCTTTTTAAATTTGTTCCATTTTCAAGTGAGGATTAACATTTTTTCTTCTTTCGATATAGAAATTGAACTGTGTCCATATTATTTTCAATTCCTCCAATTTTAGATTCTTTATAATACAATTTCTTATGGTTTTTTGATAATTTTGAAATACTTTGACATGATTCTGGAACCAACTTGTTCGTTACAATATTGTAAACATTGTATTAACTGTTAATAAAGGAGGATTTCAAGGTAAAAATGATTGACAACCAGTAGGTAATCCGGGTTTTTAAATCGCAAAATATATACCTGGGTTTCAATGAATGGATCGGAATTCTAAGAAATCAGATCGATCTTTTCGAAAACTTTTACCAGACCTCAATATTCCAATTATGTCTAAATATATCACACTTAAACAATTCAATAAAGAAATCTCATTTGTATGTCAATTCTTGACCCACAAATACACGTTGTAACTTACGCAATAACAAACATATAGTTATTTATACATTACGATATTTATTTATGCAAATATATACAAAACACCAGCCTACAAGATATAAAAACAAAACATTCTAAATAGTAGTCTAACCTTTTTTTTTAATGTAAGTTTATTTAGTAAGTAATAACTCCTTGGCAACTCAACAATTCAAAACAACCCTTCTAGGTACACAGTACACATTTTCACAATAGAAACAAACTCAATCATTATTTATTCAAAACACCGTTTTCAAAGCTTTTCTTTCAACAACACCGCACCATGTCGCGTCAAAATAACGCCAAAAAACCACTCGTATCGCCAAAATAGTACGAAAATCTAGTATGCTATGAGGCCGATAGGCATTTTTTTCATTTACCGGCAATGATGAGGTCGCGAGCGACGCGAACCAGCCTACCAGATGTCGGCCAACAAACTGTTTTGTTTCGTGATTCGTGTGTTTCATGGCGCTGGGTCGATGTAGCTACGACGTACGCTCGGTTCAAGTCGGGTACGGAGCGTGGCTGTGTTTAGGGTTGATGGTCGAACCATTCTTTCCGACATTTCGTCTGCTGTTTATTGTTTTGAAGCGATTATGATAGGTAGATGTGCCAAAAAAATGACCCGCAGTATTTATTCATATACCTTAGAAAATAAGTTTTCGATTAAGGCGGCCTTAGCAAATGTAGATATTGACATAGAAGAATTGCTATTACACGCCGACACTCGAACGGCGGATATAACTATTGAAATATTATAGAAAGTTTCTGGACTCTTTGAAACATACTATACATAACAATTTTGGGTCCGCTGACACTAAAAATTTTTTTTTACCTTAAGAGTTTTTGTTCCAGTCATGAGAACTAATTTGTCGGCATATTACTTCTATTATACCCCTACCTTCAAAATTCCAACAACGGATCGTCGAGCCACATTTCCCCTATAATAGGAAATGGATCGGCGATTTATTTAGTTATACCGATGAATTGAAGATTTAAACGTATTTAGTAAAATTTTGAGCCTAAAAGAGAAAGTTATTTGTGAATTTTCCAATAAAACTAAGAAAATTAATTAGTCAAAACATTCTTCGTTTAAGAACATCTGTTACGAAGGCAGTTTCTTATAGAAAAGAAAATAGTCTTAGCACTATTAATAACGTTTTGCTTTTAAAGAAAGACATAGACAATGCAAATTTTCACGTTTTTGGTGATCATAAAAACTGCGATATTTATTTTTGTCAGAAGCATACAGATGAAACCAAAAACGAAATAACCAATTTCAGATCTAAACCTAAATTTTTTACAAGACTTCTACAAATTATACATGCTTTGTCAGATCACAGCAGAAGTCTATTACATGATGTTGATAGTAATATTGTGGAACAATTTCAGGCGACAGTCGCTAAGTTTGTAGGTGGCAAAACAATCAATTATTCCAGAGGGCGCTCTTACCAAAGTAGATGTTTTGCAGCAGTTGTATCATATAATTTGAAATCAGGGAATTCAGAATTGAAAAAAACTTTAAACCGTACTAACCAATCCATGTTAGTAATTGAATTGAAAAAAAAAGGCGACAATTGGAAATAAAATCAAAATTAATCGCAAATTAAAAAAAAATTATTTTGCAAAAACCAATAAAACTGATTTAGATTATGGAGAAAATTGTACCAAAAAGGATTGAGATCAAGATATTTATGTAGTAAAAAAATTTCAATTTTTAAACGAATTCCCTTCATCTGACGTTAAGAGAAATGTAATTCAAGAACAAACTATGTCACAGGCGGATAGCAGGGTTTGGCTTGAAATATGTAGAAAAATGATTACGGCCTCACACTTTAAAGCAGTGTGTACTAGACGAATTACTACTTTATGTGAGCCTTTAGTCAAAAGGATTATTTACCAACCACCAGTTAATGCTGCTCCTATTTCTCATGCCAAAAAGTATGAAAAACGGCACTTTTGCAGCTTCAAGAGCAGGAAAATATAGTGATTAGAGATTGTGGAATTTTTATTGACAAAAAATATCCATATTTAGGTACGTAACGATCAAATCACATTTTTCTCACATCTCAACTATAACATATTGCAAATTAGTTCATTTTAAATCAAAATAATAATTTTTAAATTTGTAGGTGCTACTCCAGACGGTTACGGGTCACTTGCCCAGTTTTTGCGCGAGAGAGAACAACATAGAAAGAGAGCTCCTGCTAAGTATGGCAACATCGCGAATAAGGGTGGAGCTATGAATGGTAATTACTAGTAGCTCCATCCCCGTAAAACTCACTTACCCGCTATAATCATATTTATCCTAAATTCCTATTAGGAACATTGTGTAAAAAATTTAATCTATTTCGTGGAAAAACTGATACAAATAGAACCGAATAATATAAATCCCGAATTTAAACAGGAAATGTTATTCCAGCTTAAACTATTAACTATTACCTACCAATATCTATGAAAATTTATTTATTTATTTATTTATTTATTTATTTATTTATTTATTTATTTATTTATTTATTTATTTATTTATTTATTTATTTATTTATTTATTTATTTATTTATTTATTTATTTATTTATTTATTTATTTATTTATTTATTTATTTATTTATTTATTTATTTATTTATTTATTTATTTATTTATTTATTTATTTATAATACAATACTCTACAGGTCATAAACCCAATTACAGAGCAGGAATTGACAGAATATAATTATTAATAGATCACATTTTTTATATGAATGTTAAGCACATAAAAAGAACTTGTATTTCGTAATAGGTAACAAATTAACTAAGATAAAAAGTGAGATTTTATATCTGACAAATTGCAACTAAATATATCAAGTTCATTGACAATAGAATTTGTTACTGTACACATGGTATGGAGCGGAGAATTTTCCAGAACATTTGTGCGAGATGTATTCTTTGATAAACAAGTTTTGAAGATTTCAAATAATAAGGGTACCTATATTATTTGCCGGTAAGAAAATGTCACAAAAATTAATTTGCAATCGATTTCCGACTGATAGTGAAACGTCAATAGGTCCTGTTATTTTCACATTATTGCCTAACAAAAAGTACTACACTTATAACATAGTTTTTCAAAAACAGAATCAGTATCTACCGGAATGGAAACCAAGCCGTTTTATGTTAGATTTCGAAACTAAACTTATTGACGCTTTAAAACAAAATTTTAAGAATTCTGTCATTAAAGGACACTTTCACTTTAGGCACTGTTTGTGGAGAAGAATCCAAAGCGTAGGATTAGCTTCTTTATACAAGAATGATATGGAAATCCAAAACCACATAAAAATGTGTTCTTTGCTGGCTCATTTACCTATAAATCTTATTGATGAAGGGATGGCTGGAAATAATGAAGGATTGTCCAATTAACAAAAAAATAGAAGAGTTTATCAACTATTTCATAAACCAATGGCTTGAAAATAACTCGTTGCCAAGAGCTGTATGGAATTGCTATAATTTAAGACACTGTACAAATAATGCCGTAGATGGATGGAATAACAAATTACAGCTCCGAATAAGAAACAACCCCAATGTGTATGAATTGATTAAGTTTCTTCGATTTGAAGCTGAATTCCAAGACAGCGAAATACTTCGAAAGGAGTTTGGGCTACCATTATCGAACAAAAGAAGAAAAGTATACCATTGGTATATAATAAAATAAAAAACGGTTTATTAAAACTTAATGAAGACGGAAATATTTATAAATGTTTAAAAACTTTAAGCTATTTACAAAAATTATATTTTTTTATGATTTCAGTTAAGTTATATTTAAATATATTGTTTTATATTTTTATGTAAAATATATTTTTTTAAATTTGTATATTTACCTACAATGCCATTATTTACAAATATTTAATAATTTTTTTTTAACTATCTCGAATATTTAACTTATTTTTTACCCCATTACGGTTACATATTTACATAAAATGCGAGTAAGTACATCTCATCTTTATTTTTAAATACAGTGTTAAAAAAATAGAATTAAAATTTCTAATTGCGTCTGAAAAATTACCGGTATTACCTACCATTTGCAAATAATAATAAGTAAGTAAATGCTTGAAACTTTTTGTAAAATTTTATTATTTTTATATGTTTGAGTAAGTACTGTAAACTGGAGATTTATAGATCTTAACTAATTATTAGAATAAGCTAAATATAATTTTCCTGTAAACGTCCAAGTTTTCATTCTATAGGGTGATAAAGTGAATTTATTAAATACATAATTTGCTAAATATCTTTCCTTACTGTAAAGACTTTAACTTAAAAATATATGTATGTAAGTTAATCGTCATTATTAGTTGACACTCTAATTCGACAAAATACCCATTGGTCAATAAAGATAACTAACACAAGACAAATCTACACACCATTACAATTACTGACTTCAAGACATCCTTAATCCCTTAATTATGCCTCCATGGTAAGAAGTAAGGGCTGCTATATCTAGCCAAATTCATAATTAATAAGCAACAATGCATACTATAGGTGAAGATATCGCCATTGGCCCAGCGGGTACCTGCAAGGCCGGCACATTTCTGATAGGAAAAGTGTTCTGTTATTTTATGTAATGTTGTATATATTTTAAATAGTTAACAGGTAAATAAATGTTTTAAATAAATAGGGCCCGAGAACACAATTTTAATTCAAACTTTTTGAACACCCTATAGGTACTTAAGTATTTCATAAAAGCTGAAATTATTAAATATTCCTCACGCAATTTCTTACAAAAAATGGACTCTTGGTTGATCTCTGTAGAACATTCCATTTTCAGGATATTTTAGTTTTAATTCCACTCAAACATGAAATATCTACATTAAAAAATTCAAAAAATGCAAAAAAATTTACTAATGGGACCATTAAGTCCATAAAAACTTGGTCCACTTTACTAATGGAATTTTTAATATTTTTTATGAAATCGTCTCTTGATAAAATTGTACATGGATTTCATGTTCGAGTTGGACTTAAACCGAATAATCTCAGTAATTTAATATTACTAATTTTAACTCTTATGAAATATAGGATGTCCAAAAGGGTTGGATAAATATTGATTTTATAACGCTTGATTCTACGCCAATGGATTTTCGTAATTTATAAAAATAAAATGTGTTAACTAATAATGACGATTAACTAACATATCATATTTGTAAGTTAAAATATTTACCGTAAGGATAGATATTTAGAAAATTTTGTGTTTATGAACTTTACTATATCACCCTGTAAAATAAAAACTCGAAAGTTTAAAAGAAAATTATACTTATTAATTTGTTAAGATCTACAAGTATTTTATTCTGAAACACTCCGTATATACTTGAAATGCAAGAATTCACACTTCGTCTATTCGAAGATACGGTTTATTTCTTTATTTTTTTAAAGGTAATTTTATTTATTTTTATTCACTTGTATTTACAGTTTTTTTATTGTCATATCTAAATAAATTATTGTTTTCTTATCCCCTACTTCTAAAATTTCCTTTGTCAATACTACTGATGACGTGATCCTATATATCTCTGGATCCTACCTATCGTACGACTATGCGTGCGCATCTCTCCAATGCTTTGGGGTGGTTTAGTACCATCCCACCTCAAGTGCAACGTTGCCGGATCAAAATGTACCTGAAAAAAACTGGGCAAATGTCCTGACACCCTCCAGACGGCATTGTAGGAGATGAATTAGTGGTTGAAATAAAATGTCCATACGCTGCATATCAAATGCAGGTAGAAGAGGCGATTAAATTGAAAAAAATACCCCTTTGGATTTTTAATAAAGACACCAATAATGTTGACATTAATATCCACCATCAATGGTATTATCAAATACAATGCCAATTACATATTACAGGACGAAAAAGATGTATTTTTGGTGTATGGACAGGTCCTAATTATCCACTTAAAGTGGAATATATAATAAAAAGAAACGATTTCTAGTATAAAAATATGGAGAAGTTAAAAAAGTTTTATATAAACTGTATATTGCCAGAATTGGTAGATCCAAGGCCTAATCGGAGAATGTCATTAAGAGAACCTGATTACATCTTAGAAGCTATTCAAAAATTAAAAAATAAAAAACAAAAATAATTACCTCCAAAAAGTCAAACAACATTAATAGTAAGATGTTTCTACAAATCCGCTATTTTTTCTAAAAGTATTTTCTTTAATATTTTTTATTTTATTCTAGGTACTGATAAAACGCTATAATACCTATATTTATTTGCAGGTCTTCTGTGACTAATTTATTTGTAGTAGTAGGTCCAATTAAGTAACCAAAAAAAAAATAACCGATTATTTTAAATACATTTCCTATGCTACTATGTAAAAAATAATATCGAGCTATTTAGTCAAACGCCCTGCTCTTCATTAAAACAAATTATTAATAAACAAAAAAAAATTTTGCCTGATGATGACCTTTTAGGTCGAAAGCGCTTGCAACCTAATATATTTATGTGGTCGACAGACTTTGAGCTTTTTACTTCCCTTTAATCATTAAAATTTGTTGTCGGGTCTTCATCATAAAACAAATGTGAAATAAACCATTTTCACTGATTTCTTGTTGTCGTTTCTAAATATCAATATTAGACCATTCATAGAGCAATAAACCATAGCAATTTTTTTTCATAAACCATCAAATTTTCTTATTTTTCATTTTTAGTTTGTTAGCAAAACAAATAAACAGTAAATTATTTTCAATGACAATTGACGTTTCTAGTTTCTATAAATGCGGTGTTGCCAAATCGAGTAAGAAAACATATAAGTCAGGCAATAATTCGATTAATGAAAGTTGGCTGAAAAATTACATAGTGTTTGGCCAGAAGGTGACTTTGGATCCCGAAGTGAAAACATTTGTAGTAATCACAGACATCCGACTTTTTATTTCATTTCATGATGATTGTGCGTCGGCATGTCGGTACTTATCTAATATTTGTAAAAAATACTTGTTTTTTTTTTTTCAATTTGAGCTGTGTCCAGGCCGTTGGAGTCTAAGCCGTTCGGCGTAGCCAGGTATGGGTTAAAATTTTGTGGTGACGGCGAAGTCGCTACCCTATAAGAAGTCGTTGCTTCGTCTTCTTATTGTATATCAATATTGACGTCGAAGAGTACTCTGCCGATGAGAGTAAGGAAGATGATCTTGATATGGGTATTTTTTAAATCGTTAGTTTTATATAATTTTTCCTATACTGAAGTCAATTGGTTGGTCTGGTACAACACAAGGGAAAGGTAAAAATAACCATTGCTATCTAATAATGGATATGGCAACATTGTATTAAATAAAAAAGAAAAAAAAATAGCCCGTTCCACTGTTGGCGGATTTTTCCGAAAAATTTTTCTACATGCAAGACGGGCTTAATAGGTAATAAATCTATGTGAATTTGCTTTTATAGGTAATAGGTATTTATTATAATTATACTAAACTATTTCTTGAATATATTGAAAAGTGAAAAAAATTGAGAAAATGTAAAAAAGAACGAAATTATGAAAATTTTACACGTTAAAAACTCATCAAAAATTGCTATAAAAACTATTTCAGGAAATAGAATATATTCCCATTAGAGGCACCACTCAAAAAATATTTCATTTACAAAGTCTTTACAGCAGAAATTATATTAATTTTGACGTGATTTTAACCATATTATCGCAACAAACATTACATCAACAGTTCACGTACTTTTAATAGATAGTGCGACCTGAAAATTTCAAATTTATGTCGAACAACTGACTAGTCAAAACCAGCAACGTTGTCATATTTTTATGATGGAGCAGAAGAAGGGACATTCGTTATTTTATTATAAAAATTATGTGCACATATATTTTTCAAGTATACATTATGTTAAATCTGGTTGTGAAACATCTAAAAAGTATAGAAAACTTTCCATCTTAAATTTGGGCAGCTTTAACGTCTTCATCTTGCCGAGCTAACAATAATTGTGAAGCATTTCTCTCTATATTTAAAAAGTATTCAAATACTTACAAATTTCTAGAATGTTAGAATAGGATGCCAAAAATAGTAGAATATGAGTCTATGAATACAAATTTATCTATTTTTCCCTGGATCTGGGGAAATTTGTTAAATCTGGCAACATCGCACCGAGAAGCTGTTGATAGCCTTTACACTGTTGTTAGGTTAACCCCGCAAAAAATATAGTTGAATACCGAAATAATAGTAATTTAATATTTAAAGAATGCTCTTATTTGTCATTGCACCAAAGTTTTTAAAAATTTTTGGAGGTTACGGGACATATATGACTCCTCTGTCAGTATTCTTCATACATTCTTGGCATTAAATTACGGTCAATTTTTTCGGTATCCAACTAATGGTTAGAGTGTCGTACTTGATGGCCCCAAACTTCTCTTTCGGCTTATGAGGCTAAAGGCCCATTTTTTTATTGACAGTTAGGTTAGAATGACATTTTGACAGATGTGAGGTGTGTTAAAAGGCCCCGCAATAATCTTATGGAAATTGGGTTTGTGTCAAATTGTCTGAATTTTTGATATGTTGTAGATTTTGTTATCCTGAACAAAAGTCTCCATGGGCACAAAGTGCCAAAATGAATATTTTGGCAGCTACGGAGCTGCCAAAGCTCCCCTGACCCGTTGCAAAACTATTCATTTTCAATACTATTTACAGATGTCAAAAGCATATTTTAATTATTCTAATATATAGGGTAATGTTTTTGAGGTCACTGGATTCAACCATCATGTCAGATTGGACAAATTGACCGTTGACAGCTGTCAATACACTGTCAACGAAGAATAGAGAAGTAAATATTCTCTGTTGACATTGAGAGTTTGGGTTCTTAAGGTCGCTGAATTCAATTCTCATGCCAGATTGGCAAAATTGACAGTTGACAGCTGTCAATTGACTGTCAACGAGGAATATAAAAGTAAATATGCCATTTTCACATCCCACATAACATCAATGTTCTATGAATATACCAAGAACGTTCTGTTTAAGTTCTTTTTAGTATATCCTTTTAGAATGTTCTTAGAAAAGAAAGTATATACTGAGTACGTGCCTTAAAAGTATATTCCAAAAAGTATATACAGAGCACGTGCTATAACAGGACATTCTTAGAAGATACTAAAAGTCATATACCCAGCATGTACCTTATTTTGAGAATGTTCTAATACCAAACACATGTAAAAACAAGTTTATATACATATCAACATGAATTTTTCCCAGATGCCAATCTAATAATTCGCTACCAAACGCACTAATGTTGAATGTTTAGGCCAAAAAATATTCTCAAACTAAAATAGAAGAAAAGAAGAAGAATAACATTACCTAAATTCCTATAAATTTTTTTGATCTCGATTGTTTGTAAGAGGTAAGTCAATTAATAAAAATTAATTGCATCGTATGTTCTATATGAAAATAAACAAATTTTACTATATTTATAGTTTTTAGGACCTATAAGTGACGTTAGAATACAGGATATCCCAAATATTAATTTCCAGTGTGAATTTATTAATATAGTTAATACTAATGGTGGATTGAAACTAAAATAGTGTTACCAGAATTACATACACACTTTCTATGAAAAAATCCTGTAACGCCAGATATTGACCTGAAAGAACTAGAAAAGTTAGCTAAAGGAAGACGAAAATTACAAAATGGTGGTAAGTAATTAACAAAAATATGTATATTTAAACTTTCAGTAAACATAATCATTTATGTAACTCTTGTTTTTGTTAATGGAATGCCATGTACAATAATTTTTAATGTTTTATGTTCGACAAAAATATTTAAAATATTCCATTAGCTATGTACACTTAATTTGTATATGTACCAAGTTTGTTAATTTTTTTTATATTTTAGGTTCAATGAAGATCCAATGGAATCAAGCAAATGAAACTCAAGTCATTGATACGATAAAATATTGATTGGTTAAGGCCAAAGATAGTATTTGTAATAAAAATAAGTATGAATTCTTTGAAATAAAGACTCATTATATACATTTATTCTTTAATGTTCAATATTAATGAAATATCCTGTATTAGGGTGTCTAGTATATCCCTAGCATATGCTATGTTTAAATACTTAGCATATACTTAGAACGTACTATCAAATTAAAGTAGATACCTGTTGCATACTGTACACATACTTGAAGTACATTCTCAGTATCTGCATAGCACGTATAAATAACGTCACGTAGCATATGCTTAGCATATTCTGAGAATGTACCAAATGCAAATACAGTATATTCTCAGCACATGCGTATTCTTAAAAAGTATATACTAAGAATATGCTAAGAATATATAATTGTTATCTAGGATTGAGAGTTTGGGTTTTTAAGGTCGCTGAATTCAATTCTCATGTCAGATTGGACAAATTGACCGTTCACAGCTGTCAATTTACTGTCAACGAGGAAAGAATATTTACTTCTCTATTCTTCATTGACAGTGAATTGACAGCTGTTAACTCTCAATTTTTCCAATCAGATTAGAATTGAATTCAGCTCCCTCAAAAGCCCAAACTCTCAATGTCAACAGAGAATATTTACTTTTCTATTCTTCGTTGACAGTGTATTGACAGCTGTCAACGGTCAATTTGTCCAATCTGACATGAGGGTTGAATCCAGTGACCTCAAAAACATTACCCTATATATTAGAATAATTAAAATATGCTTTTGACATCTGTAAATAGTATTGAAAATGAATAGTTTTGCAACGGGTCAGGGGAGCTTTGGCAGCTTCGTAGCTGCCAAAATATTCATTTTAGCACTTTATGTCCATGGAGACTTTTGTTCAGGGTGACAAAATCTACAACATATCAAAAATTCAGACAATTTGACAGAAACCCAATTTCCATAAGATTATTGCGGGGTCATTTGACAAATATTAGTTTAGTTAAATTTCCTTCATCTTCTCGGTGTGGTGTTGCCAGATTTAACAAATTTCCCCAGATTTAGGGAAAAGTCGATGAATTTGTATCCCAAGTGACTCATATTCTACTCAAAATTAACAGTACTCTTGGAAAAATACATTATAAAAAACAGTAATAAACCAAAAGTTTATGCAGCAAAAAATTTACCAATATTTAGAATATGAAATTTGTTGATTCGATTTTCTAAATTGTGTTCCTTTTGTTACATTAATTATTAGTGATCAAATGTTTATTTTAAATTTTAAACGAATTTGTATTATGTCACATAATATAACGTGTTTAGATTTACTAAAATATGATTTTTATTTATTGTATATTATTAAATAAAGTTTAATAAAACTACTTGCATTATATGTCCACATTAATTTAACATTCTCAGTCTTTTTGGGTTTCCGTACCCAAAGAGTAACCATAACGTGACCCTATTACTAAGCCCCGGCTGTCCGTCTGCCCGAATGTCTGTCAGCGGGCTGCATCTCATGATCCGTAATAGGTAGACAGTTGAAATTTTCATACAATTTAGTATTTCTGATGCCGCTATAATAAGATAACAAAAATTAAAATTATATGAAAATCCCCTTCTAGAAACGTGTTTTTTGGCTTTTTTTGATCGATCTTAATAAAGTATTTAATAAAAAAACTGGCCAAGTGCGAGTCGGACACACGCATGAAGGGTTCCGCACCATAATACAAGATTTAATACATAGGTATTTTTTAAACACTGACAGACAGACGGACCCACAGTCGAGGCTTAGTAATAGTGATCTGTTGGTTACCATTCGAGTACCTAACCCTAACAAGTATTTACATGGTACGATGATACGATGGTGCGGAACCGTGCATGCGCGAGTCCGAATTGCACTTGGCCGGTTTTTTTAATATGGGGATTATAGAAAAAATGTTTTTGTAATTTTAAATATTGATTTTGTGTTTATACAACGACATTAATAACTGTATAGCGTACGCTACTAATTAAATACAGTACCTATTTTTTGTGTTAGGCATACGATTAGTATACATATAAGCTAATAAAAAGGCAACAGGGCGACAGCCAGACGTCAACTAGAATAAGAAGATATGGTGATGGGATATTAGCCGAACCGAATGTCAGTGGCTAAATCGTATAGCGATAACGGGGATATCGTAGTTGCCACATGTTTACTGTGAAAGCACGGCTATGCCTAATACAAAATAATAAGCACTGTATGTAGATAGTTTAAGCTTATTAATCTAATTAAGTACTACCTGCCACTGAAATGCATTTCGGCATTTTTGTTATCTACAGTTGGACTTTTTATTTGGCTGCAATAGTTTTGTAACTATTAAAATTAATTAATTTTGCAAATTAAAAAAAAAACTTACACTTCCCACTCGCCCTACATTTGGAAATAATGCATTTTAGTATAATAAATCGAAACAATTACATTTATCAATGCTGATTTCTGTGAGCAAAAAATTAAATAATGTATACAGGGTGTGAGGAGTTTGACTAGAAATAATTTAATTTAAGAAAATTTAAAGCATTTGAAACAAAAAAGGATCCTAGCTAAATAGTTTTAATTTTTTAATATTCGGAATTCTGTGATACGTGGCAACATGGCAACGCTCCTTTACGTACAGCGAAACGTACAGCTAATATTCTGAAATAGGAATAAATTGTTTTTTGTTTCCACTCCCTGTTGGTTTTGTACTGAAATCGGCTCAATAATTATTTCAAATGTTTTTTTTTTATTTTTTTATGAAAATTAGCACGATTTTTTATTAAATCGTGTATAATGGCGCTACAGGGTCCAAATTTTGATATAATTTTTCAAAAAAACAAGCTTTAGCGATATTTTTATTCAAAAAATATAATGCTTATTTTAATTTTTTGTTCTACAAACTTATTTTTTTAAACTGGAATTTTAAAAAATTTAAAATATATTTGAATTTTCCCAAAAAAATAACTGGTAACATCGCACTAGTCGCAGTGATAGTGATAATGATACTGATAATAAAATATTTTTAAAATCAACTTCTTATTTAAACAAAATATTGTTATTTATTTTTCCCTATTCAAACTATTATTTATAAACCTGGTATCGTATGTGATATTCCATGAAGTATTCTGGTTAAAAATTTTTGAAACGAATTTAAATGCCATCCAAAAAACTATTTACAATAAATTAGTGATTTTTAAAAAAATAATTTAAATACTTATTTAGCTTTGTATAAAAATTACTCATAGTAAAACTTAAACTTTGATTTATTTAGAACCCGTCTATAAATATTTTTAGTTTCCCTTTTGCTACCAATACTGTAATAATCGTAGCCCTAACTCATCTCTAGGTCTTTCCCTATATTTTGACTGGCTAAAAACCACATAAAATGTTTTTTTTCCTGAGCTAATAACAAAAACTTAACGTATTACCCTCTCGAATCACCCCAAGTTCGGTACGCGTGCGCTGTGCCGACTTCGCGACGTACGTCCGTGATAGCGGTCGGAAGCAGCCGCCCTGTCACGTGATCGGCGTCGCGGCGCTGCCTTTCTCCGGCTACGGAGCGCCCGAGAGTACACGCCGGAAGAATGCAACTTACCGCTGATAAACACCACCGGTGAAGTATTACCGGTTGATAAGGAAAAGACCTCTCTCGTTGCTGCTGCTATTGCTAGAACACACTCGAGTACTTCTCAAACTTCTCTTTAGATTTTTTGGCGAATGCAGAAGGTTTTTTCGATAAATTCATGGTTTGGAAGGGTGGATGTTTAAAAAAAAAGTGGAAACACTGTTTTTTTATACATTAAGGTGAGAGTTTAATTGCGTTTAATTTTATTTTCTAATAAATTTGAAATCTATACAAATTAAAGAGATAAGATTTTGTAGACGTTTCTGAAATAAATCAGAGCAGTTGCTGACGCCAATATAATTAATGTAACTTTGATAATAATAAAAATAAAAGTTTAAACAATTATAATAAAAATGTAATACGATTTTTTCAAGGGGTCAAGCAAATACTCCATTAATAATCAAATACTTATATTAACTTTTTTCTTATTTTGACCCAATAATGCAATATTAATGATTTACCCTGTATAATAAAAACAACAATACAGTTGTTGATATTTGCATCTGACCTCATTTACCTATAATTCATTGTGAAAACCGTATATAACTCATTTGAACTTGATAAACAAACTTATCTTAATTATTTTTAAGCAATAAAATCTTTTTATTTTATATGTGTGGCTATGACTCTAGAGAAACGAATTTTAAATAAAATTTGTCACAGAACAAACCCAAGCTCACTTTGATATCATATTACCGTAGAATATTGTTAAAAAACACATGTTTACAATAACGTCACGTTTTATGATACATCGGTATTTATTTATAAACATAACAAAACTAGATGACTCATAAAATATTTCCTGATAGCTGAGTTTCCTGATGTTTTGAAATCAACAGTAACAGCACAGAATAAGTAATATCGCTGTTCTGTGGTAACATTAAAAATATACAGGTTATTACAAAAAGGTAGGTCATTGAATTTTCAAACTATCAGTCATCTTCTAAATTTTATTAAAATGTACGTTGTAATCAAATTATCAGGATTTAGAAAAAGAGAATTTGAGAATGAAACATCCATATTAAGTTTTTATTTGTAAATATGTAAACTTGTGTTATTAAACCTATATGAAGCTTTCAAATACATTTTTGGATAAATTGATTTTGATAACTAAACTAAAAGTAAATGTTCCTATAAGAATTTACTAAAAGTTATATTAGCTAAGGGGTAATAGAAATTCACTTTACAAAAATAAACTTTATTAATCAATAATGGTTGAACAGCTAATAATGAATGTATCAATGCCGGTCTATATTTCCCTTTCTTGATTGTTAAAACTGCGTCTGTCCACTCATCGAAATATTAGAATATCTTGTGTCAGCGAAAGACGCACCGCATCCAAAAATACTACAGGGAGTGTCTAGCAAATATTTATGTAATAAATACTGGAAGCTAACATCCGGCCATCCTGGATGTAAAGCTTGTCCTCAAGGTATATCTGATGTATGAATATCTGGAATAATAATAATGTATCACCAAACAAATAGTATTTTGTTTTTGTTGACTATAGGTAGAGATTACTGAAAACATTTTCACCTGATAGACTTTTTACAGTACTATGCCTGAACATATTTTCACCTGATAGACTTTTTATAGTACTATGCCTGAAAACATTTGTACCTGATAATATTTTAGAGATAATATTCTACAATCTATGCCTGAAAACTTTTTACAGTGCTATGCCTGAAAACATTTGTACCTGTTAATATTTTTAAGATTACATTCTACAATACTATGTCTGAAAATGATTTCACCTGATAGACTCTTTACAGTACTATGTCTGAAAACAGTTTCACCCGATGATAGTATTTTAGTGTGAGATTCTACAGTACTATGCCTGAAAACGATTTCACCTGATAGACTCTTTACAGTACTATGTCTGAAAACATTTTCACCTGATAGTGTTTTAGAAACGAAACTCTACAGTACTATCCCTGAAAACATTTTCACCTGATAGCCTTTTTGCAGTGCTATGTCTGAAAATTTTCCACCTGATAGTGTTTTAGAAATGGGTCCTCTACAGTACTATGTCTGAAAACATTTTCACCTGATAGCCTTTTTGCAGTGCTATGTCTGAAAACATTTCCACCTGATAGTGTTTTAGAGATATTTATTTCCATGGAACTGCTTTTCTTGAGTTTTTCATCTTCAGAAACCTTGGTCATCGTCAGTATTTTTTTTAACTCAGTTCTACAGTACTAATTTTGTAACCACCGTATTTAATTACTTTACATTATTTTTATTTACATCTACAACATCGTCAACACCGCACTGTTATGTAACGCCAGTCAGTAGCGAAAACTGATTTGCTCTTAGTGTTGGAAGCACCTGGAACATAATATTATTTGTTATTGTTATTGAGTTGATAGTATATAGGTTCTGTTAAGTATCTGCTTATGTGAATCACAGTAGAACTAATTTGCTTGCCTAAGGAAAAATGCATGATATATCAAATCCTCTATTCATTTTACTGATTTGTATTTTGAACGATAGAAGTCGATAATAAAAACTCACAATAACATTAGTTTTCCAATTCAAGACTTTGCATTATATGCATCGTCAACATTAAAACATTTTGCTTGTTTAGAAGTTTCAGAAGTCTTGACCTTGTACCTACTGATCGTTACCAATAACTTCCTGTACATTAAAAAATAAACCTTTAAATTTTTCTCGCAACTTTTTGTTTGTTTCATTATGGAACATAATTATATTGTTTTATTGTCGATACTTTTGATACCCGGTTGGCTTTTTTTATATTAGAATCTCATTCGTCTAAATTAGTATTAGCTTCACTTGCGACTAACGGCCAAGGCATCTAAAATTGTTTTATTAAACCTTTCAAACTCTATACTTGCTCTAGCCATACATACCCACAGCTGTATGATAATGTCAATTCCTTTTTTTACACAAAACTTCTGCAGTTTATACCTTGTATCCTTTTTCGTTTCTATGAATTGCCATACTATACAGTGCATGAAATGGACGAGAATGTTTTACAATGGAAAATAAGAACCCTGGTTTCTTACGTGATTGAGCTTTATGATATGGGCAACTGCGGCAATATTTGACATAATTATTAAATAATTTTCACATTTTAGGAAACCAAAACCGGTCCCTTATTGGTTTAATAGTTTTATCTACTGACAAACTAACAATTAGGTTGTGAATTGCCTTTACTACCTACTTGCCATCGGCAATTTTAAGGTACCTAGGGCGATCGAAAACTGGTAAAAGGTACTTTTCCCAACTTTTTCTTAATTATTTTTAAAATGTATTCACATAACATATTTTACCTTTTCCTTTTTTTATTCTCAATACTCCATTGATTACTTATGTTCCTGTATAAGTAATATACATAGAAAAATAACTCAATTATATACGTTTTTCCCGCCAAAAATTACTTAAGTGTCCGATAACCGATTCGATCACCATACAATCAGTGTTGTTTCTAAGTATTTCTGAATTGTACAACTTTCAGTGTGAAAATTGTACATTTTTAGGTTCGATTGTACAACCACTAATTAATCTTTTTTATTAACAGACTATGGCCTACTACTTTTCGATGTTGAAAATTCTTCTTTGTTTTTTTTATTAATTTTCATGCATGCTATTTAACGAATCGTAGACTTTTTGAGCGAAGAAAACCTTTTATATACACAATTTTACAAAAATATCTAGCAACTTCAACTTGTACAATATTTCTTTTTTTTTTTTTTTAAGTGCGTACAACAGTACAACCGCATAACTGATTGTCCAACTTTTTGTACAATTGTACAACCAGGAACAGCACTGCCTACAATCCACATAGGATCGTTTAATTTAAAAATTTGGATTGCTCTTATTAAAAATTTCCTTTTCTTCGACTATTTGTCGTGATTCTAAAACTGTATTTATTTTTTGGCTTTGAACTTGAATTAACCAGTCACTCTCACAATTTTTTCGTTAACCAATAAAAGAGAGCTGGCATATGGTGGAATTACTTTCTTGAATAATACTAGTAATAGGTCGGCAATATATAATTTTTTAATTTATATACTGCATCGGCCATCCTGTATAGATTATAGATTGCGTTTAAGATAAAATGTAATTTCATAGTAACACTGGTGACTTTACTTAAATCCTTATGAGATTTTAAAGAAAAATACAATTATAGCTGCACAGTATAAGCTATTAACAGTTACATCATCTACAGAATCAAACTAGAGATGTGCGATTCGATACGATATTTGACAGCATCGATGTTCAGAAGATCGAAACTCGATATTTTGTATCGATATTCTACGACTTAAATATGCCCGTATCGATACATGTATATATTAAATCGTATCGAAAACAAAAAATCACTAATTACGAATTTAAACTGCCATATTTGGATAAGATATTAAACATACTTAGATTGCTTGAAATATTGTATATATTTTTAATTGTACACCTAAAAATCTATTTATACTTCCGTATATGATTTTTGCACTGCAATATTTTAAAATTAATTTACTTGTACTAAGTACATTAATATACCATTTCGATATTTTGAATATCGATACTGGTGCTTACGATATTAAATTGTACAGTTACATTTTACATTAAACTTCGATCTGAATCGATACACAGTATCCATACTTTTCTATGTATCGAACATCTTTAAATCAAACATATTTGGTTTATTTTGCTGTGTTGATACTATTGATGCCTAAAAAATGTAATGTTTCGTCTACACGGCCATATTTTTTTATTTTATTTTCCGTAAAATTACGATCTATAATAAATTCTGATAAAAACTCTTTATTTTTACTATTATGTTTACCACGCACTATTTCGTTTATAATTAAATCTTTATAGGTACTATTTTTCAGCGCCTACCTTTTAATTTATTTAAAGCTTGTAATTTTGTTTTCCACTTGTCCAAATTTGTAACAAAAGACATGTTCATAGATAATATTTAAGCATTCTTATTTTCATTTTTACGGTCAAAATCTAGTATTATAATGCTTGACAATTACTTTTTCCATAAAGGAACTCACTTACCCCAATTTCCATTAGTTTTTTTTTATCTGATAACCTTACTCTTTCAAATTTCCTCAGGATTATTTTGAATTTTTTTTTAACCCCTTGATTTTCTAGATTTTCGTCTGTGGCCTCTACAATTTTCTTTCGATTCTGTAGAGCTAGTTGACGTTGAACTAGATGACGTAGAGCGAACGCTACGGAAACTAGAAGTAGAGCTACTGCCTGAACTACTTGAATTACGATGTTTTCTTTTAATTTTCGGCATTTTGACAAAAATTTTAACACAACTTTAATTCATAACAGAAACTATTCGAACATCACAATACCACGCAACAAAAGATTCTTTATCCCAACTTCTGATATTAGCTAAGGGGTAATAGAAATTCACTTTACAAAAATAAACTTTATTAATCAATAATGGTTGAACAGCTAATAATGAATGTATCAATGCCGGTCTATATTTCCCTTTCTTGATTGTTAAAACTGCGTCTGTCCACTCATCGAAATATTAGAATATCTTGTGTCAGCGAAAGACGCACCGCATCCAAAAATACTACAGGGAGTGTCTAGCAAATATTTATGTAATAAATACTGGAAGCTAACAGTTATAATAAATTTTCCTCACCCTTAACGAAATAAGTTATGTGTAAGCCGAAATAACCTTGCAACAAATCGTCCAATATTAAATTTTAATCAATAAACTCACCATTTAAAGTCCTTCATTCCTCCTTTACTCTCTATCCCATTTGATGTTCCAAGTTCCGATTCTCCATAATATCCATTATTCCCATTATATTTTCCCGACTGAAACGCGTCCGGAAAAATCTTCTAAACCCGACGACATTATCAATCATCGTATCATGTTCAATTCTATATCAACCCTTTGATACGTCAATATCTCCGGCTAGTAAATCTGCAGCCTCGTACATTTAATCCTGGAAGGTACATCCCAAGACAATACAAAGCAAATCAAAGATCTACATGAAATATCGAAGGACATACATTCTAAGATGAAACATCTTTATTGTCAGAAGTGAAATGAACATGAACTCAGACCATTTATGTCGTGCCACCGATTGACTCTCGAAAAATTTGCGGCGATTTAAATTTGTGTTTACGGAAATTCGCTGAAAAGAAAAACAACCAATTACTAGGAAATTTTAAAAATGTCGAGACGAATGCATATTAATTACACAACTCAACAAACAAAAAATTTAGTCTAATTGAATTCGACTCACATATGGAGTTGAATAATATTCCTATTTTAAATGGCACACTCTGTATTTAATAAGATAAACTGATAGACATTTAAATTATATTTCATTCCATATAAGATTTCCCTATACCTAAATTCGATGGATCTTTATAGTCTATTTTTATGTATGAGAGAGTAATAAAACAGCATTTCTAATGCAGAACTTAGTACGGTCATTTTAAATATTTTTACAGAATAATCTAAATATTTCCTAAAATTGTAATAAATGTACCTGAGCTATTACAAGTTTTGGGTTTTTTATTGGTCCTTTATAAACATAAGCTGTACAGAACAATAGAAAAAGGATTGGACAGGCCAAAAGCCCTGTGTATTAAAGATTACATAGCCGTACCTTAATATTATTTTCAATAAGTACCTATTTGCCAATTTTGTTTTATTTTAATTCCAAGAATTTCTTACAGTAATCGAATTATAAGTAGATAAATACCTTCCCAACAAATTTCACCGAAAATGCGATTATAGGTTTTCCATTTAGTAAGAAGGTCCAAGTTGTGTATTCTTGACAGTTTACTAGATGTCGTTTAGTTGCAACTTGCAAGGTGCAGTGTGAATTCTAGTGTGATCATGGAAAATTTGGAAGGGCCGCGTAAACGACAAAATCGGTCCTTTAACAGTTAATGAAAAAACATTAATATTTAATTGTTTTAAATCATTTACAGACAAACATTTATGTAAAAGTGTTGATGACACAGTGGAATTAGTTAGTAGTACGCTTGGTGTTGGAAAATCTACGATTTAAAGAGTTGTTAAAGAAGAGAAATGTGGCGAGTTTCAAACAGTACGTAAAGTTCCAGAAAAACCAAAATTTCAATTAGAAAATCTTTTGAAAGAAAGACTTCGAAGGAAAGTGCATGCGTTGTTCTTTAGAAAAGAATTTCCGACAGTAGACAAAGTTCTTGCCACGGTTCGAGATGATAAGGATTACTCTGAAATGAGTCGAAGCACACTATGGAAACTTTTAAAAGAAATAGGTTTTCTATGGAAAAAGCATTCCAGAAAGTCCATTTTAATAGAAAGAAGCGATATTGTAGTATGGAGAAGAAATTACCTAAGGACTATAAAAGAAATGAGAAACCAAAGAAGAAATATATTTTATTTAAATGAAACATGGATCAACGAGGGACATAAACCAAATAAATTTTGGCAAGATGAAACTGTTACAAGTCGAAGACAGGCTTTTTTAAATAATTTATCTAGGGGTTTAAATCCACCATCAGGAGAGGGGCGCAGACTAATAATAGTACACATCGGTAGTTCAAACGGTTTATTGACTTTTGAATTTACTCGTACCGGTGACTACCATGAGGACATGAATGGTGATGTCTTTAAAGAGTGGTTCAAACAAACTCGCATTTGACATTTAAATGCAAAGGTCACTTTTACTAGAAAGAGTATTTACAAAAATTAGCTATGTTAAATATAAAAACATATATTTACTAAAAAACCGTTGAATTTAGCTATAGGGAAATTTTATATGGAATGAAAGATAATTTACATTTCTATCAGTTTAAGTTATTAAATACAGGGTGTGCCATTTAAAATAAGAATAATATTCAACTCCATGTGTAAGTTGAATTCAATTAGACTTAATGATATAATGATATAATGGAAAAATTTGCATTTTATTCGATAGTCTAATATCTTGGTAACGCATATCGCAGGTGACTGTTGATGTGTTTTAAATAACCGCGACATACTAGATTGTTGTTTAAGTTTACAAATTAATAATCTTTTAAATGTTTCAAAAACGAAAAAAGATAGGTAGGGGAGAGGGTGGAGGGTTCGGCCTCTGGGAGGATTCGGCCACCAGCGATTTAATTTTAATATTTTAAATTTCCCGCGAATCGTCTATGATTTTTGGCGCACAAAAGCTTGTTTTTAGTATTCAACCACATGGACAGCGTCTCGCTAGTGTTTGTTTGTATTGATCAATTTTTAAAGATTTTTAGAAAAAATAGGGTGAGTTTTGTAATTTTTAATATTAAAAAACTCTTGTGAATAAACAATTTGAAAAAATATTTTACTTAGTGCGTGTATTTAGTGGCATATCGAGGGCTATGTTTCATAAATAACTTAACTCTAAATATAAATAGTTACTAGCACATGTGCCATGTTTGTGATTTTGGACTAGTGGTGATGCTTTGGCCTCTAGGCAGGTGGAGGTTTCGGCCACGGCCCAAATCATCCCCATTTCTAGTAAGGGTATTATTTAATCATTTTTTCGTTTGATTTTTTAGATGCCTGAAAGTATAAGCATAAAACTAACAAAGAAGTTAATGAACTGATGATAAAAAATGCAATTCGTTCCTATTTTACAAGAGAATGTGGCCTAAGGAAAGCAGCAAGAAGATATGATATTAAAAGAACAACTTTGCAATCCAGAATTAAGAAAATGCGAAGCAGAAAACCTGATGAAGAGATAAGAAGGCAACTGGAAGATTCCGGAAATGAAAGCGATATTGGCGAATCTTGCAACAAGTTTGGTAATAAATACACAGTTTCACAAGTTTTTAAATTTGAAGAAGAAACGCACCTTAGAAAATACATTCAGCAAGCAAATACAAGAATTTGGCCGGTAAATAGCTTGGTTTTTACTAAATCTGATTTTACTCCAGGCACAGTTACTGATAATGATATAACACTAAACACTGCATCAGAAGCAAAAAAAAATCACCCAACCTTAACACTAAAAATGAAACTAGTAACAAAAATATATATGACAATACACAACCATCCACTTCCATAAGTTCACAAGAAGTTCAAATAAATCAATCACAATCAAATTTAGAAAAACAAACTATGAAGATAATATCAAATAACTCTAATGATGTAACAAATGACACCAGTCTTCTTGAAACAATAAGACCTTTTCCAAAAGCGCAACGGGAAGTAAAGATTAAAAAAAGAAAGTGTGAAAGTAAGTCAAAAATTTACACCGATACACCAGAACTACTTGCTAAACAATCAATTGAAAGCGAACGAGGAAATAAAAACAAAGTAAAGGCTAATAAGAAGTCATTAAAGAGAAATGCGTTTTCGAAAGAAAAAAAGTTGACTAAGGAATCATCTAGAGTAGCCATACTCAACCTGTGGCCCGCGGGCCGCATGCGGCCCTCCAAGCTGTTTTGTGCGGCCCTCGAAGCTTTTTTTTGCGGCCCTCCAAGATTTCTATTAGAAATTGTTCTGCATGAGAAATGAGGAAAGATAAGTGTAATTCAAGTAAAGAGTAATAATTCAAGTAGGGGAGAAAAGAAAAATTTTTTAATGTGAGGACCTTTTTTTAGTATGTTGGTGGCCCGTATAGCATCACAAACAGATTTATGTGGCCCGAAATAAAAAAAGGTTGAGTACCGCTGATCTAGAGAGTCGGACATTTCAATAGAAGTAGCAGATTCTTCAGATGGCAACGAATCGTTTATGTGTTTAAAAGATATGGATCACAAGGAACATATTTTTGTTAATGATTTTCTATTCAAGTTTGAAAAACCAAAGAATGACGTTTGTTTTTATATAGGACAAGTCCTTGAAATTGATGATGGCTTCTACCAGATAAAGTTTTTATGGCAAAATAGTAACTCGACCCGCTTCCACTTTCCGATTATTGATGACATAGCAATGGTGCAAGCAAGTTAATGATATTGAGGCTAGACTTGCACAACCATAAAAAGCCGGAACTGCACGAACCCAATCACTGTTTCGATTCAATTACAATTTCCAAGGAATGGATGCTGTTTAAATACTATATTTTTATTCACAATACTTTTGTTTTAATATACATTTATCCAGAAAAATTTGTTTTTGCCTAAATTAGGATATACAACTTTTGTACTAAATAATATGCTAACAAACATGTCTTTTATACTAATTTATACATAAACCGAATCCTGCCTCAGTGCTGGCCGAATCTGCCTCCAGTGGTAGGGGGTTCGGCCAAACTGTTGACATTTTGTTTTTTATTGGTAAAAATTTTGGAAATACTGTTTTGTTACTATTTTTGGGTCACCCTGTATAATCCAAATTATTTTTAATTTGTAATGTTAATGGCCTTGTATTAAGAAAAAAATTTAAATTTTAAGTCGTTTTCCCTACAGAGACCGACTCGTATAGGATGCGCCACCCTGTATGATTTTGTCTAATTTTGTCTAATTTTGTCTAATTTTGTCTAATTTTGTCTAATTTTATCTAATTTTATCTAATTTTATCTAATTTTGTCTAATTTTGTCTAATTTTGTCTAATTTTGTCTAATTTTGTCTAATTTTGTCTAATTTTGTCTAATTTTGTCTAATTTTGTCTAATTTTGTCTAATTTTATCTAATTTTATCTAATTTTATCTAATTTTATCTAATTTTGTCTAATTTTGTCTAATTTTGTCTAATTTTGTCTAATTTTGTCTAATTTTGTCTAATTTTGTCTAATTTTGTCTAATTTTGTCTAATTTTGTCTAATTTTGTCTAATTTTGTCTAATTTTGTCTAATTTTGTCTAATTTTGTCTAATTTTGTCTAATTTTGTCTAATTTTGTCTAATTTTGTCTAATTTTGTCTAATTTTGTCTAATTTTGTCTAATTTTGTCTAATTTTGTCTAATTTTGTCTAATTTTGTCTAATTTTGTCTAATTTTGTCTAATTTTGTCTAATTTTGTCTAATTTTGTCTAATTTTGTCTAATTTTGTCTAATTTTGTCTAATTTTGTCTAATTTTGTCTAATTTTGTCTAATTTTGTCTAATTTTGTCTAATTTTGTCTAATTTTGTCTAATTTTGTCTAATTTTGTCTAATTTTGTCTAATTTTGTCTAATTTTGTCTAATTTTGTCTAATTTTGTCTAATTTTGTCTAATTTTGTCTAATTTTGTCTAATTTTGTCTAATTTTGTCTAATTTTGTCTAATTTTGTCTAATTTTGTCTAATTTTGTCTAATTTTGTCTAATTTTGTCTAATTTTGTATAATTTTGTATAATTTTGTATAATTTTGTATAATTTTGTCTAATTTTATTTAATTCTATCTAATTTTAATAAAAAAACCCAACTTGTGTCACTTTCCTTTAGAACCCTGTAATATTGAAATTATTTTTACATTGTTTTCTTTTCCGATATATATCGCTGTCAAAACAGATTTAAACAAAATTAAGTAGTTTTGGCTCTACAGACCGAGGCGTTACCGGTAGCCCACCTTATATATTTACTTTTTATCATCAACCCTGTATAAACGTATTAACAAAGAAATAACAAATCTCTTTTATCAAAAAACACGAAAAAAAAAATTTAAAAATAAATTAAGTGAAAATATAATGTTAAATCTTACAAGAAAATAGCGTGTTAGCTAAAATATTGTATACTTGATATAAATATATCAATAATAAAAATATTAATATTACTTTTAAATTTTTAAATTAACTTATTTGGTATGATTATTTTTACATTTACTTTTAATCATTACCCTGTATAAATGTATCAAAAAAGAAATAACAATACACCTACAAGACACTTTTCTAACACTCATAGCCTCTTTTTTTAATATTAAAAACTCATTTCGCAATAAAATACAAGGATGGCTTATTTAAAAAATCCTAACTTTAATACGTACCACTTTCTTGGAGAACCCTGTAAAATTGAAATTATTTTTCAATCTGATATCTGACATCTCATTGTGAAAACAGATTTTAAACAATTACATAAATTTGGCTCTAACGGTGACTCATCCCGTATGTTTACTTTTTATGATCAACCCTGTATTAACAAATCTAACAAAGGAATAACAATACACTTTTTCAAAAAAAGAAAATTTCATTAACGAAGGTTATGTTTTATAATTTTATATTGTTTTTCTAAAAATAGGTAGGTATAACTACTTAGCTTATTATTTTACTTTTAAAAACCTATTTTAGAGGAACTTACAACCTAATTTGCTATTAAAGAATTAAAGAAATCCATTAATTAATGATAAAATTGCATATTGATTTTTCTAAAAATACCTATTCACTATAGCTTATTACCTACCTCTACCTAAGCATAAATAAAGAACAATCTTGGTTAAACAATTTAAAGAAAAACTACTTACAATTCATTCATGATCATAAATCGATGGAAACACTGTAACAAATCAACACAGTACACATTTTATTTAAAAATTTACACAGAAATCACAACGTTTTAAAAACGATTTAGCCATTTTGTATTAACGAAGCGAAAATAAAGGTGACAGATAGTGATCACTGACTACTAGACAAATACAATAATAGAAATCCGAAATCCTTTCTTTTGATTGGCCAAGTACATCTAATAAATTTGATAAAATTGATGGTAATTTTTAAGAATTTATATAAAATAAATACTTTATTTGCATTAACAACGTAAAAAAGCATCTATTAATTCTGAAATGTAATTTTAAGATACAGTTTTTTAAATATTGTAAAACGATTGGTCGAGGAATGTTGCGTTCTGTCATTTTCAATAGAACTAAGACAATTTTTACCTTAGACAGAGAAATAAGAAAACTATAACACAATTATTCAAAGGAAATAAGATTTTATAGATTATAGTTTAGTATATACATGAAAATTATAATTCACAAATTGATTAGGGAGATAATACTTATGTTTTTTGTTAATTTCCATTTTGAAAACTTTTAAAATCAACGGGAAGGTCGAGGGAGATTTTTCATTTAGATGATTGACAGCAGCAGCCTACTAACAAGTGGAGCTCAGACGTTACCGAGTCGACCAATACATTAAACAGGACCGGCTTAAAATTATTTCTTGATTAATTAATTCGTATTTTTAATTTTCGTTAGGTGGATTTGGGATTTCTTTGTGATTACAAGCGGTGATTTGTGAGATTCGGTGGAATAAAGGCAGCTAGGTATTGTAATAGTAACGGTACATAATTTAATAAGCAACACTGTTGCACAATATTGTAAACTGAACACTTATATTTTCAAAGAATAACATAATTTAGGGTTAAACGAATTTTAAGGTCTACCTGACCAAAAAAGACGGTCAAAAAAACAAGAGTGAATATTCGTATAATAGGCCCAAATAACTTCTTTTCTTAAAAATGAAAAATTCAAAAATAATGACAACTGTCGTGTAAAATCTTATTTTCATTACTGACATTCGGACGTGAATATGATATACCAAAAAAAAAATTATACAGAGTGTCTTAAAATAAAATGAACAGAAATATAATGATCACATTTCGAACAGAGGGTAATAATAAATAATTTTAACTTTTCGAAATGTCAATTAACTGTACAACACTGCACAGGGGCGGATCGAAGAGTGGTTACGTTATGTTTTCTCAAAGGACTTCGCACTTTTTATATTAATTTTGGGCACTGTTAGGAATTGTTCAAATCATTAAAGGTGACTTTTTATAGACAACTACAGGGTGAGCATTTAGAAAAAGGTACAAGTACGGAGTGCAGAATTAATGTATTTATTTATCTCTACCACTCATAAGTAATTTATGTTTTTTTTTCATGAAACGAAATATTTTAAACCTATACTGGTGGTTGTACGAAAACTTTCCATCCCTAATATCTTCTTTCCAATAAATAATATAATAAATTGAAAAGACGCAATTTTATTTTCAAGGGGACACTTTCACTGAATGTTTTTAGCCGTTCGTGGTTCAATCCCCTAGGACGGGCAGATGTTACTCTTACAGCCGTATGTATAGTCGATCGCCAACGATTTACCAGCGATTCGCAGCGGATCGCTGCTGATACCCCCGAGATGAATCTTTGGCGAATCGCTGGCGACTTGCTGGAGATTGTCATCGGCATGTCATCTCTCGCAAGTTTTCATGTTATTTTATAGGAAAAATTAGTTTCCATGTTCTTTTATGAGGAAAAATTTTATATTCGTGCATTGTTTTTGAGTTTTAAGAAATGAATCATGAATAACATTCGAGAGATGCCGGTGACAAGTCACCACCTTTTCGGGCTTTCGTTAGCGGATCGCTGGTGATACGCAGACGAATTGATGGTGATCGACTATGCATACGGGTGTTAGAATCTTATATAATAAGTAGGGTCAAGTATCCCATCATTTAAAAGGTAAGTTTATGGAGAATTTATCAAAATGAATATGTAGTGTTACTTTTGATTTAAGCGCCCTCTTGTAAAGTGTGATACTTCATTAGTAATTATTGTATGAAAAATTGGAAAGACATATCAATTTTATTTTTAAGGGGGACACTTTCATTGAATATTTTTGACCCTTTAAATTTCTCTTATCGCGTCTAATCTCTTTCCACGCATGCGCAATATCGATTTTAAGTTTTTTATCGATTCCGAAACTATGTAGCATCAGTATTACAGGATAGTCATTTTTCTTTGGTTTTTAGTCATTTTAAGCTTTTTCTAAAGTGATTTCAATGAATTGTTGTTGAATCTAATATCCATTTGACATATCGCACGATAAATTCAAAAAGTGACAATGAGGCATAATGAATACCATAATCATTATATATGAAGCCTAGATATATTCATATCATTATAGGCATAACATAATATTCCCCTTTAAAATTTGATTAATATGACTAGTACCAATGAAGTTAGACGTCAATGCCCTATGTACAATGCTACTGAGCAGAGATTAGGGACCTACTGAGTACTATTTTTTTTTTCAACCTTAATATATATCATGTCGCCTTCATAGTGCCGTTTTTTCTGTTTAATTCGGACCAATAACAATACAGATATAGACTTAGATCCTTTTGGCTTTATCAGTGCACGTGGTTTTAACGTTAATCTACATGTAATTTCCCCCACTCGCCCGTTTTTTCTGTTTGAATAGGATTAATTTTATCTGAAATTTAAACTTAGGTCCATTGTAACTGCGCGCGATTTTTCACTTCAGTGTTAATCTACGTGACGTCTCCTTTATATTACCCGTTTAAATAGGGCCAATAACAGCAGAGATATAGGCTTAAGTCATTGCGAATGATTTTTCTCTTTAAAGTTATTTTATGTTGTGTTTGTTTCTCAAAATCGTCTTCCCCGTTTAAATCGGACCAATAATAGAGAAGATACATGCTTAGGCCCTTTTGGTATTGCTACTGGATATGATTTTTTCTTTACCTAAACGATGGCTGCTATCTTGGATCGCTTGGCCGAGTCGCAAACCACTTATCCAAGTTTCAAATCCTAACATTGGTAGGTGGCGCCATCTAGCGGTGACTTTTGGAAGTAACATGGCCGTGTTGTTCATCTACTAAATTTATGTGGAAGCACAATTTTATTCAATTAAAAACTAAACCGTACAGGGTGAATCAAAATTCAAATAAATTATTTGCTTTCCACCCTTTATATATTCTTTGCAGTAAATGTGAAATATCGGAGAGAAATGTTTATTGTATCACCAAAGGGGGCACTTTCATTGAATATTTTCAGCCCTCTTGGTTCAACCTCCTAGGAGGAGCAGATGTTGCCTTTAGAATCCTAAATAGTAAGTAGGGTCAAGTGACACATCAATTTAAGGTAGTCAAAACCACAATCTGCCATTTTTTGTAATATACCTACAATAAAATTCAATAAAATACATTGTCATTAATATCGAAAAAGTCACTTACCAGTTAGAGTTGGCAGCTTTTTCTCAATGATATGAAAATCATGAATTATGCTCCTGAGTTGTTCCAATTCTGCAAACCTCATGGATTCAACAACTGGACTTACTTTCACCTTACCTACTTGAGAAAAATGTGAAAATGAAGTACTTACTCTGCTTTCTACTTTACGCGCCATCGTCTTTATTCTAGTGGCTTGAAAATGGAAAATATTATTCCTATTTTGAAGTCAGGCAAACCGGCCAATAAGATAGATAGTTACCGCGCCATTTCCTTACTCAATACAATTGTTAAAATAACGGACATAGTAATTTTGAATAGACTTTAAAAAACCGAACAACTACTACAAATTATCCCACAGGAACAATACAGTTTCAGAGAGGGACATAGTACCGTATCCTAAGCACTTCGAATCGTGCATCACGCTAAAGAAGGATTTAATAACGACCTTCAAACAGTCCTAGTTACATTAGATTGCGAAAAGGCCTTCGATACCGTTTGGACTCGTGGGTTATTACACATAATGCTTGCGAATGACTTTCCCGTACACATTGTGAAAATAATCCAGTCATACTTGACGGATAGACAATTCTGTATTAAGATTAAGTCCACAATAACAGGACCTTTCCTGGCGATGGCGGGAGTACCCCAGGGCTCAGTACTTTCGCCGCATTTGTACACGATTATAACCTGTGATTTACCCATGGGTGACAATGGTGTACAGACGGCGTTATACGCCGACGAGATCTGTGTTTTTTCTAGTCAAAAATCTGCACAAGAAGCCACCAGGAAATTGGACAACCATATAAACGGACCGTTAATCACCTATCTAGCCGAGAACAAATTCAAATTAAACACAAACAAAACCGAGACGGTGCTTTTATCCAAGAGGCAGACCGAAGGCATAGACACGCCCCTTCGAGTCCAAAACCAACTAATTGCGGTCAAGCCGGTAATAAAATATCTTGGATTCCAGCTAGATAGGGGATTAACCTTTCGACCACATATTTTGGACAGGGTGACTAAAAATAACGGAATTCTTAGGACCCTCTACCCCCTAATAAATAGACGGAGCAGAGTCACCCTGTCAAACAAAATCCTACTAAATAAAACGTTTTCAGACCCATTCTAACATATGGTTGTCCGGTTTACAGCTTAATGGCGCGAATCCATTACAATAAATTACAAAATGCCCAAAACAGATGTCTTAGGCTAGTTCTAGGGTGCGATCGCTGCACTAGAATACGACAAATATGCCACTCATTAAAGACTTCATCATCAAAACAGCCGAAAACTTCTACGTGCGTTGCCTCCTCGATGAGTTGAGGGATAGCATCATCAACACACATCGGGAAGACGGCGTGCATAGAAAGCACGGTTGTCTTCATCAATGTTTGAGCATATACCAACGACAATAACAAGACCCTCCACTGTGCATAACGTACTAAAAAACAATTCACTCGATGTAGGTACTTGCGAGATCTAGTCGGACGGACGATTGAGCGGTAAAGCTGACCGGCGGAGCCATGGGCGAAGACAGAATCATAAGCAAATTCAAGGACAAGCTATTGAAACAAAGAATTCGATGAAATATTTGGGTTTTATTTTAGATTGGCGACTAACGTTCAAAAACACATTTGGGATAGAGTTGCAAAAACCACTGGTGTTATTAAAACTCTATACCCTATGTTGCATAGAAGAAGTGGAGTAACTACAGCAAACAAACTGTTACTATATAAACAAGTTATAAGACCAATACTAACATACGGAGGTCCAGTCTTCTGCTCCATGGCGGAAACGCATTTCAACAAAATTCAAATCATTCAAAACAAGTGTCTGAGGCTGGCATTGGGATATGACCGACGTGCTAGAATACGCGACATGCACATGCAAACAACCATGGAGACTGTTAAAGATCACATTATCAGACTCTCTAAAAGATTTTATAACAAATGTCTCCCAAATACCCTTAAGGAAGACATTTTTTCCATGTACGAAGGTGATGGAGCAAACAGGATTCACGGTTGTTTGCATAAAGCACTCAAAATATACAAACTAGACTAAATACAGCCTTCAGCTCCCGACAGGACGTGGACTGAGCGCTGCTACTACCTGACTCACAGCAGCGAGTATTACACTGAATAGCCAAATCCTGAAGCCGGCTAGCTATCAACTCTAGTCGGACGGAAGACTGCACGGTGACATCATCGGTCGGTGCAGAAACTCGTGGCCTGCCTCGAATTCTGCACCGGACTGGGATGTTACTGTGTGGTCTAGCGATTTGGCTTTCTCACGTACAAAGACTACCACGAGACATACTCACATACAAGGACAACCCTGTTTTTTTATAAGTTTTTCAGTGAAGACAAACAAAATTAAAATCAGACAAAAACTTATTAAAATTCAACTATCGATCTACTTAGCAAGCCACAACTGAAATATAATGCTGCTTCAGTTAGTAGATTTCATTTTATCAGACTAAATTGAAATAAATAATTGATAAGCGCAGTCACAACATCGACCATGGACATTAGTTCATTCACAGCAGAGGAACACTCCCAGCATCTTGGATAGGAAAAAATCCCCCTGTATATTATATTATTGTGCTTAGAATGTTATTTAACAAACTGTATATATGTATACCGGGTGTCCCAGATTTTTTTGCCCAGCGGATATCTCGGTTATTTAATGATATAAAATTGTAAAAAAAAATATGAATAATATTTGTCTAGTAGCCTTTTAAATTCCACTACATAAAGTTATATTCATCAATCCACCCCATAGGAACAACCCCTAACTTTTTTTTTTCAAATGTCACCCCTATATTTTTTTCGCTGATATAAATACTCAATTTGTCCCGAATGCAACGATATGATATTTGATATACTTTACAGAGTCATAAAGCCGGTAAAGACTAAAAACCAATGTTGTGGTTAAAGTCATTAATTTTGTATCACCTGGTATTTTCTTTTTATTTTGATTAGAATTGCTTCGTTTTTGTTTTTTTTTTTGTTACCTATAACTAACTAACGATATGCTTAGACCATTTCTGAAATTGTTCGCTAGCTATAAACAACAGACAAAATGCCCTTTACATTCACTCCAAACGAATATGTTGATATGCTTTTAATTTTTGGTGAGTGCCAAAAAAATTCTCGTGCTGCTGTACACTTGTATCAACAGAGGTTTCCTGAGCGCCGACAACCATCACGTAAAACATATTCTTATGTTGAGACTAGGATGAGAGAAGGGTCATTTCCAGGAAAAGACAAACATCGTCAACATGCTGCTGCTGTAAGAACTGAAGAAATGTGCATTAATGTATTAGCTTATGTGCAAGTACATCCCCAGATATCGACGCGAAACCTAGCTAACGAGGTTCATATTAGTAAGTCGTCAGTACAAAGAATCCTAAAATCCTATAATTTTCATCCGTTTAAAATTCATTTGCATCAGGAACTTAGAGCTGGAGATTCGAAAGAAGGATAACATTAATAGCACATTTTGAAGATTTAATGGAACGAAATCCCAACATTTTGAACCAGATATTGTGGAGTGACGAATCAAGGTTTCACAATAATGCTACTGTAAATCGTCACAATATGCATTATTGGTCTCCTGAAAACCCTCACTGGGTTAGGGAAACTAACTTTCAGACCATCTGGGGAGTAAATGTGTGGTGTGGATTATTTCAGGGACGACTGATAGGTCCCTATTTTTTTCAAGGTACGTTAACTGGTGCTAGGTACTTACACTTTCTTGAAAATGACCTTCCAGAACTTCTTGAAGAAATTCCAATACAAGAAAGAGGTGCTATGTGGTGGCAACAAGATGGAGCTCCTCCACATAATAGTAATTTAGTTACCCAATTTTTAAACGAACGCTTTGAAAATCAGTGGATCGGAAACAGCGGCCCTTTGAGGTGGCCTGCGCGTTCACCAGATTTATCGCCTCTAGATTTTTTTTATGGGGATATCTGAAGACCGTGGTATTTGAAACACAGCCATTGAATTTAGAAGATTTGCAAAATAAAATAGTACAAGCCTGCAATAACATTACACCAGAAATGATTACAGCGTCATGTACTCGTGAACTCATTCGACGTTTTGAAGCATGTTTGGCAAGTAATGGGGGCCATTTCGAACAATTTTTGTAAATATTCAATTATTTAAAAAACATATTAAGAGGTTTACCTATTCATTGGATTTGTTATTTTTTAATATAATAAAATGATAAAATGTAAACTAATTATTAATGACTTTAACCACAACATTGGTTTTTAGTCTTTACCGGCTTTATGACTCTGTAAAGTATATCAAAAATCATATCGTTGTATTCGGGACAAATTGAGTATTTATATCAGCGAAAAAAAATATAGGGGTGACATTTGAAAAAAAAAAAGTTAGGGGTTGTTCCTATGGGGTGGATTGATGAATATAACTTTATGTAGTGGAATTTAAAAGGCTACTAGACAAATATTATTCATATTTTTTTTTACAATTTTATATCATTAAATAACCGAGATATCCGCTGGGCAAAAAATCTGGGACACCCGGTATATTAAATAAAGATATTTTGAACTGAACTGAACTGGCGATTCCGTCCCCGACTTTGGCTCTTCCGGGTGGTTTTATAGGTCGATCGTCCTGTGAATTGTCATAATAACCAAGACTATCGAAAGACCAACGTACATCGCTGACAACCCTGTTTTTTCTAGCTTTTTTAGGGGACAATGACTAAATTAATCCACGACAAATTTCTAAACAATGACAATTACTGACTTCAAATACACCACAACCCCTCAATGCCTCTCTGGCAAGGAGTGAGGGCTGCTATGTTTTAGTCTAATCATAAATTCAAACAACTCTTTGTAAAATAGGTGAAAGTATCACCATAGGCTCAGCAGGCAACTGTGAAAGCCAACCCAAAACCCCCCCGGAATTGTGTTTTTATTTTATAAATAAGTTGTATATATATTTGATTTTTAAACCTGTAAATGAAGTTTCTAAAGTAAAGTAAAAGTTTTTAGTCTACAATAACTGTTCAAAGATATTTATGTAGCAGCTAGAACTCCCTCTTTGTATTTGTTCAATGGTATTTTAACACCATTTTTAGCCTCACCTTTCATGAAGTTAATCAGGCGTGTCATTTTAGTTCTAAAGATGTGAAGCACTTCACACGTGTTCATACATTTTATCTACGACCACACTTAAATGAATTATAATAAAACTTTAATTGTAAACGATTCATTGATGTGCATACCCCTATTTCTCTAAAAGTACCTCTATTTTAATATGCCTAAAAAATACCACCTTTAGATGGAATCTTATGTTCCTTTTTCATTAATTATTCTGTATAAAGTGTGATTTTACATGCCAGAATAAATGTAAAAATACTAATTTTTAGAATAGTCATTTATAAAACTTACTTTTTTACTCTTTAAATGATTTATTTAGTCTTGAATTTGGTTTTACTCATTCAAGATAAAATGGATTTTTATCAAGTAAAGGCCGAAACAATAAATAATTTATTAAGGTATAAATATTTACTAAAATATACACATAATTGAATAGTCGAAAAACTAAGAAATAAACGTTTCTTTGGATCAAATCGAAACACTCTAAATAGCGGTACGCGACAACTCGGCGATGCAAAGCCGGCGACGGTCAACTCGGCGATGCCAAGTCGGCGATGGCCAACTCGACGATGGTAAACTCGGCGACGATCAACTCGGCGAAAAGGAATACAATAATATAATATGCAATTATTTATTATAATACAATATAATATACAATCTATAAAAAAAAATTGATTAGAGAACTTGATTAATAAAATAAAAATATATAAGAGATTTTAAAAGTGGCAATAAAATCAATTAAGGGTTTTAACTACAATTAGGGTTTCTAATACATATTATTAGAAAGCAAATTAAAATATTAAGGGAAAATTTAGAGCTTAAGATTTTTCAATGCAAAATAAAAATAAGATATAATATATTAAAATATTAGGTTATGAAATAAAAAAATGTAAGTAACATATTATATGCTGAAACGGAATTAAAAAATAAAAACTGAAATAAAAAAAGGTTGATTATAGAATATTGTTATTTATTATAATACACATTACAATTATTTATAATACATATATTTATTATAATACAATATAATATAAAAAAACTAATTCATGTTGTAATTATGTAATATCCCTCTGAGATACTCGATCAAATTTTGCCTGTTATAATTGGCCACTTTATTTAAAATCCTCTCGTCGGCTTCCTCATAACGTTTCCTTTTTGATGCGCCATTGCGCCCCGCAATTGCTCGTTCATAGTCTGCATCGTACGAAGACTGTACCTTTTTTAAATTATCTATGAATGTCCATAACGAAGGATGAGCAATGCCAAAACCAAAAGCCAGTTGCAACTTGCGATGACATGCTTCTGCAAAATTATTTGTCCTATCTCGTCCATTCAATGTTCGAAAATAAACGGACCAAACTGCTGATGGAAAAGTTGCTGGCACTCTGGTTCCATTATTCCTAAGTCGACCGATATAATTGCTGGTAAACCATTCTAAAATTGGTTCTAATATTTCTGGCAACTCATTTTCCAATTCGGCAATGGCCTCAATCACATCCTCTTCTGGGACAAATGCCAATGATGTTACCATTTTTGCTTGTAGTGCAAATTCGGGATCAGTATTGTACATTCCTAGGAGATTGCAAGAAGATAAATGCTTTCGAAGATTTTTGACCAAGTGGAATAAGCATCCTCTAATTTCGGCTTCTGGGAAAACTTGTCTTACGGCCTGGTGAATTGCCAACTCAAAGTCGACACTGATGCTTTCCGGATTTAATTGCGGCCAAAGAACTTTTATCATGTTAAACACATTGAGATATGTTTCTGCACTTTTATTGGGCAGCAAGCAATATAGTACAGGAAAAAATGGACCCTTCTCTTCATGCGTATCTTTTCTTGCCAGAACAACAAATATTTGAGCAAAAAGTGGAGAACACAATAAGAATGTGCCGTCAACAAATAATTCTTTCATGCTTGCACTCCATGTTGCATGGTATTCTCTACCAAATATTAGAATTCGATGTGGATCCACTTGATCTCTTCCGGAATCTGCCAGCAAAAAATTCTCAAATTGAGTAGGGCTGTAATAATATTGCGAGTACACTTCTGGGATGATAATTTCACTAAGAGTTTCTGGATTGGCGGGTGCTTTGCACATGGTTACTCTTACTCTTTGAATGTTTCTCCGCATAACACTGGAACTTGGAAGCATTCCTTTAACCGCAGCTGGTACATTCTCCAAAACTCGTCCTCTGATTTGGGCAGGATTCTCCATCGTTGTCGCGGCCAGGTGCTTCACAGTGGTATTCATTTTTTGCAGAACAACATTTGCTGCATTTCCTACCGTACTACATGTGTGTTCATTTCGTATACATTTGAAAGAACCATCCATAATATTGGTCCATATTCTTCCTTTGCATCTTTCATGCTTGTTTTCGCAGCGCCAGAATTGAATGGTGTTGTCCTTGTTCGTTTTATCCTTCGTGTATAGGTAGCCATCCCAGTAGTACTTTTCGTGACCCCTTTGGCTAAGAACTTTATTTTCCATCTTGAGTCTCAGTAAATAAAAAACTCACACAGACAAACAAAATTACACACAATGTCTTTACTTCTGAGATGAATTCGGAATATTAAGGAAAGTGAATATCACCAGTCTTTTATAGGATGTAGGTACAAGTAAGCAGGTAATTATCAGGTAATCTTATTTTTATTTTGTTTTGAAAAATATTAAGCCCTTAAGCAGGCAATTATAAGGTAATCTTATTTTTATTTTGCTTTGAAAAATCTTAAGCCCTTAATATTTATTTGCTTTCTAATACTAGGTATTAAAAACCCTAATTGTAGTTAAGACCCTTAATTGATTTTATTGCCACCTTAATTTTGTAATTCCAAACAACTCTGGCCATTAAATTTTAATTTCTTAATCAAGAAGTTTCTTTGTCAGATTCTTAGTTTTAATATTTAATATATTTTTTCCTGTATATGTTGATTTACTTTAGTAATAATAACTTCTATCCAGTTTCTTATTTAAAATCTCTTATATATTTTTATTTTATTAATCAAATTCTCCAATCAAATTTTTTTTATAGGTTGTATCTTATTTTGTATTATAATAAATAATTGAATAATATATTATTGTATTCCTTTTCGCCGAGTTGATCGTCGCCGAGTTTACCATCGCCGAGATGACCATCGCCGACTCGGCATCGCCGAGTTGACCGTCGCCGACTTTACATCGCCGAGTTGACCTGCTCCGCTAAATAGGACGCTGGGAGGTCTGTGACCACGCCTACTGCCTATAAATTCAATCTTGTTTTTTTTTGCACATTGTAAAGTAATGTTCTCTACGGATAATAATCAAGCTCTACCTACCAACGCCGTGCTTAAAGACAGGTGCGTGAATAAAAAATATATAATAAAAAGTCTTAAATCTAACCAATATTAACTAAACCACTTTAATTCGAAACAATTTATAATAAAATATTACACGTTAATAAACATTTCATTATGACTTTACGTACTTCTTAATAACAAATATGCGAACGTAGCGAAAAAGACACTCGTTAGGACAGCTGACGAGCTCCATCTAGTGGCAGAATTACATAGATCGTTATCACAAGTGTAGCAATCTTTCACTTCTAAACCTGGAGACATCTCAGATGGCCAGTCACAAGGTTTTTTGTTCTGGTAGTCTGTCGGCACACATCCCCTAACCGTGGTGTTTCCGTACGTTTTATCTTTACCTAAAAATGAACAGTATATTACTTAAAAAATCTGCAAGTTTATCGGATACTTAAGAAAAATAGAGATTATCTCAGAATATTATACACTTCGTCCATTATTTATGGAATAATTAAAAATAAACCTAAATTTTAAACTGCTATATATTTGTTAAAAATGCATGTATTTCACCGCGGGTTTTGGAGTTGGATAGCTTTTTTCTTCGTCTCTTAGAAACCAAGCCTTTATTTTGCCATTTGCCAATATTATACAGGGCATTTTACAAAGTGTGTACCCATGTAAAATTCACAAAATTTTAATTTGGGATTTGGGAAGTATGAGCCTGTAAAAATTTAAATTTTTTAGACCGTTGGTTATAGCTTTCCTTTGAGTAGCTCATGTATCAGTTTCATCTCAGTGCCGTGCGTGATAAATAAATAATAGGGTTTTTTTAAAATCTTTCTTTAGACAAAAACACTCTAATTTTTATTGCTTTTTTTGCCATAAGGACTTTTAATTATCAAGGATGGTATTAAGTAGTTAGATATAAAAGACCAAGTAGTTAGATGTAAGAGGTCAGGTATAGGCATTAGACATGAAAGGGTTGGCAAGTGTCAGGTTGTCAGCGAATGGTGTGGAGAATAAATACTAAGTTAAATTAATGTATTCTTTTAATTATAAAACCATCACCAGTTAAATTAAATTAATAAGCCAGACACTAATTAACAGATGGTAAAGCTATGGTTAATGTAAGTCATTTATACAAGGTAATTCAAAAGTACTCAAGCTTAAATTTAAAGATTTTTATAATTTGTTTTATTGGGGATGAAAAACAAAGAAAAAGCTACCAATCTTAAAAACCCTTTAAGCCCTAACCTCGCCTTATATCAATACTGTTCATGCCATAAAACCATGACCCAATAATAGCAATAATGCGTACATGCAAACAATACTTGCACCATTGGTTTTTAAAGTTAAGTTGACTTTGAGATGGTTGATATTTTTTACTTTGACGTAATTTAGTGAGAGTGACAGTATAGTCATTTTAGTTTTCTGTTAAGTACGAGTAAGCACCAATAATTACCGGCCTGACAATGAAGGAGGCAAAGTACAACAACAAGTTTTTATTATTTTTCAATGTAATCTCCCTTAACCTCAATGCACTTCTTACAACGTTTAATTAATAATTCAATCCCTTTAAAAAAATATTATTTCGGTTTATCTTCAAAATGGGCCAAAACAGCTTCTTGTAACTCAAAATCGTCCCGAAAACGTCGCCCGCGAAGGTCTTTTTTCAAATAACTAAACAAATAATAATCGCTGGGAGCCATATCTGGACTATAAGGAGGGTGATTTATATTTTGAAACCCACAATCTAGGATGACAGCTTGTGTAACGCCAGCAGTATGAACGGGCGCATTGTCGTGCAACAACCGCACGCCTCTGGTTAATTTTCCTCGACGTTTTTCCCGAATACTTATGAAGTAATGCGGCATAATATGTGCCATTAACGGTGGTATTTGTCTCTTTAAAATCAATCAGAAGGATTCCTTCACAATCCCAAAAGATCGTAGCCATCACCTTTTTCGTTGATTGACAGACTAAATTTTCGTGGGAGGGGGGGGCTTCACCCTTACGGCGCCACTCCATTGATTCCCTTTTCGACAGAGAATCATAATAAAGAACCATATTTTCATTTCCAGTAACTATTGTTTCCAATACGGGGTTCGGATCATCTCCACACAGTTCCAAAAACGATCGAGCACACTCGACACGACATTGCTTCCGAATCGCCGAAAGATGTTTGGAAACCCATCTTGCACTAACCTTATGCATACCCAAATGATCATGGAGGATTCGGCGAACAGTGGTATCAGAAAGCTTGGTCGGTCACTTAGCATCAGGTTTTCCACAAGGGCCACTTTGTCCTTCGTTATCATCTCCATTGGCCGTCCAGGTCTTTCGTCATCTTCAAGGGATTCCTGACCCATGCGAAAACGTTTTGCCCATTCCTTGTCTACCGAATAGGATGGGGAACTTTGGCCATATACGCCATCGAGTCTTAAAGATTATGAATAATAACCGCTTTATTACCCCCAGAAGAATGTGCCTACGCTAGAGAACTTTTTGAACAGGGTTGTTCGCAGAGCGATATTGGACGCATTATGGGAAAAACTCAAGGGGCTATTTCCAAAATTTTAAAAAGATATCGTGAAACTGGATCCAATCAAAGAAGAGCAAGTCAGGGCCGGCATAGGAAAACTACTCCTAACCAGGATCGTTTCCTAACTCTGCAGTGTCTCAGGGAACTATTTACATCACAACACAGTTACAGGCGCATTTGGCCAATATACATAATGTAAGAGTGTACAAACAGTTCTTAAACGATTAAAAGAAGCCCAGCTACAACCCTACGAGGCAGCGATTGGACCAAAGTTAGAGAGACACCACAGGATTCAAAGACTCCAGTTTACTTGGGAGCATTTACCGTGGGGTGAACGGGAATGGTCTAACGTTTTATTTAGCGATGAATCCCGGTTTTGCCTTTACAGTAATGATAGACGCGTAAAAGTGTATAGAAGACCTGGCGAACGGTAGGGGAAGGTGGTACAATATCGACACCCTGATGAATACCGCCACCCCCCTCTCCTCGGCAATTACCAACTAGAGAACGGCCCTGCTTATTACCCCATCAAAATATTTTGATATACATTTTGTGTAGAAGCTATTGAAGCAGTTGAAAATGGAGATTCATTGAAGAAGCCATCAATCGTGTTCAACATTCCTTAAACAACGTTGTGTAACAGAATAAAATATGGTAATTCGACCAAACCCTCATTAGGTCGTAAACCTGTATATTCTCCTGAAACAAATAGCGAACCACGTGGTATTGTTAACAAGAATGTTTTATGGAATTTCCGCAACTGAGTTAAGACGGTTACCTTTCGATGTCGTTGAAAAAAACAACGTGAAGCATGGTTTTAATAAAGAAAGTAAAATGGCTGAATCAGATTGGTTAAGGTGCTTCCTTAAAAGACATAAAATTAGTTTCTATAAAAATCTTTTTTTGTTTTGACTAAGTATAAATTTTCTGCAAACAGAATATACAATATGGATGAGACAGGAATTTCATCGGTTCAAAATCCAGGGAAAATTCTAGCAGCTCGAGGCCAAAAACAGATTGGGGGAAAAACAAGCTGGGAAAGAGGAAAAAATATAACAATTATTTGTGCAATGAGTGCTGCAAGTAATTACATACCACCGACATTTATTTTCCCCAGAAAACGAATGACACCTCTTTTAGAAAAATCTACAGAATGCGGCCCATTGTTGTTGGTGTTGGATAACCATGGAACCCACATTACTTTAGACAGTTACACATTTTGTGAGGAATACAACATTCATGTTATGTCAGTACCGCCCCATACGTCCCATAGATTGCAACCCTTGGACGTGCCATTTTATAGTTCTTTAAAAAATGCTTTTAACAAGGAGTGTGATTATTTTATAAAATCTCATATCTACCAGAAAATTACACCATATAACATTGCTTCAATCTTCAACAAAGCATACATGAGAACTGCTAGAATAGAAAAGGGTGTGTCAGGATTTAATACTTCGGGAATTTATACTTTTCGGTCAAAAAAATTCACCTAAGACGATTTTGCACCAGCTCACGCTATTGATCAACCAATAGTTGTTGAGGATCAACATGTGCAGGATGAAAATGTTCCACCATTAGCAGTGTCTGGGTCTTCTAACATATGCATAGATCCTCATATCAATCTACAGCCATCTACATCAGCTTTCCAGTCCAGCATAGCAGAATTGTCACCATGGCCATTAACCGAAATAGATCGCTCTAAAACTAACAAGAATAATTTTCGCAAACAACACTCGATTATCATGAGAGCTACTCCCATGAAGCGAATTCTTGAGGAAGCCACAGTAAAAAGAGCAAAATGAAAAAAAGAAAGTTGAATCAATCAACCAAAAGATAGTTGAAGAAAAGAAGAAGAAAAAAGCAAAAATAAAACCGAAAGAAAAAGTGCGAGTGTCGATAAAAGGAAAGCAACCACTGTTAAAAAACAGCTTAACAAGGATTGCAAACGGCAAATTGACGAAAATATCCAATGTGATGATAATGAAGATGATGATGCAATTGATCCGTTTGCTGCTGATACTGAACTGAGTATTATTTGTAAAGAATTCGGTGCAAATGAACTTTGGTATCGTTGTGTTCGATGATCAAAGTGGGCTCATTTAGAGTGTAGTGGTTATGACACTGCTGAAAATTACATTTGCGAATTTTGTTGTTAGTTATTAGTATATATTCAACGTACTTACCTACCGTATTTTAATATTTTAAAAAACAACTCTTTTTGCTCATTTGTATAATTTCTTTAAAAATATCAAATTTTCTTAATTAGCAATTTTTGAAATGCTTTACATATTATTGCGATATTACCCCCAGGCTATGGCGAAAATACCCCAGTACAAGAGGCAAATCCGCCACTTTGCATACTAGTACAATATTTTTAATAACAGTGACAGAAATCATTATTAGAAAATTTTAATAATACAGTTGTCTAGGTAAATGATATAGTACTGCAATGTAACGCTAAAATGTAGATATTTACTATACCACTAAGTATCATATAAGGTGGCGCCATTACCCCACCCTGGTCTATGCACAATGAAATATTATAGGGCGTGTTAGTTACGGAGGGGGTTCGGTAATGATTTGGGGAGGTATTTCATTAGGGGCAAAAACGGACCTAGCTTTTGTAGAACGTTTAACGGCTGACCGAGTCATTGAGGAAATTCTGCAAGAGCATGTCGTACTATTTGCTCCATTTATTGGGGAAGACTTCTTGCGATAATGCACGATCACATACGGCAAGAGTAGTAAGGGAGTAGGGGAGGTCCGCCAACAGTGGCCACCCTTTTTTATAAATTGGCATAAGTTCTAAACTGAGCATATTTACCAACTCCAAATTAGCTTGTAGAGTGTCATTGACATAGAAATGCAAGTGTTACCACGTTTACCCAAAAAATATTTTTTATTGGGTCAAAACATAAAACAGAAACATAGAATTCATGAAGCTGATCATAAATTCAGTCTAATATAGATTGTAATTAGTCAGGTCCATGGAAAAGTGATGGTACCGTTGAACTCTTGCGGTGCCTCCCGTCGATACCGGAGTTGGTAATGATATCACGATATCTTCTGGTAGGACAGTTGACTGATCTGGGACATCAGGAAAAGAAAAACTTGTTTTCTCATCTTTTTCTTAGAAAGCTGACATTATATTCTTTAAACCTGTTATCGATGTCCGTAACTTGACCCACACAATATTTAACTTGTTTTTTTGTAGCAAATTTTACTAAGATAAAGCTTCCAATCAAAATTTCACCATCACAATTCTGATCTCTAGGTTCTTCAGTTCAATCAATATTGTCAGAGTCTGTAAGGTTCAAGCTTTCGTTATTAGATTCTGTATCGCTACTATCGTCATGCCTTGGAGCTAATGTTTCTGTATTGGCCATCTCTGTATTAAAGCTGAAAATATTTCTTGTAGTGGACTTGCTTTTGTTTAAATTTTGTTTCCAGGATTCCTTTAAGTGCTCCTGCTCCTGGAGTTTCTTCAATATCGGAGTGCTGATCAATATTTCCGTAGTTTTTTTTGTCTCTCTTTTACTGGACGTTATTTGACCAACTTGTCGTTGGCCTTTCATAGCAACCACTTTACCTGTCTCTTGTACTGTGGTCAGAACCGTTTCGTCGACGTTATATATTTTACCAGACCTGAATTGATGCTTTTTAATGACTTTTTGCAAGTTATCATAAAACTTCTGAACGACAACTTTATTAAAACCCATAGCACGACCCAAGGATGTAGCTTCAGCTGTTTGAATAGAGAGATGATATCTTTTGAGATAATTAGTCATCCAATATTTTCCTGCCATTTCATTTTTGAACCAAGAGGGAGGAATTCGCTTGCCATATTCTGCTGCCAATGAAAATGAAAACTTTCTGACATCTTTCGGAGTGAGTCTATGATTCAATTTGGCACACATTTGGAGGTATTGACAAAGCTCTGTTTCTTTCGCAATAGAAAATATTCGGTTTACAGTATAATTGGGCGACAATCCAGTAGTAACATTTGCTATGTCTTCAACATTTTCAATTTTTTTTATATCTCCTAAGGGTAGTTCTTGGAATATCGTGACGAATTGCGGCTACTTTTACAGAAAGACCATGTTTCTTTATACTACAACGAGCATTTCTCATGGTCTCTGGAGGAATTTTTCCAATTAAACCAGGTCTTTTCGTCTTCGGTCGTGGCATTTTTTCTTTCTAAAAAAAAAAACGTATCGGGAACAGTAGCCACTACTTTTATTCTTTAAAAGCAGTGGCCACTGTTACGAATCAGTTTGTGGCCACTGTAGCAGAGAGAGAAGAAAATACACTTTACCTAACCACAAAAAAATTGATAGCAATTTTTACACTTTAGCGTCATCATACGCTTTATCTAAGCCAAGATAAATATAGGGAATACAAATATCAGTAGTGTACTTACCAATAACGGATATCTACACTAAAGAAACCAGCGAAATATGTAACTTTTTACGTTAGAAATACGCATAAACTAAGCACTGCCGCGAATGGCGATATACTGAAAATCCGGTAGAAATATTCAAAACAAGTCATGATTTTAACCCCGCATACGAGGGGGCGCTATTACTAGACATCACCACAATATATCCCCTATAGTAATGTTACTGGGATTCAAGAAATGGCTTTGAGTTACGCTGCGGCCAGACACAGGTCTCATGGCGCTAGTATCGTTATTGATTTTTGACATCGGCATGTTCATTGGTTGACGACGAATTCAAAACAATCTGATCGGAGCGTTACTCACTCCCACTCCTCTTTGTTTAGATACTTATAAAAGAAAGAGATACCAATTAATAATTCCTATTTCGAATCATCTTTCATTCTTTAGCGTTGAGTTTTTATAAGTGAAGTGTCAGTGTTGACAAGTGATAATTTTTTGATTTTTTCTTCTACGAAATTTAATATTAATTTTGTTTCAGCGATATTTATTGTGATTTGTGTTGTTGTATTAAGTGCTTTCTTATTTAAACGTACAACAAACTCAGAAAAAGAGGAATCAAGGAGGGATTGCTATCTATGGCTGTCATCCAAGGGTCTGCGCCCTAGATAATACTTTTCCAGTGGGAAAAGCCTTTAAAATTCAAGTATAATAATTTACTTTTTTCGAAGTAGATGTCAATTTAAACTAAATATTTTTATTTCACTTATTGATTTTAGCATTTATATACAGTATCGGCTAATGAACACTTTCCAATACGCTTGGCTAGAATCGAAAAGAAAACTAAAGAGTTAGCGCATTAGTTCGATCAGGAAACGAAAAATATGAATGTTGCCTTGTGTGCTGTGTAATATGAACAGGCACACGGTGTGATGCATCCCCTACGTTCATAGTATTCTATTCCTTCTCCCACTAATGCTAACTCTTTGTAGTTTTTACTTGGACATTAGAAAAACGTATTGTACAACATTCGATAGCTGTCACTGTATTATCACAAACATCTCTTAATAACTAAATGATTTCATTTAATAGTTTCTTTTTTTTTTTTTCAGTAAAATGGATATGGCTAGAGTTATCTTCGTCTTTAAAATATATTAAATAAGTTTTATAATTTTTCAAATAAAATACTTTATACAATTTTTTGTTTTTTTTTTACCAGAGCTAATTTTTTTTCAGATCTAACCTCTATAGGTAAAAAATAAGTGATTTAGGTAAAATTGAAAAGTATATTACATGTTCTTTTAAATGTGTTGTTAATCCAAATGCTGCTCTTATTGTAATAGCTAATAATAAAAGAATTAGTATTATTTTTAGCTATCAAAATAAAAATAGCGCCTGGATTTACAGCTCGTTTAATCGAACATGCAATATACTTCCCAATAATTATTGCCGAATGAATATATTTGAAAATTCCCGCCATTCCGCGGCTGAAAATTTACAATTTTGGCGGGAAATTTAAATTTCGCCTTTAAATTATATTTGAATTTACCGCCATATCGAGTTAGTTGAGCGGCCAGACAGACGCATTCTTGCGCTGCAAACTTAGTGCCAACTCTTTAACAAGTGAGATGCACTACTATAGGGGATATATTGTGGTAGCCACTGTACTTGGTATGGCCACTGTTGGCGGAAGTCCCCTATTTAGATAAAAATGATATTGCCGTAATGAATTGGCCAGCCCGAAGCCCAGATATTAACCCCATTGAGCATTTGTGGGATAAAATAGGTGTTGAGCTTCGTGAGGCACTTAATCCGCCAGAAACGTTGGAGCAAGTATAATGGGCTCTACAGCGTATATGGAATAATATTGACCTTATACTCGTATTTATACGGAATTTAATACCGAATCGCTGCCAGGCTGTTATTGATGCTCGTGGGGGAAACACCCGTTATTAATTTTTTTGTTCATAAATTAAAATTTTGTGAATTTTACATGGGTGCACACTTTGTAAAATGCTCTGTATAATATTAGCAAATAGCAAAATAAAGGCTTGGTTTCTAAGAGACGAAGAAAACAGCTATCCAACTCTAAAACCCGCGGTAACAAATATAATTTAGGTTCATTTTTAATTATTCCATTAATAATAATAATAATACTGCTGTACCAACAAGAAAGGTCTCCTATTTGAACATTTGTTGTTTGGAAATAATCGAATTTTTAACTATTTTTCTCAGTCATATATTTGTTATCTCCTAAACGTATTTTTGTGAAACTCTTTAACGTTTACGATGCAAATAGAACATTCCGTTTTGGTATCAAGAAAGACAAAATGTAGGCAAATGCAAAGAGATTGAAAAAACTGCTAATTTTGCAGATAGGACCTTTCTTGTTAGGACGGCAGAATAATAATAAATAATTTAAGTTATGTTATATTATTATAATAGTGGGAAAAATATAAGGTACAACACCCATTTTATCCTTGTTATACTATTTTCGGTTTCAGTTGAATTTTTTTAATTGCAGACTTGTGTAATTTTCCTTTTAATAATAAATATTACTTACCGCTAAGATACACTTTAATACAGGAGTATTTGATGTCCTTTATTCCTATAACCGAACAGTTTTCTATAGTAGCCACAGTTCGATTGAAGGGATCACCGCAGGATTTCGATGCGCACGAATAACATTGACCGGCTGAAGATATTGCTGGCGCTGAAAACATTTCGTCTAGTGATATATCATTTACAAAATATAATTATGTGTTTCATAAAAAAATCAACACTATTTTAATCCTAACTTTTTTTTAGAAGTGTGATGTTTTCATTATTTTTCTATGATAATTGAACGTAGTGATGCTGCAAGACAAGACGAGACGGGTATAAATATCAATTCCCCAGGAACTAGAGATTCAATATTATTTTATATCCATGAATTGATTATTACATTAAATCCAGTCTAATTTAGTTGTTTTTTGAAATTAAGTTATATTTAAAATTAAGTATTTAGTACCTTTCCTAAATCGATGCTCTTCCAAACCGACGCCTATCCTACCCTGCTTCCTATCTCCTGAAGGCTTTCCCTTCCCGGCGCTCTACTTCCCTATCTTTTTTTATCCCTATCTCCTGAAAGTTTTTCACTCCCCGACGCTCATCGTCCTACCGCTTTACTTGCCTACATTTCTACGTCCCGACGACCAAAATACCAAAAACCCGAGGACAAAGAATTTGAACGATATGAATCCGAAAATACTAAATGGACACCAGAAAAGAAAGCAAAATACCAAGTGCAGACAGACAAAAAATTCGAACGACTTAAGAAGAAAACGACATGAAAATGCAAACCCTAAATGGGCATTAAAATAACGGCTCTTAGACAGTTTTTCATAAACCAAAAACTCAGATGCCTGGCTCCTTAGAGGTGCCAACCATTTTTTGAAGGCAGGATTACAAACACCAAGAAACAAGTATTTCCCCTCTTCCGAAAGGTGTCCGGCACCATCTAAGTATTTCTTGCCTTATATCCATCCCAAAGCAGTACTGTAATAAATATCTTCCTCTGCGTTTCAACGCTAGGTGTCTCTATGCAAGGCGTCTCAACGCAAGGCAGGAACATGACGCAACTAAGGACAAGAAAAGGCCGCGATTGGCTACAACTCTGAGGAACCACACTAGACCACCCCCTCACCCTTTCGGAGAAAAGGATGGTCAAACACTAACCTCAAACGCTTTTCAAACTTCAATGGGGGATAGGGAAACAATTAAACAGGAAAAAATTATACAATGTAACTTGCAACACAAAAGGGTGAGTTACGACAATATTGTGCCTCTGCCTTGATGAGCTGCAAGATACAGTAACACTCTTTCAGGAATCCTAGATAATAAAAACTAAACTTTTAGGTCTAAAAAATCTAAATGGTTCAATTTTTAGTTTTCTCAGTAACCAACAACCTAGAGCAGCCATTTACATTCTTAGGAAATATAAAGCCCACTTTCTGCTTTCGATTTAACTGCGGTTAGGACGGAAAAGAAAAAGTTGATCCACGTCACCACCTAGCAAATAGTTGAAGGATCTGATTAAATACTAACTTAACCTGAAGTTTGAGTTGGTAATAATTTTGCGACTCAAATGCTCATCATTTCAGTTGGGGCAGTAAGGATAACAACGCTAGATGCAAATCACTTTATGATTATATAATTACCAAAAATCTTTTTATTTTAAGTAAAGGTACTACAACATTTTTAAACTCTCGCAGTTAAATACTAATAGATATCACTTTATGCACAACTGGTATCTATAAATCAATTCTAAACTGGAAAGTGTCTGATGGTATTTCGATGTCAGACCAACGCCGGTTAACATTCAAAATAAAATTGATGCTGCTGACCTCTACGTTATCTCAAAACCCTAGGAAGACAGACAGGGCAATCTATGCTCATCGTCTCCAAGATGCTTTAATAGAGGTAGAGACCGAAATACTAAACGCATAATAAATAATACCTACAAGAAATCCTGCCCCTTGAGGCTGGACCAACACGATCAGATGACTACCGCATGGTGGTGTCACGAATTGGATCACCTCAGGAAGATGGCTCGGAAATCTTTTAATAAGGCAAGAACCACAAAACTCAAAGAGGACTAGGATACTTACAAATCGCATCTCAGAGAATACACAAAAATGGATAGATAAAAACAGAGAGATGCATGAAGATCCTACCGCGAACAAAGCGAAAATTTCCTGCAGGCAGTGAGTCTTCAAAAAACTGAGCTTGAAAATTGCAAACCTGGCCTGACATTGTTTTCATAAAGACATTGGAAAAGCTATGCGAAAGATACATAAGTAATGTGATGATTATATTACCACTACACCCAAATCAACATGCACACACTTTAGGCAGATCTTCTCATTTAGCCCTTTGCATAGTTGCTGGCCGGATAGACAGATCACTGGACAATAAAGAGTCCGCCTTGGGTGTTTTCATAGACATAGAAAGTACTTTTAATAAGACGACCTCTCCCAAGAGAATACACTCACTAAACAAGAGGAATGTTTCACAGATTGTTAATGGATAGATACACAACATGTTCTCAAAGCGAGCAGCGAGTAGTAAACATAAGTGCAGGAGATGTGAATATAAGAGGCTTGGAAGCACCTCCATATAATGGCGCTGTCAAAATCCGCGCTCTACAGGAGGAGCGATTAAGAAGCTGAGAGCATCGAGCATATCCTCTAGCCGATATGAGAGAAGCATATCTTGGCCACATTGTCAACTAAATTAAATCTATAGTGTGGGTGGCACAAAATTGATCGAAATACATTTGATCGAATTGGAAATTTGATCGAAAATACATTTTATCGATTAGCATTTGATCGAAGATATATTTTATCGAATAATATTTTATCGAAAAGACAATAGATCGAAAATTCATTAGATCGAAAGGAAAATATATCGAAAATCAACATTAAAAATAGTAAAATAATATCAAAAAATCAAACAATACCATTCAACCGTCCATCTAATCCCTACTACCAGGGAAACTAAACTAAGCTGCTATCAAAATTAGGTACTAATGGCAAATTTTTCAATAATCTTAAATGCTACTAGCTACCTCCTTTAAAAAATTTTATCCTTACAATATAATTATTTTAGAGCCAAACGGTTATTTATCTTCATTTGAATTTAAAAAATGTGATTAATTCGCACATGTATTCTATATTTGAACAGTATATTCTATTTAAAAAATGAAAATGATATAAATTGCAATCGTGAAATATATTATTACTTTTGTTTTTAATCATTAGTTATTTAAAGATAAAATTACTTAAAATGAATAAGAAAGTGTAGAGAACATTATGTAAAATATTTTTAAATCATCGGTGTACCCCATGCTTAACCTTTATGGTCTTAATGGGTTACACAGATAAAACATTTTAAATTACGTGTCATGTATTTGAACAATATGTTCTGTTTATTTAGTTGTATTACTGTTTGTTTTATATATGATAAAAAATGTAAATTATTCTACTCCTAGACAAACGTTAAAATAGGAATTTCAATAAGGTCGAGTTGTCTTCCGATGGGCCATTTTAGGTAAATAATTTTAAGTTTTTTTTATATAAGAAAATTAATTAATTTACCTAACCTCTTGGACCTGGAGCCGTAGCGGTTTGCCTCACAAAAAAATATAGAAAAATAAGAAAAATTGAAACAAAAATTTTAACTAATTTACCTAACCTGTGCGGCATAGAGCCCTTGAGGGTTGTTTCGCAAAAAAAATTATACAAAAAAGAGAAAAATAAAAACTTACCTAATTTACCCAAATTGCGCTATTTAAATTTAACTGATTGCTCTCGAGTATGTTAGGTAAGTTACTTTAGTTTTTTTTTATTATAAAAAATTTAATTAATTTACCTCACCTGTGCGTCCTGGATCCTACGCGGTTATTCTTGCAAAAAACATTATAGAAAAATAAGAAAACTAATTTAGGTGCGGCCTGAAGTCCTCGAGGATGGCTTCGCAAAAAAAATAATACAAAAAAGAGAAAAATTAAGAAAACCTAACCTATTTACTCAACCTGTACGGCCTGGAGCAATTTAACTGATTGCTCTGACACAGGTTAGTTAAGTTTTAGGTAAGTTAGTTAAGTTTTTAAAAACTAACTTGCATAAGCTCTGTTAGAACAATCAGTTAAATTGCCCCAGGCCGCACAGGTTAGGTAAATTAGTTAGTTTTTCTTTATTTTTATTTATTTTTATAAAACTTAACTAACTTACCTAACCTGTATCAGAGCAATCAGTTAAATTGCTCCAGTCTGAAAACGTTGCGGTTTGCCTCGCAAAAAAAAATATAAAAATAAAACTAATTTACCTAACCTGTGCTATTCAAATTTAACTGATTGCTCTAGCAAAAGTTAGGTAAGTTACTTAAGTTTATTTTATATTTTCATTTTTTAACACGCTTATATTAGCTTCACCTGTATGTATGTTTGTGTCTCTCCTTTGGACTCAAGTGGCTTATTATTGTTTTTGCGAAGCAACCAGCGGTGATTCTAGGCCACACAGGTTAGGTAAATTAGTTAAAATTTTTGTTTTCATTTTTCTTATTGTTCTATAATTTTATGATTATTTTTTTGAAAAATCCAAAAATATTTATAGTTTACAAACTATAGGCGAAAAACCAAACACCATGTTTTGGTGTTTAATTGTTTATAACTTTTGCAATTTTTTATGCACTGCAAAATTTTTCTTCACACATTGATCTAGACATTATTCCGAATCGAATGAGCTATTGAACATAATTTTCGTAATAGTATGTCCAAAAAACACGCTTTTGAACTTGTTGATTAGACTATACGGCAGATTTGTATTGGTATGGTTATATTATCGAATATAAATATTTATTAAATGTTAATTAATTTATTTATATAACTTACCAAAATTGTAAATGAATATTAAAATAACTGCACCAATAAGATAAGAACCCATTTTGTAAAATTATAGTAACTCAGGTGCACACACAACCTACGCTTTCAAATTAGTAACACTTCATTCGTATTTATATGTATCACCCTTCCTGAGTTAAAAGTAAACACACCGATATAGATTATATTGATTTTTACTAATATTATCAATCCCTGTTAAACTACTTATGTTTTAGATAAAAATTTGTTAAACTTATCTTATTGTTATTCCTATTTTTAATACTCTATATTTTAGTGATGACCTAATTTGTGTTCCACTGACACTTACATTCATATAATTTTAAAAGGTTCTATGTATTCATTATCATTTAATTAGTATTATTTTCAAGATTGTATTGATGTAAACATTAAAAATAATTTGATAACATAGGTAATACCTTTGAACTACCTTTTACGACTTGTAAAAAATATAGAAAAAAAAACATATAAGGTTTTTCCAACAACAGTCTCTGAACCATACATAAACCAGTCCACAATTTATTGTCGACGAACTGTCCACGACCTGTCGAGGATTGGGACTAAATTCGGTACTTGCTTAAGTTGGAACACATATTTCTGTTGTCAGACACACTCTGTCAATGACGTCAAAGTCAAACAGAATTTAAAAAAATGTTGAATTTTGAATATAAGAAATAAAAAATTATAAAACTTAAACAGATTAAAAATTTTGATTTTTCGATTGGTTAATACATGATGTCTATATGGTTATTACATTAAACTTTATTTATTCTATTTTTTTAATATATTAAAGTCAGAATAATCAAACATTAATAAACTATCTGTTGAATTTTTTTATTCCACTAGAGACCCCTTTCATGAAGGCTTGTTCCTTAGTTTTGGTGAAGGTATCTTTCCAAATGTTTGCCACTATATATCCAGCATTAACCCATGTTTCATCTAAATAAATTATTTGTTTATGCTGATTTCTTGCGTCCGCTATTTTCCTAAAATAATCTTGTCTCCACGCGATGATTTCATCTTTCTCTGGTAGAAAGCTGTTTCTATCACGTTTTTTTGAAGGTAATATTTTTGATGTGTATTAGTATTTCATAAAAATAAAAATAATGTTTTCTTATTAACTGTTTATTGAATCTCTTATCATAAATGTGGATTTATAATAATATATTTCAATTGGTTAAAGGAAAGTGATGATAGCATGAATTCTTGAAAATACAACATTTAATAGATTATATTCCATAATCTAAATAAAACATCATAATTAATCGAAATCCATCGGATTACATTTTGAGTAACTAAAATTCTGAATAACTAAAACTTTGAAAGTCAAATTCTAGTATTAAAATTATCTGGGGGAAAACGAACGATACATCATTGAATTCAGTTGTGTATGCTTTCTAAATATGTAAAACAACTTTTTTCTACGAACTCTTACAAAAAGGCATCTTTCGCCACAGGATACTTTCAGCGAAAACTTGATTTCCGTCACTAGTGAGAAAAAATCCCATAACGTTTACTTTCTTCTCTAGTGACGAAAGTAAGTTGTTACATATTTTCATATATCAGTCGCCTCGTATAATATATTTTGGCAGCTTATAATTATTAATAATGAAATAAAAAGATGCTCATTAAATTCTATATGCGTTTTTACCTAAACTTTAATGAATTAAAGATAAAATAAAAATGTATAAAAATAGTGCAAATTAAACCAATCTACATCTAGTTTCCTGGTTTTCATTTGTTTATTTGAAGTTTTATCACTTTTGAGAACTGTCAGTTTCAGTTCGTCCTAAATTTAACACATTTTCATGATGTCTGAGTCAGAAAGCGATTGTACTCCCCCAGAAATTATTTTTAAAGCTGAAGAAACCTCTTCTGATTTATTACCGGCCAAATCAAAAAAGAGATATGAAGAAATTTATATCAAATTTTTGGACTGGAGAGAAAAAAATAAAGTGAAATCATTTTCGGAAACTGTTCTACTAGCATACTTTGGAGAAATATGTTCAAATTTTAAACCGTCGACGTTATGGTCCATTTATTCGATGCTAAGAACTACACTCTCTGTTAAAAATGATGTCGATATTAGTAAATATCCAAAGTTACGTTCGCTTTTGAAAAGAAAATCTGATGGTTTTAAAAGCCAAAAGTCCAAAAATTTTTCGCCTGAAGACATAAAGACTTTCCTAAAGAATGCACCTGACTATAAATATTTAATAACAAAGGCAACGGAATTATTATTTTTATTTTAACAAATACTTAATACATAACTACTAATATTTGTAGGTAGCATTAGTTTTTGGATTATCTGGCGCTTGTCGTTGCCACGAACTAAAAGATTTAACAATAAGCGATGTAAAGGATACTGGAAGTATTCTGTTAGTTAAAATCCGTAATACAAAAACAAAAGTTCCGCGTTCTTTTCATATTTCTGGACCCTTTTATGATATTTCTAAAAAATATATGAGCCTACGTCCCGCAAACATGGATCAAATTAATTCAAGATTCTTTATTAACTATCAGAATGGAAAGTGTAGCAGACAGGTTGTTGGAATTAATAAAATCAGTAAATTTCCTAACGAAATTGCTCAGTTTTTAACGCTTCCGAATCCTCAAGATTACACTGGGCACTGTTTCCGCAGAACATCCGCAACGCTATTAGTGGATGCAGGAGGTGACTTGCTTCTGTTAAAAAAGCACGGTGGTTGGAAATCTAGTAGTGTTGCGGAAGGATATGTTGATGAATCCACGAACAGTAAAAACCAAATACAAACCAAAATTTTACAATCTGTACAAAATAAGGAAACTACTAGTTCATCCGATTATGGCGCATCATCATCTGAAATGACATTTAACAGTAGAACAAATATGTCGGCATCTACCTCAATAAATAAAAAGCTTGAGTGTGATACCCCCATAATTTTAAACAATTGTTCAAATATAACAATAAATCAATATTTAAATATAAATAATATTTCTGAAATATTTAATTGTTGGTTAATTTTTTGTTATTCCTAACACAAAATAAAGCATTTGCTAACGTTTGTTTTTTTTTATCATTTTAGTAGGTACCTACATGACATAATAGAGTTCGTAGAAAAAGTATAGTGTTTTACTCGTCGAAAATAATTTTTGTCACTCGTGAAACAATATACTATTAAATATCCTTGACACAGAGTGAATTAGTTTTTGTAATAATTCTTTTAAATATACATTTATTATTATTATTATTATTATTATTATTATTATTATTATTATTATTATTATTATTATTATTATTATTATTATTATTATTATTATTATTATTATTATTATTATTATTATTATTATTATTATTATTATTATTATTATTATTATTATTATTATTATTATTATTATTATTATTATTTTTATTCCCCTCATCTCTTTTAAAAGTCAATTATGAAAATACTCCGAGCAGTTGTGAAGTATTGGCGTTTTTACCCCTAATGACTATCAGTTGCTAAAACCTCTCAACTATTTTATTACAGGATTAATTAATTTGCCACAAGTGAATAGCCAGTGCTGTCCCATTCCTTAACAGGTTTTTGGTGATAGTTATTTAAATTAAAGACTAGTTAAAGGCCAAGCAATTGTTACACTAGTACCAGTGGAGGCCGTTATATTATATTTAATGACAACAGTTACTTCTTAAGGAATAACAGTCTAAAATTAATTAAACATTCTGCACATCAATTACTTATGTAAATTAAGTTTTTTTTTTGGAATTGCTTAACTGTCCTTTGTCGGTTAATATACAGATACTTCCCGAATAAACCCTGTATAAATAAATAAAAAGAAGAAGAGTTTAAAAATGAAACAATATTAATAAAACCAATTTTATTCGAAATAAATAAATTACAAAAAAATATTACGCGTTAGTTCACATTTCATTAAGACTTACGTATTTATTAATAACAAATATGCAAACGAAGCGAACAACGCACTGGTTACTACAGCTGATGAGCTCCATCTAACGGCGGAATTACATAGATCGCCTTCGCAAGTTTCACAATATCTCACTTGAAAACCCATGGGTGTGTAGCCCTGAGTTGCCAAATCGCAAGGTGCCATGTTATTGTAGTTTTTCGGCATACAACTCCTAACCGTGAAGTTTGAGTTTACAGTGTTACTAGCTAAAAATGAAAAGATCTGTAAGCTTATCATATACTTAAGAAAAATAGAAAATATCAACAAAAAAAATAATTGAACAAAAGAAAGAAAAAAATTATTGAACAAAAAATTGCCTCTTCTTCTATAAGGCTCCAGCTGGCTGTTCTGTTCTATCAGATTGTGCTTTATCTGCTCTTCTTTCTCACTTTTGCTTATCATCTTCTACTTCATCATTCTTCTCAACATTTCTGCTATTCTAGTTCACCCTCTGTTTTTACTTTCAATTTTAAATTAAAATGTATTTATACCTGCTTCATTTTCTTTTTTTAATTCTACTTTCCAAAACAATAATAATCAATTCTATTAATCATGTCCTTTTATTTTAACTGTTCTTAATGGTCTAATATTGTTTTTTTTTCTGAACTAATAATTCCTTGTTTTAAAAACTTGATATTAGTATTATTTTCAAATCAATTTTCTAGAAACATATACTGCCTCAGTTTTGCCCACTAAATTTCAAAATTTTGACAATGACTCCAAAACCTTACTAACGAATTTCACTGTCTTATCATTATTTAATTAGAAATATTACTCACCGTTGACAAAAAACTTGATACAGACGTACTCAGTGTTCACATCTAAAGCCGTATTAAACTTTTGAAACAAGACATTACTTCCACTTTCCAATTCGTTATCACCAGGAATCGACAATGATCTATAGCTATTTCTATCCGAACAGTTTGCAATACCAGCAGCAGATGGATTGAAGGGATCACTGCAGGCTTGCGAGGAGCACGAGTAGCATTTTGATACACCATACGTTGATGCTGAAATCATAAAGATAATGGTTATCCTACCACAAGATCAACATATTTAACGAGGTAGATAGGTCGTAAAGAAAATATAGTACTTTACTTGAATTGTGAAAACTTGTACGTAACGTACTATTTACAACTCATGTTAGGTAATATACTATTGAAAAGTTTAATTAATAAATATTATTTTATTTATGTAAACCTGTAAACATGCATTACCAATCTTATTTAAAAGTTTGATAATATCTACCTTGTTATAAGAGATTTAAAAAAAAAATGTATTAGTAAAAATCATGGGATGATTTTAAAATTACATAAAGCGTTTTTTTTTTTTTCGAATCCCTAGGGCCATGAGTTTTTATTACCTAAAAAGCAAACGGTGTTTAGAAAGTAAAACATAATTATACTTTATTAAAAAAAAATTAAATAAAAAAGAAAGTTATTTTTGTTTGGTGGATCTCATTAAACCTCCTGCGCGGCCAAAATTATTTACTTAGTTCTTATAAGCCGTTGGGGTTAAGCCCCGCCCACCACTCATTCTTTGTCTTTGTGCGCTATAATAGAGAGGGTTATTATCAAAAAAACCTTACAGAAATATGTGGTCAGTCATAAATTTTTGAAAATAGCATCAAATGAATCTGATTTTTCACCTGATGTATCTGAGCATAAACCCGAATCAGAATCTGATGATAAAAGAAATAATGGACAAAACAACAATAGTTAAAAATTATAAAACCTCGTTATAAGATAAAAAAAAAACATATGGAAAGAAGAAAAATTGTGTAATATTCATCAGGTGACGAGAGACCAAATAATAGGTCAATGAATTTGCCAGCAAACACAAATAGTTGCAATAGTGCGAGTAACGATAATGAAGCTTCTATAAGTAGTGCCCCCAATATAATTCAAACCGATATATCTTGCATCATAACTACTGATGTAGATGATTCAACTTTAGATGATATAAGTCGCATTATAGAGCAAGTCATTGCTGAAAATATAGCTGACCTTTCTTTTCAGTCAGATACTGAGATCACTGACATAAATCCAGCTAACCAGCCAGATATTATTATCTGGAGTCAAGTTACAGAAATTATGAATGATTTTGCCTTTGTCGATGAAGATCCTGGAATTCAAGCCTTTGTATATGATCACTATGAAAAAACTTCCTACGACTTCTTCAAATTAGTTATAGACGATTACATAATAAATCTTTTTGTAACAAAAACAAACAGATATGTGGAACAGAAAAAAAAACAAAATTAATTTACTACCTGCACGCTTGAACAAATGAAAAAACACCAACGCGAAAGAAATGGAGAAGTTTCTCTAATGCCTAATGTGGATGAATTATTTCAACTGCCAAATATTAAACTAAAAAACGTTTTATCTCGCAACCATTGCTGATAATGAAGTTATTCACGAACAAGAAGTTTGTAAGTACAAAATTAACCCATAGGTGACATTAATTAAAAATAATTTATATTCTCTCCTAATTCCAGACTCATTTGTATAAATTAGGGGTCTCCAAACTTTCCAGCCTTAGGACTGATTACTCCAGTAAGTTCCAAGAGCCAAAACCGTTTTTTCTGCAATTATCTATAATTTCTAGACTAGTCACTCAGTACGCCCTCTGAGCGAGCATACGCAATTAGGGTATTTTCATGAGTAAAAGGCAAAACACATTAAAAAAATCTGATGTTCCAACAATGACTTTCCTATCTAGTTATAATATGTCTTTTCCGATTATTTTGTACGACCTATTGCAGCACCTTTAAAATGTTTAGAGGATAAACTAAATATATACATTTTCCACATACATCTAACTCGAAACATTTTTCTATAGATATTCATTTTATAGGTGGTCATTTCTATATTTTATGGGGAATATATCTGTTATTTCCGTTTAGAGAAGAAAATTTATAGAATGTAAAATTTCTTTGTTTGGTTATGCAATAATTTTTTGTACTTTCTTATAGTCTATTTTTATGTAAGAGAGAGTAATAAAAAAGCATTTCTAATGCAAAACTTAGTACGGTCATTTTAAATATTTTTACAGAATAATCTAAATATTTCCTAAAATTGTAATAAATGTATCTGAGCTATTACAAGTTGGGTTTTTTATTGGTCCTTTATAAACATAAGCTGTACAGAACAATAGAAGAAGGTTTGGACAGGCCAAAAGCCCTGTGTATTAAAGATTACATAGCCGTATCTTAAGATTATTTTCAATAAGTACCTATTTGCCAATTTTGTTTTATTTTAATTCCAAGAATTTCTTACAGGAATCGAATTATAAGTAAATAAATACCTTCCCAACAAATTTCACCGAAAATGCGATTATAGGTTTTCCATTTAGTAAGGAGGTCCAAGTTGTGTATTCTTAACAGTTTACTAAATGTCATTTAGTTGCAACTTGCAAAGTGCAGTGTGAATTCTAGTGTGATCATGGAAAATTTGGAAGGGCCTCGTAAACGACAAAAAATCGGTCCTTTAACAGTTAATGAAAAAACATTAATATTTAATTGTTTTAAATCATTTACAGACAAACATTTATGTAAAAGTGTTGACGACACAGTGGAATTAGTTAGTAGTACGCTTGGTGTTGGGAAATCTACGATTTACAGAGAAGAGAAATGTGGCGAGTTTCAAACAGCACGTAAAGCTCCAGGAAAACCAAAATTTCAATTAGAAAATCTTTTGAAAGAAAGACTTCGAAGGAAAGTGCATGCGTTCTTCTTTAGAAAAGAATTTCCGACAGTAGACAAAGTTCTTGCCACGGTTCGAGATGATTACCCTGAAATGAGTCGAAGCACACTATGGAAACTTTTAAAAGAAATAGGTTTTCTATGGAAAAAGCATTCCAGAAAGTCTATTTTAATAGAAAGAAGCGATATTGTAGTATGGAGAAGAAATTACCTAAGGACTATAAAATAAATGAGAAACCAAAGAAGAAATATATTTTATTTAGATGAAACATGGATCAACGAGGGACATAAACCAAATAAATTTTGTCAAGATGAAACTGTTACAAGTCGAAGACAGGCTTTTTTAAATAATTTATCTACTGGTTTAAATACACCATCAGGAAAGGGGCGCAGACTAATAATAGTACACATCGGTAGTTCAAACGGTTTTGTTAAAGGTGGTTTATTGACTTTTGAATCTACTCGTACCAGTGACTACCATGAGGACATGAATGCTGATGTCTTTAAAGACTGGTTCGAACAAATTATAGATCTTCTTCCTCAGAACTGCATAATAGTAATGGATAATGCAAGTTATCACTCGAGACTTATAGAAAAAATGCCCACAACCAAGTGGTTAAAAAAAGATTTACAGAATTGGCTAAATTCAAAGAAAAGTTCCATCCCGGTTCTGTGAGAAAAGAACTGTATCATTTATATTCCCTTCATAAAGAGAAATTCAAAAAATATGAAATTGATGAAATTGCAAAAAATCGTAGGATGATTGTGGTTAGATCACCACCATATCATTGCGAAGTAAACCTGATTGAACTGATATGGGCACAGATAAAGGGAGAAGTTTCAAGAAAAAATTATTCTTTTAAAATGAGTGATGTTAAACAGTTGTTTTTGGAGGCTGTAAATAATGTGAAGCCTGAAAACTGGGAAAAGGCAGTAAATCATACGATTAAAGAAGAAGAGAAAATGTGGAAGTTGGACAATATTACTGATGAAATGATCGAGCCACTCATTGTAAATATTGGTTGCGACAGTTCATCTTCTGATTTCGATTCTGATTTGGATTTGTAGGTAAGAAGTAGTTTTTATATTAAAATTATTATTATGAACGTAAAGTTGTTTAAAAGTAAAAGTTTAAACCCTTATACCTACATAACCCGTTTGACACAATGTTCTTAACGTACCTTGTGGAAAAATAAAACATTTTAGAAAAAATTGCACTTTTTTACCTTCAGCTGTTTAGAAGTTATAAGCAGGTTAATTAGGTGAAAATATAAGTGTATACTCGAGGAATAACTTCAAACAATATTTTAACTGTCTACTAAAAGAAGTGCTACGCCTATGGATTACGAACGCTTTATTATTTTAATACTCTCTCATACATAAAAATAGACTATAATATCAATAAAAATGCACCTTATATGTACAAGTACTTTTAAGTTTTGCCCTTTTTAAACACTAAATACAAACCGAAAATGATGATAATCAAAAAGCAAAGTAGGGATGTGAAGAAACCGAAGTCTATAATCGAGTATAACAAACAAAAGTTATAATGATTGATCAGGTAACATATATATTTTTGCATACTGATTTATTTAGAGAACACTAAAAATTTTTTTGTTGCAGATCAAATGAAATGAGGTTAAGTGATACAAAATCTTGACGTTGAACTGGTTATTGGTGCAGGTTTAATAAATGTCTACTACCTCCATCAAAGAGTAACCCAGAACTAAATGGCAATAATACAATATAGAGAAGACGTCATAAAAGGGCTTTTTAGATATCATGATATGCAACCAAAAACGTGAAGGACCAGACTTATGTAACAATAGAGATAAAAGGAACAAGCTTACGTTGGATGTATAAAAAAAGGTCGTTCAAAAAATAACTAAAAATAAAACCTATAAAACTAAGTTAAAATGCAATGAATGCTCCAAATATCTCTCTCTCAAATACTTTTCCAATACACATTATTCTAAGTTACACTAATATTACCTTATCAGAGTTCATTTTCTGTAAGTCAGTTAAGTTTAATGCGTAAAACAAATTGTCATTCACTTCGTATGTTTACTAGTTAAAAATTAAAGTAAAATAAATTATATACCTAGTATATTTGCAGTTTTTTATTAATATTGGCCTTGGTGGGTCACAAATATCCATTAATTAATAGGCCAAGTATAGCAAAATGTTACTAAAACACAAACACACTCCCATAAGAAATAAATGCAGGCGGTGCGCGGTGGTTCACAGCGATGCACCATAGCTAAATACATTTTCTAGCAATCCCCCAATGCCATTAAAACAAATATTGGCAATGGATTAGTTAAACCCATCATGGCACTCTACGTGTTAAAATTTGAATGCGACACAACTAGTTATAAACTCAGTTATAAGGAAAAAGGAAAAATTTTAATATTTGCTTCAAACAACATCCCATTAATAAATATTGAATAAATTTGTATGAAACCACCCCTGAGGTACCCCCTTTCTAACAAAATATATTTAGACGAATTAAAAATCTTCTCTTTTTTTGAGGTCGGTTAAAAATGATATTAAATTAATTACTAGAACTTACCAAAATTGTATATGAATATTAAAATAACAGCACTGTTAATATAAGAACCCATTTTGTACAATTATAGAATCCAGAATCACATACAATCGAATTTTCCAAATAAAAAATACTAAATTTGAGTTAAAAATTCGTATTTATATGTATTACCCTTCCAGAATTAAAAAACAAACATATATCGATACAGATTAGATGGGTTTTTACTATTCTACTAATATTAACAATAATTTTCATTCTTATGGTGTTTATTTTAGATAAAAATGTGTTTGACTTCATCATATTGTTATTCCCTTTGTGATACCACTTGGGAGTGCCTCTGATTCATAAAAGTTTATTAAGTAGATAGGTACCAATTCTTAGATTAAAGATTTTTTCTCATTACTAATTGTTTTTGAATAATTGTTAATGTGGTTAAGAGTTTATAAAATGGAACCAATTAAATACTTCAAAACAATATCCTTCCTGTATACCTATAATAAAAAATTCAGAGTGAAATCGATAGAATCCGATACGTTTTTGTACCATTTCAAAATTAATACGCTCTGTCTCTTTCGTCAATAATTTATTGCGGTAAATTTTAAATTTTTAAACACACCTTTTTCGCGAAAAATAACAAAACCGTTGGTTTATAAAAACAGGAAAAAAATACCTATCTAATGAATATGATAAAATATTCAGTTAAAAATTCTGTTTTTCTTTCGGAATGTAAGCCCCAAGCAAACCAGAAAAAAATGGGATTCTTTGCCAGATTTTTATAGATAGGTTACCTAGCTACCATTGGCGTACTACAGGATAATCAATTCAATTTTAGTATATTCTTATATTTGGTCAGAATACGCTAAATTAGTGGTGTAATTTTGGTTTCACAGATAATAATTACAGTGACAGTGGCTGTGATAGAGAGTGCATTTTGTTCGTTTTGTTTGCCTATATTATATAGTTTATACAATTTTTATAAAAAAATATTTTTTTACATTTTGTCAAATTTCTTGAATACGGACCATTTTAGGAAAATTTTATATAGAACAAAAAATATTGAAAATAATATTGTAAGTAACTCTTATTTAAAGAATGTTCTTCTCCAACCGTAAATAACAGATATTTATATTTCATAAAATATAAAAATGACCACCCATAAAGTACCCCCCCAGATGTTACGACATTGCCCAAAATCTAATCAGTTCATTAGACGCCACAATAAAGCTTAAGTTTGAAATTTGGTGTTTTTCTTTGTATCGGTTTATGAGTTATGGTGGATACAGACACACACACAGTGACACACAGACACACACACAGTGACACACAGACACACACACACATACACACACACACACACACACACACACACACACACACACACACACACACACACACACACACACACACACACACACACACACACACACACACACACACACACACACACAAACACACACACAAACACACACACAAACACACACACACACACACTGCTGTTTTATATATAGGCGGTTGTTATATATTGTATTATCTGAGTTGCGCAGTGTATAAACTGGAACATTGAGACAAAAAGTGCCGACGCAGAGTGAGCGATCTGATTCTTTAGCTATAAACTGTGTTATAGGGTTCAAAATGGCCGCGCCCTATGTTGGGCGTGTCGGACCTCTCTCTTGCCCCGTATAGTAATCAAAGTATGTGACTGGAACATTGAGATCAAAAGTGCCGACGCAAAGTGAGCGATCTGATTCTTTAGCTATAAACTGTGGCATAGGAATCAAAATAGCCGCGCCCTATGTTGGGCGTGTCGGACCTCTCTCTTGCACCGTATAGTAATCAAAGTATGTGCAATTTGTATTTTATAGTAAGGAAGTCGGTTTCCTTTAAATAAAAATCGTATTATTTTAAAATTGTCTTCATTTTTTTTTTATTTTACCAATCACTACAGTGATGACTATTTTCTTGACTTCGCAAATTAAAAACAGAACTGATTTTTAGAAAAAAAAAATTATCAAAACATACTAATTACAAACAAACAAGTACAAATAAATATCAAAGATTCTTGAACCCTGCCGATTCCATTGCACAGATCCACAGAGCAAACGGCGCAATCCTTTTTCATTATCCTCTTCTTTTGCAAATCCACGTCACCCATATCCTGTTTTATGTATTGCATGATGCGATCGGAGGGATTCCCGCAATAGTCAGGTTTTCCGCAGGATCTGAAGATCATTTCTGTCTCCTTTTCTTCATTTCCTTCGTTGCCCACCTCAAAAACTGGTAGACTAAATTAATGTGATGTCGCTATTTAGGCAACCAGTATTACTACTGTCATCGATATATTTTCGCCTCTATTAAATTGATCTTATTCGCCTTGTATTTTTACAGTCAGAATTGACAGATGACAAATAAACATAAAATTAGTGTGTAGAAGATTATTTAGACGGTACAACTGTAAACAAAAGCCAAAGACAAAATAAAGTTAGGTTAAAATCAACGAAAAAAAAAACTACTAGACGAATTTTGTTTACAAAAATCGAATTGCAAACATTCTCGATGGAAAGGAAGCAGAGGTGGTAAGGACTATTATTTTGGAACTTTCTAAATACTCCAGAGTAGGTATTTAGACTTTAAAATACTTAGCCAGAGAGCGTGGAAAGGGGGGTACTACCTATGATCATCTCGAACAAGACGTTTCATATACCTAATTGAGATCAAATTTCACTTCAGATAAGTTCGTTTGATATTTCAATTATTAAGTTTAATCACAAAATGGTGGGTATTTGAATAGATAAATTTTATCAACATAATGGATAAGCCATGTCATTCATTTTACTGAAATTAATATACATAATTTTATATATATATTTACAGATAATCGTAATAGTACTCAAAATTCTTAAATAAACACCGAAAATTGTTCGTAGAAACAAAAAACTAATAAGTTTGTCGATGTTTATCTTTGTATTCAAGGCAAATAAGTTTCGAAATTAAACTAGAGATATATATTCCTAATGTTCACAGTAACATTGTTGGTTGCCTATATAGTGACGTTACCGTCTATAGCATTCATAACAATTATTGAATATTAAATTAATATTTTGATTGAAACGTTTAGCTTACTAGTTTTAAAACAGTATATCTCAGTCTCATTACAACTGGATACATCAAGATGGGCCACGTCCACAGGACTATTACAAGGTGAGTCGGCGTTAAGGTCAGCCAAGCATTGATAGCACTTGTGACTGGCGTAACCTATAAAAGTAAATAATACGTTGTTTAACTAAAAGTTCTACATTTAACCATAGTTATACAAGTATAGAGAGCAAGAAGTATAGTGTCTCAAATGTTTCGGAAGGTCTGCGGATCAGAACTGCGTCGATTCCACCGCCATTTTCTTAGGATCAAGCGATGTGCCATGGTTGTTAATGGCTTTTATGATAGTCTTCTGTTAGTGTTGTAACGATTTTTTAAAAAAATACTGAAATTGACTAATAGCCAACTTTAATATGGAATATTTTAAGATTTTAAAAAAGGAGGGTTGAATGTCATACGACGTTTTTTTTTTCTTTCAAATGGTAATGTAAAAAAATTTACATGTGGATCCAACTTTAAGAAACAACACTGTATTAACGTTTTTGCACTCTTAGTTTAAAAGAATGCTGTTATAAATTTTAATAAACTGTACTGTACAGATTTATAATAAATATCTAAGTCAGGATCTGTCGTTAAATCAAAAATTGCTAGCCCAGACCTGCGAATAATCCTAGCAAAATGGCGTCGAGTAACAAACTTCTTCCTCTTTGTGAAAAACTATGACCCTTATAAATCAAAAAGGTACCGCCTGAGACTTGAGAGTAGCATTACTGATTGTTCTCTATACCGTGGTTTCAATGTTTTGAAACGGGTATTAAATTAATGTTGAAAAAAAAAATAAATATTCCTAATTTGACTCACCTGAATTAGGCATCAACAAGACAACAACAAATATTAAAGCAATTTGTCTCATTTTTTTATCAAAATTAGTAAAATACTAAATTATATAATACAAAATATAAATGAAACAATAATGTATATAAAATCTGCTGGTTAATTCCAATTTTTATGCGTACATTTTCAGATATATTTTTGACATTTAGATGACAATGATTGTTTAAAAATACATACCTATGAAGACTAGTCTTCATATTCGCTGCGTGCGAAGTCATGGAAAGGGAAGCAAAAGCGATACTAGCGCTAGCTGCGGATAATTCGTGCATTTTAGGACGATATTTTGTAATTTTGGCATATCAAATACACGTATACATTTTACTTTTTTTCAAAAAAAGTAGGTAAAAACAATACAATAAGCAAAACCGGAGTTGGTGTGTTGAAAATTGTATAAATACTAGCAAAAAACAGTGAAACTTATATAAAAAATTTCAGTAGCAAAGTGGAAATTAAATCAAAGAAATAAATGGATAGATATACAATAAGAAGGAAAATTGCCTTTATTTTTGTAATAATAACCGTAATGCTGAAAATAGTAGACATCAGAAACTTGAAAGGTTTTAAATCAACAATAAATTATCATTTTACCATGTTCTTTAATATCCCTTATTCTTAAATGTTCATTCAGCAAGGACTAGATTTCAAGATTTCTGCCTTTGATTATTATATGTGGTTGGAACGCAATTTTGTAACTTACTGATAGGAAATCAGTTTTAATCATTCATTCTATGTTTTCTTTCGAACAAAAATGAAAATATAAGTAATGATCCTTTTTTTATACATTTTAACTTCACGCTATTATTAAATGGTATTTTTGTATTTTGACAGAATTAGGCATTCCAACGACCTGTCCAAATGGCTACCAGCAGGGCTGGTATATCTAAGGGGGTCGCGACATAGACCCAGTAAGTGGATGAGGGGGTGACTGAAGCTAGGGGGGAAATAGTAGTCAGCTTAAGTTGGCAACACTTTTCTGATGTTCGTTTGAACGAGCATCGTGCATAATAAGCTGGATTGTCTCTGATAATAATGTCAATATGGTACAAGTGGAACACAGATTACATATGTGTAGTGAAATTGAGGTTTAACCCGAAAATATAAGGCTTTATTCAACTAAATTGACAGTGTCATATAAATTAATAACATTAAACAATTGAACATTCAAACATAATAAAGGTCGATTCACTACATTCTTCCCATGTTTAAAAATAATCGCCTAGGTACTTGGGTCTAGAACGGGTTCTTTCAGAACGACGTAACTCTTGGCATTGGTCTCCAGACTGTTCGGAAGTTTCACAATGACGGTTGGATGATTCCGGGATAGTTGGCATTTCAGTTAAAGGGTTGTCGACTTGCAAATTACTATCTTCACTACTACCTTCACTACTATCTACATTTATCTCTTCATGTTGGGTTGGGGCTAGATGCCTGTTTGAAATGGTAACTTCTCTGCCGTTTTGTAAGCGAACCAGTGAGTAAAACGGATTAGGTTGAAGAAGTTCAGCCTCATCCACTATGGGGTCATATTTACTTTGTCGGACGAGACGTTTCACTAATATGGGGCCTTGTTGAAGCCATGATGGTACTGACTGGCCATTCGCAGATCTTCTGGGGTGTGCAAACATCCTCTCATGCGGGGTCTCGTTTGTTGCCGTGCATAACAGCGACCTGATAGAATGTAAAGCTTGCTTCAGTACCAGTTCCCAGTATTTCAAGTCCCAATTCCTCGTTCTTAAGGCCAATTGAACAGACTTGAATATGATTCCATTGTATCTTTCTGTTTGCCCGTTACCTTTTGGATTGTATGGTGTTGTAAAGCTCGTAGCCACCCCTCTCTCCCTTAAAAATTGCTGAACTTCGCTTGATAAGAAAGATGCCCCTCGGTCGGAGTGGACATAGCTGGGTAAACCGAAAACAGAGAAAAGATCAACCAAACAGTTGATGACTGTTTTTGAGCTTAAATCTGGGCAAGGGTATGCAAAGGGAAATCTTGAAAATTCATCTACTATAGTCAATAAATAACGATTGTTTGTGTTCGTCGGTATAGGACCTTTAAAATCTATTGATAATCTTTCGAAAGGAGATGTTGCTTTTATAAGGGTTCCCGAAGTAGTAGCAAATTTTGGTTTGAGTTCTTGACACACTCGACAAGATGAGATTATTTTCTTAATATCATCTATAGAGTACGGCATATTTTTAGAACGCACCCAGTGAGCAAGGCGCGTGACACCAGGATGACAGAGCGTTTCATGAAGCTGGATCAGATTTTCAGTTCCACTAGTGACCATAGCCACTACTCTGGAGAGTGCATCGGACACATTATTCTCAGCCCCAGGGCGGTAAATTATATCAAAGTGGAAACATGACAGTTCTAAACGCCACCTCAGGATTTTCTCATTTTTGATTTTAGATGCATGTCTCTGATTGAACATGAAGCTTACGGATTTTTGATCGGTTATCAGTTTAAAGGACTTGGCAATCAGAAAATGCCTCCATCTACGTAGAGACTCAACTATCGCATATGCTTCCTTTTCTATAATGGAATGACCTTTCTCAGACGCAGACAAAGTCCTTGCGAAAAATGCTACCGGACGTCCATCTTGTGATAAAGACGCTGCTATGGTATGTTCCGAAGCATCTGTTTCAACGGTAAATGGAATGTTAGGATCAATTGAGTTGACTGCAGCCCTAGCAATATCTTGTTTCAGATTATTAAATGATGCTATAGCGGATTCTACCAGTGGAAATTTTTGTGTCTGTAATAGGGGTCGTATTTTTTCTGAAAACTTAGCTATATATTTCGCATAGTGAGCAAACATACCAATAGCTCTTTTGAGAGTACTTGAGTCTTTCGGTAACGGTAGTTCTAGTAAAGGTTTTAAGCGGTCAGGATCGGGTCTGATTGTGCCATTGGATATGTGATAGCCTAGTAAATGTATTTCTTTTATACAAAAAACACTCTTTTCTTTATTAAGTGTAAGATTGTATTTATTGGTAACATCGAGGAAGGCAGATAACTTTCTTTCGTGATCCTCTTCATCTCTTCCACATATGGTGATGTCATCCAAATATGCTACGACACCTTTGAGACGTTCTTTCTGAATAATTGAGCGAATAGCACGCTGGAAACAAGCAACGCCGTTGGTTACTCCAAACGGAATTCGACAAAATTGGTAAAGATTCCCCGATGCTTCGAATGCAGTATAAGATTTATCGTTCTCAACTATGGGGATTTGATGATATGCACTTTTAAGGTCTATCTTGCTAAATACTTTATGCTTAGCTACCTCTGCAACCACATCCTCCATAGCAGGTAGTGGAAATGCATCTAACAACGTGAAGCGATTTATAGTTTGGGAGTAGTCGATACACATACGTTTTTTATGACGTTCGTTGGAAGTAACTAATACTTGAGCTCGCCACGGTGACGAACTTTCCTCGATTATTCCATCTTTAAGTAACTGTGAAACTTCTGCTTCAATAAAGGTTAAATCCTCTGGTGAGTGTTTTCGAGTCTTGATGGCAATGGGTTTGCAATCAGGAGTCAGATAGGAGAATAAGTTTTGAGGTTCAACGTTAGCAGCTGATAGTGCACATACTTTGAGAGTCGGCCTGGGTCCTCCAAAGTCTAGTTGTACTTGCGAATGATTCTTTAGAATATCATGCCCTATGATAACATCTGCACATAAACCATTCAGTACCCACAAATCGGCTTCATAACTGTTTTGCAATAATTTTATATTAACTCTACAAATTCCAACAACCTTTGATTTTAAAAATGATGTAGCCATCGTTACTTCTTGTTGAGAGGGCTTCATGTGAAGACGGTATTGTTGAACAAGGCGGTTTTCTATGAAGCTACATGTACTTCCTGTATCAACCAGAGCTTTTGCAGCGTGTCCATTGATGACAATTGGTACAATAGCTTCTCTTAAACCCGAAGCAGCAGAAAGTATACATGACAATGTTCCGAGTTCACTTTCAGGTTGTTCTCCTTTGGTAATTGCGGATACGGTAGGTTTACTTCGACAGACTTTTGCGAAGTGGCCTTTCTTGCCACAGGATAGACATACTGTATTAAAGGCTGGGCATTTTCTGCGAACGTGCAGTTTGTTACCGCAAAAGTAGCAAGAATCTTTTGATGTAGATGGTAATGCATTTAAATTGTTCGAAGGAAAGGCGTTTGATTCACTTGCGAAGGCGCTGTTGTGAACTCTTGCAAACTCTAGTGCTCTGGCTTGTTGGTGCGCTTCATCAAGCTGGAGTGAACTGCTTTCTAGAAGTCTCTGTCGTATGGAGCTCGATGTCAAACCAGCAATAAATGCATCTCTTATACAGTCTTGTTCATTTTGTTCGGCAGATACTGCTTTGAACCCACATTCCTTGGCCAGAAGTTTTAATGATTGTATAAATTGGTCAATCGTTTCACCAGACTGTTGTTCACGCTTGGCCAGTTGATGGCGTGCATACGTTTCATTCTTTGGTTTTATAAAAATAGCGTCTAGTCTCGAAATAGCTGAATCATATGTCTCGGCGTCTTTTATATGATTAAAAACAGTTGCAGAAAGGTGATTTACCAGGAGTTGATACTTAGTTGCATCTGACAGAGGTTCAGGTTGCTGGTTTTCTCCAGTGGAGCTAGTTGACGAGGCTTTAAGGAAATTTTTGAAAGTTGTCTTCCAGTGTATCCAGTGAGAAGTTGTGGCGGAGTCAGTGTTTGATACCGGATCGATATCAAACCTCTCAGGACGCAGATACCTTTCCATATTTTAATTTAGTTGAATAAATTGTAGTGAAATTGAGGTTTAACCCGAAAATATAAGGCTTTATTCAACTAAATTGACAGTGTCATATAAATTAATAACATTAAACAATTGAACATTCAAACATAATAAAGGTCGATTCACTACAATATGGAATGAACCACTGTTTTTCTCGTAGTCGTTCAATGTCGAATTAAAACTAAAAACATTTTGTACTTTTTTATATACCAAATTATGCAATTTGTTTCCATTTTATTTTAATGTTACATGAATAGGTACATGCGTTTGTGCTGTGGTAAATAAGTGTTCATGTGAAAATTATATCTTAAACTACATTGTGACTGCACTCATCTCGAAACTGAATGCTGTAAATCCAGGATTTAAATCTTTCATAGTGTTGCTTGGGATAAATTGTAAAAAAGGTGTTGGACAAAACGTTTACAACCTAAAATTGCATGAAAAACACGATAGAAGAAGGAATTTTACCTTTATGACATTCTCTTTCAACATTTTTAAGTGACTTTGTGGTTTGGTGAATGGACTGTTACCACAGTCAAAAGATTCTGTTGAGAGGACCGAAAAAAGCAATAACCAAGACTTAAAGAAAAGAACTGTTTTTTAATCAAAATCTGACGTATTACATATATCAGTCATTTTTCTAAAAACTAAAAACAAAACATGTAAAACTTTGCAAAAACAAAAGCAAATCTTAATACTCCCACTTTTTGAAAAGTTTCATGTTAACCAAAAAACATCTTATTTAACAAAGCTTTTAGAAGTAATTCCCATTTTATTGCGGAGTTCTTCAAATTTCTTTTTATGCAGCCCCTTTGTAAAAATGTCTGCTTCTTGATCATCAGTTTTACTAAACATCGGTATAATATCACCAGCTTCATATTTTTCCCGTATAAAATGATATCGAATGTCGATATGCTTTGATCGACTATGGAATTCAGGATTTCTTATCAATTTTATAGCACTTTGATTATCAATAAATAAAATTGTAGGCTTTACAACCTTATCATCTTCACCAACATCTATTAAAAATTGTTGAAGCCAAATTACTTCTTTAACAGCATCCGATGCAGCGATGTATTCTGCTTCAGTAGTAGACATAGAAACACTATTTTGTTTTTTACTTGACCAAGTAATTGGAGCATTACATAATTTGAACAAATATCCACTAGTCGATCTTCGAGTCTTACGATCGCCAGCGTAGTCCGAGTCTGAGTACCCGACCAAGGTACTTAATTTATTTTGTTTTTCATATAGAATGCCAAGATCAGGGGTTCCAATTAAATACCTAATTAACCGTTTAACAGCATTCCAGTGCATTTCAGTAGGTTTACCTACATACCGGCTTAATACTCCCACTGCATGTGCTATATCTGGCCGAGTTACAGTGGCTAGAAATAATAGGCAACCTATAGCTTGTCTGTAAGGAACCTCATCTTCTTCTAATAACCTGCTTGCATCTAGAGACAAATCACAGTTGGGATCCATAGGAGTAGTGCAAGGCTTGGCATTTTCTAATCTAAATTTTTCTATTATCTGTTTAATGTAACTCTCTTGACAAATAAAAATAGATCCGTTAATTGGATTTCTTGAAACCTCAAGTCCAACATAATAGTTGACTTCACTGATTGTTATTTCGAATTTACTTTTCAACTCATCTAAAACTTCTTCAATTGCCAATTTTGACGAGGATATTAACAAACCATCATCAACATAAATGACAAGAATCACTTTAATATTATTGATGTAGCCATGATATAAACATCTATCAGCTTGGGACCGTATAAACCCACATTTTTCTAAAAAATTGTTGAACGTCTTGTTCCAGCACTTGGGTGCCTGCTTTAAACCATACAACGATTTTCTTAATTTACAAACTGTATTACTTGTACTATTTACATTCTGTAAGCCTTCTGGAATAGCCATGAAAATTTCTTCATCTAGATCACCGTAGAGAAAGGCGGTTTTAATATCAAATTGCATCATTTTATAGCAATTTTCTGCAGCTATTGCTAGGAGTATCCTTATTGAGTCGAATCGTGTTGTAGGGGAAAATATTTCATTATAATCAACTCCTTGTTGTTGTGCACAACCTTTTACACATAATCTAGCTTTATAGCGCGAAATCTCACCATTGGGATACCTTTTTACCTTAAATACCCATTTTGAATGCAAAATATTCCTATCGGGTGGAATTTCCGTTATCTGCCAAGTATTATTTTTGTTTAAAGCAGATAATTCTTCATTTATGGCTTCTTGCCATTTTTGAGCATCAGTGCAGCTTATTGCTTCTTTGTACGTCTGAGGAATATCTGCTTCAATAAAATTTAACTGATAGTCTTCATATCTTACTGGTACCTTGATATTTCTTTTTGGTCGCAGATCAGACTCTTCATTCTGAATCTCAGGTTCAACAACATCTTGGGCTACATCCTTTGTGTCTATCTCTGGATATTCGGTGATATCATCTATTTCTAGATTAATTTTAACCATGTTATTTATATTTACAGTTCTGGAAGTCTCATTAAAAATTACATTACGACATATTGTTACTTTCTTAGTCATTGGGTCAAAAAGTCTATAGTTAGTAGAGTTTTTGTCATAGCCGACGAATATTAGTTTTTTACTTTTAGCTTCAAACTTGGTTCGCCTCGCATCTGGTACGTGTGCATAAGCATCGCAGCCAAAAATTTTTAAATGCCCCAAGAATGGTTTTTGTCCAGTCCAAATTTCGTATGGGGTAGAATCTGGCGTTTGACTTGTTAAAGTTCTATTTAAAATATAAACTGCCATGCTGACAGCTTCAGCCCATAAATATTTTGGCATTTGTCTTTGAAACATCATAGAACGAGCACTTTCTACGATTGATCGGTTGTCACGTTCAACACGGCCGTTTTGTTCTGGAGTGTATGGAGCGGTTGTTTCAAGAGTAATTCCTTCTTTGTCTAAATAATCTTGGAACTCAATGTTACAGAACTCTTTACCATTGTCCACGTGCAATATATGGATCGGTTTTCCGAATTTGGTTTTGACTTTTTGATTATAGATTTTGAAACACTCCAACGCATCGGATTTGTGTTTGATGAAATACACTACTCGATATCCCGAGTATTCATCTTTCAACGACATAAAATATCGAGTACCCGAAACTGAAGGTACGGTCATAGGTCCACAGAGGTCACTAAATATACGTTCTCCGGTATTTAGCTTTTCGTGCTTACTTTTTGTAACAAATGGTATTTTGTGCTGTTTGCCAAACGCGCATGCTTCACAAAAGAACTTGTCAGTGTCGCTGAAACTCACGCCTGTTATAAGTCCTTTCTTAACCATTTCCCGAATTGCGTTCACATTTAAGTGTCCAAGTCTTTCATGCCACAACTTTAAACTTTCGGGAATGACAATATTTGCCCACAATGGTTAAAAGAAAAAGAAGAATGGCCTCAACGAGAAATTTGTGATATTTCTGAAGAAGAAATAAGTAAAGAAAGAAAGATTGTAGCTACGAGTTCCATTTGCCAAGAAAAAGAGTATATTTCCAAAAGTTTAACATTTTTTTCCAAATTTTCACAGATATTACGGATGGTTGCATGGATGTTAAGGTGGTACTTTAATGTTTTATTAATAAATAAAGAAAAGAGAAAAGGAGAACTTACCTTAGATGAAATAAACGAAGCAGAAAGTAGAGTTTTTAAGATAATACAAACTGAGAGTTTCAACGATCACCGCAATTTCAAGAATTTGGACATTTTCATGGATGAAAAAGGGTTGCTCAGAATAAAGACGAGACTAGCTTTAGGAGAAGATCCGTACAATTTTAGATATCCCATTTTATTGCCCTCGAAACATGAGCTAGTCAGAAGATTAATTTTTGACAAACATAGACAATACCAACATGCCGGAGTACAAACACTGCTGTGTATTCTAAGAGACAATTATTGGATTTTACGAGGAAGACAGACGATAAAAGAAGTAATAAAAGGATGTAGCATTTGTAAAAGATTTTCATCGAAAGCTTTAGATGCTCCTTTTGCTCCACTACCTAAAGAAAGGATAAATACGGCAGCGGCTTTTGAAATAACGGGCGTTGACCTAGCAGGGCCTTTATTTCTGAAAGAATCAACAAAGGCGTGGATAGTACTATTTACCTGTGCAGTTTATAGAGCAGTACACCTAGAAATTGTACAGTCATTATCAACTGATAGTTTTATTATGGCATTTAGAAGATTTTTGGCAAGAAGAGGAAGAATTTCTATTATTTACTCCGATAATGGTACTAACTTCGTAGGAACAAATAACTTGTATAGTGCAATTGATTGGAATAAAATTCAAGAATTTTCAACACTAAAAAAGATCAAATGGATTTTTAATCCTCCCACTGCTGCCTGGTGGGGAGGATGGTGGGAAAGGCTCATTAGAAAGATTAAAAACCTTCTCAAAAGAAATTTGGGTAAAGCATCTGTGAACTACGAAGAACTTCTAACAATAACATGTGATTGTGAATCAATTATCAATAGCAGACCTTTAACTTATATTTATGAAGATGAATGCTTAACAACCTTGACTCCTTTAATGTTTATTCAAGACATACCTACTAACGAGATACCTGATATAGACAGCATAGACAGAAATCACGTATTAAGAAGACAAAGATATTTACAAAAATTAAGAGACGATTTCCGATCCAGATTTAGAAAAGAATATCTAGGCGAGCTAGTTAACACAAAAAAGACAAATACAAAGCACCTTATGGAAGGAGACGTAGTGTACGTTGGACTAGAGGGGGTGAAGCGTTTGAAGTGGCCCTTAGGGAAAATTCTAGAACTGTTCCCCGGAAAAGATGGAATCACACGTGTTGCACGAATAAAATTGCAACATGGAGAAGTATTACGACCTATTCAGAGATTATATCCGTTAGAAATACCTGATCGAGACGAAAGAATTCATGAATTTAGAGAACAATTTTCGAAAACCAAGACACCCCTCACTGAAAAGAAGAAATGTAATAACGTAAACTTTAATGACAAGAATACAGAACAAGAGAAGACATCTATAGAAGAAACAAGAAAAGTTATAACGACAAGAAGTGGGCGCATTGTAAAAGAACCGCAGCGTTTTAAATCTAATTAAGATATTTGATGTAACTTTTAAAGGGGGAGAATGTTAGGATTTTAATGTTCATAGTTTTTACCTCTCCCTATATGTTAATTATTATCTTTTGTTGGATCTGTTTTTGTCACATTGACTTTTGAAAAAAAAATAAATTAATAACGTCAACATAATATATCTTATTTTTCTCTCAAAACCACGATTCGATACACCTAATTCAACATAAGACTGAATTAGTAGTCACTTTTACACTAGAAGTAAAAACAAAAAAAATGTGTGGTTGAGACAAATATGTTTTTATTAAATACACAAATTAGTCTCAACCACACATTTTTTATGTTTTTATTAAATACACAAATTAAACATAAAAGCAGGTGTTATTTGAAATGTTTTATTTTAGTTTAATAATCTTTATAAATTGTGGGTACATTTGATCCGAATCTTGCAAATACTATAAAATGCAAATGCTTCTATATGGTTAGTATTGGAGTAGAAGCACACAAGTTTTGAATAAAAATATATTCTTTAAATACAATATTCACTAGATATGCTAATTTTGGTAATTTTCTATTAGAAACCATACATGTTTTCTATTATAGTTTTCATACGTTTATAATTCTGGAGATACCGGAATATTTTGCTTGATTACTAAACTTTGGATGTTTTTGTTGTAGTCTGCTGTTAACACTATTGTCCTGAAATATTAAAAAAGCTAGACAAAGGTTTGTCCAACTCTTTTGTCAGCTTTGTTAATCTATGCTACTGTTATTCTGCATGCAGACATGTTTTACTGGAGATTTTCTCTAAGATCTGTATTCAGTTTCAAATTTCGGCCAGTTTTAGGAAAGTACCTCTGTTGTAAAGGTATTTCAAAGCCATCCTTGGTGAGATGTAGACAACAAATACATGCTAAAATGTATAGAAAACAAATCGCAAGATATTACACAAAATTATTTAAATTAACTAAAAACATACAAATGAAGTGAATAATACCTACCAACAATTTAAAAAGACCTAAAATAAATAGACTTAAGGGACTGGAGCTCTAAAAAAGGGATAATTTGTTAGGCATCATCTATAAGAAAATTATCTTCATCTCTTCAATTACCTTTTAAAATAAACAAAACCAAAACAGCACAAAATTGAAAGTGATCTACTTTTCCCGACGTATTCTATGTACATCTGAGATTAATAATTTATTAAATTGAAATATTTTATCCTAAAAAATATGGGCATTTTATAATGGAAATGTCATTTAAAAAATGACATTGATTTTTTTTCTTATATTGGTAAACCTGGCGACTACAAGTTGCCACGTTGCCAGATCAATGGCGACTACTATGTGACTACTATTTCGAAAAAAATGGCGTCCAAAATGGACTCCTATGTCGCGACCCCCTTAGATATACCAGCCCTGGGTACCACTGGGTAATGACAGTTTAGATATGGCAACCCTGTTGTCATGTTATCATTAACAGGGTCAATGCTACATATATAGCTATATAGATTGCTCAAAGCTGGTCGTTTACAAGCGGCCATATTGTCTGGTAAATATTTATTAATTTGAATCAATTTAGCAAAAATGTGTTTTAAAACCAATTTTTTGCCTTTAGGTATTTAAAAAAAATAATTGCTTATATTTTTTACTTTAAGGCATAAGCTTATGTTTATTTTGAAAAATATGGATGATCAATCTATGTAACTATCTATTTCATTGATCTTGTCAAATCACCAGGCCTACAGGGTTGCCATAATTTTGTCATATCATAACCGGTCAAAACCACTGATCTGGTAAAATAATACAGATCAGTGGTCAAAACCGTCAAAACCCACTGGTAGCCATTCAGTTTGGAATGCCTAATAGACTATTTCTTCAATGAAAACTTATTAGACTTAGGCAACTTCTCATACATTTTCCAGTAAATACTGTTGCCTGCCTATATTTTATTATTGACTTTTATCAATTATACATAATTTTCTTTAATTTAAGCGATAAAAATATATTATAATAATAATAATAAAAAATTAATGTTTTACTTGTTTTACAAATCCATATACTTTTATTAAAACTAACATGTATACTTTTTAATTACGAATTCTATTAAAAGTTGCATTTGTCAGTATACGCCGAAATAGTCCATTAGTATCAAAACGAATTGGCGCTGCTGTCGCGCACGGAGTGAATAATAGATATCAGATAATTAGGTATCAATATTGTTCAAGTAGGTATTGATTCATTTAATTATGAAATAGTTAACTGATTATTTGTTTTTTTATATATAAATTATTGATAAATAATATAATAGAGATTATATTATTTAAGCTATCCTATAAAATATGAAACCTCTATTGCCATCTAGTATCGATAAACTAAAACTGCACAAGAAATCTTTTCGTTACCGACTTTTAGTACTTTCTCAGTTTTGTCGACAGATGTCGCAAACAGTACCTACTTTTATTAATAGCGTAGCTAACCTTAGGTTTATTCTGGTTCTTCAGAAATATGTTGAAAACTGCCAAGTACTAGATAACAAGTGGAAAGTTGAAAAGTTTTACATGATGCATAATTTGAGAAAAAAAGTTGAGAGAAATCACAGATGATGCTCTCGAGTATACAGGGTGTTTCCTAATATATGCGCAGGACTTTAGGACGTGATAGCTCGTCCAAAAATATGAAAAAACGTTTCTATTAACAGGGTGTTGAAATTGAAAAAAAAATTTCTACGCCACTGGAAAAAGTACGGTTTTGAGACGCCCATTTGAACCGCCAATGTTTTCTACACAAAAAAGGTACTCTTGGTCATACGCTCTAAAGTCGACCGTTTTCGAGAAATTTTAATGTTGAAATACACGGTCAATTTTTGGAAATAAATAAAATTTGATTTTTCTTGAATATTGTAGAACTAATTCACATTATAACATGTATAGAACTTTTAAGAGCAACTTTCGGTGTAAGTACCGTAAAAGTGCTAGTGTGATGTTTTCTGAACTTCACTTTGTAACCTCTGTGAGAAGTGCTATAAAAGTCTTTCTTGCCGTTGCAGACATTCGGCGGTTGCATGGGTACTAGCGTTACATTAAAAGTACATTACATGCGAGCTTAAAGAGTCTAAAGTTGCAGCTAATTAACGTAGATGGGATGTTTTTGTGTTAGCTGGGAAAGAAAAAGAAAGTTTTAAGAATATTTCTGAGTAGTTACAATTTATTCGAGTAGGTACTGCCCAGCTCTGGGAGAAAGTCACTTCACTCGACCATCCCATGCTTGTCATTTGTAAGAAGTCATATAAATTTAAATGATATATCGGTGGCTTATCCTGTATATCCAAAGATATTTTTAAAGTAGGCATTTTTCAAATCGATTTTTAATTCAACCCTTTGTTTGCGTTTCTATAACACAAATTGAAATATCGTACAATAACGCAATACTGGGACATGCTGTATAACATTTCTCTCTCTATAAAGAGATAAATATTGGTATTTGCACAAGTTGCATAATGGAAAAATCTTAGGAATTTCAGAAGTTCCTTATCCTAATTTCGAGATAAAGGAAGGAAGGAAGCACTCTGTGGTAACGCTACTAAAAACCATTCGAAACAAAATTATTCTTATTTCTTATAAATAATTTATTTTTAGAACGACAATAACAGCTAACAATAAATAAATAAAGTCACATTTATGTACAAACGATGAATTACAAAAGTCTTTGGAGCACATTGAACATTTTTCGAATTCTAGATTGTAATTGTCTCGAGAGGACATTTCGCAAAGAGATCTTTCTGATTTCAGGGCGCATCTTCTCGTGTAGAAACGATCTGTTCCTCTTTCTGAAAAAAACAAACAAAAATCAGTCAATAAACAGTAAATAAAGTAGAAAACAATGAACAGGATGAAGCGTTAATGGGCCAAGAAGGTTTTGCAACTCCTCAAATGTGGCCATCTTCAAATGTGATAAGGAAACAACAAAAACTTATTTATTGAGTAAAAATATTAGGCAACCGGTTGTAAAACTTTCTCGTTGTTATTTTTTTATGTTTGTAAAAAATATTTGTTTATTTTCCGCACGCGTAAAGGGCCATCTTATTTAATCAATAGGAATCGTTGCAAATTATTTTCAAGTCGCTAACTTCGACAGTAAATGGCGAGATAAACGAGAAGGTAGTCAAAAGACAGACAGGATACTATATCCCTGGCATATGCCACCAATCTGCCTATTTGCCAAAATATATAGTTCAATATTTATGAAATATTCACAGAATATATTTCATTCTAGAAAGATATTCCAGGCATATGTATGTTTTGATATGCTGAGCACATTCGTTTTTTAAATTTTATAGATATATCTGTAGAATATTGTTATATTTAACTATTTTGTTTTATTATCTATAAGTACAAATGAAGACATAGTTAACAGGATCACCTTTGTTGAGTCTATAAGGTCTTAAATTAAACAAAAACATGAACTAGAACGCCGGAATCAAATGAAACTGTTCGATGGTGGTGAACACGGCCATTGTTTCTGATTATTGTTACATTTATTTTTATACATATACTGTGTTTTTTGTTTCAGAGATATTCTTCATAATGTTAAGGGCACAATGCTGTATTCTGGAATATGTAGCACCCTAATAGACAACTACTTCATACATCATACATTTTTACTTTCCTATCTGTATACAGATATAAGGAAAGTATAGGAATCATGATTTTTTTCGACCTCGAGTTTTCGACGGATTTTTACGTTTTGAGGTCCCCTGAATCCGTTTTGACTATTTTCGCGATGATGTGTGTGTGTGTGTGTGTGTGTGTGTGTGTGTGTGTTGTGTGTGTGTGTGTGTGTGTGTGTGTGTGTGTGTGTGTGTGTGTGTGTGTGTGTGTGTGTGTGTGTGTGTGTGTGTGTGTGTGTGTGTGTGTGTGTGTGTGTGTGTGTGTGTGTGTGTGTATGTGTGTGTGTGTGTGTGTGTGTGTGTGTGTGTGTGTGTGTGTGTGTGTGTGTGTGTGTGTGTGTGTGTGTGTGTGTGTGTGTGTGTCTGTAGGTCGCATAACTCATGAACAGATACACAGAAAAACACCAAATTTTAAACTTAAGCTTTGTTTCAGCGTCCAATGAGCTGATTAGATTTTGGGTAGAGTCGGAACATCTGGGGGGGTACTTTATAGGTGGTCATTTTTATATTTTATGGAATATATCTATTATTTACGTTTGGAGAAGAAAATTCTTCAAATAAAAGTTACTTCTTATATAATTATCTATAATTTTTGTTTTATGCAAAATTTTCCTAAAATGGTCCGTATTCGAGAAATTTGACAAAATGTAAAAAAAATAATTTTTTATAAAAATTGTTTAAATAAAAGTTGTTTGTAATATAATTCTCTATAATTTTTATCCTATAAATAATTTCTCTAAAATGGACCGTATTCGAGATATTTGAGAAAATGTGTAAATTTCGAATTTTGAAGAAAACTCAAAAACGGATAAAGGAAAAAACATTAAATTTTAAACTTAAGTTTTATTTCGACCTGAGGTGAACTGATTAGATTTTGGACAGAGTCGGAACATTTGGGGGGGTACTTTATTGGTGGTCATTTTTTATTTTATGGAATATATTCGTTATTTACGTTTGGGGAAGAAAATTCTTTAAATAAAAGTTACTTACAATATTATTATCTATAATTTTTGTTCAATGTCAAATTTTCCTGAAATGGTCCGTATTCGAGAAATTTGACAAAATGTGCAAAATTCTGATTTTTAAGAAAATTGTTAATCTAAAAGTTGTTTGCGATATCGATCTCTATAATTTTTGTTTTTAAATGACTTTTCTAAAATGGACCGTAATGGAAAAATTGGAGGAAAAGTGCTAAATTAAAATTTTTTAGTATTTTCGTTTTCCATGAATATCTATAGAAAAATGTTTCGAGGTATGTGGAAAATGTATATATTTAGTTTATCCTCTAAACATTTTTAGAGATGCTGCAATAGGTTGTACAAAATAACCGGAAAAGCCTATAATAACTAGATAGGAAAGTCATGTGTTGGACACATCAGATTTTTTAAATATCGCTATTATAACGCAAAAATGCAGTTTGCGTGAACAAATCTTAATATGGCTAATATTTTTTAATGCGAGTTATTTTTATTGTAAATTTGAATGGCCCCGCGCTTATCTTCTCTTCTTCTTTTTTTTTCTTCTCTTATATGGCCCCGATAAGGACTTACTTGGAAAAATCAACCACGTCCGCCATTTTTTAACATGGGAGTTACCGTTCTAAGAGTAAGTGTTCTGTGACCACCGCCTACTTTATAAACATTTTTTTATAGGTAACACGTCAATTTTCGTAAATATTATATCCATTGTTATTAAGAGGACAAAAATACTCACTTTCTATCGTTGTCAGGCATCGAAAATCATCGTCACCTTCGATGCCGCGCATCCTAGCTTGTTTATTATCAGGATCCAGTACTATAGTGAAGACGGATCGATCACAGTCAACTATGGAAATATTGTTTTGGGTGGGATTGTCACAGCCTTCTTGGGATAATGTGCATTCGAAGCAACTTAGACTGCAAACTGAAAAGTAGGGTTAGATTAGACTAGTACAAGTATCAATAAAATGTAATAATGACACTCCCTGGGCGGGAGCAGAACACAATAGTACTCTGCAAAATATAAAGAACGCTACAAGGAAAATTGTTCGTGTATAAATTCAACTATTAAATAAAATATATTATTTTTAGAGAACTTATATCAACTATTATGTTAATTATAAATATTATAATATAAATATTTGTAACAAAATAATAGTTATGTATTAATAAACCTGTTGCCACTCCAAAACATACCTATAGAAATTTGTTGAAATATGTTCTATTGCTCTTAATCTTTTTATTAGGTTCTTATTTTAGTTGTAAATAAAAATCAACATTTTTTATCCATCTATTTAACAGTTACAAACATGCATATTTTAAGTTGTAAGGATCCGTAGCATCTTCATTTTTTACATTAAACACAAGACCTGTGATGTCACATTAAATCGTGAATATGAGGTAAAGGATTTGGGAGTTGTATTTTAGTCTAATTTGAAGTTCAATAACCATTTCTTACACATAACTAAAAAAGCAATAAAAGCTTTGGGTTTTTAAATCAGAAATACAAAAAAATTTCGGATTACCACCAAAATCAGATTACATAATGCCTTAGTAAGACCCCATCTTGAGTATGTTTCACAAAATCATAAATATGGATGCCCTTGGAAGCCAGACATATTGATCATATTAAAAAAGTACAAAATATATTTTTACGGTACCTTTATGTCATAAAAAATACTCGTACCCTTACAAAAACTATGCTTGATAGAAGAAAGCATAAACGAATTACTGTTTTCAAAAACAATAACATCAAGGTTGTAATGTCACAGGAAAGAGAATACATAAATAAAATTTTGAATTTTTGTAGACAAACTAATTTTACTTTCCTATTCATTTCATCTCTATGTCTGTGTGTATTGTAGGAAAAGTAAAATAGAAAAATAATAACGTCTCTGTTCTATACAGGGTGTTATTGAAATACACGTACATAATAAAACTGGGTATTGCGCAGATCCCCACTGAATGTAGAAAAATATTATTTTTTAAAAATACCCCTTAAATACCCCGTACTTCACTGATATGTTGAGGATGACCTATATAAATTAGGTTTATTTACCTATTTTAAACATCAACAGTAATTAATATGCAAGTTTTTGTCAGATGATAAGAAAACTAGTCTTGTAAGAAATAACCATGTTGCCAAGATTTTCGAATTAATTTCTATTTCCGAAGACTGGTTTTTACTACCCTCGTTATCAAAAAACTAGAATATTTGATAAATGATTGTTTTTAAACTATACATTTTTGAAACTATAGATTATTAAAATTTTAGTTGATTTACGAATCTGGCTAACATGAGCGCCTCATTTCCAAGTTGGTAAAAAGTGTTGTTACGATTACTTTTAAATATTTTTTTACGATGCCACTATTTACGAATATTGAACTAACGGATATAGTGCTGGTTTATGGGGCAGCTGGAGAAAATTCTCGGCAAGCACAAATCCTGTATCGCGAACGGTTTCCAAATCGGAGAATTCCGGACTGTCGTACGTTTATTTCAACTGTTCAGCATCTAAGAGACCATGGAAAATTTGAGAGTGTCAATGCAGATCGAGGGAGAACAAGAACACAAAGAACATTGGCGGCCGAAGAAGAAATATTGGAAGCTGTTGAAAACCGGCCTCAATTAAGTTGTCTTGAAATTGGAGTGTCCTCATTTGTTGTGTGGAGGACACTTAAAGAACAAGGTTTACATCCTTATCACATCCAAAAAGTCCAGGCCTTATATCCAGGTGATGAAGAAAAGAGAGTGGAGTTTTGTGAATGGATGATTCAAAAATGTGTTGATATTCCTGATTTTCTAAAAATATTATTGTATACTGACGAGGCTTCATTCACTCGTGATGGCGTGTTCAATATGCACAATACGCATATTTGGAGTGATGAAAATCCTCACGCCATTAGGGCAACTGGGCATCAAAGAAAATTTTCAATAAATGTTTGGGCTGGCATAATAGATCAGTATTTAATCGGGCCTTATGTTCTCCCGAACAGATTAAATGGGCCAGGATATCTCCACTTTTTAGAAGATATTTTGCCAGTACTCCTAGAAGAGATACCGTTACAATTAAGGCAACGGATGTGGTACCTACTAGATGGCGCTCCTCCTCACTTTGATTTAAACGTACGGCAGTTTTTGAACATTAGATTTCCTCAAAAGTGGCTAGGCAGAAATGGACCTACTAAGTGGCCTCCGAGATCTCCGGACTTAAATCCATGCGATTTCTTTTTGTGGGGTCACATGAAACAACTGGTTTATAATGAACCTATTAATAGTGTTGAACAATTAACCAATAAAGTTAATACGGTAGCCGAGGAACTACGACAAAATCCAAGACTAATTTCTAATGTTCAAAGTTCTTTGGAAAGACGATTGCAAGTGTGTGTAAATAATAATGGACGGCATTTTGAACAATTACTGTAATAAACTTTATTTTGAATTAATTGGTTTTGCTACGGCAACAGTGCAATTTCTATGGGTAAGTTCAATTTCGATTTATTTTACTTCTTTAAATATGGAAACTAGTAGGTCGGAAAAGGGGACTCTTCCCCAATATTTAAATTTTAGAATTTGAAGTTAAAATTGGTGCCAATCGTTTTTGGTCATTACATACTATTCCCCATTTTAATATGTACGTGTATTTCAATAACACCCTGTATTTTATATACCTTAGACCAAAATAAGTCGATTTAAGTAAAATTACTTTAGTACAAAGTTGCTTTGTTTGGGCTCCAGAGGGCCTTGAAGTTACAATTGTTAAATCGTTTTTTCCATATAAATTTAAAACGGCATATGCGATTTTGCTGAAATTTGGTATATTGGTAGAGTTTTATGTGGCAAAAAAATGGTATTAAAATTTTGTCCGATAATAATACATAGGCGTAGAACTTGATTTTTAAAATAATTACACCTTTAAAAATTCTACGCCAATGGAAGAAAAGGAGTTTGAGTATGAAATTTAGATTGCGCAACTCATCTACTTTAAAAAAGGTACTCTTGATAAGACTCGATTACTCTCATGGTTTTGACGAAATTTGCATTTTAGTAATTTTAGAACATAAACAATAATTATTAAAATACAAACTTTGTCAAAACCATGAGAGTAAATCGAGTGTTTATTTAAAGTAAATAAATAGTCAGTTTATTTTGTTATGTTATTGATGTATTTTCTTAATTACTTTGTTTGGTTAAATTACTTCGCATATATATTGGACACTAAATTGTAAATTAGTCACATTTGAAAAAGAAGTTGTACTTCGAAACATGTCATGTGTAGTGTTTTTAATTTTTTTTTTTTTTTAAATAAAAGTTTTGTGAAAATCTACCAAATTTGGTTTTACTTATTTAAGCGAGTATTTTTAATGTTTTAAATATTTTTTTATTTCTTTTGTATCATATATTACATTTAAAACTAAAATACAAAAATTTTGAGTTGTAATACTGTTAGAATATATTTCTGTTTTCTATAAGTTTATAATTATGTACCTCAATGAGAAAATACTTATATGGCTTTTATAAAAATGAAAATAAATTTATGAAAATACTTTTTAAAATTATTTTTCAATAGTTGATAATAATACCTAACTTAACCCGTATGAACGTAATACAAATGTGGGGCGATATTTTAAATTTGCACAAGGGCACCAAAAGTGCTATGCGCGGGCCTGCCCCATACCTAATTAAAATTTGTGACATGCTCTGTACATGACTCATAAATGTTGATATCTGATGATTTTATTAAGTATAAGTTTTAAACAATGCAGAAATTTTTATAAATAGCTTCAACTCAAATAAATTATGGCCTGGTTGTAGAATAATCGGGTCAAATTACACTCGAAAGAAATTTCAAATTTTCATTTTATATACAACGTTGCACAATTCTTGTTTTTATATAGAATATTTAACACACGAATATTAATGATATAGGTAGCAATATATTAACATTACTGAATTTAAATACTCCTTATCCTACCAGAAAAACCCTGATTTATAGAATAAAACTATAACTATTTTAATGTAAAAAAGGAATATGAAATTAATGTTTTGTGTCATTTAGAATATCGAAAATTCAAAAACACTGTAATGAAATATTTAATTATTTCTAAATAAAAAGTAATAAAATATTCATATGTCTCTAGCATCTTGAAATTCATTGATTTGCATATATTAATAAGTTCGTATAATATATTGAATGTAAAATTCTGTTTGTTTAGAATTTAAATAAATAAATCAAAAAATAGACTTACCCAAGTCGAACATGGCAAAAAATGCATTGGCAGCCAAAAAACACCTGCTCGACGACAGCAACATCTTAAAAATGTAAATAATAAAATTCATAATGAATATTTATGCAAAAAAATTGTGATACGACAAAAGGAAATTGCAGATATAAAGGACGTCACCGAAAGATTAAACGCGGTTTTCATTACGTCTATCTTGACACTACCTACAAACAATTTTGTTTATATCCGCTTTTCTTTTAATGATTTTGTGCATTTCAGAAAAATCTCGCAGCATTCGTTGTATTTTTACGTAAGCGTTTGCGTAAGACTGCGCTATGATTTCATGACTGGAAGCTACACTGTTATTATATCACGATTATTAAAGATAATAAACCTCATTAGACATTCCAGGTAGACTAAGAAAACTGCAAACTTGTGAAATTAATTAAAAGTTTATAAACTATTTTTTATTTAATTATAATTAAGTATTAACCTGAAAAAGTATTAGGCTCTTATCTACTTTATACAGGGAGTTTCGCGAGTGACTAGTCAAATTTTACCTGATGGTAGAGGAGTCTGGAGAAATTTCATTTCTGCCATCATTGTATTTCTAAACACCTTTTTTTTATTAGGGTGGGCCAACTTGTTCATGTTGCGTGACCTCGCTCTGCTCGTCCCGCAAATATTCACTCTTTATATAAAATAAACCATTTCTTAACTGCACGGAAAATACCGGTGTGAACTTGGCAGCCAAAAGCTACCAGACAATTTCCCGAAGATGCCCGAAAGATCATTAGCGTCTTTAAAATGGTTAAAAATTTAAAAATCGGTAGTAAATAATAATATTATTAACCATTTAAAACAGCCTAGTCTCAAATGGTTTCTAATATTATTATCTAAATGTGTACCGATTTTTAAAGTGTTAACTTTTCCCTTCTGTACCAAATAGTTTTTTTCCAATACTTCAAAAACGTTTGCTACCCCATTAAACCAACTTATACGTCTCGTCGGCGGGTCCTTTTTGCCCACAAATCTGTTTTCTACCTGTGTAAGTAAAGGGGTGCGTTAATCTTACTGGTATTTTGCCCACTGTAGCATTCAGGTACCTAAACCCGCAAATTACATCCGCCCACAAATAGGTACCTACCTGATTATTAATAATTCTAATAGGTACTTACTTTGGGTGTTTACTGTTTATATTTCAGTCAGTTTTTATACGTTGATGATTGTAATTCGAGTGTTTATAAACAATAATTATTTTTATAATGTCAGCTACATTGATTAAAAGCACACGCGGGAAAGATGTACTCCTTTTGGAGAATTTTACGTTTGCCAAAGATAGAGAAATGAAAAGTGGAGAAGTTTCTTGGAGATGCTCCCAAAGAAAAACAAATGCTTGTAATGCCACTGTATTTACAATTGGTCCTGAACTTTTAGTATCCAGAGGCAACCTAATTCATAGCCATGAAGCAAATGAACCGAAATTAAACAGAAAAATTATTTCTAATTCGTGTAAGCGAAAAGCAGTTGATGATATTTCGGAAAAACCTTCTAAAATTATCCGTAAAGTACTTGCTACTAATTTACCAGAGTCACTAACTATAATTGATGTGTCTTACATAAGAAAAACTATATACAACAGTCGTCGCAAAATACTACCAGGTCCATTACCTACAAATATACAAGAAGTGCATGATGCAGTTGACTTATATTCTAATACATTTAAAACCAGTAAAGGTGAACATTTTCTTTTAATAAATAGCAGAGAAAATAATATTATTGTATTTACATGTGAGACAAATATTCGTACTTTGTGTAAAATGAACGTCTTGTATATGGATGGAACATTTTCGTATTGTACAAAGTTTTTCCTACAATTATTTACCATTCATGGGCTGTGTAATGGACACTATGTGCTATAAAAAATATAATATAACTTATGTATACTTACTTTTTTATAATAATAAAAATTAGTGTTTAATATAATTTTTAGTTTAATTAATAATGTGTTTTTACTTTTCGATAATATATAAAAAATAATAAATGAAAGATATATCTATTATGATTTATTCAGTTAGAAATAAATTTGGGCAAAATACCAACAGGATTAATATGACCTTTTACTTGCTGTGGGCAAATTACCTATAGGATTAGCAGCTTTAAATATTTTGTGGGCAAATTACCTCCGCCCCCCCTCGTAAGAAAATCAGACTAGTCTCAAATTGTTTCTAATATTATTATCTAGTTATTTACCGATTTTTAAAGTGTTAACTTGTTCCCTTCTGTACCAAATAGCTTTTTCCAATATTTCAAAAACGGCTGCTACCCCATTGAACCAACTTATACCCCTCGTAAGGAAATCAGACTAGTCTCAAATTGTTTCTAATATTATTATCTAGTTATATACCGATTTTTAAAGTGTTAACTTTTTCCCTTCTGTACCAAATAGCTTTTTCCAATATTTCAAAAACAGCTACTACCCCATTGAACCAACTTAGACCCCTCGTATGGAAAAATAAAACTCTTCTGAAATTGTAAATAATATTATTAGTTTCTTGTATACCGATTTTTAATATTTATCCTTTTAAAAGACGCTACTGGTCTATCGGGCATCTTCAGGAAATTGGCCGCTAGCTTTTGGCTGCCAAGTTCACACCGGTACGAAAAATACAGTTCCAAATAAATGATTTACTTAAAAAAAAAACCCTTGTCATAGTTATTTTTTGAAATAAACTCCTCTCGGAATTAGTCGGTACAGCTAATTTTATTGTCACATTTGTAGGAGACTGTATCTAGGAAACGTTTTTTAAAAATGAAGAAGATTCTGAAAGTTCATTATTTTTGTATCAATGGCTTGGTGTAATCTTCAGTATAAAGTTATTTTTCAATGTTGTATAGGGTGTGAAAGAATGTAAAAGAATGTAAAAATGTAAATTTTTAACTGCCTGAACCTGTTGCAATAGTAATTTCAGAACTTTCATCGTAATCACATGGAGAAGTTTTGGTCGATATCTGGGGAAGTATTTGACAGTTTCGTATTTTTTTGGTTAGAAAAAAGTTACAGGGCATTTTCAAAAAGTCCGCATTAAATCTGTTTATTTCAAGTGTTTCTAAATGGTTTAATTTAATGCCTTTATTTTCAAAATGTGAAACAATTTTTGCATAAACGATTGATTTTCAGATAAAAATATGTTTTGTAGAATTTTTTTTGTTTTTATTATAACTATTGTAATGTTTTAAATAGCTTTTTTTTTTTAAAGTACGGCCCATTTGACTAATATACAATTTTACCACAATTTAATTTATTTGAATAAGGATAATTTCCTGACCGTAACAGAATTTTATATAAATATCGAACGGAAAGTGGTAGAATAGCCTTAACCTAAAGTCGGCTTACTTAAAAATAATGATTTTTTAATTGACTATAAAATTATGTACTAATAACAACACTAAGCAATATGTATGAACAAGTATCATTCACTATTATTTTATGTCTTAAAATATACGCGTCCTTGGTTCTTTAGATTTGGCGTTTACAATATTAATTTAAGTTCTCATTGCTGTTATCTGGTAAAATTTGCCATCAATTCAAAACTTTTATTCGCTTAGTAGGCTATTGGAAAAAGCAGTTTAACAAAAACCATGAAAACGAAGCTCAAAATAATGACAGTAATTGTCATCTGAAAAATTATAACCTTGCAATATTTTTAATTATGTAGTTGTCTTAAAAATGCCTTTAAGAGAAAGTGAGTTACGAAACATTAGACGGTAAGTTTTTATAATGCAATTTAACAGGGCCTCATTAAAAAAAGTATTTCAAACAGATTGCGACGAGGATTGAGTTTAAAACATATCGCTGACTTGGTAGGGACATCAAGATTCACAATTCAAAGGCCGATAGAAAGAAGCCAAAATCATAGTACTTCTGTATATAGAAAAATTCGGCAATGCAGTCGCAAAAGATGTACGCCCCCCAGGGAAGATCGTTTGATGAACCATCTATCTGTCAGACGAAGAAGAACTCTAAATGCGACACAAATAAAGGTAAGACTACAAAAGATAACGGGAACAATAGTGTCGACTACTAGGGTAAATCGAGGATAGATGGCGCAGAAGGTGAGATGGCGCAGAAGGTGAGATGGCGCAATGGTTTTGCAGCGCCACCGCTAGTGTTAAAGATGAGCGGATGCGCTCTGATGTACTTCAGTTCATAGTAAACAAGCCGCCGCACCGTTTGTGTTCACCAGTTAAATGCCTATTTGAATATAGTTTTATACGTGATCCGGTGGGAACAAAACTATTTTTCCCATTTCCTTCTTAGCGCTAGTGAACTTTAAATTTAATAATAATTTTAGTCACGTTATCGTCTCAAGTAAGTAAAAACATTCTAGTTTTGTTGTATAACCTTAAAATTCCGCATTTTTCAAAACGTGTTTGGTTTGTGAGGTGCGCCATCTCTCCTCTCACAATGAGGATAGATGGTTCACATATTTTTGAGGTGAGATGGCTTATTAATATTTATTTTTCTTTTCAGTATGCCAACAAAATACAAGCGCACTGGAAGTTGTTCCAGGGCTAGTTGGACCGAACAACAGTTAGCCGCAGCCATTGAAGCCATTAATAAAAATATAATGGAAGTTAATGATGCTGCTCGAAATTTTGGGGTACCGGCAACCACTCTACGAAGAAGAAAATTGAGAAACAATGTAAAGAAAGGTCCTCTTGGACCCTCCTCCACATTAGGCGAAGCAGCTGAGTCAAAGTTGGTCCAACATATCCTAAAACTTCAAAAACACGGTTTTGCTCCTACTCGAACCGACGTGCGAAGTATGGCTTTTAAATTGGCCGAACAGCTGGGCATTAAACATCGTTTTAATAAGGAATCGAGATTAGCTGGTTTTCCATGGCTCAAGTTATTTCTGCAGAGAAACCCAAGGCTGTCAGTGAGAAAAGCAAAAGGGGTCTCTATTAATCGATCCTTGGGTATGAACAAAAAAGATGTTGAGGATTATTTTCAGCTGCTAGGAAATATTCTGGCCGAAAACGATCTCATAAATAAACCTGGACATATTTATAATATGGACGAGACTGGTTTACAGCTTAATAATAGGCCAGGGCATGTCATTGTTCAGAAAGGATCTAAAAATATCGCAAGTATCAGCTCCGGTGAAAAGGGAGAAACCATCACGGTTATAACCTGTTGTAACGCAGAAGGCGTTTTTATTCCCCCTACCTGCGTAATGAAAGGCAAAAATAAAAAACAGGAGTTTGAGGATGGGATGCCCCCAGGATCCTTGGTCTACATGTCGGTAAAATCAGTCTATGTCAACAGTGACATATTTTTTCAGTGGCTTAGAGATCAGTTTGTTCCCAGAAAGCCGACTGGTGCAGTTTTGTTACTGCTTGATGGTCATTCTTCACACTGTAGTAACATTGAAATGCTAGAATACTGTGTTGACCACAACATCATATTGTTTTGCTTACCGAGTCATACGACACAATTTTTACAACCGTTAGATAGATGTTTTTTCAGATCGTTTAAATTAAACTACTACTCAGCTTGCAATTTTTACATTAAAAATAACCCAGGACGAAAGATCACCAGATTACAATTTGGAAAATTACTTGCTGAAGGATGGAATAAATCTGCAACTGTAAATAATGGAACTTCGGCATTTAAGGCTACCGGAATTGTGCCATTTAACCCTTCTGCTATCCCAGATGACGCTTATTTGACTGAAAATAGTATCATACTTGAGGTCTCTGATGCAGTTGAAAATAAAGAAAATCCTGATGGCAGTTCTCAAAGTTTCAACAAAGCTTTAGCTGATGACAATCAACAACCTGGCTGCAGTTGGCAGACTGTAGGTGAAACTGTACCAAAAAAACAAAATAAATCGCCTGCAGAAACTAATGCAAATACTCCTGTGAAATGTACCCCTGGAAAAATACTGGATATAATCTCACCTGTTCCGGTTGTTTCTGTTGCCGTTAATTCGGTTCGAGCCAGGAGCAAGCAGCTGGCAGCAATTTTAACCACAGAGGCAACAATTGGCGAAAAAAAGGAGAAGGCGACTAAGAAAACACAGAAAGAAAAAAAGACCAGTAAATCAGAACCAGTTTTTAAGAAATCAAAAGTGACCAAAAACAAAACTAAGAAAGCTTCCAAACGAGACTCATCTTCAGACGAAGATCTAGAAGCACCGACATTGGATGACTCTTCGGATGCTCGTTCAGATGATATGGACGATGCTGACGAGTCTTGCACAGGATGTGGTGAAACGTACTCCCAAACCACAAAAAATGACGACTGGGTTAATTGCTTACGTTGCTCCAAATGGTTCCATGATTCTTGTTCCAAGTTTGTTAACTTTTGCCATGACTGTGGTGTTGTTGTATGCAAAACAAAGTAACATTTTGGCCAATATATCATTTTTTTTTCAGTTGCACCATCTCACCTCAGCACTGTGGGGGAGATGGTTTTTGTTAACTATTTTAATTTTCTTTTACGAATTAAAAGTTTAATTTTTTTATGAATTTTAATACTTAAGACATGTTCCTAAACTCAATAAAGGTTCGTTATAAAAATTGACAGCAATTCTAATTCAACGTATGCAAATGTTAACATAAAATTTCAAAACCTGGGCCATCTATCCTCGATTTACCCTACCATCAGAGACCGTTTGCACAAGCGAAATTTAAATGCCATAAGACGTGAAGAGAATGACATGTCTCTTCAGCCTGTCCACCGAGTTTCTCGAAGGATATGGGCTCAAACACATTTGAATTGGGGAATAGCACTGTATAGAACGGATTGTCGAATGTTAATTTGAAAAGAAAAGAATGAACGGTACATTGAAGAAAATATGGAAGCTACAGTGCCGTTTGGAGGAGGAAGTGTGACTGTATGGGTTAGGGTAATGAGGAATGACAAAACTGATTTGGTAGTTTTAATTGGACAAAATACAAATGACATTAGGTATCGTGATTTGTGATTTGCTCAGAACTTTGGCGAAGATTTTACATAACATTAATTTCTACTTAATACGTAAATAAGTGCCAATGATTGTAAATATGGCTCTAAACGTTAAATTAAACTGTTTATTATGGAATGTTTAATTGTATTTTTGTATCATAATTTCAATCATCGACCGACAAGTTACCGCCATGTCAGTGTTTACTGGGCCGTGGTTAGTTTACCGAGTGCATTCATGCACGAGTCAGAGATTCATTAGAATGAAGCTGTTGAAACACACTTATTATTATTAAATATCTTAAAGTAATACCAACCTATTATTATTATTATTAAATATCCTAAAGTAATACCAACCTTGATAAAACCGTCAAAAAACTATGAGACACTGTAATTTTAGTACGACAATTTAAAATCCTCTAGCAGATATTTTTATACGAAACAACACAAATTAATCGCACTCACATATAATAACATCGATAAAGTTGGTATCACTTTTATATTCAATACAAACACGTTTACATTTCGAAAATTTCTCGCTGGTTTTGTGTAGTTCTCAATCGATTTCGTGATGGATTGTGTAGAGATTTCTTCGAATGGAATTATAGTTTTGAGTCTTGAGTTTTAATGACCTGTAATTATGTTTTAATTGCGACAGGTATACACGTTTTCTTGATATAAACATGTTTTGTAATCTTATCTAGCATGGTTGTTTGTTTATTTTTATTCGTTATTATTCAGAAATGTTGTTAAACATAATACATAGACAGCTTGAGTGTTTAAATAGCTACATTTTAATTTATGTTGAATACAGTGGCGGTGAGATCCCTTCGAATAGGGGAGAAGATGCATTATAAGACCCTGTTAGAGATTATATTAAAGATAGCATCGATAAGTCAGGAAATATCAATGGTAAGTAGGGTTAAGTCGATGCTAATAATTCTTTCCCTTTGGTTGTTTTCAGTATAGATTACAGATCACTCTTTTAGAATGGAAACGACAATGTCAAATATCTCGAATACGGTCTATTTTAGAGAAATTATGTACAGGGTTGGCCAAACCTCTGTCGTAGTTCTATAACTCCTATTATGCAAATCTTAACGATTTATTCGAAGTATACCTGTCAATGGTGGTCAAAACCAAATATCCCAAAATTATTTTCTTGTGCACAGGGTGGCCCAATAGTAAATTAGGCAAATCACTTATTTTTTCTTAAATGGAATGGCCCAACTTTTTTTCCAATTTTAGGTACTCTATGGTCACTAGTGCATACCCACAAAATATTGTTTCTAACATCCTACCCCTTTCGCAGAAAAAGAAGAAATACCAAAAAATATTACATTTTCAGACGCCTATTAAAATATGCAGTGCTCTCTCGAATTTGACGTTAGAATTTAAAAAACTACAAATGTATAAAGCCAATAGACCAAAGATTTTTTTAGACCAAGTTTTAATTTTTTATTTTGTACAGGGTGGTCACAAATTAATTTCAATTTCCAAAAATTTCTATTACATTTTTTTCAAATTTTTCAAATAGAACACCCTGTATTACTATTCATCGATGAAACGAGAATTTTATACCCTTCGACTTCCCCATGTACTTTCCTATACCTATCTGTCGTCGTTTAAAAGTAAATTCCAAAAAGACATTGATCTATCAAAAATCCAATTTCTACCAGTGGTTTTATTGAAAGTGAACATTCAATCAAGTAGGCTGGGTCTTAATGAAGTGTCAGATTATTTATTAATGAAGTGTCAATTTATTTTTACTGATCGCGATAATTCTTCTATTAATAATGAATTTTACGAAAAACGAATTAATTGACATGGTCTATGTTTTGGGAGAATCCGACAAAAATTGTTTATTGGCAAAAAGAATGTATCATCAACGATATCCCGATAGACGCATCCCTGATCAAAAAAGTTTTGAAAAGTTACATGAAAGATTTACCGAAACAGGAAATGTTGCTTATAAAAAACCAATAATTGACAAACGTGCTACTGATAATGATAACCAATTATCTGTAATTTTGACAGCGATAGAAGATCCTCATGTAAGTCAAAAAAATATTGCCGAAGTAGTAGGTATAAGTAGAACATCCGTTAGAAGGATTTTAAAACAGCATCAATATCATCCTTATAAAATACAATTGCATCAAGAGCTGAAAGACACCGATTTTGATAATAGAATGGTGTTTTATAACTGGGCACAAACTAAACTGCAACAAAATCCATTTTTTTTTTGATAGAGTGCTGTTTTCTGATGAATCTACATTCCACAAGAATGGACTCGTTAATAGACATAATTTCCACTATTATTCCACGGAAAATCCTAACATCATCAGAACACATAGCCAAGAAAGATGGAGTGTAAATGTTTGGGGAGGTATAATTGGGGATCATGTTATTGGGCCGTATTTTTTTGAAGGCAACTTAAATGGTCTGATGTATTTAGATTTTTTAGCAAATCATCTTCCTACTTTACTTGAAAACATTTCCCTTGCTGTAAGACTAACAATGTGGTACCAACATGATGGGGCAGCAGCGCATTTTTTACGCGAAGTGGCAGATGAATTAGATGAAAAGTTTCCAAATAGATGGATTGGTAGAAATGGTCCAAAAAAATGGCCAGCTCGATCACCGATTATTTTTTGTGGGTTTATATTAAAAATCTAGTCTATCTTACGCCACCTACAACACCTGAAAATATGAAAGAATGGATAGTGCAAGCTTTTCATTCCATTACACCTGATATGCTTAGAAACGTTTCTCGATCATTCGCCCAACGAATAAATGTATGCATTAGAGAAAATGGCAGACATTTTGAGCATCTTTTATAAAATGTAAATTTATGTTTTAGGATAAATTTCAAATAAATTTTATTATCGTAATTTTCTTCCTTTTCAATTTATTTTATAACGGCGACAGATAGGTACAGTTCATCAAATTTCTAGAGGTGTTCGACGCCCAGACAGAGAACGCGCTACGTGTGACTAAGATAGCTATTGTACAGTCTGCTAAACTAGTTATTTTAAATAATTTTTAATATTTTTAGGTAATTAAATTTTAAAAGTGTGGAATAGTTTAGGGATTAAATTGGTCTGATTGGACTTTCTTAGAACGTTTTTAAAAGCAGCTAAAGATAGTATGTAGAATTGAAAATAATTATTATGCCATAAAAGGTGTTTTGGAATTCCTTCAACCTTTTGAAATTGAGTCAGAAAATATAAATTTTATAGGATAGCGGAAAATACCTATAATTTTTTTGTAGGCCTTTGTAAATCGTGGAAATAGTTTATATTTTATTTCTACCTTATTAAGGAAAATGGTACCTATTATTAATAACGGTTGTTTCTGAAACATTACTAAAATTTTCGAAATTTTGTTTTTCTACAAAATAATAAACTATACTATTTAGAAAAAAATTTATTTCTCTTATAATTTTATAAAAAATAACAGGGGAATATTTACATTTCTTGATCTATTAAACAAAACGATAAATTATCTCGACGAATGACACCATGTTCTAGTACGGAAGCTAGCTTTACATTTTTGTTGGTGGTTTCATGGGTTTCATATCAATTTTTTGTAATTGTAGTTTACACGTACATATACCTCTTAACACTTGTTTGCTTTATTAAAAAAGTGTGTTGTTGTGATTTACGTCGAAATAAGTCAAAAACAACTTGAAACCCCATATAAAATCAAAAAGGAGAAACGGAAAAAAATTGAGCCTGTAAATGAACACAACTCAGAAACAAAAATAGCTATCTAATAATAAAAAAATAAAATTTGATTCTTGTGCATCTTCGTTGTAAAAATAGATAATACTTTTTTGATCTTAGGTACAGATATAATTTTAATGGTCTTCCGAAAAACTTTCTTCAGTTTCCATATCAGATTCAAAATCAGTCTCACTGTCACTGTTTAAGTTAATTATAAATCTATCAGTTGCCTCATCCAAAGTAACTTCTCTGTCATAAAATTTAGATTCCCACATTTTAGCATTATAACAACGAGATTGCCACTCCTCTTTAGAAAACGTATCAAAAAAGTCTTCACACAACAGTTGTACGTCTTGCCTCTTAAATGTAGTGTTGTTACTAGCTACATATTGTTTCAATGATGCCCACACTAATTCGATCGGATTAAGATCGGGATGATACGGTGGCAAACGCAAACAACTAAAACCATGTTCATTTATCATTTCTTCAATTGCATACCTCTTAAATCGTGACTTATGCAATAGCACTAAACTGTATAATTGCGTTTTGAGATATCCTCTTCGTAAGCAATATTATGATTCCTTAACCAATCCTGCATGTCAGCTTTTTTAGAAGTTGACGTTGGTGCTTTATTTACCTAGACATTATGGTAAGGATCATTATCAACAATAATGACGCTTCTTGGAGGGAGGTTCGGAAACAGCTTTTCTTTCAACCATTTAGAAAAATTATTAAAATTCATTTCATCGTGGTAGTCTCCACTTTTGGTTCCAGATTTGAAAATTAACCGGGCATTCGGAATAAAGCCCATTTCACCTCCTGCATGGACAATAATTAGTCTATCACCTTTATTAATTGGTTTCTTTAATCCCTCATTTGAATTATCACTCCAAGCTTTCTGGTGGGTGTGGGAGGCATGAATGTATGTTTCATCTAAGTAGACAATTGGACGGCCCTCTGCTCGATAACTTTTTAAACGAATCAGATAGTCTAAACGTAGCTTTTGAATATCAAACCTTTCCATTAATATTTTTCTGTTTGTTTTTGTTTTCCGCCAACGAAATCCTAGCGACTTTATTATTTTTCTTAAACTTTCATAGCTTCCTTTGTACCCTGTAGCTTCTCTAAATTTAGTCAGAATTGTTTTTAATGTTGGAACAATATTTTCCGAGATTAACATGAACAGAATAATTCTTTTTAAAATACCTTTGTCAGCTTCATCTATATCATTAACTGTTTTTGGTTTTTTAATGGTTTTTCTTGGTGATGAAAATTCCGATATCTCACGGTTATCGATTCTTTTTTTCTCTCCAGAAATGCGGACGACAGTGTTTTTAGATACTCCTGTGGCTGCAGCAACACGATCATTTACATTTTTAAATGGCATTGAAGGTGAATTAAAGTTTCCTTCTCTTCTCATAAACTCTATAACATTGGCTATTATTTCGCGAAATTGACTGTTAATCACGCGGCCTCTTAATTTGCTATTAAACTCCATACTTAGGTTCTATTAAACTGTAATGAGCAAAAAACACAAACGAAAATAAAAGAAATGTTTTAGCGAAATTTTCATCTGACATTTACGTCTGAATAAAATAGTGAAATACTTGATGCGCAGAGTGTACTTTCATTGCGTAAATCCGTCGGCCCCGCCAACCGATGCCTCTCAGTAGTGCTTTCTCTGTCTAGCCGTCGAAAGCCTCTAGAAATTTGATGAAGTGTATAGGAAAGTACATAGGGAAGTGGAAGGGTATGAAATTCTCCTTCAGTTGATGAATAGAAATACAGGGTAATACATTTGAAAAAATTTTAAAAATTTCCCTCGAAATTTTTGGAAAGTGAAATTAATTTGTGACCACCCTGTACAAAATAAAAAATTCAAACTTGGTCAAAAAAAATCTTTGGTCTATTGGCTTTATACAATCGTAGTTTTTTAAATTCTAACATCAAATTCGAGAGAGCACTGAATATTTTAATAGGCGTCTGAAAATGTAATATTTTTTGGTAATTTTTTTTTCTGCGAAAGGGGTGGGATGTTAGAAACAATATTTTGTGGGTATGTACTAGTGACCATAGAGTACCTAAAATTGTAAAAAAAGTTGGGTCATTCCATTTAAAAAAAATTAAGTGATTTGCCTAATTTACTATTGGGCCACCCTGTACACAAGAAAATAATATTGGGATATTTGGTATTGGCCACCATTGACAGGTATACATCAAATAAATCGTTAAGATTTGCATAGTAGGAGTTATAGAATTACGACAGAGGTTTGGCCAACCCTGTATAGGATAAAAATTATAGGGAATTATATTACAAACAACTTTTATTTAAACAATTTTTATAAAAAAATATTTTTTTACATTTTGTCAAATTTCTCGAATACGGACCATTTTAGGAAAATTTTGTAAAAAAAATATTGATTATAATATTATAGGTAATTTTTATTTGAAGAATGTTCTTCTCCAAACCTAAATAACAGATATATTCCATAAAATATAAAAATTACCACCTGCCACTGCCCAAAATCTAATCAGTTCATTATTGTGAAAAAAGCGTCGAAATATGGACAAAGTGCTCCACGCTTTTTTCACAGTAATACTAGTATTTTCCATTTATTATTGTTTTAAGCCTATTTGAATAAAAGCGTGTTAAAAAAATTATTTTTAACTTTTTAGTTTGATATGCTCTAAAAGCGTGCTTTTTTGTTTTTTTGAACTATGTTTATTTTTCACTTTTTAGTTCGATGTATTATAAAAGCGTGTTTTTTAGTTTTTTTAAACTATATTTATTTTTTACTTTTTAGTTCGATTAATTATTAAAAAAATTGCCGAAAACAAAATTATTTTTTTTTAGACCGCTTGGTCAACGAACGAACTTGAGGTAGTGGGATATACTGACAGTAATAAGCCACTTGCTTTTAGTCCAAAGGAGAGTTACAAACATGCATACATACAGGTAAAGCTAATGAAAGCGTGTTAAAAATTATTACCTAATTGGTAAATGCACAGTTGGTAAAAGCGATATTCGTAGAACACCGATAGGTCGATTCAAATCCACAGTGAACAGATTTTTAAATTTTTCATTAAATTTAATTTCACCATTTATTTGGTAGGAGTAAAATTGGAATTATTTAGGCATTTCCAAGAAATCTATCATCTTGGTTTTCGGATCTTTAACCAACAAGTTTCCGGAACTTTTAAAAACCGTTTTTCCTACTAAATATTTTTACTAATGACATAAAAACGATTCAAAGCCCAGACCTCAAAACGACCGCGATAACATCTTGTAACAATTATCTTGCATGGTAAACCGCTATTGTATTTGATACAATTTTATTTGCGGTTACCTTGGAGTAGACATCGCAATGTGACCACTTTTTGATGACAAATATAGTAGATATATACTGGTTTCTGTATGAAATCCAATGCAAGTCATTGATGACGCTGTTAATTGTAGGTAGCCACAATTACACATAGTTGCAAAATTACCAAAATTGCGAAGAATATTAAATAATTTGAAGTATTCCGGAAACACTGAGTTTAGTAGGAATAATAGTACATTATATACCTAGGGTGAGAAGTGAGCTATTATTTACCGAGCACTTTTATATCCTGAGGCGCGTAGCGCCGAGGGATATAATGTGCGAGGTAAATAATAGCTTTCTCAGCCGAGGTATATATAGAATTTTTTTTACTACTAACATTAATATATTAGCAATTTTAATTTTGACATAAGTAATTTCCTAACAATTTGTTAAATATTTCGAAATATCAAGCAGACTGGAGCGTGTTTCTAATCAGACTGGCTTTATTTATGTAAAAATTTGGCATGTGTCAAATTTTGGTATGTTTCTAGGAAATATCCCATTCCATTTTTGATATTTTAATGACATGGATTTATTGGTATTAATTAATAATTTTTGAAGCCGGTGTTGAATTTCCTAGTTAATTTATATTTTTACTGTTTACACTGATATATATTATCATATTTGATTTGATTAGATTTGATAAACCCAGCTTTAGTTATTTCCTACTTATTTTTCAAATATTTTAAAATATCAAGTAGTCTGGGAGTTTAGTTGTCAAATTAACAAAATGAAACTAATGAAATTTAGTTTCATTATTTACCTAGGTTTTTTTTTATTATCATTATTTACCTAGGGTGAGAAATATTACTTCTCATTAGAGGAATGGAGTAAATAATGGTGCTTTCTCATGTTAGTAGTAAAAAAAATTTATTTAGGCTTGATACAATTTACAATAAAAAGTAATTATATCCGGTATATCTATTTTTAAAAGAAATAATAAGTAAAATAGTTAGATAATAAAATTAAAAAACATGACAGTTTAAAATGTTAAGGTTAAAAAATGTCTCCCACCCACATCAGTCAGATTTATTAGGACTAAAGTTAGAATTTCTGTCCGGTGATATAGTTCTTTTATGGTTCTTCTTCCTAATAATACATGTTTTTTCCTTGTTTAATTTGTTTTCTGTTTCCTTTAATTTTCTTTCTCATTACTTTCTTTATAATTCTTCACTGTTTCCTATTCTTTTACTAATTTTGTTTGTATTTACTTATTTTTCTTCATTGTGAATCTGTGTTTCTTTCTTAATTTCTTTTTCTTTAATTTCTGATTTTACCACTTCTACTTCTACATTTACTTCTTCAATTTCGTATTCATTTTCTTTATTTTTCATTATTTGTTCCTATAATTTCGTCTATTTTTCTTATTTTTTCTTCTTAATCTTGTTTCCTATTTTCCTCCAACTTCTTATTGCTCTTTTTAATCTGATTTCCAATTATATCAATCATTTCTTCCTTATTCTCCTTTCTGTTTTCCTTTAATTTATCCATTTTCCTACTGTGTTCTTTCATATGAACTGTTTTCTTCATTAATTCTTCCTATATCTTGTTGTTTATCTTTTTCCATTTCTTCTTTATACTGTTGTCCATATGTCTTCATTTTGTTTCCCATTCCTCGCTTCTCTTCCATTTACACTATCATTCTGTCCTAAATTTTTTTTTTTGATATTCTTTTATAACTGTATCTTCTAAAGTATGCTCATCCCCTTTTCCTATATCTTCCACTTCTTTTCTCCTCGCAAGTCTATCTACGTAATCATTTTCAAAATTCAAATTTTCACCTACCACCTTTATTTGCTATTTCTTTATATTATTTTAACGTCTTAGATTTCTTACCCTTTTTAAGCTAATTTCATGGATGCATTGGATTTTATGTCGAATCCAATATATTTTTATGAATAATGGAAATATTGTTAAGATTGGTAAGTGAAACGACAATGGAAGCCAATCAATAATTGCGTGAAAATAATCGAGGAAAGCTGAAATCGAACAAAACAGCTGAAATAAAAAAATAATAGGCCGTTATTAAAAATCCATTTGATTCCGAACACGGCATTCCGCCATTACCATTATAAACGATAAAGAAATTAAAACTGTTTTATTTATTCACTTATCGATATCCATCTAGTTATATATCGCTACCTTAGAACGACAGGGTTCTAAGTGTCAATTTTGCCAAAATCGAGATTTTGGTGTGATATGGTTCTATGTAATGAGTTTTACCTAAAAAAGTGCATTTAAAGGCCATCTATTGACCAGTAGTCTAAATACTCAAGGGACAAAGTTGTATCTGCATGGCAATAATGGTATAATTTATAACACAAGGTTCTAACTGTTGCAGATAGAACTTTGTCGCTAATAACTGACATAAACATTTCAGTTACAACTTTGTTCCAAAAAGTTTTGTGTAGATAGAACTGTGTACAAATAAGTTAGTAGACGACAAAAAGATTTTAACCTTAAAAATAGTAGTGCCTAGTTTATTTTCAGTTTTGTGGCTTTAGAAAACACACCACTTTTTATTTATTACTATAATAATTCTAGGAGGAAGTGTGGAATAAGAGCTGGTAAGTAATGTTAGAATTATTAAACATTTTAATTATTAATTGTATTTATAAAAAAAAATGCTGGGACTGCTACCTCATGCAGGATTCTATTTTAGATGCGCGGGCACCCTTATCTCATTATGATTATTAATATTGTTGTTATTATTATTATATTAACAATGTGATATGTTTTACCTGATAATTTAAATTAATTGCGAATTTCGATATGGTAAAATATTAAATATATTAAAAAAAAATTAAGATCTGTATAAATAAATCCGCTATAGTGGGGCTGGCCACAAAGTACATGGTATTTTAGTAGTAAAGAATTAAAAATTTTGTTCTTGTACAGTGTGCCCTTGTGTGTGTGCTCTTTTTTTTACTTTCGGTCATATTTAATATACTTACGAGTTTTAATTGTGATCTATTTTTTTTTTGAAATTATATTAATATGATTGGAATAAATATAAGGCGTTGAGATTAAAAAATTGGTCGGATTTTTAATTACTTTTACAACACTTCTTTATTTTTTTATAAAGTAAGTGAATTTTATTTTTTTTTACAGTTCAGCTTTAAATATGGCCCAAAAACCTGATACACTAAGTGATCAAGATATTAAAGATATCTTTAAGGGTGATGATTTTTGGAAAGAAGAAACGCCAACCAATATTACTAACAGATTAAGTGTCATTGATGACCTAAGCAAAAAAAACCTCCAAGTAGGTGATATAATTCCTCTCGCTAATAATAATGTTCAAATTATGGAAATTAATGACGTTGACATTCAATATTTAGATGAAAATGTACACATATTTGAAAAATTAAATAATATTGTTACTTCTGAAGAAGACGTGCCTATCGAAGTGTTAGCTGAGAATTCACATAGCCAATCAGATCATGATAATTTAGAAGAATCGGAAATTGAAGAAAGAAATGATAGCGCGATCACTGCGGAAAATAAAAATACACTGTCGGACAATTTAAACAACTTTCAAATTATTCTAAATACTGCTCAAGTGGACTTGGATTCTCAGGAGGCTCGAGAAAACGAAGCGGTTAACAATATTAAGAAGACTAGAAAAAAAAAACAATCTGGTTATAAATGGAAACAAAATATTGCAAAGGCAAGGTATCAAGCCGGTGAGGAATACATTAGCAAAAGAAAAAAAAAATGTATCAAAAAAGGAAGTAAAAACAATTAAAGACTGTAAAACTACTTGTAAGTTTAAATGTGCCAGATATATTTCTGAAAAGGAAAGACATGAAACTTTTAAAAGTTTTTATGGTCTAGATCAAAACGGTAAATACGATTTTATTGCCAGAACAACAAAAAGATTATTAAAGAATCGCAGTACAACCAAAGATAATAGCTCACGCCGAACTTACACTTTTAAATATATGTTTTTTATAAATAATCAACAGATCGAAGTATGCAAAACTTTTTATCTCACTTCTTTAAATATATCTCAAAAACCTATCTACAATGTACACCTAAAAAAGGATAAAGTTACTGGTGTACCACAGAGAGACAAGAGAGGGAAAGGGGGTAATCACAATCGTATCTCAGAAGAACAAATAAATACAGTAAAAGATCACATTAACAGCTTTCCCTCTATTGAGTCTCATTACTGTAGATACAGAACTGCTAAAAGGTACATAGATGCAAACCTAAATATAACCAAAATGTATGATCTTTATGTGATTAAGTGTGAAGAAGAGTCAAGGGATCCAGTGAAAGCGTCATTTTACCGCTATGTTTTCTGTACAAATTTTAATATTGATTTTCACATACCGAAAAGTGACAGATGTGGATACTGCGAAATATATAAAAATATAAAGAAAGAAGAACCGGATAAAGAAATTACAGAAGAATACAAGAAACATCTTAATGAAAAGAAGAATATGAGGGAACAAAAAAAGGCTGACAAAGACTCAGGCACTCCAGTTCTTATTTTTGACATGGAAAACGTGATCACGTGCCCCAGAACTGAAATTGGACCTTTGTTTTACAAATGCAAGTTAAATATATACAATCTTACAGCATATTTGACGACAACCAAAACCACGTATTGTGCAATATGGACCGAAAAAACCGCTGGCCGTACAGGAAATGATATAGCTTCCGCACTAATACGAATATTAGAAAGGGTTTTTGAAGAAAATGACATCACCAACCTTATTACATGGAGCGACTCCTGCGTCCCACAAAATAGAAATTCAGTTATGTCCTTTGCCATATCAGATTTTATGCAACGACACCCCCATATTGAATCCATAACTATGAAGTTTTCTATAGCTGGTCACTCAGCATGTCAAGAAGTGGATAACGCACATAGCGCCATCGAAAGACATTTAAAGATAAATGAATTTTTTTCACCAATTGCTTTGATTAGATTACTCAAAAGTGTTAATCGAAAAAAACCATTTATTATAATGCAAATGAGACAAGCAGATTATAAGAACTATCACGACCTCAGCAAAAAATTGGAATATAAAAACATCCCTTTTTCCAAAGTTCAAATTCTACGTTTTACTCAGTCAAGGTTTCATGTAGAATTTAGCCTTGGTTTTAGCACTGAATTCAAAGAAGTATCAATAGCACCAGCCGAAAAAAAATTATCTAGAAGACCAGAAGTCCCAAGTAATGATCTCAATAAATTAAGCCAGAATGATTTAGTTTGCCGTACAATTCAACCTCGGAAAGGGGAAACTGGTATAAAAGCAGAGAAGAAGGATCATTTGATATCAATGTTTATTTATATGTCCCAACAGGATATTGAGTACTACAAAGTATGTCTGGACATAAGTAAGTTACAATTTTGATCAAACTTAAAGAACAATGTATTACGTGTCCCGTTTTTAAGCTTACACTACAAGAGTTTTCGTTATAATTAAAGTTGGAGGGTCGGTTAAAAGAATACTGTTTTAGGGAAAAGTTAGTTTAGCTAGTTCTGTAGTGTAAACATAGTATGCCTAAAATAACTACATACGTAATTAGTTTGCTAGTTTTTTGCACGTAATCAATGTAACAGTTGCTTAGTTACCTGGAATATTTTTTTAGATGAAGAAGAATTTCGTAATATCATGGAAGCAATTTCAAAACAAAAAGAAAGTACTAGCTCAGGAAAAGAAACCTCTATTGCAGAGACAACAAAAAAGGCAAAAAATGAAAAGAAAAAAAAGTTAATAACTCTAAAGACTGGAAAGGGTAACAGCCAAAAGCAGAAAGGCAAAAATTTACCGAATAAAAAAACAAAACAATAATAAAAGGGTTATTAAAAATTTTCGTCAAACAAATATTTTTTTTTAATGTTGTTTTTTCAGAATATTCTTTGTTTACCTTTAAGTAAATATTAAAGCTTATGTTTTGTGTTCATGTTAAGATATTTTTTTTTAATTCCCAAATATTTGGTTTAAATTTTACAGTCAAAATTCGCATAACGTTTGGATTCGAATACCACTGTACCAAAACCTTTTTCCATATTTTATAGATAAAAAAGATTAATATGCTTATTATGACTTCAATTTACAAAAACACTTTATTACTTATTTCATTTCTTCTACCATCAATTATGACAACGACAACAATAATAATAAGTCAATTTTATTATTATTTTTGCGCATGTAAGCCATTTTTTTCAAATCTAAAACAATAATTAAAGTGATAATTTGCTAACAAGGTTCTAACTGCTCAGATAGAACCTTGTTCTCTTTATTATTACCCTAGATAATTTGTATAAAGTTCTATGTGTAACAATTAAATTGTAATTTTAGAAGAATCATCCTAATACAGGGTCTTGGTAAATAAATACAAGAATTTATAGGTTATATATATTTTTTATTTGAAAACTGTACTTTTAGGAGGTTGTTGTACCATAATGTGTAGAAGGTTTAAACTTTCAACAGCTGTTGATCGAAATTAACCTTGTGCCACATAGAACCCTGTCGTTCTAGGGTAGCGATATTTCGAGCTTGTAAAAATAACCGTAACATGACATTTCATTCAATAAAATCCACGTTGGGCTTGAACAGAATAAAAGGATCTTATTAGTATAACGCAAGGCTAAATTAGTAACAGACCAATTTGATAGATGTCACTCATATTGAAATAACAATTGTCAGTTGTCAGTTGTCAGTTGTCAGTTGTCAGTTGTCAGTTGTCAGTTGTCAGTTGTCAGTTGTCAGTTGTCAGTTGTCAGTTGTCAGTTGTCAGTTGTCAGTTGTCAGTTGTCAGTTGTCAGTTGTCAGTTGTCAGTTGTCAGTTGTCAGTTGTCAGTTGTCAGTTGTCCGTTGTCAGTTGTCAGTTGTCAGTTGTCAGTTGTCATTTTAAAATAAACATGTGCTCCAGCTGATTTTATATTTTTTAATTTCGGTGAATTCTAGTGTCTTTTTTGAAGTTTTAGTATACAATTTTTACTTTTTAACAGCGTTTGTTTAGTAAGGTTGTAATTATAGCTTCTAAAAGATCAAAATAACATTTAAATTTGATGATATACAATAAATATAAATATTGTTTGTTATGTTGTAGGGGTGAAATGGGTAGTTAGACAAAACATTGTGTCTTTGACTTAAAAAGTCGATCTTTTTAAAAGATTGGTTTCAGGGACCAATAAAACATTGTTTTCAAATTTTGAGGGCACTTGGCTATATAGGACCTTACAGAATTTGTGATCGTTATTTTGAGGATGTTATCAAAAAATTACAGATACTATTTTGCACCATTGTTCTTTAAATACTCATCCTACTCTTAAGAAAACGTAGATCTCCAAAATACTCCAACTGGATTATGTTAAAAATACATAATTATTTAAATGGTAGTAATAATTTTTCCACTCAATTCCAAGTAACATCAAATTTTATATCACGGCATTACAATAAAAGAATTGGAAATATTTGTTCTTTTATGAGACATTGTGTAAGTTACAAGCTTTTGTTCAAGTTCAAAAGACACTGGTGTCGCTCGAGTGACAAAATCACATACTTTGATTTTCTTTTACTATACGGAGAATGGTCGCACTGCGCAGCTTTCTGAGTGCCTTTTAAAAGGAGATAGAAAACTCCGCCATTTTGATCCCTTATTACGTGTTGCCTACATCTTGGCGCAATATTTCTAATAGGTCCGTTTTAATCATCCGCTTCTACTTCGGAATTGTCGGTTTTCTTGTTTTAATCTGACAGGTTAAAACGACTAAACCGACAATTCCGGAAGCAGAAGCGGATGATTAAAACGCACCTGATGTTTTGCTGGCTGCTGTCAGTGTCAGTGAATATTATTTTTGGAGTCACAGTTTATTGCTAAAAAATCAGTTAGCTCACTCGGACCAGTGCCGACGCAGAGTGAGCGATCGGATTCTTTAGCTATAAACTGTGGCATAGGAATCAAAATGGCCGCGCCCTATGTTGGGCGTGTCGGACCTCTCTCTTGCACCGTATAGTAAATAAAATCAAAGTATATGGACGAAATACATATGCATAGGAAGTGCTTGGTAGATTTGCCGCTGACGTTGAAATTAAAATGCGCAGTGGAGAGTTAATTTGACTGAAAGTTTCGAAGTGAGCTTCGGTAAATTCAATCGGTAGGACAATAGGGGCGCTTATTTTTTAGGTACAGATTCTAAAAGTTTTCAAAAAAATAACGAAGAGTGTAAGTGATATCGAGAAAGTTAACGTTTAAGATATGTTGAGACTAGTGATTATAGTAAGTTAAGAGATGACGCTGTTAATATAAAAATGTAAACGAAATATGCAGTACCGTGCGCATGTAACGATGCACAAATTAAAAATCTTAATTCAATGTAATTAATAAAAAACTAACATCAGTGCTTTCAATTCTTTATTTTTTTTATAGGTAAAATAGGAAATATTATTAAAAGTTGTAAACAAAATTTAATACAGTTTTTGATAACATGTGAACATCGTCTCATCGGGATTATGTTGCGGATAAACTTATCTGATATATCCGATATCTTTGGACTTCAAGTAAAACTTATAAGAATCATAACATAACCTAAATTCACTTCTTATCTTCTTCTTATTCCTTTTTTATTTATTTATTTAGCCGATATCTTAAAGATTATTCTTGTCTTGCTCTCAGCAATAGACCCATAAATTAAAAAAAAACACTCATAAAACTTAAAAAGTAGTGAAAATAATTGCATGTTTAATTAAAACTGGACACAGGCTATTTAATTGACTAATAAGTCGAATTAATTTGGTTTTATTTTTGGTGATAAAGCATTACTGCATAATATTTTTATTTTTCTTCGAGAAGTAATTGTTGCTAGATTCTTGATTAAATACTACAAAGATGGCTACTCTTTTCTATAAGTATCTAAGAGGTAGTTATCCATTTTCGCATAAAGCTTTTATTGGAATAGATTTCCCCTAAGAAAAAACCTCCAGAAAAATTTGGATACTAGTATAAATTGTGTCTTAAATAGTACGCAAATAGTACGCAAAAGGTACACTAATAGTACGTTAATAGTACGCTAATAGTGTGCTAATAGTATAGTAATAGTAGGCTAATAGTATTCTATTAGTATGCTAAAAGTATGCTAATAGTATGCTAATATTATAAAAAGTACATAAAGTACGCAAATAGTACTGAAATAGTATACAAATTGTATTACAAAAATAGTACAGAAAGTAATAAAAATAAAATTAGGTTGATGTGCTAACAAAAAATGTCACAGTTATTAAAAAAAACGTTAATTATTTTTTTCCAGGTCATCCAACGCCTGCTGAGTGGGAATAATATGGAATCCTACACACATATTTCCACAAAATAGTGCACAATAGTACACATAGTAAACATAGTAAACATAGTAAACATAGTAAACATAGTAAACATAGTAAACATAGTAAACATAGTAAACATAGTAAACATAGTAAACATAGTAAACATAGTAAACATAGTAAACATAGTAAACATAGTAAACATAGTAAACATAGTAAACATAGTAAACATAGTAAACATAGTAAACATAGTAAACATAGTAAACATAGTAAACATAGTAAACATAGTAAACATAGTAAACATAGTAAACATAGTAAACATAGTAAACATAGTAAACATAGTAAACATAGTAAACATAGTAAACATAGTAAACATAGTAAACAGTAAACATAGTAAACATAGTAAACATAGTAAACATAGTAAACATAGTAAACATAGTAAACATAGTAAACATAGTAAACATAGTAAACATAGTAAACATAGTAAACATAGTAAACATAGTAAACATAGTAAACATAGTAAACATAGTAAACATAGTAAACATAGTAAACATAGTAAACAAACATAGTAAACAAACATAGTAAACAAACATAGTATACACTGTTTTTCCCAAGTCATCCACTTTTTGTAGCATTTTTTCGTACTTTTTAGAGGTACTTTTAAAACTATCTATTACACTAGCAATTATTGAATAAATGGATTCTACTAAATTTTGATAACAAAAATCCCTAGTAGGTAGCGTGAAGAAAAAATGTGGAAAAACGCTAATTCCCTTATGCTTCGGACCAGCGACTTGTGTATTCACTATTTTTTTCCAAGAACGCTTTGTTTATCCGGCCAGAAGTAATTGTTCAGAATGAAAACTGTAGCGCAAAAATTTTAATAACCGTATCCACTTGTGTATGAAATTATTTTCATTCTAACTCAATAACAGACTTAATCTCTTTTTCGAACATTTAATAATGGTTATAAAAATTGGCGAGTATCTCATCTACAGGACCGTTTTTTACAATTTTTTTTTAATATAGGAATCGGAATCGAAATTATGTGTATTTTTTCATAAATTTGGTGTTCCTTTTTGCACTTTTTTATATTAAAAGTCTTTCTAATCACAATAAAACTACGTAAATCATACAATGTCTTTGTCTTGGTCTATGATCTTCTGCAAACAAAAACTGGTAAAACATTTCTCCAAAATTATTGACCTATTTTTTTCTTGGTTTTATTACTTTTTTATAAGAATCAGGGCATTTTAAATTGTAAAACTTCAAGAAACTCTTCCTCTGACCCTAAATTACATTATGTATGCACAAATTTTATTGTTTAAGTTTATAAAACTTATTATTTTCATCAAAAAGGGATCAAAATATTTCAATTTTACTACATTATTATCCTTGACTTTTTCAAATCATCATGAATCCCATAAACCTGTTAATGTACCCTTTTAACAGGCTATATATTTATTAATAATTGAAAATTGAATTCATTAACCCTTATCAAGCATCAAATAGTCATCAATAAATAAAAAAAACAGACATGGGGGTAGGTCAATAAAATGAAAATGGGTTAATTTCGATTATTACTGTTTTTAATTTAATTAAATCACAATTATCATTATTGGTATCGATTATTTACAACAGATATATCTACGCGATAAATTATACATTATATATTATTTTAAATTGTTTGAATTGATTTCTAATCCATCATAAATAACCTTATTTAACATCCGTTTTCAAAACAATCCAAAACATACTCGAAAACTAAAGCAAGATTTACATTTTTATTATTTACAGTTTAGTATTATTAAAATGGCGGTGACTTTTTTGATTTTAACTTTGATATTGCTTTTCTGACACTTGTTTGACAGACGATACATCTGATAGAGGTTTTGTTTTTGGTTGCGGAATCGGCTTTTTCTTAGTGTAAACTGAAACACAAGAAATATAATTTATTAAAAAAAAAACCTGGAAGTATCTACTGTCATTACAGAAGAGGGTAAAATATGGTACCTCCAACAAATAAATAACCCACTCTGAATCTAGTTTACTGTGTCTACCATCAATACTTTACCCACTTTGTATGGTTATTATTTCACCTTGTTTTAGAGAACTAGGTACCACAGCGAGCTTTGATTTTGCTTCCTTCATACAGATGGCGTTACAATTTTTACCCGTTGACTACCTACACTCTCTCAACCAACATAAATGTATTCGAGTGAATGTAACACATCTAACATATTCCTTTGGAGACTGAAGTCGATTTGGTCTATTCCTTGTTGATGAGTTCATTCCAAGAATGACGTTCTTCTTGGGAAACAAAATCGAAGCTATTTTCCTTTTGATATAATATAATGCATATTACGGTATTAGCCAAAGGAGTATTTATTTTCAAGAGTGAAACAATAGCTTTGAGTTTTCTCTTTTTTCTTTGTTTTATACTATTTTATTTCAATTCCTAATTAACCAATATATGTTATAAATTTTATATTGATTGGAGCCTTTGTTTCGTCACTATTTATAAAACTAATAAATTTAGAAACTTCAAAGTTTCAGAAAATATTAATAAAAAGTGTAGAAACTATATTATGCAAACAAAATTTTCAAATTTTACCAGCTGTTAAAGTTAGAGAGTATCAAAGTTGAATTCTTATTTGTTATAAATTTGATATTGAAGCCTTTGTTTCGTCACTATTTATATTATACACATACCTACTACCCTCTTGAATTTACGAAAGTCTTAATACTAGCAACAATTATAGGATATAGGAATAGATTGAGAGTTGGATTGGAAGATCACGATTTTACCTGTTTCGAGTTCAATGGGTCCTTCAGGTCTCTTCAGTTTTTCGTCTTTTGCAGATAGAACGTTAATACCAAAACTAACTTTGTATACCGGAAGAGGAATTACTGTTGAAGATACTGGTATCAAATCTGGAATAAAATAAGTTTTAGCGTTAATCAAAAATAAACACTTTGTTTCTTGCAACCATTAAAGTGTTGAAATTTGAGTTAATTATTTTAGTTTCTCTAAATTGCTATATAACAGTCATACTTTTTAAATAGTACATAGGAAACTTCATTATTTACTACTTATGCACGCGAATAAATTAATAATAATAGCATTTTAAGAGGGCTTTTACTATGATTCTTTCCTATGCTCATAAATAACGCTAACATACTAATTTATGCAAAATTGGATCCATGTGGAACACCCGATTTAGCTAAAAACTTGACATATTGCCGTTATGAGTTACAATAAATGATCTATTTTCCAAATCATTTTTTTGATAGATAATCCAGGTATTCAATTTTTGAAGTGATATATCATGCTTAATTTTATCAAAACATTTTTGAAAATCCGTAAAAATAATATACTACTTTGTAGACAATATGTTCATAATTATTCCAATGTTGATTAGTTTGATATAGACGCAAGTATTTAGGGTCTCCCAAAAACGATCTTTTTATAGTGGTAAAAGTGGTGTAAACATTTGATTACTTCAACTGTGAGTAAATGATTTAGTTGGCTACCATAATACCTAAAAAACCTGACCAAATTCGGTCTAATTATTGTGATAAGGTGGTTTAAATTTCAAAATTGGCATTCGAACTTTGTTAATATATATCCGAAAAAAGCAAAAACTACGTCAACTTACATTTAGTCTACTGATTACTGTTATAGTCCAGGTAATAATGGCTAATAAATGTATCATTTGTCAAGATACTATCAAGGATGATAAGTGTGTATCTTGTGACAGTTGTTATTCTATAATGCGTGTTACTGATATTTGTACTGATCTGGGTGCATCAGAATTAAGAGCTGCGAACCTCCAGAAAAATACTTTAATATATCTTTGTCTTGACTGTTGCCATGCATTTAAAAATATGCCTGCACTATTAAAGCAGATAGACAAATTAAAAACCGAAGTGATTTCTCTCTGAAATATGAAATAGATCAGCTGAAACGCGATAAAGACAATGAAATGAAAGAACTGAAAAACGAATTTAAACTTATTTAAAAACAAATTGTAAATAGTTTTCAAAATAATTATGAATACTAATTAACAGAACTTTATAAACGTCAAAAGCGCTCAAATAATATTTTTAATCCAACAGAATCAGTTGACGACATGAATGAGATCAATACCCTTTCCAAAAAAATCTCTTTCAAGCCTATACCATCCAGAAAACAATAAGAGTCTGGAAAAAGGATAAATTCGGCAGCATAAGCCTTAAAATAATTTTACCAAGTAATTATAAAGGAGACTAGAGTATATATAAGTCCGGACCTAACCCCAAAATAACAAGAACATGAAGAAGAAGAGGGTTTCACAGGGGAACAAAATATTATTATTAAATATATATAGCAAGAAAAATTATAAGTAAATAAACTGCAGTAATTTCCATTCCATCTATTCTTATTATTTATTCACCTACATTAAAATTTAATAATCTCCAAATTCGCCGAATCCATTTTACAGGAACTTGTTTAGACAATACGATATGGCGGAGTTTATTTACTGAGCGGGGATTGAGGGGTGTCGTAATTTTATAAAAGTCTATAAAGTTTCTATTAATTAGGACTGCGTAAACACGGTTTTAATGAAAAGCAAACTTGGTATGTACCCTGTAAATCTGTTTTTACTCCGTATTGCAAACCTACGCGAGCAAATGTACTCTTTGCCATGCCCAAATTTGACCTCTAGCAAATAATATAACCACGCCAAGGCTGTTTTTAAAATAAAACAGTTTATTATAATTTTGTGAATAATTAATACGAAGTGGTTCGAATTATATTAATTTCGTTGTCGTCTTTGGCTTTAGATATTTCTAGAACGAATTTATGTCTAAGTGTACGAGGGCGGACCGAAAAGTAATCGGCTGTGGGGAGTAACCAAAATAAACATCAAAGAGGTATTGATGATTAAACAATAAATTAATTACAAAATAAAGAAAAAATATCGAAACTGATACAAAACGTGACTTTGCCGATATAGTCCAGTCAATGAAAACATCCTATTTTGAACATTTCACATTAATTACAAAAGTTTTCAAGTTTTCAAACTTATAAGATGCTTTTAGCTTTTTCATTATTATTTACAGAAATATCTTTACAATTTCTATAATTTTTACAACGATAAAAGTCTGATTAGCAACCGGATGCAATCACAGTACCTAGTTTTTTTTTTTTTTTTTTTTTTTTTTTTGGCTTGGGCACTTGCCATTCAGCCAGTCGCGGAATAAATTATATAAGTTTAAATTGCATTATCACTCTAAATACATCCATTCAATCATACACACTTACACACTTTTGTCCTAAGCAAGAAAAGAAGAAAAATATATAACAGAAGATAAGGCAAGCAAGGAATAAACAAAGGAAAACATTTCTTCTTGTCTAGGGGCCCGTCAAGACATTTTTTTTACACACAAAACTAGGCCACGGAAAGGTAGGTATATAACAATTGGGTTAGAACATAGGTTGCAAGACTAATATTAATTACAAACATACTTTACTTTCATACACAAATTTTATCAAGAGGTCGTAAATTTTTGTTTGATTAAGTGAGAGGAGATGGCAAATGTTAAATGGAGGAAATACATTATTTTTAATTAGATCTTGTGTCAGATCTTGAGATTGTTGGGTATAGTTTGCACAACTAAAGAAAATATGATTTAGATCGCCTTTCTCTTGACACATAGTACATATCTCCGAATCTATAACATGGATTTTGAATAAATGTGCTGGATAACATGCATGTCCAAATTTCAATCTAATGATAGTTGTTATATACTTTCGAGGAAGTGAATAGTTTTTAAACCAATGCACATTCGGAATTTTTGGTTGTATTTTTGAATATTGAGTTGTAGTGGTTTTGCAAAAATCTTTCCAAGATTTTCTCCAATTTTTCATTTGACGTTGTTTCTCAATTGCAAAAGCATCCAAATTGCACAGCTGATAACCTGTCGGTAATCCATTGGTAGTTGCGCTTTTAGCCAAAACATCTACATATTCATTATGTTTGAGCCCTATATGTGCTTTAACCCATATTAATTGAACCATTTTCGATGTATTATGGATTTCGAATAGTATCTTTTTAATGAGCAAAATATAAGCATTTGATAAATTGGAAGGAAACTTTGGGTTTTGAATAGCAAGTAATACAGATAGGGAATCAGATAAAATAACTGCAGTACCTAGTTAATTTGATAAATAACAACCATTTTTTTATATGTTTGCTGAAGCAATTATCATAGAAAAACGAATGAATGTTTAAAAATTATTGACAAGTTACCCCATTAATAAATGTTTTCTTATTTTTCACATTAATTTGTATTTAAAATTACGAAATATAAATTTTTCAAATGTCCTTCATCATATTAATTGTGTGACAGTATTACTAATTGGGTTTACATATTTATGTTAGCCGTGTGCCTCTGCTCCGCACCACACATTCTTGAAAACCATACACATGCGCAGTGTAATTCATAGGAATTTTCGAATTATACAACTTTCAATGTATACTTTTACGTTTGATTGTACAACCACTAATTAATCTTCTTTTTTACTGATAGCCCACGGCCTACCACTTTCCAAAGCATAAAATTCTTCTTCTTTTTTTAAAGGATAAAAGTCCAACCAGTTTTAAAATGATTTTGATTGGTCGCGAATGGCGCCAAATTTAAATTTAAGTTTTTTTATTAACTTTACAATATACCATATTAACGAATTTTAGACTTTTTAAGCAGGACAAAGCCTTTTATATACCAGATTTTACATAAATATTCAGCAACTTCGAATTGTACAACATTACCGCCCTTTTTCACAAGTGCGTACAACAGTACAACTACATGACTGATTATTCTACATTTTGAACAATTGTACAACCAGGAACAACACTGCACATGCGTGTCAGGATGGACGAGCGGGATAATTTGTGTACGTTAATATAACATAACAAGAATATAACAACTATACAAGGTATTTTCTTAGTTTAACCTCGAAAATACCTGTTAGAATCGATGCTCACGAACGTTTTTTGCAGTCGCGTTAACGTCACGTTGACGCAAACGCAATTTTTAATTCACACGCTGCGCTTCTTGTCTTCTGTCCCGAAACAAGTTAGAGTAAATTCGTCTTAAGAACAGAAAAGATGGATTTAAGTTCGAAAAAAAAATGATATTTGTACCTGCAATATCCCTAATTACCTTAAGAACTTGTGACGAAGTCACTAAATTTTATTTTTAATTCATCTTGAAAATGTATATTTCAATTAATTCCCGCCTGAGAAAATGTAGAAGTTCCCCCGTATTTCTGTTTCCCAGGAATTACCGTTTTTCAACAATTGCGAGTACCCTCGTCGATTAAAATATTTTTATATTTGCCGAAATCCGAATGGGCATTTTTAGAGTCGATTTCATATGGATTATCTACCTTTTATTTGTCAAGGACTATAAGGGCATTTTTTTATTTTTAAATTGTAAACAGTCGGTTGTAGTAGTGGTATCCCCACTTTGTCGTACTGGTCTTCCATCTTGCTTTATCGAAAAAGCATAAATTAAATCCCATCTGGGAATTACGCCCTCTTTTCGCTTGCCAGCCGCCGTAAGCTCTTCTCTCGTGATTGCCGACAGCCGAAAACTATTCACCCTTAGTTAGTACCTAGTGCCGTGAGTACCGTGATTTAGTTCATCGATTAACCCCGTTTATCTGCTAAGGTAGGAACCGTATATTATTATTATTTTTTTTTATTGGCTTTTATATAATTAGTTGGGACACCCGTGTGACAAGTAAATAATTTTGATTCACATCCAGGATATATTATTTCATCCCTCAGTGGGAAACCGTTGGCAATTTTTTTATTTGAGGTTGGACCTAGACTAGACACCGAGAGCTCTCTTTGTCAGCGACTATATCTAATTTCTTTTAAAAACCGCCCAGTTAATATCGAAGTGAGAGATTCGACCTGTTTTCGATTTTTTATTATTTTATTGTTTTATTTTTTTTCTTTTTCGGAGGTGCGATCCGTTTCTCGGGCTAGAGTGATCTCTCTCCTGATGACGTATCTAATTTCCCCAAAAGACGTTTTAAGTAATTTCCGCGCCTCACTTCGTATAAAATTTCTTTTCTTTTATTTATTCATTCAATTGTATTTGAATCATTCCGTTCTCCGTCCACAACTAATTATTGAACGAAGCCGACGACTTCTGTAAAATTAAATTCACACACACTCTCTCGATAGACGCTATGCAAAATTCATAAATATTATTTTCTACGATCGTTGTGGTCGCCGTTCAAAAGACCGCGTGAATGATCATATTTATCAATAGGCGAAAATGTTTCGTTTCCCATCGATTGGTTATTAAGATACAAGGGGGCTCCGACAATTTTGATTTCATTTATTTGCTTACATTTGATTACCGTCATATTTAAATTGTTTTCAAGTGTATTAATTTATTTTCATACATTTTCCGTATACTGGGCGTTTCACACTTCCCAGTCCGATTAGCCTCTTGAGCTAATAACACACGTTTTCATAGTGCAATAAGTCATTAAATAATTAAAATAATATACAGAGTGTCCCTAAATTAAACGGTCATATTTTAACGGCGTAATCTACATCCTAAAATAGAAGTAAAAGTTCATATAAACATAGGTCTGAAAACGTTTCGTTTTAGAGAAACGGAGTGTTACAAGTGAAGACTTTATAAAATTTCTTTTGTCCACGACCACTTAATAATAAATCAATATTCTACCTCCTAACTAAGAGCATATAGTACCCATATATCACGGAGTGAATTATGATAATTCACGCTTTTGTAATTCTGGCACATTCCGATAGATAACTAAAGATAGGCGATACTTTTCATAACGATATTTTCTAGATCGAAAAATCGAAAAATCGAAAAATCGAAAAATCGAAAAATCGAAAAATCGAAAAATCGAAAAATCGAAAAATCGAAAAATCGAAAAATCGAAAAATCGAAAAATCGAAAAATCGAAAAATCGAAAAATCGAAAAATCGAAAAATCGAAAAATCGAAAAATCGAAAAATCGAAAAATCGAAAAATCGAAAAATCGAAAAATCGAAAAATCGAAAAATCGAAAAATCGAAAAATCGAAAAATCGAAAAATCGAAAAATCAAAAAATCGAAAAATCTAAAAATCGAAAAATCAAAAAATCAAAAAATCGAAAAATCGAAAAATCGAAAAATCGAAAAAAAAATTGAAAAATCGAAAAAAAAATCGAAAAATCGAAAAAAATCGAAAAAAAAAATCGAAAAATCGAAAAAAAAAATTGAAAAATCGAAAAAAAAATCTAAAAATCAAAAAAAAAAACGAAAAATCGAAAAATAAAAAAAAAATCGAAAAATCGAAAAAAAATCGAAAAAATCGAAAAAAAATCGAAAAAAAAATCGAAAAATCGAAAAAAAAATCGAAAAATCAAAAAAAATCGAAAAATCAAAAAAAAATCGATAAAAACGAAAAATCGAAAGGTCGAAAAAACAACAGTTACCTATGTTTAATAATAACTTTCCATTCACACTTAACTTTTATTTAATAAAGAGACCATAATGGTCGTGGACAAAGTATAGTATAAGACTCGCAATTTATGGCCATTATTCACTCGAGCGTAAAAAGTTTAACATTTGTACCAAATTTCACTTAGTTATCTTTAAAAGTTTAGAAAATATTTTTAAAAATGTGTCATCACGACTTCACTTTTAACACCCTGTATCTCAAAAACAAAACGTTTTCGGACCTATGTTTATATGTACTTTTACTCCTATTTTGGGATGTAGATTACGCTTTTAAAACATGACCGTCTAATTTCGGGACACCCTATATATTTCTAATCAGGAAATGCAATTCTACGTAAAATAACAAAAATATATAAGGTGTCCCATTAAAAAATGAAATTATATTTTGTTGAAGGTGTCCTGTATATACGTAGGTTACAGACGGCTACAATTTAAAATTTATTAGATGTATACAGGATGTCCCACATAAGAAAAAAAAATTAGTTCATTAAAAATTATTCAAACAAGAGTAAACAATTAATTTCTGGGAGACTTTTTTTCCTTAAAAATTCAAATAAATCGAAAACTAATAATAATAGTAATAGGGAACCTTTAGTTTTATTTGTTTGGCCGAATCAGGTTTAGGGGATTTTTCTGAAAATTCACCTCAAATTAATTCTACAAAGTAGTCGACAAGACAAAAAGATGGGAGGTGTAGTTATTTTAGTTGAAGATGGCATAAATAATATGATCTCAAAAGTGTAGTAAGATTGTAAAATTTAAGGTATTGCCTGTAAATTAATTTGAGCCGTACAAATCGCCACCAGGAAATATCGATGGTTTTCTTAAAAATATTTAACATGTTTTAGGTAAAGTTTTTAAATCTGATGCTAATATTTTTTTGTGTGGAGATTTTAATACAGATTTGTACAATAGAGAACCTAACGAATTTTTAAAAATATTGACTGTTTTAACTTAAACAATGTTAGGTTACGCTACGTCGATAGAAGATATTTTATTCTTTAAAAGTAACTTTAATTGCAAGAAAATACAAATTCTTAGTTACATACCGGTATAATAACATCAACCTTGACATACCTGGTTCTAAGACTTTATTATCGTTCATCCTGTACATAGTGGGGTGATTTTCTACTAGAACTACACAAAAACTCAAAGCCAAAATTATCCTCAACATTTTTTACTCTAAAAAATGGAAACGATGAAAACAATGTTTATAAATTAAATGCTAGAATTATACTAAAAAATGTTAAAAACGAAATAACGAAATTGCAAGAACGTTACAGTCGACCAAATGAATAGTCGATGAGCGGCTTCTTTTTAATGTTATTGTGTTTAATTACGTTGTTATTTCATTTTAAAATAAGTAGGAAAATCAGTTTTGTTTAATTTTTTAGGATAATAAAGAATAGGTTTATAATTCGTAGACAACTGTGGTCAAAATCTGGAAAACTGGTAAAGTAGGTCTTTAATTTTTTAAATATTTACGTTTCTGAGAATGACTAAAAAAATTTCTAGATGACATTTCGCTTTTAAAACAAAAATTTTAGAATTGCGTCGGACCAGCTTCACACAGTGTCAACTGTAGTTAGAATTAGGCATTCCGCTGACAGTTGACACTCGGCGATGTAAATGACAGGGTCAATCATATAAATATTGTATAAATTATTCAAAGCGGGTCGCATTTGCTCTGGTACTGCCAGTAGGCATTACAGTGGCATCCCTAATCTGTCAAGTTTGTATTTTTTAGGATGTGCTAAATAGATTTTTAATTATCACTACAAAACGCACTCTCCAATCACTTTGTGGTTCTTACGAGGCAAAATGACCGCATGTAATACTGCTTTGAGCAATCTATATAAGTGGTTATATCATCATCAATTACATCGCTGAATGTCAACTATCAACTGTCGTTATAGTGCCAATGACTGATTAGTTATCTTCTCTCTCTCACACACACACACACACACACACACACACACACACACACACACACACACACACACACACACACACACACACACACACACACACACACACACACACACACACACACACACACACACACACACACACACACACACACACACACACACACACACACACACACACACACACACACACACACACACACACACACACACACACACACACACACACACACACACACACACACACACACACACACACACACACACACACACACACACACACACACACACACACACACACACACACACACACACACACACACACACACACACACACACACACACACACACACACACACACACACACACACACACACACACACACACACACACACACACACACACACACACACACACACACACACACACACACACACACACACACACACACACACACACACACACACACACACACACACACACACACACACACACACACACACACACACACACACACACACACACACACACACACACACACACACACACACACACACACACACACACACACACACACACACACACACACACACACACACACACACACACACACACACACACACACACACACACACACACACACACACACACACACACACACACACACACACACACACACACACACACACACACACACACACACACACACACACACACACACACACACACACACACACACACACACACACACACACACACACACACACACACACACACACACACACACACACACACACACACACACACACACACACACACACACACACACACACACACACACACAC